>CM031239.1:546154871-547354871 GCA_018340775.1 Taxus wallichiana var. yunnanensis
AACCGATTATCTCAATAAAGTATCAGAAGTTTCACATATTCATGTAGAGGTACTCACTTAAGTTGTGGTTCCAACCAATCACACCTTCCATCAGGGAAAAGAGTTAGAAAAGCCATGTCAAGTAAATCTTATGTCACATATTCATTCAATGGAGATGTTCCAATTTGTGGCCAATTAATTAGTTCATTAGAATCTAATTTTTGACATATCAATTCCATCTCTCTCGGGGCATTGGGTGGTTTTGTAGCCATCAAAGATGTGTGATCTACAACATTCCCTTCATTTGTCTCAAGTATTGGCCCTAGAAAAACATATTCATTTAAATTTGTATTGAACTCCATGTGGATAGAGTTCAATTTTTCAAATACATTTATAGAGGTAATGGATGGGAGATATTTTAACATTGTTTCATCAATCTCACGTCCCTATAAAACTTATCATGTTCAATCTTATATCTGAGTGGTATATATTCTATCCTTATTGACAATAAAGTTGTAAGTACTTCCACATTGTTGTTTTCTTCGTACTATGACAATTAGAAGATTTGAAATATGATGTGGTAAAACTTTTGCAATTTCCTTGACTTCTTGTGGAAAACAAATGGTATGAATTTTGTATTTGTATTGACCTCCGTTGCATGGGTCACTTGTAGAATTGGGTTCACACATGCAATCAACATCTCTTCCACTTGTGTCAAGTTTGCAAGTTCACGTGGTTGGGGTCCATTTTATTAGCTTCATAAAATTAATTGACACCTTCCTCTTGTCTACATCTTTTACATATAGGTCCTTGGTGCACTCAATGTATCTTCATTCCAAGATAACTCTCTTGAAAAATATAACACATATGGATAAGGAAGCTTGTCTAACTCACGTCGAAACAATAATTGTATAGTTTTGAAATCTATCTCAACAATATTTTTTCTCTTCCCGATTGTGAAGTCACCTCCGGTTGTTGATTATCATTTTGTATATTATTCCTCACATCAACATCCATTTCTCTATTATCAGGTGTCTGTAGAACATGATCTATGGTTAATGAATTCATACCTTCATAATTAAGCTCGACATTAGAATTCCTTTGATGTGCCTTTGAATTGCTTCACGATTACATTCTTGTAGTTGTTGTCTTTCTTCCTGGTGAATTGATCTAAACATTTGTCATTTTGCAATCTTCTTCTTAATATATGTTGATCATCTTGAGATATACATGTGCGATATGCTACCATTTCATCTACACATCTCATTTGTGCTTCGACTTCTTCAACCTAGAGTTTCTTCCCTGCGTTTGGCAACTCTTTCTCTTTAATTTGCATTCTTATAGTGTCTTTGTTCCTCCGGCATTTGTTCACGTCGTTTTCTTTGATTTTGTCAGCGCATTCTCTTTGATATTCTCTTCGTTGCTCTTCATTTTCAAAATTCAATTGTCGGTAAGTTATACCTACAATGTATAAGAATCATAAAATACATTTAAAACACATACCATTCAACACATTTAAACAATCACAATCATCATATTGTGATTTAAACACATTTAAACAATCATTATAAAATAGATATAAAACACACACCATTTAACACATTTAAATAATCATTATAAAATACATTTAAAATGAAGAAAATATAAATTAAATTTATTTTAAAATATCATTGTTATTTATAATTAATTAATTTAAATATTTATTTTTTTATTTTTATTTTTAATGTTTGTTATGAACTAAATATATTGTGTAAACCATCATTTTAAAATGAAGAAAATATAAATTACATTTTTTTTAAAATATAATTAATTAAATAATTCAAATACTATTTTTTTTCATTTTTTATTTTTAATGTTAGTTATGAACTATTATATTTTCTATTTATTTTTAAATATAGATTTGTCTTTATTAAATTTTAATTACAAATATGAAAAAATTATTTATATGTTTTATTTATAAAATACATCTAAAACTAAAAACTAACCTAAGTATTTATATATTTTATAAAATACATGTAAAAGTATAAATACATCTAAAAGTAAAAATACATTTAAAAGTAAAAACTAACCTAAGTACTTATAGATTCTATGTAAGTAAAAACTAAAAATAATATAGATCAATAAAAATTAATGTAGTTCTTGATTGTGAATTTCCTTCGCAAAATCTCTTCACACTTATTCTCTTATTATTTATCCTGCACTAATTATCTTTCACTTTTAAAATAAATTACATTTGTGTGTATAAATATATAATCATATATTTAATTTTATGTATTAAACATTGAGTCGGCATTAAAAATATATTATTTTAACCATCAAATATTAGTCGGCAAATAAAGAGTTTTTTCAATCAACACACGCCATTACACTAATTACCTACCACTGTAGGAACATCTCTCGGTGTAATAATATAATTGCCCCCATGTTGTCGATCCATCCTAAAAATAGGATTAAGCAACTTTGAGAACACTTTATCCACCTCCAATCCTAAAATTAGGATTTTCGTACTGTGTAGCCTTCTCTAATTTAGGCAACCCCTTAATTTGTTTATTTATTAATTCTAACTTTGGCGCCCAATAATAGAAGTCAACCTTCTATTGTTATTTTACTCTATTAATGCTTTTTGGATTAAAATAAAATTTAAGTGTCATTTTTCCAAATAAAATATAAAAATATCCTTAGAACACTTAAATTGATTTATTTTCATAATCCCTTAGCCTACGGAAAATAATAAAAATCGGCTTGTGTATTCAAAATTAATTAATTATGAAAAGGGGACATTACATAAATAAATGCGATTAAAAGAGCAAGCTATGATAGAAAATCAACTTAACATTAAACTCGACACTCCATTTGACCAAGTTATCGCCCTTCAATAGAGCTTACAATAACACACGCTTTTGCCTTCTAGCTCACAACAAAACAAAATAAAGCTTTTGGACTTCTTGCCATTCCCTTTCCATGGCAATGAAGTGGAATGAGTTGGGGAAGGAATTGAACTCTCATTGCATCTTTCTTTTCTAATTTTTCATGTTTTTCTTTAGTGTTTCCTTCATTATGGGGAAGGAATTGAACTCTCATTGCATTTTTCTTTTCTAATTTTTCATGTTTTTCTTTCGTGTTTCCTTCATTATGGCAGTTGGCTGGCTTGGAGATTTTAAAGGCCAATAAAAGATTAATTAAGCCTAAAGGAGGTTGGTCGTGCATGTTTGGACTTTGGCGCCAAGATTGGAGTATTTAAGAAATGTTGTCACTTCATTTGTGGACATCTCTTTTGGCAAATTTATTCATCTTTGGGCTGATTGTTCTTAGCTCTCTCCACTTTTGGGCGAAAATCCAATTGTGTGGTTCTTTCCAAGGACGAAAAACCCTTCTTCTAGTGTGTTGGACGACGGAAACCATCCATCCTTGATTGAAGTGAAGCCATTTTGCACATTTGGGCATTAAAAAGTAAAGGAAGTCATCTACAATCATTTGCATGTAGTAATAAGCCTCTACTAGTTGAAGCGACTTGTGTTAGGATGTCATTTGGTGCCTTCTAGGGCACATAACTTCTATTTTCTTCCATATCCAAATTTGATATCATTTATACCACTGGAAATATCTATATTTTTTGGAGTTTGGGGCTTGGAAACCCTCATTTCATGATTTTCTTTGAGCTGTAATTCTATTGTTAATAAATAAATTTCCAATTGAGTATTGGCTTGATTTTTGTGGTGAAAATAGTTCTAAAATATTCCAAAAGAGTTTATAAAATTTGTGGATGCATTATTGGGTGATATTTGGGTGAAATCTTGAGTTTTTCATAGTGCTGTTATAAAAAATTGATCATTGATCCGTACTGATTTAATTTTCAGATTGTTGGTCCAAAAATCAGAATTAATATTGTTGGGATTTGTTTGATTTCCCTCTTTTTTCAGTTGAAGTCCCAAAAAGGGACATTACCCAAAGTGTGATAGACTAGTTCATATTTCTAAGTATGCTAGTAAAATTATATGTTGTCAAACCCCCATATTTGGGGACCACGCATGCCTACATTCACAACTGTAACTCTTTTTATATATAACCTTTGATGTTAATCCAATGTGTTATGACCTAATCACAAGGACCTTGATGATCTCATTAAAAGTTGACAAAGGGTCCTTGCCCCTGATTGCTAATTAATTGCATTTCACAAGTTTGAGACATTTTTCAAGTGTGTAACTGTAGACCAAACATGGGAAATAACCATCCCCCTTTAAAATGTATTACCATTCGAGAAAAATTAACACCGTCACATTTCAAGTTGGTATTGCTTGCAATGGTCATGATTTCAATTGTTTTCATTATTGGTTTACCAATATCTCAATGATCGTGTCTTATGGTTGTCATGTTCTTAGTGATCATTACTTTGAATGTGATTTCTCATAAACTTTGTATTGGCAGCATTAACTTGCACTCAAAGCCTACATTTTCAATGTCAAAAATCAACCTTTCCTAGGATAGTGAGAAATTGGCCATTAGAACTTGCTTCAATGTCAAAATTACACTATAATGTGTCTTCTTAGACATTTAAATATTAAAAAGAATGTAAAACAAAATCATAGTGGAAGAATATGATTAATCTACAACATCAATCACTTTATTTGTTTAGACAACAGAGAACTCAAAATCTCACATGTTAAACCAAAATGTCTTTAAAACCCCAAGTGACTTTGAATATGAAAAAACACTTCCATGGATGTAATAATTGGATCTAAATAGACAAACAAATAGTAGATATGAATCAACAAATATTGACTCTTAATAATGATTCTAATTGATTATCAAATGCCAATAACCACCAATCACACCAACCATTCTTAAATCCCAAAAGAAATAAAAATGCTTGGGTAGTCAAAATCATTATTACTTGTATGTGAAGTAACATCATAAAGTTCCAACAAATAGAATTTAAGTATGCATTATAATTAACTTTTTTATCGTAAACATTAACATTTATTAATGTTATTATTAACGATAATATGTATAGAATCACCAACATAATCTGGGTATATTATCTATAAAACCACAACATTTTTTAAGCAATGTAATCTCATTTGAAATTCACAAGCATGTTGACAATGCAACCACACTTACTACACAGTCCACTAGTGTGCACCATTAATTTAAAATTTGATCTAATTGTCAAATTCCTGGACGTTATCATTAAAAAATTATATTAAAAATATGCAAAGAAATCAATTGTTTAACACTTATATGCAGCTAGGTGGCTCTAGTTTCTGTTTAGCACTTATTTTATGATTAATCTACAACATCAATCACTTTATTTGTTTAACACTTATTTTATTACTCGAAATCTCACTTGTTAGACCAAAATGTCATTAAAACACCAAAGTGCCTTTGAATATGGAAAACGCTTCCACGGATGTAATAATTGGATTGAACAAGACAAACAAGTTGTAGATATGAATCACCAAATATTGACTCTTAATAATGATTCTAATTGGTAATCAAAACCAATAATCGTCAATCACACCCACTCTCAAATCCCAAAAGAAATAAAAAGGTTTGGGTAGTTAGAATCATTATTACTTGTATGTCAAGTAACATCCTAAAGCTCTATCCAATAGATTTAAAGTATGCATTATAAATAACTTTTTATCGTAAACATTTACACTTTTAATTGTTATTATCAACGATAATGATGTTTAGAATCACCAACATAACCTAGGTACATTATCTATAAAACCTCAAGATTTTTGAAGTAATGAATCTCATTTGAAATTCACAAGCACGTTGACATAGCAATCACACTTACTACATAGTCCACTAGAGTGCACCATTGATATAAAAATTTGATCCCATTATCAAATTCTTAAATTGCTTTTGACATTATCGTTTAAAACTATTTTAACAATATGCAAAGAAATCAATTGCTCAGCACTTATATTCAGCTAGGTGGTTCTAGTTTTTGTTTAGCAATTATATTCAGCTAGGTAGTTCTAGTTTTTGTTTAGCACTTATTTTGTATAAGATTTAGAAGTAGGTTGCATTTTTCCATCTTAATATCATATAAAGTCCATATCATACCATCTAGATGACTACTCTTAAACCTCATTTTCATATCGAGTATATAAAAAAGGTAATTTAGGTCTACATTGTCTCAGATTTAGATGTAGGTTGCATTTTCCCATCTTAATATCAAATAAAGTCTCAATCAACATCCCTCTTGATTTATACTAGGTCCTAAAACAAAAAAGACGGACATTAACAGAAAAGAAAATTGCAGAGTTAATTACAAATTAAGGCAAAAATAAACTGTGTTAATTTGACTAGAAAAACAATGTTTCTCTCAGAATTCAACCACACATTCCCAGAATTGAAGCATTAAAGCTTCTATTTTAACTAATCTAACAGAAAATAATGATTGATAAATAAATTTTATAAAACCTTCTTTGCACAAAATTTCCCCGCCACTTTACCATCTATTCGAAATTGGAAACAGAACATTTGGAATTTGGAAACAAACATTTCAAGCATGTCCTGGATTTCACATATCTCACGTAGAATACTAATTGTACTCAAAATATTATGCAACAAGGCATAGTTGCAAAGCTACTGTGATGATAAAGATAGTAAACAATGCAGATATTAACTTTTAAGAAAAGAATTTCTTGTCAAATTTCTTGTCCAAAAAAACTTTCGATGTTCATTAGAATCAAAATTAGCCACTTTATAATCTTAATAAGAAATGCTATAATGCAAACATAATTCATTTCACCTCCAAAGGCCATTTAAGTGACAAACAAAATAACAACATAATCATAATTTGAGGGAAAAGATGTTATAAACTCAAATCTGAAAATATAACACACAAGCTTCCTGTCATAATCATGACACCTCGGACCCATTTAGGATTTGAAGAAAACAAGATAAATTGATACAAGTCTTCCCAAAAAAAGACTACAAAAAGTTTGCATTGATTTTAGCTTAGCCATTAATTGCTTCCCTATGTTAAAAAATGCTCGAAGTTCAAAAGGACTAGTCCATAAAATTGAAATAATTTACTCGGAAATCTACACAACGCAAATCTCAGAAAGAGGGGAAAATATCTAACAATAATTATGAAAACTCCAACAAATATTGTAACCCTCAACATGCATCAAATTTCTTAATTTAAGACAGTTTAAAATGAGAATACCAAATTCAAAATAGAAATACAGAAAAAAGCATGAACACAAAGTTCAAGATTCACAAAATAAACATCTTTGATGGAAAACTAATGCATTTGCTATGGAAAACTAATGTGTTTGCTATAGAAAACTACTGTAATAGAAAAACGAAAGTATATGTTAGTCCAAGCAGATTTGATATACCTGATGTACGATAAAATCGAAGTTTATTTACAGTCTGCAGTATAGTCGACATTTGAACAGGCAAGGCTTTATGTAGTGGCAAATGACAAAGAACCTGCATGAGTATTGAAATCTAAGCTTATGTTGAATCTCAGACCAAAAACCTATATATTACAAGTGTACTTGTCACAATTAATTGTATATTAGAAGCCCCAAAACACCTTGAATATGACTTGTAGCACAGTTGTTTGTTCTTCAACTGAAGCGTGACTCAGCCATTTTGTCAAAATTGGTATGCCTCCTTTGGTTACAAACCTGCCAATTGTTCCATGACAATATGAAAGTCTCTCCAGCTAAAAGCATAAACAAGGGGGTGCACAACATTTCGCAAACACGCAACACGCAAAAAACGAAAAATCCTCATCTATACCAGCACAAAACTGTTGAATCATGAATTTGTAAAATCCGCTCCAATAGTTGGACCTGACCAGAGAATGTGCCTTCCTTCCTCATCAAAAAGAAAAAACTTTTATGAAATTTGTATCAAATGATTCTCTATCTTCAAGGGCATTGTCAGTAAGTAGCCGACAAGACTCTTTGCCAGCAGTTCTAATTCCAACCCCACTTTGGGAATGCAACAAAGTTGTTAGACAACTGAACTGTTTTGTGGCACTTGGAGCAACATCCTCAAATGTATTGACAGCTTGTATATTGTTTGCTTTATCATGTGCCTGCCGGGCAAGCCTCCGTACTCGGGACCGCTGCCCGGAGAAGAATTCTCTAACCTACAAGAAAATATAAAAGTCATCTTGTTAGGAAAACAAAATGACTTGGTGTAAGGATGTTTTGAAAAAAAAAAGTGCAACTGAAATGTATACAGATCCTAATCAAATGCCTATGAAATGCAAAAATGCCTTTAGAAAGTCACTGGATTCCATATAAGCTCTTCAAAAGGAACTCTCAACATCCACTTATAAACATAAAAACAAACGGAATAAATATGAATATAAAGACATCGGGTGGGATCAACATGGATTTTAATTTAGAGAGTATGAACCTTTTTAACATATGAGTCACACCAATCATCCTGCAAAGGGTTTACAGCTGGAAATGTACAAATAGATTGAAACTTTTCTGTAAAAAAACAAAAATCCTATCTTAAAAGCTTTTAGCACTCGGAAAAAGATACAATACTCAATGCATTTGTTGATGTCATACAACATAAGTCAAGACAAAGGCTATCCACCGTTTCATACACAAACAAAACAAGAGCACAATGAGGTTACTGCCAATAAAACCTGCAAATTAGATATAACCAATGGCAAGTGAGAATTGACCATGGACCGGTAGAATTTAGAAATATATGAGATAAAACCAGAACAGATAAGAGGCAAGAAAAGGCTGAGAGAATAGGCAAGGATTGAAATCCATAAGCATAAAAAATAAAGAAAATACTGTCCTAAAAAGAATGACAGAAAACGCATATCCAAATCCTGCATAACCAAATTCTGAAAAAAGGGAAAACAATGTGTAGCATGTAAATCAAAATAACTTGGAAGTTAAAAGGTATAAACACCTAATTTAGGTTTCCACATCATGAACTACAAAAAGGAAATCTTATTAACTAAAAAAATACAACTCTTTAAATATATACTAAGAAAATTGATCAACAAATTTTGGAAAGAATGTAGAAAAAAATTATTACACGATTCCCATCCATGAAATTCCGCAATTAATAAGGGTCCAGCTGACCAGAGAACCACGGAGGAATGATTACAAGATTGACATGCGCAAAATTCCTCAAGGAGAGTTTCACTAGAATAAAATATCAGAACACCGGATGAAAGTAAAAACAAGAACATAGACATATGATAATCAAACAAAGCAATCCACACTGACAAAATTCATAAGAAGATCAGGAAAATCCCATACCAATTGAAAGAAAATAGCCTTAGAAATAAATCATTTCAATAATTTAGAGATACATTAACACTTCAATTTGAATTCCTTACAAGATTCGATGCAGAAAAGGAAAACAATCTGAATCTTGACCTAAATTTCTACCACGCCATAGAAACATATAACATGACATTTATTTTTATCTCACAAGCGCCTTAACAGTCATTCTTATGTGCTAAATTCTTAGAAAATCATAGTCCATAAAATGGCAATAGTTAACTGTCTCTAGGAAAAAGGGACAGGAAGAGGGATGGGAAATAAGGTTTCCAGGACAGCGAAAAATATCCCATATTTTGGGGATGGGAGGGGGATGGCTATTAAAATAATTTATGAAAATAAATATTTTAATATTTTAATTTTAATCAATAAAATTTAAGGGTTTGAACTTTATTTATTGTGTTTAGGTTACTTTTGGGATTGGGATTCAATGTTTTTGGTAAAAATAGCAGTTCTTTAAAAGTATAAACATCAGATTATTTTAACTCTCAACCTTCTTTGCTTGCATCGGGCAGTTGCATAGCGGGGAGGGGCATTCCGTGAAACATCGAGGGTGAGGAAGGTGGGCCTCCCGAATAGGGCGGGTGAATGCAAACCCCAGATCTAATCTGAACTATCAGGAGAGTGCTTGGGACAAGTCGGAGCTAGCATCACTCAGCAAAGTGACCCGATCGGGAGGGAGGTCACCCCCTATATCTCTATCTGGTGGCTGGACCAAGGAGGGGTGGAGCCCACTCGACCGGGAGGAGCAACAGCAGCCCACCGCCCACCCAACCCCCAGAATATAAGTAGGTAGCTTGAGCTTGATAAGTAGGAAATTATCCACCTCAGTGAGATTGACTTCGATCAATGATCAATCTCTTGTTCTCATCAACCCGATAAAATAAAGCTCTTTCTTGAGGTCGCTCTAAGGGAATTCTTCCCTTGGGACTTTTGGCACCACCATATGGATATATAAGGGGGCACATAGGCTCATTTTGGGCATGTTTTTGGCTATTATAATTTTATATATTTGGTTGCTCTATTCCAGTCCACTAAGGGAAGAAAATCCTTTGATGTGGCAAGTAAGGAAGACAAAACCCTTCCTTATTGAAGGTTGGAAAACAAAAACTCTCCAATTTGGCAATGCAAAGGCCTTCGAAAAAGACTATCTTGCTGGTTGGGCATCTAGGGCATTAAAGAAGAGGAGTTATCAAGGTTTCTTCATCAATTTGGCACCCTCTCCTAGGGTGGCGACTTGGGGGTGGAGTATTTCAGTGCCTTCTAGGGCACATTTTGGTGTCTCAAGTTGATATTCAGATTTATCCTAATTTATAAGGTTGATCTATCACTTCTTTGGTATTTATTGGGGTTTGGAGACCTCATTTTTAGCTAATTTTGTGGACTGTACTTCTGCTGATTATTTTAATAATTACAGCTGTGTGTTGGCACTTATTTCTCCTTAATTTATGAAGTATATTGGCTGGAATAATTTTTATTAGATTTTGCATGAGAATTGTTGCTCCTAAGTGCCGGTACAATTCGCTGCCCTAAGGGATTATTTATTAATTTTCTAAGCTGGTTTTGATACCCTAAAGGTGTTGTTTCAGTTGGCTGCTAGGATTTGATCACTGTTCCAAAAAATCTGAATTCTTGCATTTGGGTTTGTTGCAAAACCCTTATTTGAAGAATCGCCATAGAAAGGGACATTAGAGCATTCCAATTCCTATTCATTATTTCTCTATTTGCGTCTTCTAATATGGGTATCATGGCCATTGGTGCTCAATGGGTGTGAAGTTCGAGGAAGCTCTTGGTATAGAGTAAGAACATCGGGAAGGAGATTGTGAAGGGTCATGTAGACTTGTAAATCGTTAAGAAATCCAAGGACGAAAGATGTCTAGGGCACTAACGTCATTTGTATTGTGGGTTTTATGGGAAATACACTTAATAGAGATCATCATCTGGTTTTGAAGGGAACTCAACATTTCCTAGTCATTGCTATTCTGCAATCTTCACGTCACAATAGCAAAGGAGTTAAAAACTTAAAACACATCAAAAATACAAAAAAATGAAGTCTTCAAAACAATCATGATTCTATGCACATCATAGTTAAATAAGACTCCGGGACAACAAGACGGTGGAACACGGGGACGGAGTTTCTAGGACAAAAAAATTTCCAAAATTTCGAGACGGCGGGGGGACGGTAGGGGGTCGGCAATTAAAATAATATATAAAATTATAAATATTAAAAATATACAGATAAATTTTTTAAAAATTATGAATAGTAATTCATATTTATATATCAGTCCACCATGTGCATACAATCCACATTCAAACGTCCATATTAAAAACTCGCAACATACATATAGCTATACTAATGTTATATGTCGATATAACTTTTAATATTAATATGTATGCTGCTGGTTTTCATAGCATGTTGTTACAGTCCATGTGCATTTGTGCTCGAAAATTTTTGTATTCATATATCACTCTTGTTTCTTAATATGTCTTTGTAATACAATACAGTCGGGTTATGGTTAACAGTAAACATTTATAAAGAGAAAACAATAAACAAATTAATTTAAAAAAAAACATAAGTCCCGAAATGTTTCGGGACTTCTAGATGTCCCCGCTGTCCCCACTGTCCCGAAACGTCCCCACGTCCCCGAGACGTCCCCCTTGCTCGCAAAACGCCCCAGGACGTTTCTCTGCTCTACCTACCTCTTAGGAAACGGGGAAACGTTTCCCACTTCCCAAGCATCCCCAAAACGCCTGGGACGCCCCGGACTTCACATTTTTGGGTGGCACGCGTCTCCGCATAACACTGGTGCAAATACAATCAGTTATCATTAGGGCAAAAATCATGCAGAAAAACTTTGTTTGCAAATTTGGGAGAGGGCACGAGACCACTAATTTCACAGTCCAATATACAGTCGTCGCCATTACAGTCAAAGACTCCAATTGAGGGCAGGAATAAAATTGCGAGTGGTATCAATTGTTGCAATTGCCAATGTTAGATCGCAAAAATACAATCACCATTATGTTTTTTAGAATGATATCATAATTTATGTGGAAATACAATCTTCAATAAGTTTTATCTTTCAGAATGTTGTGTCTTTTAGAGTTTTAATGTTGTAAAATGCTTCCACTTGCATTAGTAGAAAAAGTACAGACGGGACTATTTTTTCCATGCGATTTTTGTTAAATTTATTTCCGTGGCAGAAGTCAAACATTCAAAATATAGATTGTAACTTCCATTTTGTTGCATTAATTTGTGGATCGGAAATCAAAATTGGTGTGGAAAATGGCAAACATTCAAAACCTTATTCTACCAAAGGCACCGAAATTGATGGTTCAAAACTATAATGTCGGAGTTATAAGCTTCTGACTATTGCCAAATACCAAGACTATAATAAAATAATCCTTGGCAAGGAAGGTTACTTGCAAATTTTGTTCTTTATAGCAAATGTCTTAAAAAAGGCCTTGTCACTGCTAAAGCTATTAGTATCTAATAAGTTGATCCCAGAGGTCCAAAATGCCACTGCAACTAGCGTGCTATGGACCAGTCTGAACGACAAATACATGACTTCAAATAAAAGTCAGGTGTTGTACCTAAAAAATTTGTTGTTTTCAACAGGATGCAAATGGATGGGAAAAAGGATGGGATGTTGTTGGATCACCTTCTTCAAGATCTCTGTGACCAGTTCGCCTAAATTAATAAAAATGTGGATGACGACTATTTGGTGCTGCTGGTTTTAAACAATTTGCCTTCCTCACATGAGTCATTTGTAGTAGCCTTACATTTGATGGCTGAAAGTCAGTCACTATCTATTACAAAAGGAACGCAAACAGACACAAGCGATTGAGTCCATACTTTGGACAATAAGGCAGTGCATTGACTGCTCAATCAAAGGGGAAGTGGAAACAACACTCTAGTGAATCTTCCAGATACCAGGTAAAATGTCATTACTGTCATAAGGTTGGGCATCTCAAAAGGATTGTTGGAAGCGACAGTATGATCTTTCCCAACAAAACAAAAAGATACTGGATGAGAAAAAATGTGGAATAATTGCAGATGAACAAGATTTTTTCATGTCGAAGGAACTAGTATATATCATTTATTGCAATTAGAATTTGTTTTGGTTCAGTTGTCTTAACTGATGGAGGGTCACGTGCAGTAGCAGGGATTGGAGACGTACACATTGTGATGAATAATGCTCAAAAACTACTAGTGAGGAATGTTAGGTATGTTCCTAGCTTGCATAAAAATCTCTTATTTGTTTGTAAGTTAATAGAGAATCCCAGTATTGTTGTAATTTTTTCTAGGGAGAAGTGTCTTGTGTCATATGTGAAATAGGGATGGGTGATTGTCTTAGTCATTGGACAAGGCAGCTAGTATAGGCTAGTCAAATCTGCTACAGTCAACTCAAAAGAACTTTTGGAGGGAGACTCCACCATTCAAGATGTGCTAGAGGATGTCATTCCTCATATGCTTGTTGTGGAGGGCATATCCACTAGACAATATGCAAGAGGTTGAAATGCCTTTGGAAGATGAACTTCCTCATTCAAATGCACGTCAAATCTGGAGGGAAACTCTGCTATCCAAGATGTGTTGGAGAACCATGGTGAGATGGCAGAACATGCCACACATTCGTAGGCACTGGCTCAAAGGACAGAAGAGCATGGACACCTTGCTCATCTTGTTGCAAATAGTTTTTCCCAACAAGGGAGATAGATGAGCAACAGGAGGATGGAGTTATTTCCCCTACCACTACGAAGATGGTTATTTCTCTTACTAAGGAATTGGTTATTACTCCTACCACAATGATGATCATTCAATCGCTTCAGCAACTTTGTTTGGTTAGAGGGTATCTCAAAATGCTTTCCTGAATGCAGGGTTGGAAAAGGAGGTCTGCATGGTGTTCCTTGAGGGGAATCACCATGATTGCATAGTGATCAAGTTCCTATATGAACGCAAATAGGCTCCGCAAGTCTAGTACACTCTATTCAATCAACATCTCCAAGAATTTGATTTCCGAACTCTGGAGATTGGGCTGAACTTCTCAACCAATGATGATTCATTCCTGGTCAATGAGTCAACGAACACTTGGTGAACAATTTGCTATATCCTGTGTCCACTCAATCGGATCTTCGCTTTTGCTGCCAGTTAACTTTTTCGATCTCCATCTACACCAGAGCTCCTATATTGAACAGCAGCAAAACATCAGACTGCAGCTTTCAGAATAGTATCTATGGAGTAGCCTGTAGAGCTAATGACCAAACTTCTTCATTATTGTATTTGTAACATTTTGGGACAAACATATCTCCATTTTAGTCATTAATACGTGACAGTAATATATATTCTTAATATATTAATTAACTCATAACCTATTAGTTTTGTATTGACTAATGTTTGGTTGTAACCTCCTCAGCCATTTTGTAACTATCTCTTACATAACAAAATGGCAAACACAATCTACCAAGTGTGCATTCCAATTCCTCTTCATTATTTCTCTGTTAACATTTTCTAACACCCAAAACGTTCAAAATGTCTCCATGTGTAACAATCTAACAATATAGTGGACGTCTCCATGCATAAAACTGATAAAATCTGAAAGCCCTTTAATGGAGTCATTCCTACACGAACTAATGTCATGAATGGGATAATATGTTCATAACCTGAAGTAAATCAAAATTCTACCCAAGACTGAGTAAAATATGAAAATGTTGTGATCCTCTTTGAAAAGTACCAATATTTTGCGACTACAACAGATGTCACCATATCTACATTAAGTACATGTAATAATAGGGTTTCACAAATTTAGCTATTTTAAAGTGACACTATACCCACCATTAGCCAGAACAGTAAGCAGAAAATAAAATCCAATGCCTTATTATGGCATTCCTGATATTCTGATCGTAATTTCATCCTATAACTTTTTCTTATTCCATATAAAATTTGTCAAAGTAAACCAAATTCTCTGTTTTTACTAATCACTAGTTCTAATAATCACTAAAAGTTTCCTAAGCACGGACATGTTTTCCAGAATTTCATGATGTGCAGATAAGGATGAGTTTGGAATGTACCTGCCTTGTATCTATATTATCAACAATAAAATCCAAACAACGTTGAATATCCAGGATGCATTTAAAACAACTGGCAAATTACACTTGCATATACCATTTGGAAAGTATTGTATTAAGCTTTTGATGAACATGCCTGGGTAATAGTAGCACCACAAAAAGCGCTAATCTCCCGAGCTTCTCTCTTTGTAACCGTGTCTTTAATTGCAAAAATTCCTTGCAGACATTTAACAGCTTTAGGGGGCAATAAGTCTCTTGGTCTCCTGCCTGCGAAAATACCATAACAAAATATAATATCAAAGTTCTTGAAAATCAATATGGCATTCAAAACACATTAGAAAGAGGTGGAACAGCCATTTCGTAGAAATTGATTCAAATTTATGCAGCTTTCTTCAATGAGGTATAGGATCACAAAGGCAATCAATATATCTCTTGCTAAGTCAAGAAACATTATAAAAGTTAAGCCCACTATCTACCAAAGAGTTGGCCAGTCTTCAGGGTCTTACTCACAAAATGGCTAAAAGGGCATCACAGTCTAATGTAATAACTGACTTATCCTTAAAAACTGTAGATATATAAACAAGACCACAAGCTTGAAAACAAAACAAAACTAGTGACTGCTATATAAACATGCATTTCAAACAGTCGAGTGGACAAACAGAATGTTCATAGCTTCAATGTGTTCACTAAAATTCCTGTTACAATATAAAATAAGACAATTTACACTTGCATGTTAACAAATACAGGCTACATTCACCAGAAATGTGTGGGGAAACCCCAGGACCTCAGACACTGCAGATTACTGTTAGTGGCTCTAAATAAATAGCAAGATAACTGAGACATTGATTTTCTGGGAAAGCTTGGTAAACATATATTTAGGGGCTGCACCACACCACCCAGATTTTCTGGGACATGTACCTAACCTGATCCTTCATTGTATGTCCTACCAACACGGGTTGACTGGATCACATCCCACAGGGATTTGAACCTGGACCTCCTTGCCACAAGGCATCTAGCACTAACCACTACAGGTACTTAACTGCACTACTCAGAATTTGCTTTGGCTTACATGTCAGGTCTGAGGGCTGCCTAGTCTATCAAATCCACCAAGGACATACACCAGACCTCATCCTTTATTCCATGTCCTGCCAACATGGGTTGATTGAAAGTTTGGAATACATCCAACGGGATTCGAGCCTGGGCCTCCTCACAACAAAAGGCATCCACCTCTTGCCACTACATGACTGCTGGGCAGAAAGTCCAGCATGATTTCATTATGGTATTTAGCTGTCATGCACAATAAAGGAACCTACGTATTTCCCTGAAGATGACCTCCTACATGTTTACAGTGCAATGTATATTTTTGACACAACCAAGAGCTTTTCTAATTCTTATTTTTACTTCATGTTGAAAAACTTGTATTTTACCACATTATAATTTTAACTCAAATTTGAATGCCAAAATCATTCCATTCCAGGGCATTTAAACTCAACTTCCACCTTTTGTGAAACACCACAAACTTGACATAAAACCTAAGAACCTCACTGACAGAAAATTACCTTGACAATTAGACACCAAAATACGGGTCAGTACTCAAAATTATTTAATATTTTAATGATCAAGTCTTCACACAAATGTAAACACCAACTCTTTTACAAATGACTGAAAATTTGATACCGACAAGACATTCGTCAACCTTGAAACCACGAGTGATCTTCAAACAAATGATTTGTGTTCTCTGACATCCATGCATCCTAAATTGAGCTCGAGCTTGATTTTAAAATGTTTTACCTCACTTTAAGTGCCTGCTCGACTTTTAATGACAAATGGGTTGACTTGCAACACAAGACCAAGATTTCCATGAAAAAATCAAAGGGGTATTGGCATATATTGTAACATGTATTTTATAGGTAATCTGACCAGCTCATGGTTTACAGTGATTTGTGCCTATTGAACAAATAACTGTCCATCCATCACATGTTATTCTTTAGTTGTAGACTCATGTTTCGTACATATATGGGAAGTCTTTCGTTCCTCTTTGTTTAACATCTGGATGATAGGCCATTTTACAATCTATCCTCAGATGATAACTTGCGCATGCTCCATTTTTATTGTATTCTGTCTCCCTTTGTCTCATTTTTTGGCATCATTCTCAGCATCTATTGTTGGCGGGTGCTTTTACATAGTTTAACTTTTGGTGTTTGCTGAAGTAATTAAAGAGCAGGGCACATAAAGCTAACCTACATCATAGTAATCATTTTGTGAAGTTACACTCCCCATGATGGTTTCTTCATGTTAAAATCTTCTGTAGTTTTTTCTCATGCAGTGTTGTGCTTCCTTTCATTATTGCACTTTGCTCAAATTGATTTATAATGCTCTGACTTGCAGATGACTACAACATAACTATTGTTTTTCTCACGCTACATGTTCCCTTTTCTTTCTTTGTGCTCTCTGCTCCTATTGAGATGTTGGTATTCAAAGACTAGCGTGCCTCTTCAGTCAGTTGGCTTCTCTATGGCTTCCTCCATGCAGATGCTCATTGGACAGTTATCAATTGCATAGTCATGCTACTTGGAACTATTCCTGTAGCCTCTCAATGTCTAAACAGCATTCTGCATTGACTATGAACCATCATCCAGACTATCTCTGGCACCATTGGTTGCATGTGTTGAGGATTCTTCTTTATCCACTTAAGGTTTCCTCCCACAATAATTACCTGAGACTCAGAGATACAGGATGGGCAGATGAGGTATCTAAATATTTTTACTTTACTCAACACAATTTGGGGGTTTAAACTTTATTTATATTTTTAGGATACTAATTTCAGGTGAAAATGGCAAAAAAATTAAAAAATCAAAAAAGTTTAAAAACATTGGGATGTCCCCTTCCCAAACCCCGATCCCTGAAAAGATGGGCGTCACCAAAACTAGGGAAGCTTCCCCACGTAACTCTGGCTCCCACGTGTTACAAGTGGAATCAAACCAGTATATTCCTCGAAGAGAAAGGATATGTTTGTCTCTAAACTCCATGAGGTGGAGAATTCTAATGTCCCCTTTTCAGAATTAATTAATTCTGGATACCTGAAGCCTATTTTTATTATTTTCCGTAGGCTAAGGGGAGATTAAAAGAGGAAAATAAATTAAATAAGTGGTCCAAGGGTATTTTTATATTTTATTTGGAAAAAGAAAACTTGAATTATATTTAAAAAGCAAAAATAGAATAAAAGAATAAAAAAATGTACTTCAATTATTAGGCACCAAGTTAGGATAATAATAAAATAAAGTGGTCTATAATTGGGGTGCCAAGGATAGAGTGGTCTGCATGATTAATCAGATCCTATTTTTAGGATAAAGTGAAGTTATAGATTTTTAATACTGCAAATCCCTAATTTTAGAATGGGGTGCCAAATTTAGGAGGAAAAAAGTATTTAGTTTACGGGGGCATGAATGTATTTCTAGAAGGGGGTGCCCACTTTGGAAGAGGATGGGAGGTTATAAAGGAAGATTTAGAGTCTATTGTAGACAGATCTTGGAAAATTATCTACTACCTATTTGTCTGCAAGTAGCTTCTACTTCCGCATCCGTAATATAGAACGAAAACCCTCCTTTACCCCACACTGATTTGAGGACGGAATTGTAATGTCCCCATTCCTACCTCCACGGTCTAGCGACTGGTTTTCCGTCTTAGCCTTGGTCATACCCAAGGGGCTAGCGGCGTAGATGGTTGTTGGGTATGGTTTTCACCTACATTTCACTTATATGTTATGTTTTGGCGTTATGCATGTACTTTATGATGACTTAAGTGAAAAAGGTGGGGTAATGTTCTATTTCTTCGTTGGGGTCACTTAAGTGGACCTTTTTTTGGCCTAGGAGAAATAAAGTCACTTTAAGTGACAATTAAAACATGACATATCTCCAAGGGGGTCGAATTAGGGTTTTATGGGCACTTTTATGATGGAAAAAGTTATAAAAGGTGGTGTTTGGGGAGGAAAAAGGATCGGGGATCATTTTGCCATCTTATGTTGGAGCTTTCAGCTTGCTTTCCTTGCTTGTGGAGGTGAAATTCCACAGGAACCCTAGCTTCGGTAGTGAAAGATCTACCCCTAGCTAGTAGAACACTCTTTGGTGGTGAAAGATCCAGCCCCAGTTTGCTATTGTGGAGTTTATTCAAATCAGGTTGTCAAGTTTAGAGTTTCAGAGGCTTGTTGATCCAGTTTCAAGTCTAGAAAGAGAAGACAGCCATATTCAATAAGAGAGATCATCTATTTTATCAGTGGAAACTTCTTGTTATTACATGTCATTGCATGTTGATGCATGTTACTTGCATGTCATTGCATGTTGATGCATGTTACTTGCATGTTGTTGCATGTTAGTTTAATTGCAATAAAAGTGAAGATATTGGTTATTTTCTGATTTTATACCTTGTTGCCATAATTGTACTTTGCTGTCATATTTTTCTATATATTGCTGTCATAAAAATCAGATTGTTATTTGTGAAAATTTGGTTGGAAATCTTGAATATAAAATAAATCCGAAAAAGGATATTTCAGTGGTATCCCTCACATCTCAATTTGGGTAATCACATTAAAGAGTTGCGGGGACAATTGCGGGCACAAGTGTTCCACCAGTTCAGCTCCAAACAATTGTATTCAGACTTTGGTATTTTTATTATAGCTGGTTCGTAATCAATAAATAAAGGACTATTTTGACGCTTTATGGTTTGTTGTTTTTATATATAAAAACAAATTAATTTGTTTTAAAAGTTAGTTTTTTATACTACTACCCTAGGGTTTGATAAAAAATCCACGTTTGTTAGAAAGTTTTTATCATGGATATTACGCTAGTATCAAAGCAAATTTCCTCCCAACCTGTGGAAGTGAAGAAAAAAAAATTGCAGCTTTGAACTTGATGCAGGTTGGTGACTGAGAAGTCGGGTACCAACAAAGGGAGAAAAAGAAAGCTACAGGACAGCCAAAAGTCATGGTAACAGAGACCCAAACGATTTACGTTTCGATAGGCTCGTGCAGAGACAAGAATGGTTAGCTAACATGCAGAACACAAATGTGGGAAGGGCTCCAAACGGGGAGGGAAGCTCTTCAGTAGTGAACCACAACCGGCATACTCAAAGGACAGTCACTAGGCCTATTGCCATGCCCTTCCAACTTGATTTCATTTGCAAGGAGGAAGCAATTTCAGAAGTACAACCTCGGCAATCTATAGCAGATGATATTGTTGCCAGTTATGAGTACAAGGTACTTCCAGGTGAGATTAGAGAGGCTATATCGCTCACTAATTTCATCAATCTAAAGAAAAGCAAGAGTGGACCAAGAGTTGATCCTAGACCACAAGCTAATCGAAAGACCTACAGCAGGCATTGGGAAGTTGTCACTCCCTACTTTTGACGACTCTAGTAAGAGTACAACTCGTGCATGGATACAAAAGTTGGATACCTTCTTATCACTCAAGCCAATGATGGAAGAGGAAGCCATCAAATTTGCAACCCTTCATCTGGAAGGTATAGCACATGAGTGGTGGTACCATGGGCTAATCACACAAGGACACAATCTCATCCACTCATATGGCAATTTCAGTGATAGGTTGATAGAGAGATTTGACAGAGTGGATCTAGAAATTCATTTCCGGGAATTAGCTCAACTCAAACAACATTCGGTGACTATATAGCTGAATTTCATAAACTTTTGTGATGGTACTGATGTGACAAAGAGGAGATTAGTTGTTTTGTTCATGGAAGGGTTAACTGAATCTCTTAGGGGTTTAGTGAAAGCTTTCAGCCCTACTTCTCTACAAGGAGCCATCAAAAAGGCTTTGGACTTGGAAATAACAACCCTAAAGGGAAATTTCTGCCTATAGGACAGCAAAGAACCACATTTTTTGAGCAGCAAAAACAACACCTTTGGGGCAGCTAAGGACATACCTCCTAAGCAGCCAAAAACATCTTCTATGGAACAGCCAGGGGCAGCACCTGTTGAGCAGATACGCAAAGGGGGATGAGACTCAAAATGAACTCAAGCGAAGAAACTATGCTTCACTTGCAAGGATCCATGGGGACCGGGTCATAGGTGTCTTCCAAAGGGACAAGTGCATTACATAGAAGTGATATCGGATGAAGATTCAGAAGAAGAACCAGAGGTTGTAGGAAGCACTCTTGCCACACTTACAGGTATACTACAATATCAACCCTTTAGGGTTAGTGGAGTCCTTCTTGGGAAAAACATTATAGTGTTGATTGATAGTGGGGCAACCCACAATTTTATAAATGAAGGATTGGTGAATAGGAGAGATTTGGAGACAAATGATGTAACAGGTTTCAGCATCATTGTAGCTGATGGTTTTACCATAACTTGCCGAAAAAGGTTGAACAACTTAGCTTCACATTGGATGACCATTAAATGAGTGATGATTTTTATGTTGTTGGTTCGAGAGAGACTGACATGGTGCTAGGAGTGCAATAGTTGCATTCGTTGGGGAATTCATTCAAAACTTTCATAATATGGAGCTTTAGTTTATGTTAGATGGGAAAGAAGTAGTAATCCAAGTGATATCTCGATAGAGTTACAACATGAATTTCAGCTAATAGAATAGAGGGTATTCTTGTTAGCACACTTTCCAGATCCCAGTTGATGCATGATTCCACTACTCTTGACTCCTTTATTGAGGTTATTGAAAGAGCTTCACCTAGTGCATGGTTTCCTAATCATATCGAGACGAGGTGAAAGCAGAAGCCAATAGCATCAAAGTTTGGGAATTGCAAATTCCCAAGATGGATTTGGGATCCTGGTATTTGCAAGGCGGTTCAGAATGAGAGAATTGGAATGGCATTGCTTGAGGGCAAGCAATTTTGGAAAGGGCGGACTATAATGTCTCCTTTCCAAAATTAATTAAATCTGGATGCCTAAAGCCTTTTTTTATTATTTTTCGTAGGCTAAGGGGAGATTAAAAGAGAAAAATAAATTAAATAAGTGGTCCAAGGGTATTTTTATATTTTATTTGGAAAAAGGACACTTGAATTATATTTTAAAAAGTAGAAATAGAATAAAATAATAATAGAATGATGTACTTCTATTATTAGGTGCCAAGTTAGGATAATAATTAAATAAAGCGGTCTATAATGGGGGCGCCAAGGATAGAGTGGGCTGCATGAGAAATCAGATCCTATTTTTAGGATAAAGTGAAGATAAAGATTTTTAATATTGCATATTCCTAATTTTAGAATGGGGCACCAACTTGAGGAGGAAAAAGTATTATTTTATTGGTTTATGGGGGCATGCATGTATTTCCAGAAGGGGGCGCCCACTTTGGAAGAGGATGGGAGGTTATAAAGGCAGATTTGGAGTTTATTGTAGACAAATCTTGGAAAATTATCAACTACATATTTGTCTGCAAGTAGCTTCTGCTTTTGCATCCGTAATAGAGGATGAAAACCCTCCTTTACACAGATTTGAGGACGGAATCCCTCACATCTCAGCTGGGTAATCCCATTCAGGGGTTGCAAGGACAATTCAAGGCACAAGTGTTCCGCCAGTTCAGCTCCAAACAATTGTATTCAGACTCTGGTATTTTTATTGTAGCTGGTTCGTAATCAATAAATAAAGGATTGTTTTGACGCTTTATGGTTTGCTGTTTTTATATATAAAAATCAGATTATCATTGTTATAAAAGTTAGTTTTTTATACTACTGCCCTAGGGTTTGACAAAATATCCAGGTTTGTTAGAAAGTTTTTTTCAGGGATATTACAAGAATGAGAACTTTATTTTCAGATGTCCCACTTACTCCGATATCTGTCAAAAACTATTGTTTGTATGTCTAGAGACTCCAAAGATTCCTTATCCACATTATATGTTATCTTGACCAGAGATTCTTGGCCCTTTTCCTTCAGAAGGTTGTCAATCTCTAGCGTAGGGGTTGTAAGGGAAATCTAGGTAAGATATGATTAGTTATTAATGAAAGTCCCTTAGAGGTTAATATTGTCCAAATAACTTGTCATATCAAAAATGTTGTATGGATCGAACCACTTACAAAGGATCTCAGCTTTATCCAAGTCCACCGTGCTCATCAATGAAGATCCTAGTACTTCACTGATATTTTCCCCAAAAAGTTGTTCATCTTGGCTTGGAGTTGGTATTTGCAAATAAGATCCATAGCCATATATGCACATGGACAACGGTGTTTGTTCCAGATCTTATTTTAGAATCTGACAAATGCACCCACAAGTTGATTCCAAGAATCTGTCTCAGACAAAATAAAGAGAGCAACATATGGAATACCTAAACTTAGAACTGAAGTTCTATGTGTCCAACCTGGAAAAAGAGCATTGTGATGAGAAATGGCCAGAGTCTCAACCTCATGAACAAAAATCTGTCTCATTATCCCAATTTTGGGTGAGAGACCAGAAAATTGGGAAAGTGTGAAGGATTTCTATAACTCTCACGTCTATTCTGCATGGGAAGCTTCCTTAAAATGACATTAAAACAATAAGTTAATCTATAAATGCATATAACTGCTGCAAATATGTTAATCAAAAGAAAGGAGCTCAGAGACGTGAACATTGTACATGCATCAAGATATTTACAATTTTTTTAATACTGTGAATTCCATAATGACAAAACAAAGCTAGACGATGCTGAAAATATAAAAGTTATTTTACGTCCACACTTTAGTATTTCACCTGATATTTAATATGAATATAAGGTGCATTTTGTTGTCAACCTAACTACACCATTCATTATGAACAGATACACCCAAAAATGACTTATTGAATGATCGCCTAATGGGTCATGTCCTTCCATATGGAACCTATGTTCATATGTATGTGTGTGTGTCTATATATATTTATATATATTCCATATTCCTATTTCATATAGTATACCGTATATGTATATTTATATTTACATATTTGAATATGTAATTTATGTACATATTACTCAGTATACCTACTTTGGGTATGTTAGAAGTTTAAAGATGTAGACTTGTAGGCATTCATTCACCAGTCTGATCAGCTAAAAACTAAAAATAGCTACCTCAGCAATGGAAGTGTAAACATATGGAATTGTAATTGAAGCCCTCCAAACATGCATCAAAACAGCAAGCTAAATTTTGAGCATGATACGTATAACTACCCATTCACTCCAGAGTTAACCCCATGAAAAGGCTAAGTATTGACTCACGTAGAGATCTAGGCAAATTAGCCAAGCAAGTGACCTGCGCAAGATCTATGGACTTGGCCACCATGCAAGTAGAGGAAATAGAGTAAAGGTCGCGCACAAAGGAATCACAAACCTAACGTGAAGGGTAAGGATATTCGCAATATATTCTATAGAGTAAGGGTATGCAGATTGACGGTGCATGTGAAGACAGACGTCATCAACAAAGCAATGGGTTGTGGATGATACACGAAAAGAAGCTGAAGAAGAAATGGAAAGAAGCACAAAGGAGAAGCTTTTGGATAACTTGGAGTGCATGACAGCTCAGCGCCAGACATACACCCTCACATGTATCCAGAAGGCATCAAAGAATATTCCTATGCCAACTAGAAGGGCCAAAGGGTTCAAGCAATCATATAAATACCACCCTTATGCTCTTCATCCATAAGTTCAAACCTTTTGGGTAATTTTCCAGAGCTCAAGGGTTTGAGCAGGGTTTAATGGTTTTCAATATAATTATGGTGTATTGTAATTTGTGCCATCACATAAGCCATGCATATTGTATTCTATTGTACTATTTTGTGCATGTGTGTGTTTGTAATTGTCAACCTTTGATTTAATATAAATGGAGACTTTCTTGTCATACTTGTGAATGGTAGTAATCAAAGGCCCTAGAATCAAGTGATTTCTTATATGTCTTCCCTATCCTCAATCTATTGATTGAGTGCTCTCCCCTATGGTAGTCATCCAGATCCCAAGAGGTCCAAGTGACAATGCTCTAGATGACGATTTAGATGTGTTGTATGTGTATGCGGAAGCAATAATGTTGAATGAAACAGAAAAGAGAAAATAACAGAACTAGAAAAAATAATTACATTTATCGTGCATTTCGTACATCAAATACTCTTTGAGGAAGATGTATGGCTATCTATCTTCTACTATCGTACCTTCTATCTAATGTTATAAATGAGCACACATATGTTATAAATCCGCGAAGGCATAAATAACCCTTAGGGAAATTTAACCGCTCGGGCTTACATAGCTTGGCTACCAAGAACATGGTATGTCATTGGACACTCCAGCATAACATGAGCCTTGTAGGTGCCATTTGGCATGTTACAAAATGGCACAACTCAAATTCCCCATTTGGTCGATGTGCAATTTGTGTGTTTTACAGAAGAGTTGAGTTGCACAGTATATTTGTGAGTTCTCCGCAGTGTTGTCAGGTGTTGTGCACCATGTTGTGTGATATGTGTGTGTGGTATTGCAAGGTGCTATGAGATATTGTGTGCTTTTACAAGGTGTTATGAGGCATTGCAAGTGTTGTGCAATACTGTGAGAGGTTACAAGAATGCTACACAGTACTACAACTTGTGAGTGTTGTGTCATATTACAAAGTTGCAAGATAATGCACAGATCACATGGTATGTTCTTCTTAGTTGCGCACCATGTTTCCTAGTTTTGCGCGGGAGGCACGTGATGGAAAAGGTTTCCAACAGATACTCAAAGCATGTATGTTGTACGGCATGTTTCCTAGAGCTGCAAAACAGGTGCATGATGTGCAAAGATGCACAAGTGAACAAGGCACTCAAGGAAAAAGTGCAAGCTAAGTCAAGGAAGCAAGTGTGGAAGCTTGGCTTTTAGTTGCACCATGATAAACCATTGGCCTTTGTGATCATTTTGGCCTATAGAAATGTCTTTGGTGCATATGGTTTCCACAACCTAATATGTTTCAGTCGGTTAAGGTTGTGATGCTAGGGCGGTGAGTGTGTGTCGCAATATTCTCAAGAGCTTGAACAACATGTTTAGAACATGGAATAACTTCAAGGCTTGGTTGTGTACACATTGCGGTGGCTATGCATGCCCAAAGATTATATCACAAGCATCATCGATGATAAATCAAAAGCTAGCTTCTCTTTGAAAGCATGGATAGCATAAGAGAAAAGGAATTGGTATACCTTTCGAGTATACCTTTAAATTGTAGGAATTGATCCATATCAAAATATAAGAATGCAAATGAGGCATTGCTCGCAAGATTAGTTGCATGATAGTTGCTTCGAGAGATGAGATTCTTCATGTTAACGTTATACAAATGAAAAATCCAATCGGTGTCCTTGCATCCACATCTAGACAAGCAGCTTATGGGCAGTTTCCTCCACATCCGAAAATCGTTAGTCTTTGGGATCCTCTGCTCCAATGTAAAAAGATTTTCTATGCATGGCACTCCGCATTGGAATCATTAGGGACATCATTTACAAACAGTTTATCCAGATCACTTAGACCAACCCTCGGGGTGAGCTATGTCCGAAAATGGCCTTCTACGCCAATCACTTCCTTGAGATCAACAATGGACTAATCACTCGTCCCACCTATATTTCCCGCCATTGGATGCATGTTATTCGCATATCTCTAGGTCAGTTCAGAGTTGGCTCCCATAGGCTTCGAGTTGAGAGCGATCACCAGTTGGACCAGTCCAAGAGGATCTGCCAGCTTTGCTCTCTCCAGGAGATTGAGACAGAGGAACACTTCATTTTCAGGTGCCCCATCTACTATGAGATCAAAGGGAGGTTTCACTGTCTTTTCCGTGAACGCCCAACTTTCACAAGGTTCTTCAAATATTATGATCAGAGGTGTCTCGCCCTTTATTTACAGGAAGCTTTTAAGCTTCGGGGCAGGATCCTCCGTCCCCCTTCCAAGGAGACTACTATTCGACATATCACCTCCTACTTTGTTGTGCTCCCCGGTGAGAGGGGCATCATGCGGGGTTCCCAGTAGAGAACCCCGGACCAAATCTGTCAGGACCAGGGGGGCACTTCCCAAACCAGAGGCATCCGAACTCAAACTCGGCCAAGAGCCCCCATAGGCGGCATTTTACCAAGCCTAATCGGGAGAGCTAGACTTTCCGCAAGGCATGTGTTTCAGCTTCTTCCACGGCTCCCGACAATGAGACATTAGCATATCACCGATTTTTCCGGCCAAGCTTCAAATGACAGTTGAGACGGGTGGTGTTGAGGATCCTCCCTCCACCCCCTCTCCTTCTTTGTACACTCTTTCTTCTTTTGTATTCTCCAGTCCCTCGGGCCCGAGCTTCTTCTCATTTTTTTCCTTGTTCTCTGGGACCTTTTTGGGTTCCCTTGCTGCTTCTTCATTGCATTGTATGGTAGAGTCCCATTGACCTACTTTGTGGTCATTTGTTGGACATTTAATATACTTATCTTATCTTATCGTATACAATTTGAACTCTCTAAAGCTAAAGCGGGCATTTTCTTTGGCATAGAAATTGTGTCCCACTTGCGCTTCATCTTTGACCCTTCCTTAATAGTCACTATAAAGCAATAAGCTTCTCTCGTTGTCTTCACCTTAGCAAGCTTCAGTTTTTGATTGAATTAATCATTGCAAACCCCTATGATACTTGAGAACTCCATGTTCTTTATGACTCGATTGATCCTAACTCAAGTTAGGGAAGGCATCAATGTAAGCTTGGACTAATTGGTCATCTCCTTTCCATCGTTGTTGCCATTGAATATAGTGGTCATCATAGACATCTTCGTGATAGTAATAATCCTTGGCTTCCAAGAATTTTTCCCATGTTGGCTCAAATTATTCTTCTATATTGTCTTTCTCCCACAGAGTATGGGCTTGCCGCCACTTCTTGAGTGAAGAAACTTTCAACATTGCAATATTTATTATCTTCATCAAAAAAATTATTGTGAGAAAAATATGACTATAAATGATCTCACAAATTATTTGCTTGTTTGTATTTATTTCTCCCTCATACACAAACATCTAAATTTATTAGAGATGTAAGAGTGAATTGACCACCAAAAGCTTTACCATTTGAGTGAGCAGATGGAATAACCTGTTCAAGGAATTGAACAAATAGTTTGAAAAAAGATCTTTTATTCTTGAAGAGCTTTTGCAATCTCATGCTTGATTATTGCATGCACTTCATTTCATGCTTCGTTATCTCTTACAATGCAATTTTTTCTAAAGCGGCACATTAGATAGTGTGAAGGATGTCATGGTTTGACATCGAGCTTTGGAAACTTTAACCTCCTTTGATCGATCATACAAAATGGAATGCTCTAGATTAGGATTTAGATGTGTTGTATACATGTGCAAAAACAATAATGTTGAGTGAAACATAAAGAGAAATTATATTAATTTGTGCATTTTGTATATGGCATACTCTCGTGGGAGATGTAGGGTTGTCTACCTTTTATTATATGTCTTTTATCCAATGTTATAGATGTGTGTGTGTGTGTGTGTGTATTACAAATGCAAAAAGCATAAAGAACTATCATGGAAGTTGAATCACTTACGTTTCCATGAATGACTCTTCAACTTCTAATTCTTGCATGGCTTGGCTACAAGGAGCACAATATGTTATCAAAAACAAGCTTTTATCACATGACTCTTCGCCTTTTAATTGTTATGTGGCTTTGCTACAATATGCTCAATATGTTGTCAAATGCTCTAGTGTAACACAAGCCCTAAAAGTGCCACTTGGCATGGTGTAACATTTCACAGAGTGTCCACATGGCCAATGTGTAATTCTTGTATTTTGTGCAAGAATTGAGTGGCATAATATGTATGTAGGTGTTGCGAGATGTTGTGCAATATTGCAAGGTATTGTGCAATGTTACGACGTGTCATGCAGTATTGCACAAGATTGTGAGGTGTTACAAGATGTGGCAAGGTGTTGTGTGTTACTACAAGGTGTCGTAAGCATTGACAAGACTACAAAATGTTGCAAGTGTTGCACGGTACTATGAGGGGAAGTGACAATTGCACAATATTGTGAGATGATGTGAGGTATGGTGCAAAACACGAAGTATGGTTTCTAAGTTCAGAGTTATGTTCCTTGGCTCTGTTTAAAAGGTTTTTAATACAAGGGGTTGTGAAGTCAAGAATTGCAAGTTTATGCAACTATGTGTGAATCGGATAGACTCCTTCAAGGTAGCTAATTACAAAGTGACGATTGTCACTCTCTATCCTCGTCTTTCATGTATTGGACATCTTTATTACAAACCATGTTCCTATTTGCACACCTCTTTGTAAATGGTCTTGTGTTCAATCCTCAACATCTTTATAGCCATCAAGAATCTAGCAACTTCTTTAATTGTCAATAGTTTGTAGCTTTCAATATCTAAACCTTCAATCGCTTATCATAATATTATGATATACTTAGGTTTAATTATACATAGCAATATCTTCAACTTGTTTTTCTATTTATTTAACTCTTTGTAGCCTCATTCGCTCGCAATCATGCCGACAACTACATCAAAGGTTAGCAAGTAAACAAAGTGCTTGATTAATTCCTTTTCAAAATCTCCTTAGCTTCTTTGAAGACAACCTCTCATTTTTGAAGTTATTCCAAATGTCTTCAATCACCACAAAAAGTGGTCCAGAGGACATTTTGGGAGGTCATAAGCTCTCTAAATCTCCCTAAACACAAGTATAGAAGAGCACTCCAACAGCGTTCCAAAGTGTATTGGAACACGTGAATCGGACACCATATGCTCCCAACACCGCTAGTCAAAGTTCAAGGGTCAACTGGGTCAACAAGGAAGTGCATGTCAAACAGTACCTTGGCTCGTGCACAGAGCCTATTCGCGTATTTCAGAGTTCATCGAGGCAAAAATGATTGTGGACGTGTTTGGTCTAAACCTCTGGTCTTCGACAAGCGTATGCCAAAAACAATTTGGGTTTCAACAGTGGGGTCTACTCTTGTTTAGGAAGGAGACCCAACCGTCATATTATTATTGGTGGTATTCACTATCGCATTTACATTGTGTTATTTTGGTGCATTTTCCAGTTGACATGTGGCAGGCTCGAAGGAGGACACGTGGTGAGTTATATAGAAGGACATGTGTCATGCGAGATAGTGATCCACATGGTGGGTTCTCAAGCCACCACAATGCAACCAAGATCCAAGTCGGTCGAGTTGTTTCCACACATCATGTTGAGCTCAAGATATCCACCACTTGCCATCTCGAGATCACCAAGCATCCGCGAGTCATCCAACCAAGTCACCAACTCACTCGAGTCACAAGTCGAGCCGGGAGGGCTCGCTTGTGCCCGTAACAATCCAACCAAGCTCGTGGGGGTGATGTGCCCCATAAAGCAAGCAAAACAGAGGGTCACGTGACCACCGCCACGTTGGAATACCGGCCACACAAGGCTATTTTAAACCTAATCGCACTGTGACGCGTGACGCATATGGGATAATTCCCAATCCCATATGCAAAGCCTAAGCCTACTCTAAGGGAATCGAACATGCAACCTCCAACAATATGATAAGGCGCCCAACCAATTCGCCCACGACTTGCAGTGCTATAAAAGGGGCACATTGGTATTTGAATGGGAGTTTTCTCTCGACTTTGTAAATTTTTATTAAGAGCAATTTGTAGAAAATGGCAAATTAGGCCATTCTAGGAGAATTTTGGGGCTCGAGAGGAATTGGAGAGTTGTCAGAACTCGAGAGACGCTTCGTGCGGTATATTTTTTGACCGATTTGGTGTTATGAAGCATTATCACTGTTTTTGACGTAGAACGGAGGGAATTTGATCGTGCAAGTACTACGGGAAGGTGGAGGACATTGTTGCTCGTCATCAAAGCCTTTCTAAGGTCTGCTAAGCACATTATTGCAGGTTCAGGATCCATTAATATTTGTAAGCTTTAAATTATACTTGCAAATTGATTTACTATGGATTGGATGGTGTTTTAACAATCCCACAAACATAGCCCGATCAACGGGTGAACTCTGTTATCAATTTGGCGTCACGATTATATTCTCGCATTATCTTTTTCCGTAGTAATGATTGAGTAATAAATCATTTTGAAGGCATATTTAATCATTTTTGGCATTTACTATGAATCGGGTACATTTTCAATTGAATGATTTAACGAGCAGGATTTGGATGAGTTTATAATGGTACAAATTCAGATTCAATTCAGTTGTTAAACATTTACATTCAATTTTTAATCAATTCCTATTTATTAATTTCGGGAAAATGATTATTTTAAAAGATCTGTTTTAATAAACTATTTATACAAGGAATTGATGTTAAGTTTATAGATCACAAAGTCCATGGAAAAAGTTTTTGTTGTCAAAAGAGGTTTAAGCTACCATTAATATGTTACTGGGCTTTTGTTGTCCAAAGAGGTTTGAGCTCATCAAATATGTTATCGGGCTTCCAATGAAGCCATCAAGGCACTCTTTTGTTTCAAAGTAAAGTGTCATTCTATGTTTGCCTTTACACAAGCTTCATTGAGATCATTGTGGGATGTTGCTTTCCTCATATGGCTTAAGATCAAATTCAATCTCATTGAGCTTACAAAACTCGACTTCCCAACTTACTCCCAATTCAATCATTGCCTTTTGAGAGCATCCTAAATTCTCCACGGTATGTCCACCATCCTAAGATGTTTTCATTCAAGAATTATAGGAATAAGACTACTTTTGTCAAGCACAATATCTTCATAAACTTGTTTTGTATGATAACCCTCCCCCTTCCCACCTTTGCAATTCAAGCAATTTCATTAAAATCGCCATGGTGCACCGCAAGTGGGACAATTGCGTTATATCGTGATAAACAAAGAAAGGTTTCTCCAATGTGTCAAAAAAATCATTTGTCCCATTTTACTAAATCACACTTCGGACATTGAGCAACCATCTATCTTTTCATCCTATTCTCTCTTCTTGCATGTAACTAAGCCCTAACTAGTTGTTTTATCAACAATCATTTGAGGTGCTTTATCATGTTTTCTAAGCTTCTCATTGTATCAAAGCAACTTTGATTTTCTACCATATTTTGACATGCTTATAGATTTTCTTCATTTGCCCTAAGAATATTTTCTTTGAAGGTAACCTTCTTCTACAAATCGTTTGACCTTTCTTTTACAAGATCTAAGGTCTTCCATTTGCATGAGAAGTTTTTTCGTAGAAACATTTGGACACTAAGCCATGAGATATTATTTTATACCTACAAATGTCTTCTAAAGTTATTTTTGTACTGGTTCTTAAACTAGTTTATTTTGTGAGACCTTTTCTATATTTATGGTGTTTTAAATTCTAAAAACCAAATGTAAAATAAGCCTTAAACTCCCCATAGTAGTGTTCGCTTGCAATCATGCTAACAATGGCATCAAAGTTCGGAGTGTAAACAAAGTGCTCAATGTAGCTATTATTTGACAAATCTTGTACTTGCTTGAAAGCGACCTCTTATTACCAAAGTTTTCATGGCTCTCTTCAATCACCACACAAAATCCATGGAAAAAACTTTTTCGTCAAAAGAGATTTAAACTACTAGTAGTATAATAGCAATAAACATATGTTTTCTTATAAACCCCTCTTCATTTTTCATGTTACCTTATTTAGTTTTCAAAACTAAGTGTATACTCTTCCTAAATGACATCTTTTTTTCTTGCAACATTTTAATATCCATAGCTTAACATTTACTTTAAAATGTATGGTTCTTCACAAAAATAAATGATGCATTTATTATTTATTTAAAATATGGGCAAAATAAATAAATGATGCATTGCCCTCCTTTTCTATTACTTTGGAGGTCCCCACATATCTACCAACGAAGCATGCAACTTCATGTAACATTGTATCACCATCCCATCTATATATAGAGGGGAGGGGAGGGAGCGGAGGCGTCGGTAAAGTCCCTCTTCCTCCGGATAGAATATATATATTCCAATCTCTGCTTTGCTTCTATATCCCAAAATCTTCTAATTATCATTATGCTTAAGTCTAGAAATAATTTATCCTATTTTTATCTAAAACCAATCAAGTGTGTAGTGATAAGTGTTTTGGATTCCAAAAGAGAGATCAATGTGGGGCTTAATATAACTAATATTGGAAATATTTGTTTAATTGGGATCACCCATGTGACATTAGAATGTCCCTACATAACTTATTACTTTTATTGCTATTTTGGGCAATATTCTTCTTTTCCATTTTCTTTCTGCTTATGCAAAATCCAATGAATATTGTGCAATGCTTGTAAAATGTTAGTACGTTGTTGACATGTATTTTCTTCAAGTATATCTTCCTCAATCTACATACAACTTTTGCATGTTATTGATTGGTACTTTATTGTTTTCCACCGGCATCTTTTAATTCTATTTTTAAAATATGACTTGTGATATGCCTGCAATTATATTGACCACTAGCAATAACCACTTAGGAAATCCATGCTTTATATCTCTACACTTGGAAATGTTTAGAGGATATAGGATGCGCCATCAAGAGATCCTACTAATTTAGAATTACCATTCATATGATTTTTAAAAACCTTAAGAACATAAAATCAATGCCCTATCAAGTGATTCTGCTGATATAGAAGACCATGAGAAAATAATAACTCTCCCAAAACTTGTGCTTATATCTTACATTTAGGCATGTTTAGAAAATATAAAACCGATACCCCATCAAGTGATCCTAGTGATTTAAAAGACCATACAAAAGTAATAACATTATATCTTTACATTCATGTATATTTAGAAAATATAGTTGATGCCCAGTCAAGAGATCCTAGTAATTTAGATGACCATAATAAATGATTTTACAAACCTTTAACATGAAACCTATGCCTTGTAAAGTGATCCTAGAGATTTAGAAGAACATAAAAATAATCTTACACAAGGATTTACATTTTATAAGTATGTCAATATTGCCTGACTCGAGCATTGATATTAGCAAATGTAAGACTGCATACGGCATTTGCTTCAAAAATAAGCATTTTGTTAATCATGGGAAAAATATTAATAATGACCAAAAACAATCTAGTTGAATCTTGAAAAGTTTGCTAATGGCGAAGAAGGGCACGTCAACAAAGTAACAAATCTTAAGAAAGCTAAGAAGCAAGCACAAAACAATAGAAATGCTCCTAAGAGTGTTTTCTTTAGTATCTTTTTGCTTCTTCAACAAAAAAATGAGTGATTGATTTGGTTATTACTCAACAAATGACCTTGGATAGCGAATTGTTTCCTTTTTTAGATATCGGTGATTTTACCAACCATTTTTTCTTGTAGATCATCTCACTTGTAATGTGAATGTCATTGGAAATTTTAATTCTTCTAATGTCATTTTGTGTAACATGGTCTTGAATTATAAATAGAGTTGTGTCTTACATTTTAATTTGCAAGGAAATTTAAGAAGTTGATTTTTTAACAAATAAATTTCAGGTTAAAGTTTTTAACAAGAACTATCGAACCAACTCCCAATCAACCTTAACTCCTATAGCGGATGTGAACACGGCTAACACAAAACTAACTTAAAAATAATCCAAACCCTTGGCCAATGTGAACATGACCACTCCAACAGTTGCTGGCAAGGATGTGATTTTTATTGCTGGTGATTGTGGAATGACAGATTTTTGAAGCGAACTAATTGATTATATTATGTTTTAACATATTTCATATGACTAACAAGGATCAGCATGACTTTGCCAACGAAATTGAGATAATGTTTTCAATATCCATTGCAATTTATTCAATATCTTTTTCACTAGCAATGAATCGCCATTCACACCAGTAAGCATATTGTGTTAACAGGAAGTTCAAGAAATTCAATTATTGACATACTTAAAGGTCTGGAAATCTCCCAGCACTTAGAATCTTGATAACCACATTATGGAGATGAATAGTTTGATAACAATCATGATGGTGGTGGTTGATCAACTTAGATGGATTTCTAACCACTTTTAATTGGTGTTCAGACAATAACAAATTGATGCTACAAGTCCTATTTTGCAAGTGTCCCTCCATAATATAATACAATTATTGTAGCTATAGCTAACCGTCATGCTTATTCCATTCAGATTGCAATGTACCTTACAAATATTTTCCCTTCTGCAGATGCTTTTTTGAGAATGTCCTCATGGAAACATCTGTTCTACTTTTGCAAGGAAACATGAGGATTTGTTAACGGACCTTGTCATCTGCTGAAAAATTATACCTCAGTATGATTGCAGGCAGTTTATCTAGACAATGTCTACTCAATTAAAATATTAAATGTTGCCATCATGTTTACTACACTGTTTTCTGTTACAAATAAAAGTCGTTGCTGATTGTGTTTTGTGAGATTTTGTCAATAATTGTTGTTGCATTGTTGATTGTAACCATGGTTGGTGAAGGATCAACTATGTTAGATGGTAAAGCATGCATTTAAAACATTAATGTGCGTCTAGAATGGCTGTCCCTGTAATTGGTTGTAAAATCTACTGCTTTGCATCAAAGTCTATAGCTTCAATACCTTACTCAGACAATGTGTCAAAGAAAACACATAAATATGACCTTCTTATTACTCATTTAGAACATCTTTTACATATCAACTTCTTCAAAAACTCCATGCTCGCAATAACCGAACAACCAACTTATATCTCCTGACTAGACTGCACGGATACGGTACGTGCAGTGCAGTTTCGGTAAGCTGAAACGGCAAATTTTTAAAATCTCTAAGTACGGTTCGCTTTTGGGTACGTTTTATATATTTTATATATATATATATGTGAAATTATAAATTTAAAGAAACATTTGCATACTTATTGAAATTTAATACTCATACAACTTAAAATCATTCATAGAACATGAAAACAAATTTCCAATACTTTGAGAATTGAGACTTGAGTTTGTATTGATTCATAATGTTCAAAACATAATAGTTAATAACATAGACTGTATTATAGATTTGATAATTCATTATTAATGCCTTAAGCTTGAGTTAGACGTATCATTGGACATTAAAAAAACATTTAAAGTCATGAAATATTTTAATTCCTTTCTCAAACCAAAGGAGGGCAGAACAGCCTCTTGTCAAGGCAAGGATCTTGTCATTATATTTCTGATTTGATGAAATCGATTCGTAGGCTTGGCACCTAATGTCAAATGAAGAGAAGATAGGTTGCCCGACCACCAAGTGCTTCACGTGTTCCCATGCCTTCCAAATTGACTGAAGAATAAAGGACCCATGAGGAGCAACAAGAAAGCCCCCAAATAGTAAGTCAACCAAATGAAGTCCTTTTCATCTCTCTCGACCCTTGAGCCTATTGGCAATATTGAATCTCACACGAACTTTCCAAAGTTCAATTCCAATCAAAGCCCTCATGTTTTATTTTTTTTTTGCATTTAAAAAATAAGAAAAAACTGTGGGTACTCTTTTCATTTTTTTTTGCAGTTAAAAAAATGATTGTAAAAAATTGTGGTTACTCTGTGTGTACGTACCCACAATGTACCCAAGGCGTACCCATACCCAAAACATACCCAACCTGGTACGAGGGGGGCTAGGCGTTTCCGTGCAGTCTAGCTCCCTAACAATAATCAGAAAATTCTACCTTATTCAAACGAGCACAAAATTTAGTAACACCTTATAATGACAAAAATTGATACAAGGAAAAACTTCTTTTCATTGCTGATTTCATATCTCACAGTCAACCCTGATGTTTTCCAATTGTCTAGTGCTTGAGTTTCCGATAACAATTTCTAACCAAGCCCATTCATTTTTCCATCCTCCTCGTCATTATCCTCACATTATCTAGATATTTCGCTAATTATGATGTCCTCCCTGCATTTGTCTTGAATTTCGACTTAGCCTTCGACTTGAAACACAATCTCCTATGTTTATTGTTAGAATTTGCGGAGAGAGAGAATAAACCGAATAAATGTGTAAAGAATGATTGAAGAGAAAACCGGAATACACACTGTACAAATGGGTTGTGTGTCCGGGTATTTATTATGCAAAGACGGTTACAAAATTAGTTAGCGGTTACAACCGCATAACCATACAAAACAATTATAAAAGGGGAAGTCTTATTCATTTATTCCTACACCCCCTCTTAAGACTTACCCTACATAACTCAAAAACAAACAATCTAACAAAACAGAACTACGCTATCTTCAAACACTTTCACTTTGAAAGCAATGCTATGATAGGATAGGGCTCCATCAAGTTGCTTCATGACCTTCGTAAAGGTGTAGCTCCCGAGCTGAATTCCCGAGTTCCCAGATTCCACCTCCCCGAACTCCCGAATCACAAATCTCCCAAATTATTGGACAACCATCCATACTGAGCCATCCACAAGCTCCATCAAGTTGTCTCATGACCCTCGTGAGGGTATAATTCCCAAGATCCACAGTCTCCCGAACTATTTGAGCAACCATCCATACCGAGCTTCATCTACCCTGTATCCTTTCTTGCCTTCAAAGTTTAGAGCATCTTTATAGTGCGTATTCGTCACTGTCCTCACTACCTTCTACATCTGGTGGGTCTTCAACCATGGCTATATTGGTTGTATTTGATATGACTTTACCCTTGAGCACATCATTGGCTCGAACACGACAATCCCATGCTGTGTGACCTATTTTCTTACAATAATGACATTCAATCTCCGACTTATCTGATCTTCTATGATATTTTCTAGTTCTAGAATAGAATGCACTTTCTTGCTGGGAATGACCTTCTGCATCCTCTATAGTTCATTTTTCCTTTTGGAAGAGTTGTTATCATATCATCCAGAGATTGAGATTGAATTTGACTGAGGTAAAAACTACATTGCTATATTTTGAAGATAGACTATTTAATAGGATAGCTTTGGCATCTTCGTCCTCAATTGCAGCTTTCACTTCTGCTAGTTGTCTGATCAAGGACCTTAGATTATTGATGTGGCTTGACATAGAGACTCCGTCATCCATTTTGAACCTATATAACTGAAGTTTAGGGAAAATTTGGCATTGACTACTTTTGCTCCAAATAATTTATTTAGAGTATCCCAAATTTCCTTCGATGATTTGTCTAGGTCTACATGATGAAGTTCAGAGTCAGAGAGAGCAAGGCCAATAATAGCTTTCGCTCTATCATCTTTGCTTTGCCATTCTAACAATTTTGATGCATCGGTAGGTGGTCTCTTTCCGTTTACAATGCCCCACAAATTTTTATTCATAAGTTGCATTTGTATTTTCACTCTCCATGTATGAAAATTTAGACCAGAATATTTTTCTATGGGCATTTCCATTTTAATAAAATGGAATAAATACAACTGCGTATTTTGGCAATGAATAAATAAAATAAAATAAAATACCAGTTGCACAATTCCGTGCCCTAGTGCAGGTAGTCTTTTTGCTTCTGCGTCTTTCCAACCTTATGTCTGTGAAAAATGTTTGTGCCCTAGCAATTCGTGACTGTAATAATGCACCATATTAGCACAAATTGCGGCGTAAAAATGTCTAAAATCACGATTTTTCGTGGCTATTAAAATTTGACTATTTGTGCTCGAAAATACTGTTAATTTCCTAAAAAAACGTGCCATTCAGCAATCGTATTTTCGTGACTTTCTTTTGTGAAAACGTGAGTACTGCGTGATTTTCGTGGATCATATGTATTCTTGATTGGCAATCAGCATGGCGTGATTTTTCATGCCCCGATGACGTGTCCTTGATTTCCGACTACAGTATGCCCTAATGGGACTCACGAAAATATCTTTCTTCCTCCCCTCTTTGCTTGCCCCACGCTCTAATACCACTTTGTTAGAATTTGCGGAGAGAGAGAATAAACCAAATAAATGTGTAAAGAATGATTGAAGAGAAAACCGGAATACACTGTACAAATGGGTTGTGTCAGGGTATTTATTATGCAAAGAAACGATTTACAAAATTAGTTAGTGTTACAACCGCATAACCATACAAAACAATTATAAAAGGGGAAGTCTTATTCATTTATTCCTACATTTATGAACTTCTAGCTTCACCACTTATCAATTCCCCAGAAAGAGCATTGCATTCTAATTGCCTCGAACTCCACTTTATTGCAACAAAAACTAATTCAAATTTGGTCCAACTCAAACATCTATGGCCATGCAAAAGGCAAACTTTTTCATCGTTTTGTTTTCAAATACTTTCCACGAGGCTGTCTTTACTCTTTCTACAGGTCAGTCATTGTCTACTGCTATGCCTTATTTAAAGGCCCTCATGTTCTATAACATCTCAAGCTTTTTTAACTTCCTTCCAACATATCTTTGACTAACCATTCATTGTCACCCTTACACAATCTTCAATATGGTTGCATGATGGCTTCAAAATTGCCTTAACCAAAGCTGGCTGCTTGTAGATGAATCTCAGCAAGCTTCATGATATTCAGTACACAACAAACACTTCTTCAAGCAATAATGAGTGTCACGTCTTCATCTTTTCTCATTATTCATAACTTTAGGAAAATTGCACAGACCCTTGCAGGCAAACCTATCAATATAGCTTCAATACCATGCAAATATTTTGTAGGCAGCATAAGATTAATCACAGTCATCAATCTTTATTGATGTGAATTCATTTTATTGATAATAAACATCACAAACTTGTGACATGAAAAACATGGGGGAAATTGATTTTAACTTCCATTTTGCAGGAATCTGATAACTAAAATGCTTCTTCATTAACTTTTTCATATACAATAAAATAGCTTTCACACAACTCCATTACCTTTAATTTTACAGCTCTTTGCATTCACAAATGAACTTCTGTTCAGCTTCATAGCTCAAAACTCTTTGATCTTTCATTACACAATTTATTTTTATTGTTTTACTAATTAATGACAACACATTTACACGCACATACAGCTTCATTACATTAACTAAAATCCCCTTGAACATGACACTTAACCGCTTATGTGTCATACTAATAACACAAACTACTAAATTCAATACGTCGCACTTTTACTTATAAACAGAACTCTTCGTTGATATCAACACTATGCGAAGACACGACAAGACACCCAAAACATATGACCTCCAGCACCAATTTGTATGGGATGTTTTTCCAAATAAATAGTAGTTCTGTTATGTATGTCATGACTTCTGCATAATGTCACATAAAAACCCAAAATTTGTTATAAAAAAGCTATAAATACCTTACCCAAAAACTCATTCCCTTTACCTTCCTCACCTGCATCCTATGCAGATGTCAATATTAAGACTGTAAGTCATGACTTATGCATAATCTCATATAAAACCCCAAAATTTGTTATAAAAAAGCTATAAATACCTTACCCAAAAACTCATTACCTTTACCTTCCTCACCCGCATCCTATGTAGATGTCAATATTAAGACTAGTACAGCTATCTTAAATATTGCTGTTTAAAAAACACCAAGAGATATCAATCTCAAGGTTCCTATCTTGGATTTGTCACATAATACACTGATTAACATCGTCCATTATCTTTTTCATGAATTTCCAACCAACTTGTGCTAGATGGCCTCAATATTAGCTGTATCACTGCATCGGGCTCAAACAAATCTTTCTGAAAAAAACAAATGTACCACAAATTTTGGATTGCCTTCTCCAAGCAAGAAGAAAAAAAAATCGTACGACAGTTAAATGGAGGTCAAATCTAAGGTTGAAACTGCCATATCCAGCTCAAATGGATGTCAAATTTGAAGCTATCCATTTTTGTCATATCGCATGCTATTAAACTCCACCACCACCACCCCTAAGCTTCCATTGTAGGTTAGACCAATCGGCATAATGAAAAGATGAAACAATATTTAATATTTGTTTTTGTCCATGATATCTGATCCACAATTCATTTGAAACATGACCCACCCTGTACCTTATAAATTTTATTGTGAACTACATTACCACTTTACCTTACAGTGCACTACGTACACCCACTTCTAGACATTTTAAGGGAGGTCGCAAGTTGAATCCTACTGGGTATAGGGTATGTACCCATCGTAATTGAAGCGCAATTAGGTGCCTCTTGCGTTCTGGGATCAGGAGGTAGTCCCATATGCTATAAGCCATCTGTAAACCCAAACCAGGTTGCCCAGCATCCTGGACTATAAATGGCCCTTTCCTTTACTATCTCATATATTAAATAGTTTTATTTGTCCTTGACAAATTTTATAACTGTATTACTATTTTTACCTTTTCCATCCTAAATCACATAATATTTAATAATGATGTGAAAACATGAAATGTGTCTAATAAAGCATGTATGTGTGTGGTTCACACACATATATAAATCTTATTTTTATATAGATAAACAAACAGCAAGCATGCATATACATAAACGTATGTGCATATATCTGCACTCTTAACACCACATAGACAGACAGGTAAATGTGTAGATGATCAGATAAGATGTGCAGTGTCAGGAGTCGAATATTTTCCTAATACATCAATGACCTTCAAGTGCAAAAATGAGAAAGGGCATGAGTCTGCCTAGCTAAAAGCTTTCATCAAAAACATTTAGCACAGGTAAATCTTTTGTCCTCGCCTTTAAAAAAACTAAACACTGGGTATTTTGTATACTAATTACAATCATGAATGTATCTTAAAGAAAGGCCGGACTCGGAAAGCATATGACTTGAGACATAGGTTCAATGATTGAATGACCTTTCAAGTACAAAAATAAGGAAGGTCATGATGATGAGACTGCCCTAGTTAGCAGATTTCATCAAAAACATTTAGCACAGGTAAATCTTTTTGTCTTCACCTTTAAAAAACCAAGCACTGGGCATTTTGTATACTAATTACAATCATCAATGTATCTTAAAGAAATGTCTCACTCGACTAGCATATGACTTGAGACATAAGTTCAAAGATTGATTGACTATAACTGCAATAGAGCGTTTGGGATTAGTAATATTGTCTTTTTATAGGAAAAAGGTTATTTTGCAACATCCTAAAATTTTAAAGATGCATTTATTACCTACTGTTTACTGACAATATTTACATATACATAGCTGTAAAAATTAATAGAAACAACATGGTTATATGCATGACAGTGTTACTGTAATGTCAAGGATGTTGCCAAGCAATCACACACAAACTGGAAATTTCAGCAGCAGATTCAGTGATAGAGGTTTGTCTGTACGCAAATAAAAAGCCAGCCACTGCTGCCAAAGGGATACTGTCTGATAATCACTATAAGAATGGAATTTTGGGGTTTTCTGCTTACAAATGCTTTCATGATGCTTCAACAATCTGCTATTTCCTATTTATTTTATGGTGGGTCTTGCAAGCTCTTTTCAGCTCCAATATGTTTGTATGTATTTTCTCTTTAACAATGCAAGATGCAGTTTATACTCCTTCAAGCAATCTCTTTGAATGCATAACTACCTTGAAGTTTCTATGATTGTTGATTTCTATAGCAGGGTTATGAAGTGTCTCATGGTAAAGGAAACAGTATCAAATAGAGCTGAAAAATTAAAAATGAATGCAGTGAATTGTTCTCTTCAATGTTGAAGGTGTAATAGCTAAGAAGAAGATATGAATACAGTAAACATATTTTCCATTGTGTTACCCGTATGTGTGATTTAAAAACTAGCCTGCTTATGAATTTTACATGCTAAATTGTAGAGAGCCTCACCTATTTTTATAGAGAGTGCACCAGCTGCCTGCAAGCATATAAAGTCTAGAAATCAGTGAATTGTAACTTCTAAAAAAAAGATTTTCTATGCTAGAACTAGGTTGAGTCTTACTCGTGCTAATATTAGGTTCTTAAGAGCACATCATCCAATAAAATACTTTTACGAGTACCAAAAGACGTGTCAATGGTATAAGTCATTAGATAAAGAGGGAAGTAAAGCATAACCTTTATAGAGCTGTATATTCTAGTTCTCATCAAGCAAAATGTAAAAGCTGGCATTTAAACAGTATTATGTTACGCCTGAGCAAAATCCATTACAGAATTTAAAAAGTGCAAGCCATGGCTATATTTGCTATATCCATTCCATGGAAAGACCATAAATCAAGTAAACATTTATCATGTCTTACATAATAATGTCTCTGACCTCAGTTAAGTATACAATCCAAAAAATAAACAAATTCAAAAAACAACCTATTAATTCTATGAACTACTAAAGAGCACCATACTGTGAAAAACAGAGAAATCCATTCTAAAAGAACTTCCTATTTGTCATTCTTTTTAGGTTTTATTTGGTTTTTAACCTTTTTTAAACAGTGTTATGCAGGGACGCATCCTCCACATACTGAAACTGTCCCCAGTGTCTGGGAAGTCCTGAGGAACATGGGGGCAGGGGGAAATGTCCCCCAGAAGTACCAAAGTTGCCAAAAATGGGGAACATCCCTTGAACTTCAGAAGCATTTCCAGGACATCATGACTTCCCAAACTTCATTTCAATTTTCTTTTTAATTTTGATTTATTTTTATTTAACAATTTAAATACTAGTACAGATAGCTTAAATATATCTATCAAAAAAAATGCTGATATGTATCAATCTCGAGGCGCTTATCATGGATTTCTCAATTTGTCAGATAGTTTCACACAACAAAGGGTTCTACATTGATTAACAACTCCATCTTCCCTGCGAATTTCCCGCCAACTGAAAAAGGAGCTCCAAACTCAACCATATGGCCAAAATATTGCAATTCTTCAATCGCCTTCTCCAAGCAAGAAGGAATGGTCAAATGGACATCAATTTAAGATTGGGTGCCATTATAGGTTAAGCCTATCAACATGATTATTTTTTTAATGCATTATTACTAAGTTTTTATTATCTGATTTATATATTATCAAAGATCATTTATTTTTTATTATTAAATATTTAATTTATTTCATTAAATATTTTAGAAGCCGTCGCAAAATCTGGAAAGGTTTTGTCGTCCTAGACACCCATCCTAAGATTTATTAGGATGGTTTCTCACAAGGTTATGTCTGTTGACCATTAAGTGCTAGACTCGTTACTTCTATCTTATGGCCTTCTAATATCAAGTCTCATTTGAGGTATGCTTATTGCACGTATTATATTTAGTTCAAAATGTATGTGTGCAAGGCTGAACGTAAAGTTAATATAGCAATTGAGCCAAAGAGAAAGAAACACTGGTGGTATGTCTTCAAATTAAACTCCTAAACATTTAGCCTAGCATTAACTTGTAAACATAAATTAGTAGTGGCCGGTAACTGAAAATTTCTTAGCTAGTAACACTGGATTTGCTAGTGGCTGATGACTTGTAACAATGCCATGTTTTCCGTTACAACTAGAATTTTCTCGTTTTAGACCCCAACAAGTTAAGGTTTTGTTGTGCCATTCATTCTATCGTTCATGACTACAACATAGATTTTTCCATTTAGACATCTGGCTAATCTTTTTTTTCTTGTGCTTTCCAATTCTTACTTTTTTCCCCATTTACACATCTAAGTAGTCATTTTCCTTGTGCTTTCCAGTTCTTACTTCTGTGACTCTGTAATGGTTGATATTACCAATTATTTTAAGCAAAGAAATGACAATGTGTCTTTAAACCTTTTGTGTAGAAACATTTTACATAAAAATCGAAGGAAAACAAATATGATTTTGTCTCACCTAGTTTAAGAAGTTGGAACATTTTCAATACAGGGAGCTCACTCCATATTCTTCACACATGATCTCTAAGCTTCCCTATTGAGGGCATTTCAAATCCTTCATTGCAATCACCAAGGGCATATGATATCTGCCACAGGTTTGCATTGTTTTCTTCAAAATGAACAAGAAATAAAAAACTACGGGAACTAATAGAAACATGGTTATGCAGTGTTCTTCTTTGTAACAATGTCGTGTTTTCCATATAATTCAATGTTTCTCATGTATAGACCCAAACAAGTTCCGGTTTTGTTCTTCATCATATGATTAATGACCACAACATAGATTTTTCCATTTGGACATCTGACAAATCCGTTTCCTTGCTTTCCAGTTCTTATGCCTGTCACAGTTAGGATATCCAAATTATTTTAAGCAGAAAAAAATTATGTTTCCTCGACCTTTTTGTGTAGAAACATTTTACATGAACATCTAAGGAAAACAAATTTGATTTCCTATCACCTATTTTGTGTCGGAACATTTTCTATACAGGAGGCCACTAAATAGTAAATATTCTTCACATGTGATATCTCAGCTTCTCTATTGAGGGCATTTAAAATCTTTTGTTGCAATCGCCCAAGGTCATATGATATCTGCCACATATTTGCATTATTTTTGCAGAAAACAAGTAACAAAAATCTATGCGAGCTAATACAATCAAGGTTTTAGAGTGTTCACAAGAGACTGCATTATCAACAAGTATCTAAAACAATTACATAACATACACACCTACAAAAAAATCCTTCTCGTGTTTTGACTTTTGAAAAACAAATCCCCATCTAAAAATTTCTAGAGCTAATGAAAATTATTTGATGACGACATGGTGGGATCATCTGATGACCCATGTGACAAGTGCGCCCATCAATTGAACCCAAGCCCTATGCGCAACCAGGAAGGAAATGCAGACCAGCAGCCATATGAAAATGGCAGAAATCGCAAGCACAAAACTCGCATAACCTAACATTGGTCAAGAACATCATGATGGTCCGGTGAAGCAAGAAGATTAGGTCCAAAACGCACCACGAAAGTATTCTCAATTGTGTCAACAAAGAACATGTAGATCATTAACACTAGCAATAAAAGCTGTGATAACATGTAGAGGACCGGCTGAGGCATAGACCTACTTCCCAAGCCTTTTAAGCCCACCAAAAGTTCCAAACTTCCAAAGGATCAAGATAGCAAAGCAAAGTGGTAGAAAGATCAAGTCAATAGGATGCCCCTAAGTTTTAATTACTCTAACCTGTAAAATGTGGAAATGACAAAGTTCAAAAACATTTTGAGCCTCAAGAGCTTGAAAGGTTAATCACATGCAAATGAGGCAAAAAGATGGCAAGACCTTGAAATCTTCCAGATGTCACCACATTAATGCCACACTCAAGCCTTAGAGCCTACAATCTAGAGCACTTTGGTCCCAAAATAAGGCAGAACAAGACACCTTTAAACCCTAAAATGTCCCAATGGCACCACATGTCTTTCATGGCAAGCCTATCCGGAATCACCATGTGTCCCGACCCCAAAGACTACCGAAGCTTAGCAGCTGAAAAAGTAAAGAAATCGAAAGAATTAAGAAACGTGATGCAAACGCCTCAACTCCCGCAGAGCTTTGTCATGGCCATGTGCACTCTCTTTGAAAGGTACCTGATAAAGTGGATGCTGAAGTTAATGCTGTTAACTAGTTATGTGTGCTCCTAAAGGCAAGGACTTTTGAAAGCAAAACAACTGAGCATTAATTTTGCTCCTCTATTTTATTCCCCATTCCTTTCCAAGGAGAGTTTCAAAATTTGCAATCCAAGCACTACAACAACAGGTTTAAGCATCATTAATTTACAACCATGGCCCCAAAAGCTTCAGGCAACTCGCCATGCATGGAGAATAGATAATGCTCTTCCTGGGAAAACAATCTAAGGCTGACAAATAAAGGTGCATAGTTAGCTAAACCATCAAAAGAAATTCATGAAACCAAAATGCTTTTGATACTCAAATTAAAATGAATGTAAATGGTGAAACTCATAGCAATATGATTGAATTTTGAAATAACAGATTGGTGACAACATTGACCATCCAAAATGTATAGCCACCTTAACCATTATGAATAGAGAGCTACACAATTGGACACACACCCCAGAACCATGAAGGCCCAATAATTGTGCCATAGTCTGCTCGGTTGATCTAAACACCATTCAGGCCATGCTCCAACTCTCTGCACCTCATCACAATTCCCATTTTTCATGGGCAACATGTGATATGGACAAGGTGCAGTTCCTTATAAAAGTTTGGACTAAGAAGCCGATATGGCACCCACAGGCCTGTGGTAACGTACTAGGAGCAAGAGCAGAGAGGGGAGCGGCTTGGGAGCAGCCAGGGAGCAGCGAATGGACAGTGGAAACATACGGCATAGGTCGTACCTGAGCATTTCCATAGTCCATTTGCCGCTCTTAAGCCTAAATACGACTTTTTTAATTTGTTTTTTTTTCATGTTTTAAAAGCCCAATAACATTAAAAAATTAAATATTCTTCTAATCTAAACCCTAAAAGCTAACTCTAAACAATAAAACAAAAGAACAACACAAACAAAACATAAAGCAAAGAAACTTACCTTTGGCTCTCCAAAATTGCATTGTGTTTGTCTAGGGTTTGAGGAGCTATTGCTAAGCTTGTAGGAGTGTGAGGAGCTGCAAAGGAGGAAGATTTGTGAAGGATTTGTGGTTTACTAAGTGAAGGTAAGTTTTTTTATTTCTAACCTTGTTTCTCCTTTTTTTTTGTTATTTAATCTTTCACACATTACATTTTTTTGCTTATGTTCATCATTTTTTTGCTCTTTCTATTTAATTTTTTTAATTTTCAATGCATGTCATTGTTTTTTTTTTTTTTTTTTTTAACCTTGTAGGTACTTCTACAATGGCAACAAGTTCTGCTTCTTCTAGGCAATCTTTGGTCAGGGAATTTGACCCAAATTCACCATTATGGAGGCATGTAACAATAGTTCAACAACTTGTAGGTGGTGGTTGTTTTGAATGGAAATGCAATGATTGTGATGGAGTATTCAAAGGCTCTTACAATAGGGTGAAAAGCCACTTGTGTGCCATAATGGGTAATGGTATAAGAGTATGCAAGGGGAGGAATAATGCTGGGGTGTCAAAAGCAAAAGTTTTGGCATTTATCAAAGAGTAGGAAGATGCAGAGGTAAATGTGGCTATAAGAGCGGGTCATCCATTGACCAAAAGAGGAGGTTCATCTCGTTCAACGAGGCCTCTTGTTGCCCCATCACCTAGTGGATCCCCAATTGTGGCCATGCCACATCCATTTGTGGCTCCTACCTCCACAGATGAGGATGCTTCCCTTGCACGAAAGAAAAGTAAGACAAGAGGGCCATTGGAAAAGGCCTTTCAGAATAAGAGCAGGGAATTGCAAATGAACACATTACAAGGTGTGTATATGCTAATGGGTTTTCTTTTAATGTTGTGAGATCACCTTATTGGCATGAGATGGTGAAAGCCATCAATGAGGCACCAAAAAGGTATAAATCACCAGGATATGAGAAGATCCGCACCACCCTTTTGGATAAACAAAAAAAACATGTGGAAACCTCCTTGCAACCAATTAGGGACTCATGGGCCAAAACAGTGTCCATCATTTTTGATGGATGGAAAGATGCAAGAAACCGCCCTTTAATCAATGTGATTGCAGTATGCCCTAAGGGGGCAATGTTTTTAAAGCGGTTGATTGTGAGGGGCAAGTGAAGGATGCCCAATTCATAGCCAACATCCTCTTTGAGTCCATTGAGGCAGTGGGGCCTCAAAATGTTGTCCAAGTCATAACAGACAACGCCAAAAATTGCAAAGTTGCAGGGATGCTAGTTGAGGCACGGTATGGGCATATTTTTTGGACACCATGTGTCATGCATTCATTGAATTTAATGCTAAAGAAGATGGCAAGCAAAATAGAGTGGATCCAGCAAGTGTATGCAGAAGCTGAAGAGATCCAAATGTTTGTCACCAACCACCACATGTCACAGGCATTTTTAGATCATTCTCGTAGTTGGAGCTACTGAAGGTAAGGAAAAGCTTTCTTTTTTTTTTAATTTAAAATTTAAATATAAGTTTTTTAGTATTCTTTTAGTTTTCAATTTTACTTTTAATTTTTGTTCCTCATTCTTATTAAGTTGTTGAGGCTTGGTTTGCATCACACACAATCGTCTTGAGATGACTTGTGAGGGTGCGAGAGGCACTCATGAGGATGGTAACCTCCAATCTTTTAGTCCGTATGGAGAAAATCAAACACTCAACGAGCTCAAAAGTGAAGAACGTGATCTTAGAGGACCCTTGGTGAGATAGAGTGGAATATTTGTTGAGTTTTACGGAGCCCATTATGAGCATGATCCGGTTCATCGGACACGAGATCAGCCATGTCAGGAGAGATATGACAAAGCATTGACTCAATGATTGAGAAGATAAAAGTCGTCATAAATGCAAAAGAACAAAATCTTGAGGAAATATTTTTCAAACAAGTGAAGTCAATCCTCATTGAGCGGTGGAATAAAATGACCATCCCATTACATCTACTAGCTTTTGCATTGACTCCTAGATTTTATAGCAGAGATCCTTTCCTTGCTTGGGGAGGGTAGCACCATATAGGGATGCGGAAATCGGTGAGGGATATATTGTGGCATTGGCTAGGCTCTTCCCTGATCCTGAGGCCCAAGACCAAGTTATGGTAGAGTTTGGCAATTTCACAGCAGAAACGGGTCATAGCCTTCTAGCTCTTCAAAGCAAATACAAGATGGATGCTCATATGTGGTGGTACCTCCATGGTACTTAATCGGTTTACTTGCAACCTCTTGCAATCAAGGTCTTGGCACAGGTAAGTTTTCAATTTTTTTATTCTTTCCTTTTTTGTTATAACTTTTAGTTTTTTAAAATTTAAGTTTGAGTGTTTAAATTTGAAGTTGAACTTTGCATTGACTTTGAAGTTTGGATTGCCTTAATAGGTTACAAGTTCATCTTCCTCTGAGTGCAACTGGAGTACATATAGTTTCATCCACTCACGAAGGCGCAATAGGTTGGGAGTTGAAAGGGTTGAAGATTTGGTATACATACATTCCAACTTCCGCTTTTTATCCCACGAGCAAATGGAGTACAAGGAAGGGTCAACAAGACATTGGGACATTGATCCGAGGATAGTTGACTTGGATGCTTCTTTTTCCCACCATGGAGTATATGATGATGAGGAGAATTTTGTGGCACCACGAGACCTACATGCACAAGGGGATGCAACTAGTAGTGGCCCTAGTGCAAGTGGTTGAAACCATGTGGTTGTCATTTGGAGCTGAACAGAGATTAATTATCACTGGTTTAACTGTGGGTCGTCTCTGTTGTCTGGTATGCTCCCTGATTCGCCTCTCAGCCTTTCCCCTCTTCAGGTGGTTTTCCCTACCGGTTTAGCTTCAATCATGGCCCCGAAACTCCTATTGGCAGCAACATGGTCGGGAATCCCCTGGGGAACACCTCTAACAAAGACGGACATCTTATTGGAACTCCTTAATCGAATCCAGAAGGTCGAAATTGCCAATCAAACTGAGGTCTGTACACTTATTGGCAAGGTCGCGGTTGTTGAATCTGAGAATGTCATCTTGAGAGAAAAACTAGCCACCAACACGGATAATACTAGCTCTCCTAACGATGCCCTACACGCAGAAATTGTAGACCTCCGATCTCAACAGGAGGAAATCAAAAATAACCAGGCCTCCTTAAAACTGGAAACAGAATCATGGTCCAAGGTTGTTAGTGGGAAAGGCAGTGTTCCCCCACCTCTGGCTGCGGTTGAGGCCGTTATGCAAGCCAAGTTAATTGAGGAACGTACGAGGCGTGACAGGGAACTAAACCTCAAGGTGAGGGGTCTCCCACCCCCCACCCCGACACAAGACCCATTAACGGTTGGTAACTCCATCACAGATACTTTGGGGATCCCTGACATTACACTAGAACGAGCTTGGGTTGGCTATGACTCCACACTCTTCATCCGTTTCAGGACAACTTTTGACAGGCTGCGAGCTCTCAGGGCTAAGAGGGTTCTGTTTTCACGCCCAGACAAGGTCTTCCTTGATGAAGATCTCACCAGGACACAAGTTGGGGAGCTCAAACGCTCTAGGGAGCAAGTTATGGCAGCAAGGAAAGCAGGTAAATGGGTTGTTATCAGGAATCTCTGGTTGTTATTAGAGACTCTCCTCCTCCTGGTTGGGAGCCCCGCCAAGGGGCTCCCCAATGACAAGCCAAGTGGGAGAGGAATTAGACCAAAGGCTTATCTATCAGTTGTTGGAATGGGAATGGTTCCCTTTGGTCTTCCCGGGCCTTATGTTTGATGCTCTCGGGGATGCTGACATTCTCTTCATCACAGAGACACACGAGAGCCGGTTCATCCTCTCCCAGGCATTACTGGATTTCTTTGGTTATCAGCTTACAGACAGGAGACTCGGGCTTCGAGTGGTGTCAGAGGCTCTGGTGGGGTTGCCTGTCTCTATAGAGACTCCCTCCAGAACAGGATCTCGATGGTCGGTTTTGATGAGTTTGCCAGGTACATGTGGATTCGCATCAGTAGGGCCGCTCGATTCTCTAGGGATTTATATATAGCAGTTTGTTACTTTCCTCCGGCTGCTTCCCCTTACGCCATCCACAATGGCCCAAATGGTGATCCTTTCTTTGACTTATACGACAGTATTGGTCAATACTCCATCAGGGGAGGTTATCATTTTAGGTGACTTTAATGCCCGTACCAGACACTTTCAGGTCCCCCTCCACGATAGGTCAGAGGATACGCTCTGCACACAGAGGACAGACCCTGTGTCAGTTGGTCTGCATAGGACTTCTGAGGATACAGATGGCCCTTTCACACTTATGGTCGGTTCCTCCTCCAGCTCGGGGAGTCACAGGCGTTGGTGATCTTCAACGGGATCGAGCGCTTCCCGGATTCACACTTCTTCACATGTCGTCCCCATGGCGGGGGCACTAGTGTGGTGGACTATATCCTTGCCAGCCCGGACATCTCACCCCTCTTCTGCTCCTTTGTTTCCCCCATTCCCCTTGCCGATCATGTTGTCCTAACTTTCTCTCTGGTCGCCAGCTCTCCTACCACCACCGCCCCTCCTCCCCCTCCCCACTACCCACCTCGCATCTCCTTTCATTTTGATAAAGGGGATTACGGATCTTACTCATCCCACATCCGCGACCTTCTCCCCTCTGAGCCCCTATTCTCTAACATGCCTAGTGTGGAGGCCAAGTACTCATGCCTTTCCTCTGCCATGTGGGAGGCTGCCCTGAGATCCTTTCCCAGCTCCACCACCCATCCCTCGGCCACTAGTACTACTAAATCTTGCCCCATGAACCAATGGTACGATGTAGAGTGCAAATCCCTTCACCGTCGCCTTCGCCAGGCTTTTACCCAGGCCCTCCCCTCCTTCCCCACTCTTAAGGTTGCCTACAGGTGCCTTCTCCGCCGTAAGAAGCGATCCTTCATTTCCCACCGCAGATATATGCTTTCCACCTCCCTTAGGACTAACCCTCGGTCCTTCTGGCGTACTATCTTTCCCCGCCACTCCCCCTCCTCCACAACGATCGATCCTATCTCCATTTTTTCCCACACCTCTACCCTTTACGATGTTCCGGGGCAGCAGTCTACCCAGATTGGCATCCCGCCGCCTGGTAATCCCTTCACTCACCGTAATATCAAAGAGGCAATAAGGATTTTGAATTGTAGCAAGGCAGCTGATGTGGACGGTTTCTAGGCCGAGTTCTTCAAGCAAGGTTTTGAGGTTTTTGGTACCTATTTGGTAGATCTTTTCAATCAGGTGGTTAGAGTGGGCTTCCCTCCTACCTGGTCTCATCATATCATTCACCCGATCCACAAAGTTGGGTCCATTTCTGATCCGAACAACTACAGGACTATCATGGTGGGCCATTCTTTCTCCAAACTCTATGCTACAGTCCTCCACAGGTTGTTGTCCGAGATTTTGGAGCAGAAGCAGCTCAGAGCCAGAGGTCAGGCTGGTTTTCGCCCTGGTTACCACACCATCAACCACATCTTCACCCTTCGGGCTATTATTGAGGAGGCTTGTCACCGCTCTTCGAAAGTCTATTGTTGTTTTGTAGACTTTCGAAAAGCTTTTGACTCCGTACCTCGCATGGCCCTCTTCCAGCGACTCTGAGACATCGGTATTTCTAAGACTCTTGTTATTGCCATCATGCACCTCTATGAGTCCATCCTTGGTCGTCTTCATACCGCACATGGATTGTCTGATCTCATCAGGAGCACCATTGGGGTTAAACAGGGGTGCCCCTTGTCTCCTACCCTCTTTGGCATTTACATTGATGAGCTGGAATCTTTCCTTCGGGATCACATTCAGGAAGGGGATGGTTGCCTTCTTCACCACGTCTTGATTTCCATTCTCCTATTTGCCGACGATATTGTTTTACTCGCCTCTTCTCCTGAGGGGCTTCAGAGACAACTTGATGCACTTGCTTTATTCTGTGATCTTCGGCATTTGACGGTCAATCTAGGTAAGACCAAGGTCATGGTCTTCAACGGGTTGCGGACATCACACCTCCATTTCTTCTTCAAGGGGCAGGAGGTTGAAATTACTAATACATACACCTACCTGGGAGTCCAGTTCTCAGGGCCTAGATTCAGTATGAGGCACGCTCTTGAGGGTGAATAAAGGGTATGGGTCTCTTGCCATTCTCGAGAGACAGTGTTTTCGGCACCACTTCCAGGACGTCTCCTCCAAGATGTTTCTTATGAACTCCCTCATCCGCCCCCTTTGTTCTCTGTCGTCTGCATTGTCCAGGGCCCTCCCTTTTGGACACAGATTGGGCTTCGCTCATTGAGAGGATTCAGACTCCCCTCCTTCGTCGTTTCATCAGATGCAAACAAACGGTCCCCGGCATATTATTTTAGCGAGTTCGAGCTCGACCTTTCCGTCAGAGACTATATTTGACATATCATCCTTTCTCCACCGTATCAAGAGGTTTGGTGATCTCTCGATGAGCGGGCGGTATCCATATCTCGCCTATTGTTCCTTTGTGAGTATTGCCCAAGTCATGGGTCGTTGTTGGTTTGCCGAGACTTCTACCTTGTTGGACTCGGTTGGTATCCAGATTGATTATCTCCCCCTTTCAGTATTCTCTTGAATGCTCCCAGTCATCTCTTGCCCACCAAGCAAGTGTTGAACAGGTCCATCGGGAGGATATCTACAGGAGATTCATTCAGACTACTTGGGTGAACCCCCGGGGTTTGCGCCCTAAGATGTCCTTTTATGTAGAGCACTTTCTTGAAATCAGAGATGGACTCATCATCCGCCCTCAGTACACCTCTTGTCACTGGGTGCATGTCCTCCGTATACCTGGGTCAATTTCGAGTCGGCTCCCACAGACTTCGGTGCGAGACTGATCACCACCTTGATCGGGAGGATAGACTTTGTAGGCTCTATAGCCTTCAGGAGGTGGAGACAAAGACTCATTTCATCTTCCACTGCCCATATACTATGAGATCAGAGGACGATTTCACTTGTCTCTTCAGAGGGATTCAAACTCTCCCGATCTTCTTCAAATATATCGACCAGCGGTGCCTTGCCCTCTACATCCGTGAGTCTTTGTTGTTACGAGACTAGATTCTTCATCCCCCTCCGAGAGTCGTCCCCACGAGACGGATTACAACCTTCTTTCCGGTTCTACCCACTGGTGGAGGTACTAAACGACAAAGCCTTTCTGACCCAAATACAGTGCATAGATCAGTTCATCCCGGTTGGACCCTCACACTTCTCTCGATCACACTTCTCTCGATCACCACCAGCAGAATCGGATGTACACACGTACCAGAGGGCAGTCCAGCTCCATTCGTCCTCCTAGTGGTCGCGTCGATCTCGAGCTCAGGAGGCTTCCATCCCCCTCGTCGGGTTGTCAGTCCATCAGGAGCTTCTTTTTGTCGGCCTCTAATGTTAGGAGGGGTGTGGCTACCATTCGTGATTAGACCATTGGTCCTTGTTTGTCCCCCCTTCATTCCCTTCTTTGCTTTCCTCGTTTTTCTCCCCTGCTTGCTCCATTGCCCCGCTTTATGGGGGGTTTTTGGCTTCGGGTTTCCTTTCTGCTGTCTTTTCTCTTTTTTTCTATTTTTGGGAACTCGTTTTGAGTTGTCCCCTCTCATGCACTTTGTATATTGTTTGGGCTACAATCCCATTGACCTACTTTTGTGGTCATTCGTTGGACATTAATATATTTATCTTTATCTTTATTTTTATCTTGATGAAAAGGAATATGATGAATATTGACAATGAAAGATAGTTTGAACTTTGAATGTTGATCTATGATTGAATTTAATATATCATGAGTTTCATGACATTCACATTGTGTTTGATTTAAGTATTTTAATTTAACTTTTAAGCTTTTAAGTTTCTAAGTTTTATCAAGTATCCTAGCTTGTTTGTTGTGGTTATTCACTTATTTAGCTCATAACTTGTCTTTCATATGCATAATGTGGTTTATAATTAAATTCCTATTTAGAAGGCTGAAATTTATATATTTTTAATTTTTATATAGTTTTTGTACTGCCGTATCCTACGCCATATCCGTGGTCAAAAAAATATTTGTCATTTCCGTGTATCGGATACTCTGTACCCGCCCGTATCCAAAACGTTTGTGACTTAGAGTTTGAAAAATGGGGATACTTTTCCATGAGAACAAATATACAATTTACGGCAGATTGATTCATGTGATATTGAATAGAATCCACTTTGCCCTATTCTACAAGGTATTTGGTGATAAAGATAAGTATTTCCAATCTTAAATGAATTCTCCTCTCTTATATTTGTTCATACAATGAATTTGTTAATACGGGACAAGACACATTTCTTGATAAACGAGCAGACAAGGGTTTAGAAAATAACAAATTTTATAGTTCTCATGTTGTTTGCTCAAGCTTTTACTAAGGTAAGCTTTTAACAAGGAAAGAAAGGTGTAGTGATGTTGTGATTTCTTTTAAGTTTTAATCCACAAGTTCATAAATAATTCCGTATAGGATTATTATGACTTGGAAAATTTCTTATTTCATGTTTTGAAGCACAACGACCCTCTCTAAACCAACTTTGAGCCAAATCTACGTTGCTCATGAGAAAAATCACTATCCAAGTTTCCCATCAAGGCATGGATTTTGTGATTACTAAGGAAGCAACGGGATATCGTTGTAAAATTGAGCTAGTAAGGTGGATGCATTTGCACTCACAGCCATATGATCCAAAGCATACGATTGCACAATACACAAAGCATGAACACGTGACATATTCTCTTTGAAGAATTTTTCAAAACCCCACAGATTTTGAGATGGTCCAACTGGTATTCTTGGGTGATCGAGCTAACAAAGTTGCAAATGGAAGAGTTAGCCACTACTAGTATCAATCAAAGCAAGTCATTTGAGAGTAAAGATCATGAAGGGGAAAACCAGTATTCCATGGGGACACATCCCTAGCCCTCTGTGTGCCTTAGGGACATCCCCCAAACTTACTCAAATTTTAACATGACATTCCCGATTTACATATTATAATTTGTAAATATATAAGTATAATCTGCCCTCCTCCATCTCCGGACTCGAGAAAAAAATATTGTCATAGAAACATGGACCCCTATACTAGAAATGTTGAGAAACATAGGAGAATCCCCACTATTGTCACAGAGAAATCAATTGCTTTACCTGCCATGAAGGAGTAATATCAGTCTTCCGATCAAGAATCTGCAAGTTTCCTAAACAAGCGATCACAATCATGACCCGAGAAGTAGAAGAGGGAATAACCAATTAACCTAAGAATACCACCTTTGGTAAAAGCTAAGTCACAAGGTTCAAGTTTGCGTTTATGATCGTCGAGGATAAAGTTTGGTTCAAGCTCGCGAGGATAAAGCGTGTGTTACGCGTGGACGCGTGCCCCCTTTCCTCACGTCCCGGGACGCCCCGAGGACTTGGGGACAGGGACGGGACATTTCCTTGCCATCCCTAATTTCCAGAAAAAAAAGGGGGACGTCCCCCACAAACCAAGGACGCATCTAGGACGTCCCGGGTGCAAAGGGCCTTTGGGGACTTCGTTGGGGACATCGTGACCTCCCGGGACGTCGTAGGATGTTCCCAACTAAATCTACGCTTTTCCAGCATTAAAACATATCGAATTTCGGTTTTATAATACTTTTTTTTATATTTTTCTAAACTTTTAATACATTCTTATAAAAAAGACATGCAGAGTTCTCATAATTGCCATAAACTGCAGTTTATTATTTTGGTTTGCCTAAAAGCAAAGTAACTGATTATCTATCAATAATGACAAACTAAATGGAAAATGGTCAGAGAAAGATGAAGGCCTGTAGTAAGTACCATCCTTGTGAACGATGAAAATTCCCAATATATCTCGCTGTACTTGAATAATATTCTGAGGTGACCATTTTCGACATGTCACTTGCACAGAAATTCAAACTTCACTAGGGAAAGACAAGCAAACCACAATTATTCTACCTTGCCAATACTACTTTATGTTTTGGGGCTCTCCATATGTCTAAGCAATACTCTCAATAATTGTCATTCTTGTATTCACTTTGAATTGCCATATGCAAACTACAAACCATAACACCTATAAAACAAAGGTTACCTTTTGAATTAAAAACCCTAGCAGCCTGTGGAAGAAAGAAGAAAATGGACACACACACACACACACACACACACACACACATATATATATATTCAAAACATATAGATCTACTTAAATGGGAAACAGAAAAAAGTAAAATGAAAACCTCAAATAAAGACTCTTACCTCTTAAATCCCCTTTGAAATATTTTCAAACTGATGCAGATGAATAATTGGATTAATCATTAATGTTTTCAATCTTCAAACTTTCAATTTTAAGTCTTAGTTTATTGAATTATTCATGTTATATTTGTAAAATTAATAAATTATATATAATTTTTATTAGCCATCCCCAAATTTTCAAAAAAAATTGCCGTCCCGGAAACCCCGTCCCGACGTCCCGAAGTCTTAGGTAACTATGGGATAAAGTTAAAGAAAAAAAATGTCTTTAAGTTCAAACAATTTTTTTCGGTCATTTTTATTTTATGAAAAAATGCATATCTCAGAGGGACAGAGTGGAGAGCTTTTTATCTGCTACTTTCAATCATTATATGTATATATACACACATTTGTAAAATAATGCAAAATCATGTCAAAAACTTCCCATGCAAAAATAATGGATAAAGTTTGAGTTCATGTTCGATGAGGGTAAAGTTCGGCAAAATTCAAAAAAAAAAACGATAAAATTCAGAGAACCTTGTGACATGCGGTAAAAGGAAGGCCAGCCTACTCTAGACAAGTTCAAGGACATATGCAAGAAAGTCCAGGCTCTGCTGTTCTGCAAATATCTCAAAGCCATCAGAACACTACAAGACAAACAGGTCCTGGCGTCGATGAAGAAAACTATTAGGATGGAGGTGTTAGTGAGAATGACAATGGAAAGAGTATAAGCTCAAGGTTCCTGTGAGCTAGATGAACATGGAACTATACGTACCTAAACAGCCAAATTAGTGAGAAATATCTTAACTCTAAGAACAACACCTGCATATACAGCCAAGGAATAGAATGACTGTATGAAGCAAAAAAAAAAAGAAGATTCAGCTCATAAACAAGATTAAAATATTTCAAGCAACCAAGAGGGAGCAACATCTCAAACAAGAGATGACAAGGGAGGATACAGATTTATAGGCAAACCAAATTGACAATCTCAAGACAGCGACAATATAAAGAAAGGAGGAACATGCCATGACAATCAATATCATGACGCAAAAGATTGACATAGACAACCAAAGATAGGATGTTATGTTGTCGAAGTAAGAGATGAAGGAAATAAATGCTAAGATTCAGGAGTATGTCAAAGCTCTAACTCCAATCATTGAACAACCCATTTAGACTGCCACAAACATAAAAAAATGAAAAGAAAATATTTAAACAAGCCCAAATAATCCCTCTAAATGATCTTGCCATACGTAAATTGTATCGAAGGGGCCTTGAGCAATAGTGAACATATGGCTTCAGTCCTTTGGAAGCTCTAATTCAAAAATAACTGTATACTATACTTCATATATAGGGAAAATTGTTCAGAGAGGTGACGAAGCAACAGAGCTCAAGCAAACTAATCCAGCAAGCTGTTGAAAGCGATACATCCCATTCTTGATGATCAATGATCAAAGCTTTATTTGCCAGAGGAGTGTTAACAAATATCGACCCATTCACCATTGTTGCCACCTTGTAGAAAATATTCAAACATGCATTCTTGCAACAAAAGAGCTAAAGTTGGCTAAAGGGTGAAGCAGTGGCCCTTAATAATCCGAGGAATTGGATTTCCTATTCCACAAACTAATAAGGATGTTTTGATTGACCACAACTAATATATAGCCATCGTGACCAGACAAATAGACCAAGCATTAACTAAACTCTAGGCTATGATTGAACAAAACGTGGAGATAGTGGAGAAGCTTGTTTTGAGAAATTACTCCTCAAATTGGCAGGTAGAAAGGTTTCAACACAATATTGTAATGTCCCCTTAGGGCATAAATTAAAGAAATCTGGGTTTTCCTACAAACCCTTATGCAAAAATGACAGCAAGCTGATTTTTTATAATTATTACAGCAACTCTTCAAAATTAAACACCCAAATGCTGGAAAACGCTGAAAACCCTCGGCTATATTTTTATGAAAAATGTTGGAATCAATTACAATCCAAATTCAGGCCAAATACAATATTTATGAATTTATTTGTTTGCTGAAAAATAAAGAAATGACAGCTGACCGTACAAAGAGAAATATTGCTGGAAAAAAAGATCCAGCTGGTCGATGGAAGTGTTTGAAGCAGAAAACATCCTTTAGCAAACCCCAAAGACAAACACTGATGAATGGCAAGTTGCAGCACCTCCTCAAGGTGACATCAGCACCTAGATAGATGATGTCAGCCCTCAAAACAGCCCCGAAATCACACTCCAGCTCTAGAAGATGATGCACTAGCTGAAGTTGCTCTGTCAAACTGATGTGAAGCTCAATTGTAACCCCTGAATGGAGATACCCTGACAGATTGGAGGGTTTTCGTCCTCAAATCTGGTTGCAATGGAGGGTTTTCATCCTCAATTGCTGAATACATGAGGGTTTCCGTCCTCTAATGCCAAAGTTGGAGCAGTAGCTCAAACTCTTCATAAAAATTATGATAAAAGCCAAAAGATATCCCAAATGACCCCAAGCAACCTCTTTTTATGCTTTTCATGGCTCATATCTCAATACAAAGTCCCCAAATGGGACGTCCCACTTTGGCATTTTAATTTAATTAAAAATAAAGTAATACTTTACTTTATTTCAATAAAGTAATGCTTTTATTTTAACTTTATCTTATAAAGTCACTTTTTAGATTAATAATAAAAGATAAGTGCTTACAAATAAAGTTACTTTTGCACTTTAAATAATTTATTTATTTCCCATTAAGCCTGCGGAAAGAAACTGGAGGATAGACTAAGGGTCTTCTCCAGGATTAATCTCATGAAGGGGACATTAAAAATGCTCTTTGACACCCTACCCTAACCTGTGAAATTATTATGCTGCAAAGTCAAACATCTACAACCTGTCTTGAGTCCTTTAAATTGAAGACCTGAAGTAGAATGTAGCATAAATTACAAATGTGACACAATCTCTTTATGACTGGATGAACACCGTCATAACCCACAGTGGTTGCAGATAACAACTAATGTCATAACAATCTCCCAAGTTTTATAAATTGCACTTGAAATAAGGAAATATGCAACCCGGGGTACACGCTAACTTGTAGATCTATGCTCTCATGTGTTTGCTTAGTTTGAACTTCCATCCCATTTCCAAAAGATTTTTCACTCTTTTTCTCAAATATTCATTGTTGAAGTCCAACGAACCAGTCAAGACATCCTTACAGATAAGCCTAATCCTATGGCTATTATTTGGAATTGACAAAGTCACCGAGGTAGTAGTATTAGGTTGAGGATCACTAAAAATTGAACCCCTACGTGTATCTCTTGATGTAATTCATTTTATGTTGACTTATAACTCATATATTTTGGCATTTGTTCCACGTTAAAGATTTCCTTAAAACTATATTCATTGGCAAGCTATAATGAATAAAAAGGTCGTTGTTACTTTGTTGAAATTACAATCATTGGAATGCACCTAATTACATTTCTTTATTCATGCTTCAATTTATGATGTCTATTACATTAATTAGTTGAAATGAAATTTGAAGTGCCTCTTCAGATAATTCTTCTAGGTGTCTTGTTTCACCTCTCCATTACCTTTGCACTATGAATAGTGCAAAGCTTGCATATTCCATTCCATCTCATCTCACACTTTATTTCCCCGTTGAACCAAATAATCTTACCACAATGAGAAAAAGGCACATTGGATAAGCCCCAATTCATTTTTAGCACTTCATTTCTCTCGTTGAACTAAATAATCTTACCACAATAATAGCAAGGCGCACTAGGTAAGGCCCAACTCATCTTTTCACCCTTGTTCCTCACGCAAATTTTACCTTCGTGTTTTAATTAAAGCCTTTAAAGAATTGTAGATACAGCACATAGTTGGCATTTAGTGAAATGAAACGCTATAGTTGTAGTGGCTTCTTTTTCACAAATATCGTTGTACGTGTTTTGAATTCCAAATTTCCCATGTTGTTAGTTTCTTGCCATCAATTGTATGTATAAATAAATAAAGTTGTTAGTTTCTTGCAATCAATTGTATGTCTAAATAAATCAACTCCTAGGACAAACATCAACAAATTAATAAGATTTGCCTCGCCTAAAGGGACTTGTGTCCCATTAACTGTTGTCTCCCACCAAATCAATCAAATCATGGGCAGAATCACTTGTAGGCAACATTTGTAATGCTCTTCCCGTGAGTATAAGAAATATTTTTGTTCTAAGTACAAGAATTTCTAACAATTCCCCTCATTTCCAACACCATCTCATATTGACTCACCATTTTCTATTATTTTCTTAAAGAGTCTACCCCAATATTTCCACTTCTCCCGACCTAGTTGTCATGATTCCTTGGGCAACATAGGTTCCTACCCATTATAACTAGCACTACAATTTCAAATGATAATAATTAGACGAATGGGGAGCCGTGCATTGCATTGATTAGGAAATTTTCAAATGTCCACATTTTTTGTCTCTACAATATTCCACTAATAGAATACTTAGGTAAAACATAATAGAAAATGGAATGGATGTATAATACAAATGGGACAACGGACTCAAGGTCTTGGGCTATTGGTGAGTTGCATGTAGTTGTAATCAACCCAAGTTTCATTCCCATTGAGTCCATTGGACACTTTGATAAGTGGCCATGTGGCCGCCTTGAGGTAGGGGTCAAAATTCTCCATGTAGACCAAATAGAACCCAACGGGGCGCTCCAAATGCACATCGCTTAGTGACATTTAGGACCCAAGCCCATCCCCATGTCCCACTTGGAGAAAGTGCTCCTCCACCACTCAATTCTATGTTGTTAAGATACGGGTATGGGTTCGAGTACGGGTTCAATACGCAAATACGTCAATTTTAAAAATCCCTTAGGTACGATACGTCTTGGATACGTCCATACATATATATTAAAAAATTAAAATATATATATATATACATAATAATAAAAATTTATAAAATATAAATAATATTATTAAATAAACTTATATAAAAATGTAAAGACTATTAAAATTTTATAAAAGTTTATAAACTATTAATAAAATTATGAGCTTCAAATACATATAAGTTTATATATATTTGTCAAACATTAATATTTTTAAATTAAAATTAACAACAAAATAACAATTAATTTAAAAAATCTAATAAGTTCATATTTTAAAATTAAAGTTGGAAAAGAATAAATAAAATAAAAAGCTAAACTATTTTTAAAAAGCTATAACTTAATGATTAGCCTAATCATGAAAAAAAAAAACTATTTTAATAAACCTAAAACCTTTGCTAAAGCTAAATCGTGAAAAGAAAATACGATTAGAAATTTAACCATAGTTACCTAAGTCTCGGGGTGGGGGCACGGGAGTAAGGAGGGACGGGGTTTCGAGACGGCAATTTTTTTTCAAAATTTTGGGGACGGCAAGGGGACGGCTTTTAAATAATACATAAAAATTAATATTTCAATATTTTAACTTTTTTCAATGACATTTAGGGATTTATACTGTATTTAATGTATTTTAGGTACTTTCAAGATTATAATTTGATGTTCTTGGTAAAAATAACATCTTTTTAAAAGTAAAAACATCATAAAACTTTTAAAAGATTTGAAAAAAATTGGGGACATCCCCTCCAAGTCCCCAAGTCCCCGAAACGTTCGGGACGTCAGGAGCGTCACCAAAATCTAGGGGACATGTCCTTGCGTAACTTGAATTTAACCTATTTCTTTTTTATCTTTGTTTCAATCGCAGATACAGAATATTGAGTGGCGATGAGGAACAGAAAGAGCTCTACATGGCCACTATCAGCGGGTCATTGATATGGCATCCATGTAAATTACGAACTCACAAATGAAGCTTACAGTGATTGGGTGACAACGAACAAGACAAAAATGATTGCCAAAGCCTTAATGTAGTTTCGCCCATCCTTTTTAACCGATTTTAGGTTTTTGGTTTTATATAAACTCATCTGAAATCATTTCTAAACAATTTTCTATTTTTATTTTAAATAAACTCAACTGAAATTCAGCAATTTTACGTGATATAAGCTGCAGTGCGTCCGAGTTCTTCCTAGGTACATCACGGGTGCGTCAGGCGTCCGTGACATACCCGTGACGTACCCATCACGTACTTGTACTCGTATCCAGACGGATACATATCAAGCAAGGTTCGTGGGGTTGGAGGACGAACCACAGCAACGTAGCTCAGTTCATAGCTATGGTATGATAAAAGTGTTTACCATCCAAAGCTTTGTTGATGAGGTTTTTGACGGGTTAGTAAAGTGAGTTGGTTGTTTCCCACTCCACCCAAGTTCAATTCTCGCTTGTGCACATGCCTTGTTGGGCGAATGCTCTCTGTTAGGAAATTAGTGTTCATAGTGTGAACATATGGTTTGAATATTTGTATTATTTAATATTTAAATAATATGTGAGTGTGCACAATTAGTTGTCATGCACAACTCATGGATAGGGGTGTGGGAGTATGACTAGGGATTAGAGGAGAGATATGGGGATAAGGTGATGAGACTTGACTCCATGATTATAGGAGCAAGAAATTGTATAAAATGCCCTCTAATATTCAATAGAAATTGCTCCATTCTACTTTCATTTTCTTTGTATTTTTGTACTTTCCATTTCATGAGTTAATTTGATTTATTGTTGTTGAATTTATTTATGCAAATCTAGAGATTTAGCATCATCTAGTATCAGAGCAAGAAAGGACAAGCTATGAGAGTCATTGCAGGACAAAACCGTAGCCTCTAGGATGCAAATCTGAGAGTTTTTAAGCTTTTCGTGGCCATTTTTTGGATTCGATCTTCAAGAAAAAAATGACTGGTAAATCGTGTTTTTCTCAAAAACCAGATTCCAAATCTTCTGAAATTTTTTGGGTTTGAAGATACGTATTTTATCGCTCTCTATGTTAAAATTTCAGAATAACCAGATTTCTAGTTTAAGAGAAAACATGAAATAGATTCTGGCGTTTGAAGAAATTATGGAATTTGTATATGATTAAAATATTTTTTTTGTCAAAGTTTGTTTCTGCATCTGTTTGGAATGGCAATTAGATATGGTGTGAGTTCGATCTAATCATACATTGGTTTGTGCTTCAAGATATTATCATTCATCTCAAGCCATTTGTTTAGTTGTGGTCCTATTGTCTATGTCCTACCTCTTAGGAATCATTTGTGTGTATTTCCATTAAAATTGTCAACTTTGTTGTGTCATAGTCAGTCATCCAGAAAGTGTCGAATCATTGTAGATTTGTGAGTCATTGTAAAAGTATATTATAAAAATAAAAAAATTGCCCCACTTGTCAAAAATCAGACGCATTTTTGCTTGTACGCAACGTCCATAGTGAGGGGGTGCATTATCGGTTGAAACCGACACCCAATAGAATTGTAAAATGAGACTCAAAGACAAATTGATTGAGTTAGCAGCATCACAATGGAGGCTGGAGGCAATGGAGGAAGGAGGCGTTTTAGCGACCTCTCATCAGGCACCATCGATGAGGCCGCAATATTGCTTTGGTGGCCATGTTTTTTCAGTTGTGTTCGGTGTGTTTAATTTCAGCATGTGTGGTAGTAAATAAAGAACAGATGGATAATTCCTATTCATAGTAAGGAACATATTTTCCTATATTTTGTTCTCTTTTGTAAATTGTGGATGGGGAAACATGTACACTACTATGAAAGTGGTTGGTGGTCCACTAGAAAACCAATTTGAGAGTTTGTGAATCTCTTAGAAAATCACATACAGAGTGGTTAATGGTTCCACTAGAAAACCTGTTGGAGTTGATGGTACTCTTTGAAAACCATTGTATTGTAGAACATGAGCAGGTACTAGATAGAACTCACCCATGTTCACTCTAAGGGGGTGAATGTTAGGAAATTAGTGTTCATAGTGTGAACATATGGTTTGAATATTTGTATTATTTAATATTTAAATAATATGTGAGTGTGCACAATTAGTTGTCATGCACAACTCATGGATAGGGGTGTGGGAGTATGACTAGGGATTAGAGGAGAGATATGGGGATAAGGTGATGAGACTTGACTCCATGATTATAGGAGCAAGAAATTGTATAAAATGCCCTCTAATATTCAATAGAAATTGCTCCATTCTACTTTCATTTTCTCTGTATTTTCTATACTTTCCATTTCATGAGTTAATTTGATTTATTGTTGAATTTATTTATGCAAATCTAGAGATTTAGCATCACTCTCGACTTAAGGCCAGTTATGGCTGAACGCCACGAATGATCTTGAATTAAGGACAGTTATGGCTGAAGCGTTGTGAATTGGTTGGGGAATGGGACCCCCTGTTGTGTCCCGAGGTGAATGGGAAAAGAACCTGCCAACCCTTGTTTACGAATCAAAAAAATACAAATGGGACAGCAAACATAGACATATAGATCTTTCTATCTTGCTTAAGAAAACATTTTAAAGCTTTAGACACCTTGAATATTAATGGCATTCATGTCAGATGTGGGCACCCAATTGAAGTAAGATAGGAAGATATTCTCGATGTAAATGGACAGTTATTTACCAGGGGTCTGGAATAAACATGTCCACAATTTGTTCTGCTTGTATGTTCATACAAAGCCCAACACACTGACCCTAGCAGATTTCATAACAACTCCAAAAAATGATAATATTCTTAAGTAAAAGGTTGTAAAAACATCTATGTTTGAGAAACCCTGAACATATTCAACTACATCTGACTTCTTTATTTTGTTAGGTGAAGCAACCCGAGAATCAGTATATCTGCGACCAATCAGACTAGGTAACTAATTCCTAGCCAGCAATCCCTGCGCCCAAGCCTTAAATACCAAGAATTTGGCTCCAACAGGCTAGTAATTTCAATTTCTGAAAAATCCAGAGAGCATGCTTTTACATGATATAACTATCATATTAATAGAACGAGTGAATAGACATTCGGACATGGTGTTATCAACAAAAGCCCAAATAGTCCGAAATGGACAGATTTGATGGGTACATGCATCTCTTTATGCAACACAACAAAAGCAATCAGTCAGAAGTGGATGATTTGATCTGAAGTGACATTTATTAACAGACTATAAAGCATGAAGTGTGGACACACTTACAGTGGCATATTTTTGCCAAAACCACAAGATAAATGAAACTCTCCTTCCTCGCCCATACAGCCACGTAGGAATAACTCTAGATCTAAGCTGAATTATTTCTTTACAATCTAAGCTGGGGAAAGATTAGAGCTCATATGTTAACCTATGCTCTTCAGGGTGCTGGAGTTCAAAGGTCACCTGTGGCAACCCTAATGACCTGTGGAATTCACATTACTAGAGGAGGAATCGCACCCATCCTGCAGAGAATAAGATTCCAATAATCTCACCTTGTGAATGTTCAGTAAAAGGTTTGCCCTGCCCAATTGAATGTACAAATTTAAAGGGTGGGTGAAGGCTTGAAAATATACAGGTATAACTACCCTAAAAGAGAGTTGCCTGTAATTAGAATATAAGGCTAATAAATTAGCATTGTGCTAATATTAGTTAAGTGTTAAATAATAGGAATTTGCCATTTTGAAGAATTTTTTGGGGCTGTTCGTGCAGTTAGGGCACGAAAATAAGACATTTTCAGGGCAAAACGTGACAGGCAGAATGCAGCAGAGAAAAATGTGATTTAGGGCACTTGTTTTTTGCAGAAAACACAATCCAGAATCACAAGGAAGAGGAAAAACGTGATTTTCGAAGGTAGCTAGTGCAAAACAAAGAAAATACAGTCATGCATTTCCAGATTTGCAATTTTTCAAGGGTCATTCACTGCTAGGGCACACAGTTTGTCAATTTTCAGTCACAACCAGTCATCTAGGGCACAAACCTGCCTGGTATAGTTTCCTTTCTTTGCTTTAAAAAAAAAAAAAAAACAAACAGTTTTTAAAATCTTGCTACATTAATTTGTAGGTCATTCTATATTTTGGGAAAGGGTTATTTTCTAAGGTATTTTGTCTGAGAATGGAAATTCCATTAGACAAATATTTTGGCCTCAACTTTCATACTTGGAAAGTAAAAATCCAGATGAAAGACAAATCAAATGAAGTTAATGTAGCCATTGTTGAAAATCCACCAGATGTTGAAAGTGATGAACTCATTGATAGAGAATACGTATTTTAAAAGAAGCCTCACACTTTGAAGACAGTAAGGGATCCAATGTAGGTAAAACTCGGCATGGATGGCTACCCAGATAGTTTGGGAGTCTGTGGATCTCAAGAATTTACCCTTACGATAACAATTATAAAAGATAAAAGATATGTATGCATAATTGCACATTAATTTGATTACATAACAATTATGAGCAGAAAGCATTAAATTTTTCCAGGTATAGGAAGTTGGATATGCCTCTTTCGCGCATGTCGGAATTGCTTCTACAACACTAAAAAACCTCAAGTACAAGCATTAAATATTTCATTTCTTCAAGGTATATGCATACATGAAAAAATATGTGAAGAGAGCATCAAATTTTTCAGTTTTTGAACAGATATATAATAAGGTATGTAAAAGTATGTATATGCATACATTAAAAAATGTGCAGAGAGCATTGGATTTTTCATTTTCCTCCAAGGGCATATCTGTGAGTGTATGTATGAATGATTTTACATAGAAATGCAGGTAAGGCGTGTAAAAACATGTATATATTGTTTTGCATATATTTTTGTGAGAAAAAAAATGCGACAAAAGAATTTAACTTATCATTTTTTTATGATATATTATGGTGGTGACTACCTTTAACATCCTTTGAGTCAATCTCCCAATATGGGGTCACATGACATGTTCATGAGCAGCTATAGGGAGTCCATAAAATGGGTCCCAGACTCCCACCACCCCTAGGACTTAAAAAATAAAAATTGATGGGGCCAGAGAGGCATCCCAGATCTGGCAGGTACCAGGTGGATTATCAGGTGCAGCTTGTGTGTTTGTTGCAGTTCCTTTTCTCTTCTGCTGTGGGTGGAGACCAATAATCAGGCTGCAGCAGCTGGTGGAAGTTTTAAAATTGGCCTCACAATTGGGCTGCAGTGGGTTATTAGTTTAAGGAAACTCTCGGGTTATTAATTATATTATGTTTCATGGTCCCAGTTCTGATCGGCAATTCATTTTTATCCTCAGATAAATGAGACATTTGGCAGGTTATTAATTATCTTATGTTTCATGATCCCAGTTCTGATTGGCGACTCATTTTTATCCTCAGATAAGTAAGACATTTGGCAGTAGCTTATGAGGAGATTACTTGTGTTCATTGTTATTGTGAAGGGAATAGGGTAGCCGATCGTCTGGCCAATCAGATTACTGATTCTGAGGGCCTTGTTGTTAGCCTGTCACTGTGAGATGGGGACAGGCTTGATCACTTTTATATATCTCAAGTTGCACTTGGGGATCCTTGACATGTCTCTTGTCTCTCTTATGTCTAAAAGGTTATAGTTGGTGTTTTGAATAATTTATGAAATTCTTGTGATTGAATAAATTAGAAAACTGAAATTTGAGAAATTGAAACCTTAACATTTCCAGTGAAGGGGATTTACACCTGTAAGACAATTGTTTTTCCAATTTTTCACAGGCTGCGCATAAGGGTGTGCAATCAAAACTACAGCTTTTACTTCCATTGAAACCATATGACAGAAAAAAATTCAACACTAGCATTTTTGGAAAGCAAAACTAAAACAAAGTAAAACTTTAACATGGGATTTATGCCTAGAGAGCATTCAGTCTTTAATATTTTTTGGAGAGCGGACTTACACTCAAAATTTGATGCTAGAGATTTCTATAAATTATATAATTAAACCTAATATTTTTTCAGAAAACAAAAGATGAAACCCTAACATTTATTATGCGAAGATGTCTGGGCCTGTGAGTCATTCGATTTTTTCCAGTGTTAGTACAAGGGCGTACGGCCAATTTTTTATGCTTAAACTTTATAAGAATTACATATGGAGCATTCAATATTTTCATGATGTTGTATACAACGGCGCAAATTTAAACTTCAAGAGTTGAGATTTATGGAAATCATTTAATGAAGCTTGATATTTTTAAAAACAACAAATATAAATTAAAACCCTACCATTTCTTGAGCGAGGGGATTTATGCCTGTAAGTCGGCACTGCAGAAGTACGATCTTTGCAACTCCTCGATCTGTTTACCAAGGAGCTCTCTCTGCGCCTCCATCACACCCTGCAACGACTTCTCATTTCTAAGCTCTGTCTCCACGAAGCCATTGAAAACCTCGGTTTCCTTTAACTGCTCCATATGACCGTACCCTCAATGATAATAATGGTTGCGAGGGAGGTTAGATAAAAGTATACAGAGGCGCAGGGCCCTGCATTGTTGTGCTGTTTAAAACACATTCAGGTGTTTCGGGTGGAGAGCAAAGAGGAATTTTCGTTGGTTTGGCTTGCCTGGGAGTCGATCTCTACAACTGTCATGGATCCGTGGTCGTAGAACAACGCAATTGGGGAAAGGTTTGGTTCGGATTTGACGAGGAATAGGGGGTAGATGGCCTTCCCATTGACGGACGTGAACCGATCGTTCCAATCAAGTTTGTTTTTATTTTATCTTAATATATCTGCTCCGTCAAAACCGAGGTAGAATTAATTTAGCCGGAAGCTAATGTCCTATAAATTGGAAAGCTCGTAAGTGTCAATTTGTTTATATTTCCTAAGTCGTTGTGCATGCAGGACTTGTACAGCTATCTTAAATACACACACTTTCATATATATATATATATATATATATATATATATATTATTTTATTTTTTTACTTAGTAAATTCAGGCAAAGTGCAATGTGAAAGTCCAAGGGATTGGGTGGGGGAGATACTTAAGAGTCAAATTTGAAGAAAATAAATTTGTTAGCGAGAATTTGACAAAGGAGAACGTAGGGCCAATGGATAGATAGGTGGAACCAAAAAATGAGAAAGGGAAGCTTGCATATATCTTTTTCAACCATCTCGTTAAGTGTTGTAAAAAAATATCTTTGTTATTCTGCCGAAGGCTAGGATATTGTTTTCACAATAGCAATTACTTATTTATCCTCCTTCCAATTAGATTTTCATGTTTGTATTTAAATGCCGCTAGACTAAAGTTTGTAGTTTTGATTTTGTATTTGTGGCAAATTTCTATTGGTTGTTCCCTTTATTTACCACTGTAAAAGGGAAAAGTGGATGCTCTCTTGCGCATTGAATGCATTTACTGTGAACCATTTAATGCATTTACTGTTTATTATGCAGGGTTGGTTTTGTGTGGCTCGAGGATGAAAAGGTTTCATGCTTTCAAAGTATATTGTTCTCGTGCCATTTTCATCCACTTCCTGAAGATCGACCAATTTCAAGAACACCAAGGTGAAACTCTTTTCCCTTTCTTTTGCCACGAATATGTGTTCTCTGCTTTTTGGATTCTTTGTCAAAGCTTTAGATTGGTTGTGCCTATTCCAATCGCTCCAGGAATATGTGTTTTTTGGTTTTGGATTCTGTACATATTAACCTCTGAATCTTGAACAAACCAGATCCGTAATATTATGGGTACGAACTATAATATGGAGGTCGTTGTTTTTCTGTGAGCGTGGTGCTTAGCACATTTAAATTTATTGTTTTTGCTTTTGTTTATATGTTTGTTTTCTATGGTTGATCCAGAGTTTTAACAAACCTAGACTGTCGCTCCTTGGCAAGTCAATGATCAGTTTTTGTGCTTTGATCTCCTGCCAAGTATAATTAAAAGTACAGTTTTAATTTGTATCTAATTACTCTGCAAAACGGAATACCCACAAATAGGCACTCTAATTTACCTTAGCAGAAAAAAATGGTACAAGACATGGGTTAAAACCTTGAAAATACGAGGAGGATTTCCATACATAATACTTGATGTTTCTCAAGATGCTAGAAAAAGCAGTTTTCCAGCTTGGAAACAGACTAGGGTGAAGCAAAGATTCTAGCTAGTATCCACAATGATCTATTTATACATTGTTTTTTAGCAAATACCCAAGCCTAGAAACACGTTCGGGCGCAGAGCCTCCCATAACTTCTACCAAATGTATAAATGTATAAATCTATAAATGCTTCAGTTGAACACACATTGTTGCAATAAGTGGCAACCTACATCAATGCGAGTCTCGGAGTTAATAAGTCTATGAGTGTTTGTTTGTGATGATTAAATGTGCAAGAGGTTTTGTGGTGCAACTGCGTAGAATTTAAGACATCCTTTGCAAAACTAAGAGATGTGAAATAAGAACAAAATCTTCATGGTGATATAAGCCTAATAACTATCTGTATTAGTTCCTTGGTAGAAAAATGTCCTTGTAGAGCAGAATCAACCATGTAAAATTTATTGTAACTTTTACTTGGCTGCATAGATTCTACTATGTCTTGCACGGACTGTAAATAAAAATGCTTTATTTATAAAAATATTTTATTTTTTAAGCAAACTACACCCAAAACCTATTATTCAAAATAAGAAATTCTATATCCTATGAAAAAATCCATTGATGCCAATATAAATCCCATGTTTTTACGCACTGGTAAACATGTTGAATTTACAATAGTATTTAATTTGTCAACTCCACAAAAACCAATCCCTGGTTTCTTAGTTGAAATTAAGATGTATTCTATTGTTTGTAAATGCAAAAAATACTATAACCTCTGATAAAACTATAGATGCCAATATTAATTCTATGTTCCCTAAGTTTGCTAGTGCTCTAAGTATACAATCAGAAAATAATGAATAATTTTGTAGCTTTCAATCTCTATGCGGTGTTTGCGTCCATAACAATTACCACCTATTACCATTATTGACACCCAATATGGCTAAGGAGCAGAAATAGAGAAGACAATGGAGCTTTGTCTTAAATAAGAAATTCCATGTCTTGTGTTGGTGGGTGTATGCTATAAAAAATCATTACTTCAGCCAGGATGACCGGAGCAACATAACCAAGAAGAAAGGAAAGCAAAATGTAGCTAAAATTAGGTCGAAAGGATTTGAATAGTTTAGATCGAACAAGAAGCTAACTGCAGCAACTCTCAACTTTATAATAAAACACATTTTGCATACAATCAACATCATACAAATTGATCTTTCATTAAAAAGTTACTTTGTATGTATATATTGAGGACTTTTAGATTTGGCCAGATCATCTTGTAATGGTTTTACAGGCCCAGGTCTTGGATCAGCTATACTCAAATGAGAAACATGCATCAGCGCTTCTTGGATTAGCTATATTGCTTTTTTTTTTCTCCTCACAGAATTGGCCTATCCAGTACAGAACCAATTGTTAGATTATGTACAAGACAAATAGAAGCAACGACTGCCTCATTTCTCAGTATGCTAAAAGGAATAAGAATCCAAAGATCACCTTGTTGTACTGATAAGAATCCACTAACAAGATTCCCCGTCACACCATCATCAAAAGACTGAAATAACAATAAAACATGCCACGTGGAACAATTTGGTTTTGTGGGTCTGTTAGATTTCAACACCCTTCTGCTAGGTCACAGAGTCATAGGAGTTTACCAAGATTTCAAAACCAACATACCTATTGGTACGTGGCAAATATTATTATTGTACAGATGCATTAGCTCATGTCACAGTAGCCTATCATTTTCTTCTATGTATACATTGGTTTGTTTTCCAAAATGAGTGTCACATGATAGATAGTCTTCCTAACCGATACACTTCGATTTCTCCTTGGCTGTGGATGTTTACTTCATTCAAAATGAAACATACAAACTGTAAATCCATTTTTGTAATTTTTTCCAAGTGTCGATTTGTAAAATGACAAAACTAATAGTCAGATTCAATTTTTGTTATCCAAGAAACTCAATCTGATTGTGACTCCCTAAAAAAATGTTTCATAACCTTGGGGAAATGAAATTTCATGGAAGAATGCATTTCCATTTACATCTCTATAATTATGTTTTTCATGTTTACTTCAGCTACGAGGATCAACTAAGGTGCTTCAGCTCATCTCTTGACATTGATCATGTTTTCTAGCATAGAGTTTCACCATAAACCAAGTGACGTGGGTGAAACAGGGACTATACTCAACAACAACAAGAATGATCCTCCCATGTAAACGATGAGAACGCCAAATTGGCTCACATCGCATATACCCTCATAGCCTACCAAACAATCACAATCCCAACAATTCCATCAAACAGAACACAATAATGGCTTCTCCATTGCTATAATCTTGAAACTAAAACAAACATAAACTCCACCTAAATATTAGTCCGAACTTATTGCACAATTTCTTATAAATTTATCGACTACCTGGCATATATCTTGCAGAATGAGGTATGAATGAAACTAAGATTCGATTCTCAGAGAGTATCAAAGTGGAGAAGATGCAACAACTTCGAGGAACTCAACGAGTGTGGCATCCTCAAAAAGCTGTTTCATAAGCTCAAGGAAATGAAATTGCATGGAAGCATGCTTTTCCAAACAGATCTCCATAATGTTATTTTCTTTGTTTTTAAATTTTTGAACTGCAAGGATCAGCGTTCAATTAATAATCCATACTTATTAGGATACTTCAGTTGAAATCCTGATAATGACATGTTTTCTACCATAGCATGTCACCATAATCCCCTCAACTAAAAGAGAAGGCGGTGTCCTCTCGACAACACATGGCTAAAACCCTCTTTTGATTGGGCTACCGAACATACTCCAAACCTGTAGAAGTGGTTCAATTGCTTACAGATGGAAGCTGTATTGCTTTGCTCATTTTTCAAATGACTCAGGTAACACACAACATGTCTAAATCGAAAGTTTTTCATATGACTCTTTCATTGCGTGTAAGCATATGAGCAGTTTAATTATTGAAGTAAATTCACTGATTACAATCATCGTGATCAGGAAAGGCTTCAATCCACTTCACAAATAATTTAATAAATGTGATTTTGCAGAACAAGTCCCTTACCTTGCATGGCATTACAAATAACTCCTAAATAACAACCACAAACAAACACAAAAAACATAAAATCAAAAATCTGGGTCTTCAAATCCATACCTTCCTTTGAGAACTTGAAACTTAGGTGGCAACCGAGTTGCGATTTTGGAATGTGCCTCGCAAATTACTTTCACAAAAATTCTTCCCATGCCAAAAATCGGATCCCCAATCAAGTGAATCTCCAGAAAATTGTACACCGCATAAGCCAAAAACAACACAACCCCAACAACATCGTGCCAAATTGGTACATTCATATGAGATATGAGAACAAAAGTCTACAATGCCTCCACATCAATACTTTGTTAGAGCATAGTTGTCATATGGTCTAGGGACTAATATCGTACCTATTTTTAGTACTTATGTTAGTTGTGCAATACCTATAAACATTGCAATTATACAAATGATAATGAATAAGATCAATCGGACTCGATTCTTACATCTTATTTCTGCAGTACATCATATACCCCAAGATATGACATAACATTTAATAAGCCAAACGTGTGTTTCTTGTAATAAGACCATATCATATTTTGTTCTGATCTCAATTTGTGTCTGAGGAAATCACCCATGCTTTGACCACGCATACCTCAAATATTCGAAGAGAAGTTACATATTAATTCTTATGAGTATCAAGGGTGTCCTCCCCATGTATGTTCTCGAGAATCGATTAGGTTGTTCCAAATTGTTCCTCTACCTCCATTGCCACACTTTGTTTTTTCTAAAAAAGGTACTCTTTTTATGTAATTTTTTTGTTTTCTTTATCTTCCATATACTCAAACATGTGGCAACCTTATCTATAAAACAAGTTTCCTTGCTTATTCTATTTTTATTTTTTAAACCCCTCTTAGCACAATGTTTTCTTTTGATGCAAAAGCAACAAATGATAGAGATTTACCGTTGGGTCGAAGAATTGGAAAAAGCTTGTTCTGGCCGGTGTGCACTTTGATGCAAAGAGATTGAATTTGGGTAGGTTTGAGCTTCATTTCTAGCACCAAAAAAAAAAGATGCGCCTTACGAATCCTATGACATTTTTTTTGAGTCTGACATCTTGACTAATCCTGTTTATTTTAAATACTGCCTTCTACCAATATTTCCACTGTTGACTAATCTCTTATAGTGTTAAATGTTTCGATCTAGAAGAGGTTTATCTAAAAATAAGGTGAGAAACAATGGTGAAAAGTTAAGATTCAAGAACTCCATTACAGCTATACTCCCCCCTTGTTGAATCGATTTTCCTAAGGACAATTTCTCAACGAACAATCAAATTTGAAAGCAGCATCACTGTGGTGGGAAGCTCCTCATTTGCATTAAAGGTGGAGAACAATGCATTAATAGAGAGGATTTTTTCATAAACCAAGGCCCTCCTTGGAAGTGTGATCATGTTATTGTTTGGATGACAAATCGGTTGAAAAGTAACCTCTAAGCATCATTAGTATATCAAAAATTAAGCAAGTGCGGTTGTCCGAGCCTAACTCTATTTTTCATCCTTGAAAGTTTCACATAAATTGACAAATCAAGACAATTTCTTTAAGCAACCAGAATCAACTTTCTCCCTCATCAATCATGAAAGAGACTTTGAGAGGGATTTCAATCTTGAGGAAACAACCATTTTCTTTATTTGTGGGAAACTAGGGACTGGAGAGCAATCTTTGTGCATGGAAGTTTACAAATTGCCATAGATTGTCTTTACACGCTCGGAATAAATTAATTAGGGAGATCTTTCCTCTAATCTTTGTTTATTGTATCAGGATCATAGCCCCTTGATAGAGAGGAGGCAATTCTTCCCGATCTTTGAGAGATAAGCAGAAGCGATTAAGGGAAGGATTGATGGTGGTTGAAGATTTTGGTCGGCAAATATCAATCTGTGGGTAGCATATATGCATAAATTATTTGGATGTCGAGAAAAAAACCTAATGACTCGCAAGAACATATTTCTTATATAAGAGGAAAATAATAAGGCATATGAAACAAATTCTTATCCAAAGGGTAAAACCATAATTCCATTTTTTAAAGCATAACAAAGACTACATAACTAAAAAAATTAGTAAAAACAAAATAACTCTTGTTAAGATCTTATTCATCATGATTTTTGTTAAAGAAAATATTGTATCCACCTTTCTCGATTAATAACATGGCTTAGAGCAGTTTTATGAATCCTTAAAGTTATAATTTTATTCTAAATAATTTAACATATGCGTGGTTGGTGATTTTGTTCTAGTATGCAATCTAACCGAAAAATTTGAAACTAAAGATTATTTAGCACAAAGGTGTCTATTTTTTTGCCAATCATCCTATGTTTTAATTTGAACTCGCTCAATTGCAAAGGAGAAAAGCACGCAAAGTTTACATGCCATTGCATCGATGTATTTCCTACCTTGTATTCTATGAAATATGTATAAGAAACAACAACGCTTATTTGTTTTAACTCGGGAAAAATTGTTTATACATTGCTTCTTGTAGTATGTAAAGTCCATAACTAACCTTTAATAGCTCTTGAGTATAGACAACGTTCACTTGCCAAAGCTTCTAAATGTAAACATAAAAATTATATATTTTTGAAGTTCTCAAAGTATAGGTCGACACAATATTTTTTTGCATTAGTTCCAAAATATAACATTTACAATATATAGTCTCCATGTGATGTATTCCCTTTGCAATATGAATCTTCATATTAGCTATATTCTTCTCAAAGTTGACTTTCAAAAATGAAGAATGTAAATTCATATACATGTTGTATTAATACTATAGATTATGCGAAAAACCCATATTTTCCAATCTTCTCTCCTCCAACAGTCTTTCTGAGTAGAATTTCCTTTGCTTCAAATCATAATTTCTTGAATTCATATAGTTTTCACAGCTGTGAAACTCTTCCACTAGTTTATGCTCTACAATGTTTTTTTAAAGTGTGCTCTTTCTTTCATATTTCATTGTCCTGTTTGCTTTATTGTGCAGCGAAAGTTTGTTTTCTTGACTACTTCCGTTTGCAATATGCACTAAATGCATAATGCCTTTTATTTACATTGCAGGTTCGTGGCAAAAGCAAAATCAGAGGAGAGATATTTCGTTGTTGTTTGTTTGGATTACTCGTGCTTCGTTGGACAAGGTATAGACATTAGTCTTTTTATGATATGTATTGCTCAAGAAACCTTTAGTAAATGCATAATGCCTTTTATGTACATTACAAATTTGTGACAAAAGCGAAATCACAGAAGGAGACAAAGTTCATTCCTGCTTTTTTGGATTGCTCGTGCTCCATTGGACAAGGTATAAACCTTAGTCTTTTCTTCTATATTTTGCTCAAGATTTTTTTTTTGTAACATAGAAAAATCAAATCAAACCTAAAAACAAAAATGTCAGCGACACTTGTAGACATAGAACAATATACATTATCAAACCGCGTTGTAGAATGCATAGACAATGTATTGCGTAGGTTTGACCTTTTATGGGACTATGGTTTCAAATCTTTGGGTCGAGTGATTGTTTGTTTGATTCCTTCGTTGTCTTCTTTGCATTTCGATACACATCTCTTGAACTTAGAACCGGTATCGTTGAGCACTTTGAAACTTTGTTGTCTCAATCCAACCCTAAGTGTTTTCATCTTTAGAGTTAGAGCTAGATCTTGAAACTCTTTATCTTTTTGCACGGTGTTCGTAGCTATGCAACATATTTACGTCGAATGAAACTATCAGCAGTGCTTTCGCACGATGCAACTGAACAAGGCCTATGCGGGGACATCTTTTGCAAAAAATGGCTTTCAAAGTGGCTCAATTTGCCAATATGGGTTTGGTCCATAACAAGAGGCACTAATTATCTTCGTTTCAATCCAAATAGTCAGAAACTGCCATATTGTCCTCTTTTCCATGATTCCAACCCTCTTAGTGGTCATTACGAACCCTTATTCTGGAAAAAATATATGGTCCGCCCTGAGCCAAGAAACAATGTTCATTTATTATCGCTCCAATGTTCTATTGAAACTCTTTGGAGTACCTTATGCGACCAACTACAACAATTACAGCTTGCTAGATTGCCAACAAGCAACAATAGTTGCACTGATAGCCTTTTCAATTCTATTTGCCAACTTCACAACCATGAATTCAATCCTTGCTACTTGTGCAGGTATCTTTGCTCGGGATTTTTGTGGTTCTATCCTTCGAAAAGACCATGCAACTCTTCGCTTCCTCGATACTCGGCTTGCAAAAACTCAATAAAAACATACCTTGTATTGCCACATGGCAAGGCCTTATGGTATACATAGCCATGTTCCATGATAAAAACAATATACTGGAAGAAGACTTCAACATCCATTGGTTATGCCTGCTTTTCCAAATAAATATTCGATTGTGGCATTCGAATCCTTTGCAAGTTTGTAAGGTTTTTTCTACTGATGCACCACTTGAAAAAACATATAATCTTATACGGTTTTCACTTTCCGAAGGCCATTTTCATTATGAATTGTTGATTGTGAATACTCAATGCACACCAAGAGTGCCCACTTCGTATGCATTCCAAAATGCTTGTGGTCAAATGGATACAGAAATTGAAAACATGTGTTTGCAAACATCTGCAAAAAACATTGTACAAAAGCGGAATGAAAAAACCTTTACATCTTCTGTTCGCTCAATAAAAAACCATATACGAAAACAGACGCAGCAAACAACTAAAACAATTTACAGTGTTGTACATTTCGCTTCGCTAAAAGACCATCAAAGCATACCAATCTCTTTGCTAAGAAAACAAATTTCATGTCTACAACAGTTATAGTTGAAACACATGGAGTTCTCTCGAATAAAACACCTAAGCAAGAACAAAACAAGCTTTTGCAAACACAAACGTCAAGTGCCATAAACAACTACAAACCAACAATGTCCAAAATGTCTCTTGAAAGCTAAAGACAACTATACGCAAAAACATATAGCGGAGAATGACATCTTGGCTCTGCTCATTTTGTATTGCTTGTTTTCATGCCCAGACAAGTGACACACCGATACATACATGCCAAATTTGTAAGCAACTCCATTTCAAGTTCAACTTGACATCTTATACACATGCAACAAAAAAAACATATCTCCAGCTCACATCAGAGAAAACAATGCCCGAACACAATAAAATTTATCGTCCATGCTTGACAAGCTTATTAAATGAAAAATTGCCAAGATTAGCAAGTCCTCAAAAAATCCAATTTTGCAAGGCACCTAGAAGAAACAAAAATAATTGTTGTGGCACTTAAATGTCGTCTTGAATACAAAAAACCATACCATTCAAGAAATGTTCGCCTGTAATCACCATGGCCGCCTCAAAGAATTATGTGCAACAACATTATATCTCATGCATGAAATCAAAGTAAACCATGGCTAGGATCAAACCCTTTCTATTGCCACAAACTTTGAAACAAACAACAACGAAGAACACGAACATATCTCCTCTGACAACAGTTCTTCTGATGATGAGATCGATAATGACGATGCACACGACACACTAATTCATGGTTTCACTGACTCCTCAGCTATCCACTATCTTAAAGACAAGATGATAAATATCGCTCCTTCGGAGGGCTTTACACCATTGGGAATTTTCCAAGACAAATTTTCAAAAGAGATGAATTTCCCAACTTTGTTTTTTGGCCAACCTCGCAACGAAACAACTACAAAAACAATATCGTATCAAAAAATAGCACAATGGGAGTTGATGCATTCAGATCGTAGATTTTCTTATCACATAACCAATATATTTTTCAAAGCAATAAAATTACTAATTGACCAAGTGGGTCGTTCAATATGGCTCAGAATCAGAAAGGGACAATTAAAAGGTCGAACACTCACTGCAAAAGATGTCAAATACAAACCAAATCTTGAAAAAATCTTGAAATTTGATATCGGGTACATTGTTTTCAAAAGAATACACATTTCACTGAGACTATATGCAACAAACAAGGAAAAATATGTTTGCCATGATCCATCAGTTAGGACCACCTACCTTTTTGCCACATTCAAGCGCTAAACATTATTGGTTGCCACTAACAAACGCCCTTAGTAATTTATACACCTGCTATCGCGACACCACTCCTTTAGACACGCCAACACCCTCAGATTATAATGACTCTAACTTCTTTGTTAAAAATGATCCGTTACATGCACTCGTTACTACAAGCACAAACTTTATGCATTGAAACAATTGCTTTGCGAAGACAAGTCCTTTTTAGAAAAATAGAAGATTACTTTTGGGTCACGGAATTCCAAAACAGAGGAAATGCTCATAGCCATTGGCTAATTTGGACAAAAACGCACCTTGTCTTTGGAAATGATGCCAATGACATTGTAGAGTCCTACGTTGATGAGTACATTACATGTGATACTAGTTTATTCCTCAAAGATATTGCTAAACTGCAATGCCATCACCAAACACAAAGTTAAAAAAAAACATTCCAAGTGCAAGTACAATTTCCCCCAGGCTCCAATGAAGAGTAAAAAAATACTTGAACCTGTACAAGAACCAAAGAAATCTGCTATTGCACATGCACATTCCATTTACTCTCTTCTAGAAAGCAAATTATAGAACACTTGCATTACACACGATATGTTCCTTCAAGAAATAGACATTGATGAAAACACTTACATGAAGCAATACAATCAACGCTTAAACAACCGACATTGTTATTGAAAATAAAACCATCCCATGCATGGAATAATAGCTTTTCCAAACAAATGCCCATGATCTATCAAGCTAATATCGATGCTCAAGTATGTGCTTAATTCTTATGTAGAAGAACCTATTGCTGCTCATACATGACCAAAATTAGTGAACAATGACAAAAGCATTCACTAGAATTCGAAATGAGCATCAAAAACACATCTTGATGCCATTTAAATGATTCAGATCCTAGGCAATGCAATGTTGAATACCCATCAAATGTTTGCACAACAGGTAGTCCACATAGTCCTTTCAATCCCCTTAAACAATACATCATGAAAATGTGTTTTCATAAACACTTCAAATCCCGAAGACCGAACATTCATTCTAAGACGTTTAAGTTTACTTCAACAGGAACCCGATGAATTGATAAACATCATGTGTTGCTCTGCAATAGATCACTACATAACATAACCTCCTTCTTTACACTCGATTTGCTTGGTTGACTTTATTTCTATTCACAACAACGGTAAAAAAATAACCCCTCGGAACAAGCCAATCATTATGCGCTTTGTCAACTACAACAAACACCTTGACATAGAAAATTATTACCGCGAAAAGGTTTTGCTTTATGTCCCATTTATAGACAATGAACACGCTCTCAAAATAGGCTTTGCAACTTGGATAGATGCATATGCATTCCATGAACAAACCATACATGCTAATGAATCCAAATTCCGCTACACTACCAACAACAAATGGGGTGACATGGACTCAACAATTCAGAATCTGCAATTGTCTCTTCAAACCTCTGACAAAAAAACAACAATGAGAATGCATGAACAACAACCCTTTGAAAATGCAAAGAAACAACAATGAGAATGCAAAGAAATAATTTAAACTAAGAAAACACCCAAGCATTGCAGACAACACAACATATTTCAAACAAATGCAACTGCTCAACAAGAAACAACAAGCCATTATCAAAGACATATCCTTTGAGAAAAATAAAGATCCATCAACTCCTATCTACCTTTTCCTAACAAGAGGTGTTGGCATGGGAAAAACGTTTGTTGCAAAATTGATATTTGAAACATTGGCCCGTATTTATGACACATCCATGCAGAGCGACCCCTTGAAAATCAAAGGCTTGATCTTGGCATTCATGGGCAAAGATGCTTACAATGTTGGTGGAATAACACTTCATTCCGCTTTCCTCTTTCCTTTCAATCGATCTGAACTACGCCCATTGAATAGTGAAGGATTGGATTCCTTGGCAAAGCACTACGAACAATTACAACTTGTTCTAATAGACGAGATTTCCTTGGTTGGAGGTCAACTTCTATACTTCACAGACCAACGACTTCGTCAAATAAAACACATGCCAATAACTTTCTTTGAAGGAATTGACATGATCTTCTGCGGAGACTTCTACCAAGCATAACTAGTCAATGACTGTCTTGTATTCAACAACCCCAAAATTTCAAGAGAATTTATTGGTTATGACTTCTGGAATACACATGTGAAAATATTCAAGTTTAGTGAAACAATGCGTCAAAAAGATGTTGCCTTTGTCTCAGTCCTAAATAGAATTCACATTAGACAACATTCAGAATCTGATCTTGCATACCTCAACGATACATGTATTCATCCAATACCAGTTGATCCAATGTTCCCATTCCTATTCTACAAAAACATAGATGTTCTTTGACACAATAACAAAATGCTTGCTCTTGCTCCGGCAACAAAATTTTTATAGCCTATATTGATGAACAAGACAAGTCAATTGAACAAATGGAAGCCTACTCTAAAACTATAGAATTGCCACAACATATAGAGCTCAAACTTAACATACTAGTAGAAGTTTTCGCTGGGAACTATGACATAAAAGACGAACTAGTTAATGGTTTTGATGGCGTTTTCAAAGCATACACAACGACAAATGACCTCGATGCCATATGGATAAAATTCAATGACCCCTGTATTGGAAAACAACAAAGATCTAAACACCCGCAGTTGTCAATAGAGAAAACAGAACTTGAATCGGTTCCTATTCTTCGTATAACTAGACCCTTGCATAGAACATTGTACAAGAGACTGGTTACAATACGAAAATAGTTCCCGTCAGACAACTTTTTTATGTGCACACAATACATAGAACACAAGGCCTCACACTTGAACGACTTGCTTTCAGCCCTCTTGGCGTATCATCACATGGCTTGGCATATACAACTCTGTCATGAGTCAAAACCATTTCCAACATTTACTTGCTATCCCCGCTTACGAAAAAAAAATTCAAAGCATGAAACAACAATCAGTACAAAAATGGCATGCCTCCGAAACAAAGCTAAATGGAATATTCAACATGCCTTGCCCGACTGATATTTCTTCATGCATTATAATTGCTTCGCTTAATACTCGAAGTCTCCATGCTCACAAACAAGCCATTCTCCATGACCAAGAATTAATGCAATCTCACATTGTCTTTACAAGAAACTCACATGTCGTGCCCCATTGCAGTTGACTATCTAGATGGATACCAATGCTTTTCTGTGCACCATGTGCATGGTCTTGCAATTTTCATTGCAAACAATATACCTTTCCTACAAAAACTTACTTTCACAAAGCACAAACGTAGAGTCCATAATCGCAAACATATTACTGCAACAATAATGCATAACAATTGTAAATGTCTATGTTGCGCCAAATGCAAATCACGAAAACATCTTCATTGTTCTCGAAAATGTCTTCCAATCCATTGATCTGAGCATCCCCACCTACATTTTTGGAGATTTTAATGTTGACATGCACAAGCAAAACAAAAAAATCTTGCTTTCAACATTTATGCAAAAATACAATTTCACTTTCCACATTCAACAGCCAAGTGTCTTCGCGAAAAACATCATTGACCATATATGGTCAAACGCTATACAAGAAGTCTGCAACTCATTTGAAAGATTTACTTATTGGATTGACCACCTGGCAATGTTTGTCCTCCTAAAAAATACATACAAAAACATTGCTCACTTGTAAGTGCACATACCTTGTCATATTGATTCACCACAACTAACATCTAATAAGTTGACTCTTTACTTTATTTTTCATTTGACACTCAGAACAACCATGTAACTATTTAGATGCTTTGTAGATAGTTGTGGCCAAGAAGACATGGAATAGCCACCCAAGAACAAGGGCATCAAGCAGCAGTTGATCTTTTCCAAGAATCCTCTAAATGTTAATCTCTTCCAAACATTTCTATTATTTCTTGTCATGATTCATTTATTATCTGCTTTCGACCTTTCAATGACAACATGCTAATATCCTTCAAATTCCAGCCCAAAACCAACAACACAATGACCATCCACTATACTTGACATTTGTGTAGGCAAAGTTGCAACTGTGTTTGAGGGTGATGTCCTTATCGTCTACGGACCATTGCATGACGCAACCAAAATTTCCCCTTCAAAAGCTGAAATCCTCCATGCTGATTTGGTTGACAAGAAAGGTCAAATGACCATTACTTTGAACATGAGCAACACCTTTGTCCACAAATTTGCATCGACTGTAGTTGTTGGTTGCGTAGGTTTTGCGTGTTCTTTGGTTTTGTTGTGAAAGAAAAAACAAAGTATGAATGAGGAGATGCAAGTTGTTCTCTGTCTCGCAATTGCAACAACCACTATGGAAAACATACCAACAGTTTGTGAATCTCGAAAATTGACAGCAGACATGACAATACAAGAGCTTGTTGAATCAAATGCAACATTCTCTATCGGGTCATTTGCACAATCAGAACAGAACACATCACACCAACGACCTGTTCACCCTCTATGTCAAAGAATCTGACACAGACAATACAAAAGCAACAGTATCAACACTTTCCCTTATTTCATTTTCATATACATTGCAGCATATTATTGCCTTCAGTTTTAACCAAACATGTTACTCTTCCCTTTCGGTACATCCGGGAAACTTTCATGTTTCACTATGTCACACAATAAGAGACAACATCGCAAAGAGGGAACATGCCACTATTGTTTTTCAAAAACTTCATCAGACAAGGAACAAAGGGTTCGTGTGTTGTACGTGTAGGCCATTCATCCTTCATTGACCCTTCAAATGATGAACCTGCAAAAACATTTTTACAATCTCTTATAAATATAAACATAGAGGCAAGTGTTTCGCAATTTTACATTTTTAACTTATCTCACTTCAATGTTCTCTCGCCCATCAATTGTCCTATTAAGAATATATCCCTCTAACAACTTCATCTCCCTTATGTAGATCACTGGCATACTTCGCGCAAAGAACATATACCTTTCTCCTTTCCAAGCATTTTGTGTTGAATGTGACCATCTCACACAACCAGATTGAAATCTGAACAACACCAAATTTCCCTTTGTCCAACTTGCAATACATCAAAACCATACAAGTATAAGCACTTGCTCCACTGCACTTTGCAAACAAGAGATGACTCCCTTCATTACACACGCTGAGAGCCACTACCTGGAAAAAGTCCTCCCTAAACTTTCTCAAATGAATATGGAGAATATCAACAAGACATCTCTAAGCCCGTATTTCTTCTCCATCAATTCCAAATAAAAGGTACATTCACTTTGACGGCCGACAACTCAATTTCCACAATAAAAGAAACCTAGCTTTATCCCTTCTCCGAGCCGTGTCTCCATTTACCAACTCTATTCATTTCATTTCAGTTTAATTCTTTCTTTTCTGCCTAACATATTCATCATGCTCTTCGATTCCAGAACAATTTTGCAGCCCATGCACTTAGACAGACAAATTTCATGATTGGCTCTGTATGACCAGAACACTCCATCGTTATACTCTTTGTTTTTGGTAAAATTGAAAAAAAAGCAAAACACAATTGTAAAGGATTTCAATCACTAAAAAAACTATTGTCTCAACTACATAGTATTATTTGTGACTACATACTTCTCTGCATCAAACAATGCCAATTGTTACAAAGTTTTTGCCTTGCTTTCCTTCTGCCATTTTTGTAATTATGTTATTCTCAGACTACTTCTAATACAATGAAATCATAATCCAAAAAAAATACTGGCGATTATTATTATATTCTTTTGTCTACCTCAATTGCAATAGCCTTTTTCACTACATGTTTTTAGCTTTACAATATAACAAACTAAAAAAATGCCATGTCTGGTTTTGTTTAATGCAGTAATGTCAAACACAAGTTCTCTACGCACAAGAACAAAATGATGGCAGTAAGTCTTCCTTTATAGTTTTTTTCCTCTGCACAAGAATGAAATGCGCCTAAATGTTATCACCTGCAGAATTGATTATTTTGTCATCAGATATTTAAATTATTAACTTTCTTTACCGATTTCTTCTTCACCATTACACTCACCTCTAAAACACTACCTCTACATGTTTTGTGAATATCTTTGACTTTGTTTTTTTTAAAGCATCCAAACAAATAGCAATTTAACCTATTATTTCTTCCTTCATATTATAGCAAAGGAGGGAGTTTTTTTCTAATCACCTGTACCATACACAATATTTGCTTCTTTGTTTTTCTATAATGTAGATCTACTTAATGCAGCGCCTTAAATTCATTTTATCATCTGCTTTTGCTACACAAGCAGGCTTCTTTAACATTCTCATACTTCATCTACTAAGTCCTCAATAAAAAGAAAAATTTACAAAAGACTTATCTGTTTTCAAAAATTTCAAACTTAGCTAATTTGACTAAACTGTCCAAAAAAGTTGGCATAATGCTTCTACAAACAACCTCCATTTGAATCCAATAACATGATCAAAAGACTTAATAAATTGAAACTCCATTATAATTTCTAGTCTAAACCCACCTACAATTTGCTACTTGTAGATCAAGAATTTCCGCGCTTGTTACCTGTCCAAGTTAATGTACCAAACTAAGCACAAAAACCCTGAAAAACTCAAATGAAATCGATACCTGATAGATAAGACAAGATCCGAAGATGTAGATAGAAAGGAAAGCCGATGTAGACAAGACGGGCGCACACGAGTGATCCTGTAAGGTAGATCGAGAAACTTGCGAGACACAGTACTTGACAGAAAAAGACAACGTTAAAAGATATTTGGGTGGACTGCCCGAAAAGTGGGTCCGGGAAGCGATAAGCTCCTGGCTGGATGTCAGTCCACGTTTTCAATTAGAAGAAGAAGCATACATGATAAAAGAATGTAAATAAATGTCTAGATTTTCTGATTAAAAGTGACAAACAAAATGTATACAATGGATAGAAAGCAACAGAAAACAGAAACTGTGAAAACAATGTTGGATTTGTGTTACTTGAATTCTTTACCTATCTGCAGGCCGATCGGCGTCGATTAGGAGAATGGTGTCGATTAGAAAATCGGCGTCGAATGGGATGGGTCGGCGTCGATTAGAGAAAGTCGACATCGACTGGAATCGATCGGTGTCAATTAGGGGAAAGTTGCAGGAAGATTGAGAAATGGACAATGAAAGCTAAATTGTCGATCTTCGTTGGATCTCGCAGGAGCGTAGGGATGTCGGCAAAGCTCCACCTTCGCTGGATGCAAGAACAGAATCACCGGAGATCGATGGAGGCTCACGATGTCGATGTCGTAGGAGTAGAGTAATGATTCTCTCTCAGGGATTGATTTGGACAGAATTCACTTTCACTTGATAGATAATGCTCAGACTTGATGCTCAAAACTCTCTATTGTTTTTTGTCTAACCAGAACTGAATTCTAGCCCTGTATTTGTAATCGGCGCCGACCGAGATGTAATCGGTGCCGCTCCGAAAAATTGGCGTCGACCGAGTACCGGTCGGCGCCGATCAGGGAACAGACTCCTGAAATGGCCAAAAAGGATGATTTTGGAAGGATGCAAGTGATCCCTCTGACTCAAATATGGGAAATATCCCACTGCATGGTTTGGGGGAGGAGAAATAGGGGGGATAGATGGATAAAATTGATATGGGAGGTTAGGAATTGATATGGGGTAGATAAGCGGTTAAGATATATGTAAAAAGTGTAATTAAATAGTTAATATTTAATTATCTATGGGTAAAACATAATGGGGTGAAATAAACTTAGGATAGATGTTTAAATCAAATATTAAATAATACCCTAAGGGAGAAGTGGTGATATAAACATGCTCCAAGGTTACCCGAGAAGGCAAACGCACATGCGGGGGACACTAAATTGGGTAACCAATTTTAGGTGTCTACATTTGCCCCTTTTTGTCGAGTAACTTGTGATAAGCAAAGTTGTAAGACAAAAACAAGGAGTTGGAAGAAAGGAAGAAAAAGTGATGATGTGATCCCCTCAAACTAGGGATGGGATGGGCCCCAAAGAGCAACCGATCCCAAGTTTGAAAAAGGTAGATGAAAACACAGGATGCCCCAGCTAGATGCCTGGAGTAGATCTGATCATTAATGATGCACAAAAATAATAAAAAGGCAAAGAACCTAAGGAACTCACATTAGTAGGGCTAGGACTAGACGGTCTTCGCATGAGATGACGTTAGTACCTACAGACCCGTGAGTGTAAGGAGGGCTGCAAAATAGTAGCACCTAAAGAGAGACACATTGGTAGGGACAACCAGATGGTCTGCGAAGCAGATGACGTTAGTGCCTATAGACCCGTTATCTTTAAGCTACCAAAAATGCGAGTGCCCCATGTACAGGGAACAGACTCGAAATGGGTGAGAATATCAAAAGTATGTGCCAAAAGGCAACACTCAGGGCATAATAATGACTAGATAAATAAGCCAAGCATCAACACTATGGCAAAAAGATTAGGAGATGGAAGAAAGTGAGGTGAAGAAGCAAAAGTGCAACCAATCGAAATGATAAGCCTAAATCGACGTTTCGATCAAGCTAAAGTCAATGTTGACTAAATAAATCAGCGCCGACCACACAAATCGGTGCCGACTGTACCGAGCCCATATAAATATGTGAAAGGAAAACGTGAACGATTTATTTAGACCGCGACGATTGATTTAGAGAGAGTCAAAAACTGATTTTGAGCAACATGGAAGCCCCGGGAGTAGTCAGAAGCGGAAGAGGACACGACCTGGGGTAAGTGGATCCTCCTTAATCTCATGTACATGTTTACCATTAAATAACACACTAGAATGCAAGTTTTTAGAGAAAAAGGGAATAAGTGGGAAGCCAGAGTGTTTTTGACACTCTACCTCCCAATCGATGTCGATTGGAAAAATCGACGCCGATTAGATTAAATCAGCACCGATTAACTTCAATCGACATCGACTAGGTTGGATCGACGCCGATTTAACTAAATCGACGCCGATTGGACCAAATAGACTGATAAGATGATAGAATGTGTTTTTGATGTTCTGATTTAGATAAATGGGAAGCTAACATTGCTCTTGACGTCGTGGATGTAGGCACGAGAGGCGTTACACATGTGGGATGCTATTCCCGAGCTTCTAGAGACCATTCTCCCCGATGTGACTGACGCAGATTGGCACCACCTAGAGTTAGCCGGGCTCGGGGGCTTTCGGTACTACCGACGGGTGCCTCGAGATGTAGAGCTGATGCGAGCACTAGTGCGGCGATGGGATAGCAGGACATGCACTTTCTGGTTCAGGACGGGTGAGATGACCATCACCCACGAGGATATATATAGGATCCTGAGGCTACCGATCACTGGGGACCCGATTGAGATTACTCCACGAGAGCAGCAGCAGAGGGCCCTAGGACGATTATATGGAGACAGGGTAGACGATTCAGAGATAGTGTCCAGGGCGGTGAGGATAGCCTCACATTATAGACAGGGTGATGTCAGGAGCAGACGGATAGCGCTGATTCAGATGGCGATCTCCTATTTTGCTCTGCCAGATTCAGGAGGTGGGAGATTTCCATTGTTATTACTAGACTGTGTGTGTGACATCCCCGCAATCCAGAGACAGTGTTCACGTTTTCCGATGCCCGATAGCTCGGGGATATACTATGAGTTATGGATGTACACCACCGGTAGGTGGATAGGTATCGATGTTAGCTTTGTGCTCCATTGCTGGGCATATGAGCACATAACAGTGATCAGGCCATCTGGGCTTCCATGGATGCCAGCAGCAGAGGGGGCCCTTGATTATGGATTCTAGCGCGATGGCGGGCCAACATGGCCCCAGGAGATAGGAGATCTATGGAGTGGTATGTTAAGAGTGTTTAGACGCCGACACTGAGCAGGGATTTGGAGACCATATCAGGTCTATCCGACATGGGCCGGCCAGAGGCTCACCTGGTGGGGCTGAGATGGAGCAGGGTGATTAGGGGCCGCAGCCGATATGTGGGAGCGCGTCCCATTTATATGGGTATTGAGGTAGTTTGGCCTAGTTCGCATAGCTTGACCACTTACAAAGCCATACAAAGTGGAAGCAGAGAGACCGATCTACCGATTTTGATCCCGACAGATCCATTGAGGGAGGCCCCACCTTCCACAGATAGTGATGATGACATCGGAGTAGATGATGGCTATGTGGCATGGTATTCTACAGAGCTACCATGACACCTGCCAGCATCTATAGATGTAGATGAGGAGGACATAGCCGTAGTGCTGGAGAGGTTGGAGGGAGAGCATGCTACCCTAGTGCAGACACACCAGGCTACCCTCGAGGAGATTAGAGCTCTAACGGAGGAGAGGGATGCACTGATACTAGAGAGAGACATAGCACGTCAGGAGTGAGATACAACGATCCAGCAGAGGGATCGCTACCATCAACATAGAGAGGCCCTCAGGGCCAAATACGGTGATACAAGCACTATTTCAAAGTCCGGATCACAGGGTGCGACATTAGGAGGGCCACCACCAAAGCATCACCAAAGAATAACGCCATTACGAGCACCTGGTATGGTGAGCCTGAGCACTTATCGCCCTCTCTTGCGAGGTGAGATACTATGAGGACACCCTGGCACAGCATGCCCCTGATGTGCCTCGTTATGGTGTGAGGAGGAGATCAGCGACAGCCATAGCTAGTGGTGCATCAGAGGGAGGGAGCACCGGGAGAGACCGAGGTGGCGGCAGGCCCCAAAGCAGGTGCTTCTAGCTCGATAGGTAGTGGCTAGGAGAGACAGCCTGGACCAGAGGAGGGTGGAGGAGATAGTGTCTTCCACCTATCGGATTTCACGATATAGATATGTTATATTTTTGTATCGATATATTGATGTAGCCTCGATTTGAAGGCATTTTTGATGTATGATATAGATGGCTTGATTGAAAGCCATCCATTCTTTGTTGTACAGACACTCATGTGTGTGTATATATGTATATATATATATATATTCATCATTATGTGATTGTACTCATGTATTTAATTTTGATAGATATGGATAGATGTAGCGTAATTGTGATGGATACAGACATATGCTGATAGAGGATAAATAAATGTGATTTGATGGGCATAGACATAGAGGATAGATAAATGTGATGTGATGTGATTTTATTGATATGTTTAAGATGTTAATTTAATTTAATTTTGATGAAAATAGATATAGATAGATGTAGTGTAAGTTTGATGGTCATAGACATGTGCTAATAGAGGATAGATAGATGTGATGTGGTTTGATGTGATTGATTAGATTTGATATGTTTAGGAAGCTAACTTAATTTTGATGAAATAGATATAGATGGATGTGAATTTAGACAAAGTAGATGAGATGAGTATAGATAGATGGTAGATTTTGACTAAATTAACATGTTAAGTGGAAATGCTTTTTGTGACAGCAAAGGATGTAATGATATTATCTTAGTTTAGAAGATAAAAAGCAATACACTTAGATAGAAAAAGAAAAAGAATGATAAGTTAGGGTCCTAGCCGACCATACATAGAGACTTTGATAGAACACCAACAAATGATGCATACAAGGCCATGTATGAGGTTAAAATAAACCTGACACAAGCGAGTCGCAAACCAGATCGAGGAGGTAAATGGAATGAGAAGTAAGTATGTATCCCATCGAAAACATACAAAGGACATAATACGTGCTCATATTGGGAAAATAGGTCTCCATATGATCAAAAAGGTCTAATATCTCAGCTTCATGATTTCTTTTGATAGAGAGCAAATTTATCAATGCGGGAAGTTTGCTAGAGAAAGACTGATCAATACGGGAAGTCTTTCAATGATGCTAAAAAGTGAACAAACTAGCTGGAGAGGAAGTCTGTTACTGCAAAGGCTGATGGATATGAGAAGCCTTGAAAATTCCATGAAATAAACATCCGTCCTTCAAGGGAGCGGTCTGTATTTTGAATTTGATGATAGCCATCCTTCAAGGGAATGGTCTATACTTTTTAATTTTTGATAAAGCATGAATAGCTTTCCTTCAAGGGATCAGTCTATCTTTTGGAATTTTGGATAACATCTTCTTTTTTTTTTTTCGAGCTTTGAAAGAAGCTGAGTTTAGACCTAGATAGATCAGAGAGAGGGAGAAAACATATACAAACACGCACTCGCCCTAAGTAGATCCGATTGAGATAGAAACTTAGGACAAATGAGCTAGTGACTATGGTGTTCCTACCATGAGAAGGAACATATCCATAAGAAAAATGCCATGAGTAGAGCCGTGATACTCATATTTTAAGGTAGAAAAGACATAACGTGGAGAACCACATAGTTCCAAATCACTACAAAAATATATGACTGGTTGTAGATGGATGATAGATCTATTTTGTGACTAAGATCGTGTAAGATAGACTTTAACTAGTAAAAGGGCCTTAGATGCAAGGCATTAAGAGGTTCCATTTCAGGTACACCATCCATGGAAGATAGATGATAAGCCCCATACCCATATTTATGAGTGATTACGTATGACCCATCCAGTTAGGAGCGAACTTACCATGCTGACTCCTTTCTAGTGTAGTGACATTTTGGTTTTCCTTAAGAACAAGATCACCAACTTTGAAGTCACGGTGCTGCAAGTGCTTGTTATAAGCATGTTTGACACACTCAAGATAGACTTGATGATGCTCAAGAGCATTGAGATGCCGCTCATCGAGCAATTCAAGCTGTGCTAGATGATTTTGACGATAGTCCTCATGGAGACAAATTTCTCCGAGAGAGACACGAAGAGAGATCGGATCTAGACTTCCAAAGGAAGAACAACCTCATACCCATAGATGAGAGAGAAGGGAGTAGCACTAGTAGGAATACAAATGCTAGTCCGATAAGCCAAAGAGTAAAAGGGATATGTAAATGCCAATCCCTACTAGCTCGAATTGATACCTCATGAGGATATTACACAAAGTTTTATTGGAAGCCTTTGGCCGACCATTAGCTTGGGGATAGTATGGAGAAGAAAAGTTGAGTTTGATATTGAAAGCATCACAGAGGTTATGCAAATCAATGTTTTTGAAAGATTTACCATTGTCTGTGATGAGTTTGTGTGGGACACCAAAGCGACAAATGATGTGTTGATAGACAAAATCAACAATGGGTTTAGCTTTGGTTGAAGAAAGAGGAATAGCTTCCACCCACTTAGTAAAGTATTATGTGGCAGTAATGATGGAATGATGATGCTGTGAAGAGCGGGGATTGATGAGACCGATGAGATCAAGACCCCATTGTGAGAAAGGCCACAAATCATCTGCTGCAGGTTGCAAGGCCTGGCTAGGGATATGTGTAAGATTAGAATGTTGTTGACACTTGACACATTTCTTAGTGTATTCACAACAATCTCGATTAAGAGAAGGCCAATAATAGCCTAAACGTAAGATGCATTTAGCTACGGCCAAGCCACTAAAATGTCCACCACATATACCATCATGGACCTCCTGGATAGCTTTAGATGATTCAGGGGTTTTGAGGCATCGAAGCAAAATACCATCAAAACCACGTTTGTAGAGGATTCCACCTAGAATAGTATAGCGATTAGCGCGTAGGATAAAATATCTTCTACCATTGGAAGTCAGATCTGGAGGAAGCACTGAATGGGATAGATAATCAAAAATGTGATGATACCACTCATCTTGAGCGTTGGTTGCGATGACGTTAATTGAAGTCAACTACTTGAGATGAGATGGCTGGTCTAAATGCTGCACAACCACAGAAAGTCACGAGTCTTCGGTAAAAGGTGGAATAAGCGAGGCTAAAGAAGCCATTGTATCTGCGAATTGATTCGCAGTGCGAGGAATAGCTTGGATAGTAAATTTATCAAAAGATTGAAGCTGAAAGAGCACAATATCGCGATATTTTAAAGGATATCATTTTGATTGATAGACACCAGTGACTTGATTAACAATGAGATTAGAATCACCAAAGATGTCGATATGGTGAGCGCTAAGATTAATGGCATTTTGAAGACCTAAAACAAGAGCTTCATATTTGGCCATATTATTGGTACACTCAAAGTTAAGTTTGTGTGTGACAGGGATAGGTGCACCCCAAGAAGGAATCATGACGAAGCCTGCACCTCCCCCTTGCTGACATTTAGATCCATCAAAGAAGAGTTTTACTTTAAATGGAGAAAGATCGAAATCAATTTGTTAGATATACTCATCATGGAATTGAGCGAGGGGGATTTGTGTGTCCGAAAGAGGAGTATCAGCTAATTGATCTGCAATGACCTAACCCTTGATAGATTTTTGTGGGATAACTCGAGATCAAATTCTATGTCATGAGCATGAGCCAATGAGTAATATGATCATTGTGATAAGGCTTTCAATGCATTGTCTTGAGTGGATTGATACTTGTGAAAATGTAAGTTTTGTGATTAAGGAGGTAATGATGAAGCTTAGAAGTTGCGAAGAAGAGAGCACAACACAGCTTTTCAGCTTCAGAATAGCGTGTTTCATACTCATGAAGAGTGCGACTGATGTAATATATGGCTTGTTCTTTACCGTTAGTGTCCCGATGTGAGATCATGGCTCCCAGAGCATGGTCAGTTATAGAAATATAAAGATAGAATGGCTCGCCCTCGCGTGGAGGTGTAAGCACAGGTGGAGAAAGAAGATAAGCTTTGAGATCATCAAAGGCCTTTTGGAAATGCTCATCCCATTCAAAATGAACATTCTTACGGAGGAGATGATGAAAAGGTTGACAATTGTTTGATGAATATGTGCGAGATAAAGTGATGCACCGATCAAGGCGTCCCTTAAGACCGTGGAGCTACTTTAAGTTAGAAGGGGAGGCATCTCAAGGATAGCTTTTATTTTTGTAGGATCAACTTCAATACCCCTAATATAAATGATAAAGCCTAAAGGAGTTTACCAGTGAGAATGCCAAACACGCATTTAGATGGATTTAGGTGAAGACAAAAATGAATGAGCCTCTCAAAGAGAGGTGTGAGAATGAAAAGATGATCCTGATGGCGTTTGGATTTACCGAGGAGATCATCGACATAATCCTCCACCATTTTGTGTAAGAGATCATGGAAGATGTAGGTCATGGCTCGTTGATAGGTTGCTCCGCATTCTTAAGACCGAAAGGCATGACACGATAACAAAAAGTCCCCCAAGGGGTTATGAAGGAAGTCTTATGCTGGTCCTCTAGTGCGATAAGAATTTGATTATATCCAGAGAAACCATCCATAAGAGAAAGCATCTCATGACCTGCAGTTAAATCCACGAGTTGATCGATATTAGGTAGAGGAAAATCATCTTTTGGACATGCAAATTAAGATCCTGAAAGTCGGTACAAATTCAAATTTTCCCAAGTAGCTTTGGTTACTGGTACGACATTTGAAACCCATTGTGGATAGTCAATAGGTTGGATAAAGTTAGTGGAAAGCAAGCGCTGCAACTCTTCTTTAACAAGAAGGGCTATACGAGGGTGCATTTTACGTAATTTTTGCTTAACTAGTTTGATGTCTGGAAGAGTAACGATATTGTTGACCACGATATTGGGATCAAGTCCTGGCATATCCTTATATGACCAAGCAAAGGCTTGATGATGGTTGGAAAGAAAAGTGGTGAAGTCTCCTAACTCCTGTGGATTAAGAGATTGACCGACCTTAATGATGCGAGGGTTTTTAGAAGTCCCTATATTAAGGTCAATAGTGGCTTCGTTGAGAAGTGTAGACATATCAAAAGGAATGGTTTTAGGAAGATAGGAATTTTCTGCCCCCAGATAGGTGAGGACAGAATCATCATCCGCATAGTGGATAGTGTTGATAGTAGGAGAGTCGTCTCCAACTATTTCAGGGAAGACTAATGGTAGGGAAGTGGATTTGTCATGAGTTTTATAGGTCAGCAGCCCTAAGGAAATGGTATTGACTAAAAAAAAAGTTAGACGGGATGGAAATGGCATCATCTACATCAAATGATGCTTCTGACCTGGCGGGAGAAGATGGCTCCTCAATGGAAAGAGGCTCATCGAGAATAGTGATGGTGGCTTTTGAAAGAGGTTTAAATCCTAAACCAAATTTTTGATGTGGTTTGAGAGTTGGAATGGACGTGAGGTCATGCACACCCTGTTCATAATTTCCCAGGCCAAAACCCTTCCACACACATCGATATAAATAAGTTTTTACAAACGTGGGATTCGTAGACAATCAAACCTTGCTTGAATAGAGTTTGGCCCTAGGAGGAGAATCTAGGTGATAATGAGGTGTATCAAGACCACCGTAAATGAAGTTAGTCTATTGATTGGGCGGACTTATGGTGACAACGTGACCGAGACCGGCTAATATTCAAAGTTATTTGTCTAGTCTACCATACTCATTAGGTTTGAGATGGGTGTCAAAAGAGAGAAGAGGAAGCTCTCCTAGTGAAAACGCTACAACGTCTCTTCTAGATTTTGTAAATATGGTAGTTTTGTTGGTATGTGTGGAAGAGGATGAATATTCGTAATATGGAGAAAAGCATTTTTCTTTAAAGGTGAATTTTTTGCACGTGGTCATGTCGCATTGTGCGTAGGAAAAGGATCTCTTAGATGAGTATAGATTTTGCCCTCATACCGATATTTTAAGCATCGATTGAGGGTTGATGGAACGTAATGCATCACATTTTTCAACAATATGAGCATCCCAGGATCATAGATGCACAAGTGGAATTTCACTTCAACAATGTAAAAGAGCTTGTGAAGTAGCTTCTTATCTACTTGAATGGGTAGGACCACGCTTCCTAAAGAGTTCGGCTCACGATCGTTAAATGATGAAGGCAAAAGGCGGTGGTGACACTACGTTCTTTAGTAACTTAAGTTGCTCGAATGTGTGTGAGGAAATGACATTGAGTGTAGCACCACGTCGATCATATGGTGTTTTAACGAAAAGTGTTGTTGATTTTGGCGTGATAAAGAGGGGAGCCTCCAAATCCTTGTTGAAGAAAGGGAAGGAATTTCGAATCTTCAAAGGAAATGGCGGTTGACAGAGATTTTATTCAATCCAACAATCATCTCAACAGACCTTAGTGGGGCTCATCAATTCACGTGATGACGTGTGCAATGCATTATCAATCAAAGCTGAAAGTGATCTATGGAGATGATTGAATGAGGTCGAAAAGAGACATTTTGACAGAGCATGGATAAGTTGTTTCATAACACTCTCCTTTGCCGACACGGGAATCTGAGCTCGAGGTGAAGCACGAATAGAGACCTTAGGTCTCAATGTCGATGTGGAAGGAGGAATGCCTTCAAGGGATGCGAAATGACAACCTCGTGGTCGAGATGTAGATGATGATAGATTATCATATTGTTGTGTTCTAGTGGCGATATGAATCGTGTCGATTTGAGAAGGTGGAAGACCATTCGGATGGAAGGAGAACTAGAGGCACGAGTAGATCGTTGAGGCTCATATGTGGTTGAGATGACGTAGATACTTGTTCCTCCTCTTCTTTCTAGCAGAAGGTCACTTTCTCAGTGGAAAACAATGTTAAGAGCATGTATGAAGGGCTTTACATCCCTCGAATGTGTCATGACCACGGAGTGCGGTGGTAAGCACAAATCAAATCGAAGAGTTGAAAGGGGAAGGTTTTACTCCTTTAGGATTATAGGGTTTGATCGGAGGAAGGGATATGGATGGAGATTGGATAAGTTGGCAAGAATTTCAGTATAGAATGGTAGCACCAAGATGAGTGTTGTTGATTTGAAGAGATGAAAGAAGGCACCTCTTTTGCCTCAACAAACTGCGCCAAGGTAAAAGAACCCGCATGAAATGGTGGTTGGGCTATTCAATCCAACAATCTTTTTAGGGATCATTTTACTTTTTTGGACATCGGGAGGAGTAGCCTGGGGCACTTGAGATGAAAGTAAGTGAGGCGGGATTGATTTATGTGGAGGAGGAGCTCCTAAGATAGATTTTGAAGATGATGAAGATGTGACAAGTGTTGTGGTCTTCGAGAGATAAAGAAGGTGTTATGTTTGGAATCTAAGCATGTGAAGAATGTGGTACACCTTCATGTGTTACACTGATGTGGAAGGAGGAATTCCTTCGGGGTCCCGCTCGAAATGACAAGTCGGGGTTCGAGATGTGATGATGATAGATTATCAAATTTTCATGGGTGGTTTATTAACCCATGGGTAATGGGTAAGGTGGAAGACCATCTAGATGGAATTAATAGTTTTAGAGGCCCATGGTAGATTTTGAGGCTCGATTTGCCCATTGAGATGATAGGAGATACTTTTTGCCCTTGGTTTTGATAGATCATTTTTCAAAAGATCAAACTACTTAAGGGCTTTCATTTATATGGTCTCATGCATATGATAGAAGAACAAACAAATGTATTAGATGTGTTTTCCTTTAATTATAGGGTGTGAATTCAGAGAGTTTGTTGGCAGCATAGCTCCAAACGGATCTGGGTACAAAGATGAGGAGAGTGGAGGCTCCTGTAATTTGCCTCAACAAAGCAAGTGATTCTTGGTGGATGTAGCCAAAATTGGGTGAACCACGTTAAATCTTGGGATTGTGTTATTTATTCAAACATCGCACTTTTCTTTGAGATATGTAATATTTTGAGGCATATTAGTTTCTTCTTTATTCTAAGATAGATTATTGAAGATATTTTATCTCTTATTTCCAAAGAAAATGCTACTTGGTCGAAACAGATGATGATTTAGATAATGTTGATTTAGATGAGGGAGGAGCTCCCAAAATAGGTTTGATCGGAGGAACAGAGGGTGCCTTGGCTTTTGGTGATGAAGATGATGGTCTTGATAAAAGAGGTGATGCCTTTCTAGTGGGTAAATTCACTTTACGAGGCACCGGTGAAGAAGGTGTTGTAGAAGAAGAAGATGATGGTTCTGATGGTATTGTAGAAGAAGACACCTTCCCAGTTGATAAATCTAATCTTTTATGAGGTGCAGAGAGAGATTTTTGAGGGAAAGCACCAAGAGTCTTAATAGTCCGAAATATGGGTTTTCCTTTTTCAGGGATGGTGACAACTTCAACCACATAAGGTGATTGTAACCTTTTCGGGGAAGGAGATGAGGAGGTATTGATGATGTAACGTTAGACTTTAGTTGTCTCGGTTTAAGTTCAGGAACCGAGAGTGTAGGTTCCAGTGCTATTTCTTTAGATTTTCCCTTAATAGGCAAAATAGTATCGGTGATGGAAGAAGTGGATGATGAAGAAGCAGTTCCTTGCGAGGGAGATACTTCTGGTACAATAATTGTGGGTGTAACTACTATAGGAAAGGAAATAGGAAGAGTCAAAATCGAAGATGCTTCCATCGAAGTTGGTACAACTATAGGTATGTTTACCAATGGCATAGTCGCAACAAAAATGGGAGAAACAGAAATAGATGTATTTGTAGTGGAAACTCGAAGGGATGTAAATGCCTCGAGCATCGAAAGAATATCTGACGATGAGATAGATGAGGATGACACTGTCTCGGGCATGGACGGAAGATCAGATAAAGAGGCAGAGAGAGATGAATCCATCTCTAATAATGTGGGAATATTCAAAGATGGATTGTCTGAAGATGGTGGAATCCCAGCGATTAGCGGAGCGGAAGGAGGTTCTGATTGATCGATGTGTTCGTAGATGGCTTAGTTTTAGAAGAAGATTGTTCAATAGAAATGAAGTTGATAGTATGAGTGTTTGGTTTTTGAGACTCTGAAGCATCATTATTCAGGGGAATGATTGGGAAAAGGTTGTTTAAAAACATCAAGCGCCTGATTTGGGGGAGCATTTGGGTTATCCAGAATGAGCTCGCCTTTATCAATGAATTTCTGGACAAGATTTTTGAAGGTCTGACATCGTTCAATGTCATGGCCTTTGGTTCTATGATAACGATGAAGTCATTTTCCCTATACCAGAATGGTCGTTCTTGGCTTTCATCAAAATTTCTAATAGGGGGAAGTTTGATCATGTGAACTTCCAACATTTTTTCTAAGATGGATGCATATGATTCCCCCAATGAAGTGAAAGATCAAGTTGATGAGGGTCCTTTTCGAGAAGATGAGGAGTCTCTCCATGGTGTTTGATTAGAAGTGTTGTCGGCTCGTGATGTTTTTAATACAATAGCATTGGTAGACCCCTGATTCTTGTCTTTGTTAGAAGTGGAAGGGTTTGTTTTTGTAAACCGAGAAAAATATGGTTTAGATTTAGAGTGAAGTTTTAACTTCCCTTGTTCAATGGCGCGGGATTCAAGTTTGCATGCCATCGTAAAGGCTTCTTCAAATGTATGAAAGGTTTGGATCCTTAAAGTGGAAGAAATATGATTAGCACAAGATCGAGTAAACAACTCGATCTGTTGAGATTGAGGGAGGGAGAAAGATAATTGATTTATTATACCTCTCCAATGAGCGACAAAAGTGTCTGCAATAGACTCGTCATCAAATTGACGAATGTTATAAAGATATGTAATCGAGATCTTATGTGCGATATTTATTGAAAAGTTTTCAACAAACATCTGGGCCAATTGAGAGAAAGAAAACAGGGAATGTTGGGGAATATTATTATACCAGTCTAAAGTAGGCCCTGCTAGAGACATAGGAAAGTACAGAGCATAAGCTCCTGATCCTGGACTATCAGGTAGCAAGCATGTTTGAATGCTCAAATGTTGTTGAGGATCCTCCCGACTATGAAATTTTGAGAACTTAGGAAGTTCCCATTGGGGAGGATAAGGCTTAAAAGCCACTGATGGATGAATGGGTTCATTACACACTTCTTCAAAAGAGTATGAAGGGTGAGCCCCTTTGGTGGAGGCTTCTAGGTCTGCGATTTTCTTGAAAAGAACTTGGACAACATCAGATTGAGGAGGAGGTATGTTAGTATGTCCTGTATAAGAAGTGAATGGTGGATTTTGTTGAGGTGTTAACGGGGATTCATCTATTGATTAACAGGATGATAAGAGGAATAACCAGGCATTCTAGGTGATGCCTAGTGAGGTATTTTTTGTGAAGGATCCTGCGCGATGAATGAGCAAGTGTGAAATGATAAGTGGTTGAGAAAAAGGTGGTTGGATGAAAGATGGAGCTGTGATTGGTAGGCTCCTACACTTGTTGACTGAATCGGAATGGATCGAGGAATATAGGTGTTGATTTGATTGGACATGGTGGGGAACAAAGTCTGAATGAGGCTTTTGACTGTCGGATTGGTTATTAAGGGCGCTGACGCTAGAGGATGGGTAAAGGACATTGTCGCTGGAGCATTGGAAGAAAGACCAACTGGAGGATGAGAAGCAGGAACCAACTGACTTGTAGAAGGGGGTTGATTCATAAAGAGGTACTGACTCGGGACGTAATGGATGGCATAGAAGAATTAATTAACAACCTGTGGGTGCGCAAATGCGCCATTATAGCTAAAGAAGAGGACTTCTCAGAAGTAGGTTGTGGAGTAGCCGAGGTAGCCGCGATGCTAGGAATAGGCAAGACTATTTGAGAACCAGTCAACATGGTCGGTGGAAGAGAAAAAGGAGGCACATGTGTGCCACCCTCTTCCGTGGTTCGAGGCAAGAAAAAGTATGCTAACTATTCTATAAAAGCCTGGGATGGTTCACGAGGATAATCGTAAACTTGTTGGATTGGTGGTCCCTGATCAGATATTCAAACAGACTTATGTACTAGATAGTCCATAAGGGCTACCGGATTGCGATCAAGGAGTGCCTGAAATTCAGGATCCCCACGAGGAACATACTCTATATCAGAAGTAGATGATATTTAAAGGACTGGGGGAAGCTAGACGTGATGGGATTGCTTTAGGCTGATAGAAAGGATTATATGACCAAGATGGGGAACCAACTAATAGCGGTCCCGAGGAAGACCGGGGTGCTGAAACATCCACACTAGTGGTGGTCCAGATGAAGAAGGGACCAGTTGAGCCATTTTTCTAGATTGTAACCGGTGATGACCGTCATAAACAAGCAAAAATATAGAAAAAGAAGATTGACCTAACTAATGCACAGACAATTCAAGCAGTGTAGGTGATTATCTCTTTTAAGTTTTCATGCTTTTAAGAAAGAAAATATTAGGGAAGGATTTTTAGAACAGGAACTACTCAGATAGCCAAACTAAGGATGGTTTGGGGAATGTTTTAGTGAGGAGTCCCGAAGGCACTTCAATAAAAGACCAGTATGTGGCTTGATATAGGGGCCTACCCCCACACTTCACACATTGCTACGATAAGGGAGTCGGGTGCTTTGCCAATATATACCAGAACTTTGTGAATTTATAGCATGACCCGAGTACCGCGTAGGCTCTTCCTCTTGGATGTCACTTCCAAGTAGGTGAGGCCAGGGGAGGAATTTTTGTTTAGATGATTTATACCTAGTGATTTTGGCTTTGTGTGCAAGGGTGAAAAATAAAAATCAAATAGTGTCACTACCGATTTTGATCAATTTTTCCAGCCTATTTAGAAAACTAGATGAAGAACATACAACAGAAATGACAAAGGAAAAGTTCTTTTTAAGCACTAAGAACAAAGTGTTGGATTTCGATGAAGACAAGTCAAACAAATTCTTTCCCAAATGTGATTAAATTATTTTTAAGCACCAAAATCGAAATGTTTGAATGTGATAGAAACAAACAAACAAGTTCTTTTTAAGTTCTTAAAAAGGAGAAAACACCGTAAAAGAGAAATACCTATAGATTTAGCTCTCCAAGGTGTGTGGACTTCAAAAAGCGCGTTGTTGAGCTCTTCCCCTCAAACAATCCCATGAACAAGCAAAGTGCTCTGCAAGAAAAGGTTAAGCAAACACACAACAAATCTAGAAAGATATATCCAGATAATAGTAGAATGAAAATTTCTATTTAAGGAACTAGAAAACTTTCAAGAAAATAACAATTTTGCATAAAGAGATGGATCAAAAATGCAATTTTGAAATCAAATGAAAGATTTATTGATCTTCGAAATAGGAATTGGAATTTAGTTTTGCAAGAAAGAAGAAACTTTAACTTTGCAAATTATAAGTGAAAGAAGCAAGACCAAAATGAAGGAAGGAAATGCTTAAGGAGAACTGATGAAAAGCAATGAAGAAATAGAACAAAAGCTCAAAACTGAAAAAGAAATGAACTTACCAATAAGGGACTTTGGTTGGGTTCCACCGGGCATGCCAGAATGTAGATCAATAATTTCGCGTGCTTGTTACTGTCAAGTTAATGTACCAAACTAAGCACAAAACCCTAAAAACTCAAATGAAATCGATACCTGATAGATAAGACAAGATCCGAAGATGTAGATAGAAAGGAAATCCGATGTAGACAAGATGGGTGCACACGAGTGATCTTGTAAGGCAGATCCGAGAAACCTACGAGACACAGGTACTTGATAGAAAAAGACAACATTAAAAGATATTTGGGTGGACTTCGCCTTGAAAAGCGGGTCCGGAAGCGATAAGCTCCCTCGGCGGATGTCAGTCCACGTTTTCAATTAGAAGAAGAAGCATACATGATAAAAGAATGTAAATAAATGTCTAGATTTTCTGATTAAAAGTGACAGACATAATGTAAAGCGACAGAAAGCAAAGTAAAAATAGAAGCGTGAAAATAATGTTGGATTTGTGTTACCTGAATTTTTTACCGTCAGCAAGTCGTCGATCGGGAGAATCGACGTTGATTAGAAAATCGGTGTCGACCGGGATGGGTCAAAGCATCGATTAGAGAAAATCAGCATCGATCTGGGATCTGGTCGGCGTCGACTAGGGAAAAAATTGCAGGAAGATTGAGAAATGGAAAATGAAAGCTAGATCACCAATGTCCGTTGGATCTGCAGGAGCCGTAGGATATCGAAAAGCTCCACCTTCACTGGATGCAGGAATAGAGTCACCAAGAGATCGATGGAGGCTCACGATGTTGATGTGGTAGGGAGTAGAGTAATGATTACTCTCTCAAGGATTGATTTGGATAGAATTCACTTTTACTCGATAGATAATGCTTAGGCTTGATGTTCAAAACTCTCTGTCGTTCTTTATGTCTAACCAGAACTGAATTATGGCCTTGTATTTGTAATCGGCACTGACCGAGATGTAATCGGTGCCACTGAAAAATTGGCATCGACCAAGTACCGGTCGGCGCCGATTAGGAACAGACTCTGAAATGGCCAAAAAGGATGATTTTGGAAGGATACAAGTGATCCTCTAACTCAAATATAGGAAATATCCACTACATGGTTTGGGGGGAGGAGAAATAGGGGGGATAGATGGATAAAATTGATATGGTAGGTTAGGAATTGATATGGGGTAGATAAGCGGTTAAGATATATGTAAAAAGTGTAATTAAATAGTTAATATTTAATTATCTATGGGTAAAACATAATGGGGTGAAATAAACTTAGGATAGATGTTTAAATCACATATTAAATAATACCCTAAGGGAGAAGTGGTGATATAAACGTGAGCTCCAAAGTTACCCAAGAAGGCAACGCACACGCTGGGGGACACTAAATTGGGTAACCAATTTTAGGTGTCTACACTATTGAAAGGAACATAATTAATCGTTGTTGGGACCTAAGTTGTTGCACTCAAATTTGTTGAAGCACTTCTTGAAACTATCTCATCTTTTCGCAAAAGTTTATTGTATAAACTTTCCTTCTTATGTTATATCCATCTGCACTTGGCTTGTAATTATCTCTTCCCTATCATTGTCTACTCCTATTTTTGTATAGACTTGTGGTAATGCACTATCCCCTTCTTTCCTCTTTCTTTTCATGCCATTTCTATGTACGCCACCATGACTAGAACATAACCTCGTTGTGTAACATCAAATGCTATTTTCGTACCGGTGCTTTGTTGGTGCTTTTGCACAAGTTTATCAAGTTTTGAATGGGTCCCATGGAGTTCAACTTCAATATTTCAGTCCTAGGTGATCCATCCAAATGACTACTTGGCCTACTGCTACATGTTACATTACTACATATCACAATCTATGATCTCTTTCACTTCCAAGTACAGAGTTATTGCTGCTACATATTGCAAAGCACTATTTCACTTTCAATCCACATACCACAATATTTATTTGTTTTCAGAGATTCAAATACAAACACAACCACAAACATAATACTTCTTTCATTCAACCCCGCCACAAATAGACCACTTTTTTCTTTTTCGGCCCACCAACAACAAACACAACACGTATTTCATTGAAAGTTATTCGAATACATTACAGTAAAGCAAACTTACCTTGCCTTCACAAAAACGTGTTCTTCACAACATGCTCGCTACACCACTAACACCACCAACTTAATGCAAAATGCATCAAAAACGTTCCACATGTTTGGCACTCACACACCACCAAACCTGGTCGATCTCTGTCTCTAGATTATGCATTCAACAATGTACCAAAACAAAAGAATTACAATGCAAGCTGATATATGAAACATTTCATTTCAGACAATTGACACTCTGCACACAATATGCCACGTAGCCATGCTTTTCAAAATGCGGTTATATTACACTTTGAATACAACACTTTCAATTAACTCTTCATTACCATCATATGAATATTCACCACAAATCAATCAAAATAGTCTATTTGGCATTTTCAATTTTTTTATGTTTCCTCTTCCCATTTTTAGAATATAATATTTCAAACACACTAAACAAAGTTTATCGATATACACAAAATTGTCACCAAATTCACAATATGCTTTAATCATACAAAATGAAATTGGATGTTGATAGTTCTCTCAAGCTCCTAGCAGATTCAAGTAGCCCCCAAACAACATGTATGGTGCATCGAAGTTCAACTATAAATCTACAGCAATAAAAATTCTACAAACATCACAATCAAATGAACAATAACTCCTACGCTAAAGAAACAATCACAAATAGAGTACCACTTCTTCGATTACATTGCTTTCCACAATAATCATCTCAAACATAGCTGCCACTACTTGTCCATTGCATTGCCTCGAACAACGCTTTCCACACTTACAGACAACAGGTTACATTGCAAAGCGACTTCAACATGACACCTCCAATTCATTACAAAAAACAAGCACATATGTAAGTAAGACAACATCACAATGACAAGAACAACAACTACTGCACTACAAATATACTCGCCCATAATTAGACAACAATTTCCACGCTCACAGACAACAGGTTACATTAAAAAATGACTTCAGCACGTCACCTTCAATTGAGTACAAAAATCAAGCACATATATAACTAGGACAACATCGCAATGAAAAAAATGGCAACTAGTGCACTACAAATATACTTGCCCCACAAACATACGCCCAATGCATACAACACACCAACACACAAAAGCTCATCTTAAATATAGAAACAAACAACAATTTCAATCCTTATATGTTCGGAAAAAATATACTTCGCCAAGAATATGTTTAAGTCACTTGGGTCGTGGTTTCACTCAACCCGTGCAACACCGTGACGATCCGTGAGGATTCATAGACTACACCTTCTTTTTAGCAAGGACATGCACGAGTTAGTACAATTGCAAACTAGAACAATGCATGCACCATAAAATATATTCCAACCAAGATTTAGGAAAACAAAGCTCTGTATTACTTCAAAATGCTCCACGAGCTGAATTACAAAAAGGCTTCACAAGCCCATGTCTAATGACCCACCGCTCTATGCAACCTAACACACCTGGCATAAGTTTGGTAACCAAGCACAACCCACAACCTTAATCCTAATACACCCCCGCAGCTATATCACATTTGCCATATTTGCTCCTCCACGAGCATACTAACAATTCACCGCTTTGCATCATATTCACATCCATCGCATTCATCTCGCTCACATTCACTAACATTCGCTTATTCTCAGATAGCCAGCAGCACTGGGAAAGGCTCAGTTTGCATAACTCGCTTGGCGGGGGAGATATCTTCAATCATCCCCCTATACGCTCCCCCACCTATTTCGGCAACGCTTTGGTGGCGGTGCAAGTCCATCGACTTAACACAGAGTACTTCTACGATTACAATAGTTTGTTCGTTCAATCCATGCAAAGTTACACTCAACGCTTCCAACAATTCCTCGATGCAATTCAACTAATCCTTCCAATTTCCAACAAACAAATTGGTCCCCAAAATCATAGACCCAACACATCCAGCCCATCAAAAAACTACATTGGCATCGACAGGATTTGCCATATCATGGCCTTATTTTTTATTGTTCTATGGATAGGAATTGCAAGGTATGGTCAATAAAACATTATGTGTTTTGTTTATCAAATTAAAGAAAATTTGACAACCTTGAAGATACATAAATGAAAAAATACTTGAGAAATATGAGTTTAAAAGAATGCATATTAAATCATGATTTTGTAGATAAACATCATGAAAAGGAACGTAAAAAGGTCCAACCTGGGTAGGTAGAGGAAATGTAAGAGAAGTATTTGTGAATATGCAAAAAAAAGGAAATGTAAGACAACAATTAAGAGATAAAAAAATTCACGATTTTGTAGATAAACATCATGAAAAGGAAACGTAAAAAAGTCCAACCATGTAGGTAGAGGAAATGTAAGAGAAGTATTTGTGAATATACAAAAAGGAAATGTAAGAGAACAATTAGGAGATAAAAATTTACAAAAAAGGTGAACTGTGTAGAGTAGTGAATTTGAGATCTTCATTTTTTTAATACATGACCTCCTAGAGGCAATTCAAAGAAACGATCTAAATATATTTCAGAAATTATAAAGAAAAACGGAAATGTATGAGAACTATAAAGAAGAGTAATCTACAAAAAGGAAAACTAGGTAGAGTAGCGATTCTGGCCTCTTCAACTTTTCTTATTTTTACATGAGGGCCAAGTGACATTTTGGAGAACTAGTCAAAAGAGAAAGGAGGTGAGATTCGAAGGTCTTGAAGGGAGGGAACCTTGGAGATAGCTGTAAAAGTAAGGCATTGTCTTTCGAGGTACCAATGTCGACTGTCTTCCAGGCAAAGTAAACCCTTGCAATTTGTGGATTATCAAAACCCAAGCCATTCTCAAGGGCATTACATGTAGGATCCTCTTGCAATGGAGGCATTGGAACATATAATGGATTATTTATATCTCAACAAGGTCCAATGTACCTTTCAAATTTGACCACAACAAATATTGGAAGCTTTGGCAGAGAGGTTGAGTTGTTGTAGACGATGTTGACAACTATGCCAATTGCACCGTTGACAAGGCCAGTCTCAACCCATAAATTAGTTGTAAGCATAAATTTTTTGTTGTGTGTAAAGAAGTATTTTGTTGGAGTGTATCATCGTCTGCTTCTCTAGAGTCGTTATATCTAGTAACTTGTGCAATTGATCAGGCCACCGGAAGATTCAATGATTTAAGCATATGGAGATTGTGTCGATCAACAAGCTCATTTCTAGCAAATAAATGGGGCGCAGATTAGAAAATATGAAGCTCTTTTTCTAAAAGGTGTGTATTTTTTCGTGACATAAGGCTCCCCTAATCTTCAATTAGAGGATTTACATCTTGAATGTGTAGCAAGTGGTCACAAAATTGAGTTTCAACATGATTTGAACCCTGTTGACAAAATATTGTCCACAATGTGATAGAGGTGGGAAAGATCCTCCAAATTTTGGCGCCACAGGAGTGACTCGCATACAAAGGAATGTCTTTGACATGAGGCAATTGGCAAGGTCACCAACAAGAATCATAGATCTATTACTAAATAAGGATAATCTAAAATGAGGAAAAGTGTTATGATCCTCATGTGTAGATTTTACTAATGCCTCAAGGTTTTGGTGTAGTGGTTCGTTACATTTGGTATCAGAGCAACCACCCAGGTTCAAGTCCCAACACGGGTGTCTACTTCGGCATTACAATGTTCACTCGGGCCTCGTATAGGGCAGGGTGTACTCCTGCTATCCGGGTGTAAATCTAGCACAGGGTTTAGTCTATGGAAGTGTGGTGGGATGTTATGATCCTCATGTGTGGGTCGTGACTAATGCCTTGAGGATTTGGTGTAAGTACTCATTACATTAGCTCTGTGAAAGTGTGGTGGGATGATATCATCCTCATATGTGGATTTCACTAATGCCTCGAGGTTTTAGTGTGACGATTCATTACATTTGGTATTAGAGTGACCACCCATGTTCAAATCCCACTTGGTTGGTTACTCCGTGTAGTCAGTGCCCATGGGACGCCTAAACATCAAAGTGAAGCGGGGCTCGTACATATGGGAGTGTGGACACAGACTCCAACCCAAAGTCAAGCTTTGTAAAAGTGTGGTTGGATGTTATGATCCTAGTGTGTGGATTCACTAATGTCTCAAGGTTTTGGTGTAACGGTTCGTTACATTTGGTATCAAAGTGACCACCCATGTTTGAATCCCACTCGATTGGTTACGTCATGTAGTCGGAACTCGTGGGGTGCATAAATGTCAATGAAGTGGGGCTCATATGCATGGGAGTGCAGATGTAGACCCTACCCGAGGTTTGGCTCTACAGAAGCGTGGTGGGATGATATGATCCTAATGTGTGGATTTCACTAACGCCTCGAGGTTTTGGTGTAACAATTTGTTACAAAAAGATTCATGGAGGTGATAGTTTACCATAACAAGCAATTTGGGGACAATGAAGCTCATCTCATCAATAAGTATATGTTCGATATGTTTCATGGAATCTTAAAAGGTCAACAAAGCTTGGCCATCGACAATTTTATTTCTTTGATTGACATGTGCAAAGAAACTTGTTTAGTTGATGTAGAAATGTTGAAATGTTTAGTTGGCGCTAGTAATAGAAGGGGCGGTTTTGTTTCCTTGTTTATGGGTGAGAGTGTCGACCGTATTACATTAATAAGATATGATTTCCTGTCCATGCGGTACCTTGAAGTATCAATTTTAGTGGAGGTAGTTGGTCTCGCTCTATTTATATGCATACACCATTGATGAATTGCCTAGTATATGCTAGGGGAGGCATATACGTTGAAATAGACATATAGAGATGATGAAAATTGTGTTTAGCTATTAACATCCATGAAAACTCAATCCAAACCACCCCACTCACTATATGATGTCAAAACGACCCACCCCAATCCAATTTGGCAACACCTTTAGCATAAAAATCAAAAGATTAATATATGCTTAAACTTTCAACAAATAAACTTAAAAAAATCAATTGTTTTTTAGACAATTCTTAATTTAAGTTATGGTGTGCTTACTCGGTGGTTCAAGTAATCGATTAAAATCTCTAGCATTAATGTGTGGATGCACTTCGATCCTCTCGCATGACAATGTGTGTTATAGGCTCTATGCGGAGCAAGTAATTATCAATGTTTTCATAATCGTACTTTGTATTTTTACATTGTATTTGTTACATGTATATATGTGTTGTATGTAGAAAATAATTGTTTATTTCTTTTTGTGTGTTATGAAATTTGCATTCGAGCCTTCCATTCAAATGAATCGTGGATACACTAAAACTACATATGGTTTCTTACATTGGAGTACAAACCTCGCTCTATAAATCGTAAGGATGTTTTTACTAATAAAACCATCAAAGTGTATATCATATAATGTCTAGATGTCAAATGGATTCCTCATTTTCTTGATTTAAGATATGGTGAACTTGTTATGTTTAAACATTTTTTTTTCTTTTTTTTACGATGTATGAAATTTGCATCTGAGCCTTGCATTTGAAGAAATCATGTATACACTATAAGTACATATGGTTTCTTATGCCATGGAGCACAAATTGCTCTATAAATTACAAGGATGGTTTTTTACTACTAAACCCATCAAAGCATATTGTATAATGACAAGATGTTAAAGGGATTCCTCCTTTCTTAATTTAAGATATGGTGTACTTTATCTGACTTTAAGCAGTTGATTTCATGTCAATCCCAAACATCTAATTTGCAAAGAAAAGAATTAGTAGACATATATAAATCGAAAGGTTATGAACTTCAAGCATCCTCGATTTGACAACTGCAGTAACACCGTGTTTTAGAGATGTGAGAACGATGCACTAACGGATAAGGATATATGTTTATATGCATATAATATTGACGAATTGCCAAGTAAATGCAAGGGAGGTATATACAATGAAACAAACATACGAAGATGCCAAAGAGTGTGTTTTAATGTTAACATCCATGAAAACTCAATCTGAACCACCCTACTCTCTAGTTGATGCCAAAATGATCTACTCCAATCCAATTTGACAACACCTTTAGATTTAATATATGGATGCACATCAGTCATCGACACAACAATGTGTGTTATAATCTCTATGTTGAGTAAGTAATTATTAGTGTTTTCATAATTGTGTTTTATATTTTTACTTGGTATTTGTTACATTTATATACGTGATGTCCATAGAAAATAATTGTTTTTCTTGTTTATGTTGTTTAAAATTTGCGTTTGAGGGCCTTTCATTTGAAGTAATTATGGATAGAGTAAAATGACATATGGTTTCTTATGTTGTGGAGAACAAATCGCTCCATAAGTTACAAGGATGGTTTTTACTAATAAAATCATTAAAGTGTATCGTATAATGTCTAGATGTGAAAGGGATTCCTCGTTTTCACAATTTAAGTTATGGTGTACTTATCAAGGTTTAAGCGATTGTTTATATGCATACATTGTAGGACTTGTACAATTATCTTAAATACACACACTTTCATATTATATATATATTAAAACTATCAGTTTTCTATGGGTTAGGTGTACAAAATGGTTATTTGATTTAGTGCCAAGCATTGTGAGGTCCATTTTCCTAAATTCATCCAAGCTATGATCTTTACCTCGTATTTTTGGACTACAACCTCGCTTAATTAGTCTTACATATATTTGAAATATCTTGAATAATATCCAATGTAGTCATTTTTATACCCTTAGATTAACAATAAAATCCCATGCGCGCCGGCCTATCACCCAACTGAGGGCGCTCACCCGAGGCACGTGCGAGCGCCGAGCCTCTCCTTTATGTGAGTCTTGTGAGAATACATCATCTTATGATAGATATTAAAATGTAAATGAAAGTAAGAAAACATGTGTTCATTTTGAGAACCTATGATGAGTTCACATCAATGCATCCAATGAAGAGAAATGACAACATATAGAATCGATTCATACAAAAAGGAAATACACAAGGATTATACTCATGAACACATATATGATTCGTAATGCAGTCTTATATTCATATTGATGAGTCTATAACGACATTACAATCCTTGAGGTCATAACCAACCCATATAACAATGCAGAGCAAAGTCGTGCGCATGAGAACTACACTACGTCCTTCACATTACAATGATGAATACGAGACCCATCCCTCTAAATATACCATCACTCCTATATTTTCTCCAATCTTAGCCCATATAATTCTCCATTATATTTCTACAAAGCTTCGCCTCCCTTCCACCATCTACCACACTAATCACTCCTCCTCTTTTTGTTACCCGCGCACCTCAATATATAGCTTTTCTGCCTTCACCGCCATGCCTTCTGAGGTAACAGATCGGCTGCCAAGTGTCCAAGTGGTCCTCCAATGGAGCATGCCTCCTTTGATCCGAGCTCTCCACTTTGTGCAATGATGTTCTTCTAGAACCTTTCGCCGCATGCATGCATAGAATATTCCCTTTTGATCCTACAGCCCGCCAGGTGGCACCTTATCCACTCAGATGTTAGGGACGGGTCACGCTTTTCTCATGTGTTGCACTCGGAATGTTGAATATGGCTAAGACCCAAAAACTCCGCCTTACCTTACGCGTGCACCGTGTATTCCAAAACCCCGCTAGAACCCTTCCCTCGCGTACCTTCAACCTACACGCCCTTCTTCAAATAGGTCTCGCGTGCCCATGCACCCTCTTGTACTTAGCCAAATTCTTGGGCCCAACATCCAATAGCCATTAATTTTAAAGTTTGATTTCGTTGATGTAATTAAAAACATTATATTTCATTTCATATATTATATTGATCTACTATTTTATTAGAGACAGATGACAAATAATAATAATTTCACCGTACCATTAACAACGAGGAGCTAATACTTGAGAGGGAAGTAAGTACTTGTGATAATACATGTGGGAGGACTACCCAAAGTGTGATCAAAATTTAATAAATATGAAGACAACAAACACAATATTATACAACTTTTATACTCAAACAATGGTGTAAAGCACCAATCACACAATAACACATCATATTTACAAATTTTAGCCTCGTGATGCACAACTTTAGGTCTAACTTCTTTTATAGTACATTTTCAATTTTTTTTATTTTAAATCAATTCAAAGCGTGAATTTCTCTTCAAAGTAAACATAAGAAACAAATGTGTGTGTGCACATGTGTGTACATGTGTGTGTGCGCATGCACACCTGCGTGCACATGTACATGTGCATGTGCACGCCTAGGTGCACGTACATGTGTGCATGTGCGTGCGTGTGCGTGTGTGCGTGTGTGTGCGTGTGTGCGTGTGTGTGTGCGTGCGTGTGCGCGTGCGTGCGTGCGTGCGTGCGTGCGCGCAAGGCGCGCGCTGCGCATGCGCGCTTGCAGCGTGCGTAAGCGCTTGTGGCGCGGCGCGCGATGGCGTGCTGGTGCGCGCTGCAGCGTGCGTGCGTGCGCAGGCGTGCGTGCGCGCGTGCGTGTGCGTGCGTGTGCGTGCGCGTGCGTGCGTGTGTGTGTGTGTGTGTGTGTGTGCGTGTGTGTGTGTGTGTGTGTGTGTGTGTGTGTGTGTGTGCGTGCGTGCGTGTGTGTGTGTGTGCGTGCGTGCGTGTGTGCGTGCGTGCGTGCGTGTGTGCGCGTGTGCGTGCGTGCGTGCGTGTGTGTGCGTGCGTGCGCGTGCGTGCGTGCGGCGCGTGCGTGTGCGCGTGCGTGTGCGTGTGCGTGTGCGTGCGTGTGTGCGTGCGTGCGTGTGCGTGTGCGTGTGCGCGTGCGTGCGTGTGTGTGTGCGCGCGCATGCGTGCGTGCGTGCGTGCGTGTGTGTGTGTGCGTGCGTGTGTGCGTGCGTGCGTGCGTGCGCAGCGCGCGCGTGCGCGCAGTGTGTGTGTGTGCGCGCTGCGCGCTGCGCGTGTGTGTGCGTGTGCGCGTGAAGCGTGGAGTGCGTGCGTGCGCGCGTGTGCGCGAGCGCGCGTGGGTGTGTGTGCGTGGTGTGTGTGTGCGTGTGTGTGTGTGTGTGTGTGTGTGTGTGTGCGTGCGTGCGCGCGTGCTGTGCGTGTGCGTGTGTGCGTGTGCGCGTGTGTGTGCGTGCGCGTGCGCGTGTAAGCGTGCGCGCGTGCGCGAGCGCGTGGAGTGCGTGCGTGTGCGTGCGTGTGCGCGTGCGTGCGCGTGCGCGTGCGCGTGCGTGTGCGCGTGTGCGGAAGCGCGTGCGCAGTGCGCGTGCGTGCGCGTGCTGTGTGCGGAGCGCGCGAGTGCGGCGTGCGCGCGGCGCGTGCGTGCGTATGCGTGCGCGCGTGCGCGCGTGCGTGCGGCATGCGTGCGTGCGTGCGTGCGTGCGTGCGTGCGTGCGTGCGTGCGTGCGTGCGCGCGTGTGTGTGTGTGTGTGTGTGTGTGTGTGTGTGTGTGTGTGTGTGTGGACTCAACTATGAGATGAATTTCAAGTGTTGATGTGGCATCATTTAAGCACCATATGCATGTCAATTTAGGGTGCACATGAAAAACTTTCCAAAGAAAAAAATAATTCCAAAAACATCCATTTGGCCAAGATATTACAAATGTTTTATCTTCTCCAAACAAAAAGGAAAATCTTCTCTAGTAATGGTTAAATGGACACCAAATTTAAGGTAGAAATTTACATATATTAGCCAAATGGATGTCAAATTTAAGGTAATATGTAATTGTGAACATCTTGCGACATTATACTCTACCACCGCTCGTGTCGTTGTATTATATTTATGGGTGTAATAATATCAAAACACTAGTACCAAGGACTAAATTTGACGATCGATCCCTACTTATCATGTAATTTTTTTACAACATTTTTCCATTCAACATTGGCCATCATATGTTAATAGCAATTGCATTAGAAGATGCAATGGTTTTGCAATAGGAAGTTAGGAATGATTCTAAATTTGACATAATGACACTAAATGAGCTTGTTGATAAAGATCTAAATATTTTTATGGAGATGCAATTAGTAAATATAAAGCAAAACTCGATCCACTACTAGTTAATTATGATGACAAAGATGATTTTAATCATAATTACTATTATGATGAATATAAACACCTTGATATGTCTAATGAGAATTTACAACAATTAAATATTGAGCTTATTGATGAATAAGAGGACACTATTTCATAGAAGCATTATATATTTCCCACCATCTCACTACCAAGTATAAGTTTGCACAAATAGCCTAATATACATCCCAAGTGGATTCACCTCATCATACTCCGGGACGAGTTCCCATGGTAGCACCTTTGTGTCAATATTCTAAAAAATCAATGAAACTAACACTCGTGCACCTCACATTACATTTGAGATATTTGTATTATTTTTTCTCATGACATACTATTTCTATTGGGTCCCTCAATGTCACTTGATATTCGATATTTGGCTACATGCACCAATGTATAATCCCTTCGCAATTACCTAGTAAATACACAAATCTCACTTCCTTTCACATAATAGTTTCCTTGCACTATATATGGCCTTGTGTAATTTGGTATGGGTGATGCTTCTAATATGTTTGCTAATACTACTAATATAATACCTACTCATCATATGTTATATAATATCTCTTCAATCACAATGGGTTTCACACATAAATCAAAATCACTATCAACCATTTGTATTCTCTTTAGATGCACTACTCTAATCACATGTCTAAATTAAAATCCTTATACTCATATTATTTATAATGGGTCTATCCCTCTTCGGCTTTCCATCGTGTTATGATTCCTCTATAGTTTATATATATACTATACTATATTTGAGGTCTGCAACTCCTTCACCATTTTGGGTTCGTCTTTCCCCCGATCGACTCTCATTGGGTAGTTCTTGTGTTACCCCTTATTTACAAACATACAAAACTATGACCTATACACATAGCTTGATATGTTAGCATTTTACATTATAAATTGAAAAGTTGGAATGGCCGAGGAAGGGGAATAAAAACAACTTGAAGTGTTGTTCAACCTCTAAAATAATCATAAAAAAAGCTCTAGATATCATCCAAACAAGGCCCAAGAAAACTAGTGATTAAGCTAGTGTAATTAGAACTAGGAATTTGGAGTTCCTCCATTTTAGTAAGAGGATAGACGGGATGATTAAGGTGACATCGAACGTAGATCATTTTTTACATTCATGCATAGGATTTGGATAGTCTCGGGTAGCCAAGTATTCATGGCTATCAGATTATCGAGATTCCATACGTACCTTATCAATGTACATAAGGTATCTCTCGAAGCATAGGTTAAAGTATAGATTCGACCTAAATGTGTAAAAAAACACATCGTAACGCATCTTCATAAACCAAGAACTATGGCATCAACCTTTTATAAGGTGACAGGGGAACATAATATTCAACTCTTTCCTCGGGATTTATTGGAGGATGTGGTAATTGCAAAGGATTTTCAAATATCCCATTTCATGAAATGTTTGATGATAGGATATTGAAAAGCATATGGGAGTGTTTGGGATTGGGTTAGGAGTATCTCTTAACACTTCCTTTTTGATTCATCGTCATTTTTTAACTTTTGATAAAACTATGAACTCTGGATACACCAAGAAACTTCAAAATAAGATTTGTAAGCTTGTTGGTTATTACATATGAATACCTATAATAAAAAATATTTTAAAACATTTGCAAGAATTACAATAATGAGCACTATGGCGGCTTCCATTTAGCCATGCTTTTATTAAAACAAAGACTAAATTTGCCAATTACAATTTGACTTACAAACAAGTTAAACTCAAGATAGAACCACTAATAATAGTAAAACACTCCTAAACTAACTTTGAACTTCCAATTAACTTTAAAATAGACTCATGCAAACCTTGGACAAATTTAACATGCAAGAACTTTTTCTCGGAATAGAATTATGCAAGTTAGGCATGTATTCAAAGCCTAATTATAGCTCTCTCATAGAGAATTCACCCCAATGTCCCTAAAATATAGAGATGGTCATAAAATTATCATATTTACACTTATATTAACTTATAAAGTGTCTCCCACCTCTTTGGGGATGACTACACAAGAATTTGTACTTATCCAAAATTGACAGTTGATAGTCTATTTTTAGCTTTTTCAACTATTTTTTAAGGAAATCATTGAAAATCGCTTATTTGGTCCTACTTGACTAAACCTACACATGACTAAAATAAATAAGTCCTAAAACATCCTAAAATTATATTTTTAGAGTATTTATAAAAATTAAAAAATGATCTAAATTTAGCATAATTTTAAATGCCAAATTTGGCATCATTTCAACATTCCCCCCTTTGATGCAAAGGGCAAAAATTCTAATAATTTTCTTTAGTCTTCCATGTGTGATATTCAACAACACCTTCATGATTATATTAGTAATTTCTTCCTCTACTCTCACATATTCAATGACAAAATATTTATCATTGACCAAGTCTCTGATAAAGTGATGTTTGAGCTCAATGTGTTTGGTTCTAGCATGGAAAACTAAATTCTTGGACAATTGTATAGCCTCAATGTTATCACAAAACATATATGTAGGCCCAATTTTATCCTCTTTAAAATCAAATAAGAGTCTCCTCAACCACATTCCTTGTGTGCAAGTTGATGTAAGGGTTGCATATTTAACTTCAGTAGGGGATAAAGCAACAATAACTTGTTTATTGAAGTCCAAGAAACCAAATTATTTCCCAATGTGAAGGAATAACCTAAAGTAGACTTCTTGTCATCAAGAGAGCCTCTCTAATATAAATCTAAGTATCCAATAAGACATAATGAAATTTCCATTTTGAAGTGAATATGACGATCACAGTCTCTTTCACATATCTAAACATTCTTTTTACACCTTGTATGTGTTTGAGTGGAGGCTTGCCCATAAATCTAGAAACTAGTCAAACCACATAAGAGATACCAGGTCTAATCACAATGAGATACATAAAACCTCCCACCATGCTTCTAAAATTCTTCTCATTAGCTACAGTCTGCCATCTTCTCTCATCGGTTTTTAACACTTCGAATTGGAGTATCTATAGAATTAAAATCTTGAAGATTAAACTTCAACAACATATCTTGGACATACTTTTCTTAACACATAAATACTTCCTTTTTTATGTACCATCATACCTATAAAGTAATTCATAATTCCAAAATCACTCATCTCAAATTTTAATTTCACATCTTCTTGGAAGTTATACAACATATCTATAGAGCTATCTCTGTGAAGGTCAAGTCATGTGCATATAGGAAAACATACAAAATATTAGAATTGCATGTTTTTATGTAAATATTTGACTCATTTATACTCCTTACAAAGCCTTTTGTCAAAAACCAATTATCAATTATTGAGTAGCAAAAGCTTGGAGCTTCGCATGAGTGCACAAAGATCCTTCTTTGACATGTATACCCATAAGTCTTTACCCTTTACCTCAAAACCTTGTAGTTGTTCCACATACACTTATTCTTCAATCACTCCATTTAGGAATGAAATATTTACATCCATTTGATTTATTTTCTAACATTTATGAGAAAAAAATAAAATCATTAGTCTTATAGTATATTTCTCTACATTAGGAGCATTATTCTCTTCATAATTAACACCAAAAGTTTGTACTAAGCCTTTTACAACAAGTCTAACTTTTAACTTATCAATCGTACCATCATTGTTTACTTTGGTCTTGTAGACCCACTTGATATCATTGACATACTTATTATTAGGAGAGTGAATAAGTGTCCAAGTATCACCCCTCTTAATGGAATCCATCTCAAGTTTCATAGTAGTAACCCACTTTTTCCTTTGACTAGCTTCTTCAAAACTTCTAGCTTCACTAGCCATAGAAGATGATGTAAACATAATATTTTCATCTGATGTGTCATCAATTAAATTACATTGTTTATCTTGTAGCCTTATAATTATTCTCTTGTAACTATGATATAATATTTCATTTGTTGGATGTGGATGCAACTGCTTATGCTTCCTTAGAGTTATTCATATGGATGACTAATATTTTGTAAAGAGCTAGTATTGTTTCCTATAACATTCAACACTGTGTAGGAATTTGTAATTCGTCAAAATCTTATTCAAGGAACTTCCCCTTCACTTATGATCCTCTTATCTATAATATCAATATCAATATACATCTCATTCTACTAAAATATACAATCCATTGAAATAAATAATGTTTAACGGGTATGATTATACAACTTGTGTACTTTGTTTTCATCACTATAACAAATAAAAAATATGAGGACTCTCTTAGCATCTAATTTTTTTCTCTTTTTATCATGAACATGAACAAAAAATAAATAACCAAATACCTTTAAATGAGATACATCTGGTTTTGAACCATACCAAGCCTTGTAAGGTGTTTTGTATTTGAATGACATTGTAGGACTCATGTTTATGATGTAAATTGCAGTCTTTAGGTATTCATCCCAAAAATATAGTTCCTTGTGCTTATTTTCCAACATAGTCAGGTTGTTAATTCCACGATGGACATATTATTTCTTTTAGCCACATCATTTTGTTATTGGGTATAACGAGTTGTTAATTGCCTCTTGATGTTTTGTGAAGAAAAAAACTCAGAAAATTCATTAGAACAAAAATTTCCACCTTTATTTGTTCTTGATTTTAATGGAATGTTGAAATTATTTTTAGCAAAAATCTTTGAAATTTCTAAAAACAAAAATCTTCACTCATGTATTTTAACAAAAACTCACATGTACCTTGTAACATCATCAATTAAAAAAATTAAATACAAATTTTTACCAATACTTCTGCAAAACATTGGTCCACAAAATTTTGAATGGATTAACTCCGAAGACTTTCTTTCTCTCCATTTTACGATGGCGAAAGAATCCCTATGATGTTTCAGAATAATGCATGACTTGTATGTAACATACTTATTTGAATTTAGTTTGAGAATACCTTTTACCATACCATTTGTGTCAAGCATATGCAAACTTTTAAAACTAATATGACCATATCTTGAATGCCACAACATGTTAACATCGTCAATGGTATATAGAAAAATACCTCCATTGATCAAATTTATCCTTAGTGGAAATATCTTATTCTTTTCCATGTAGGATTTTCCAATCAATCTATTTCCATGTTTCTTATAAAAATTTCAGCAAACTTTGTATTTAAAAAGCAATTTAAAATACTTTTCAACTAGTTATTTAACACCGATCAAATTATGATTCAAACTTGGAGAAAAATACACATCATTAATTTCCTCCTTACTTTTACTCGGGGTGATTTAAATGATACTCTTTCCTTCAATTTGAATGGATTTTCCATCCCTTAAATGCACTTGACTTTTGAAGGTGTCATATAGCATGCTAAAACCCTCTTTCTGACTTGTCATGTGATTCGAGCCACCTAAATGAAGAAACCAAATATTATTGACATCATATTTTCCCACATTGAATGTGAGACAATAATTTTTGTCACCTCTCATCTCACTTTGTTCAACTTGGAGTGATTTCTTCTCACTCTTTTGATTAGCTTGATTTTATGCTACTAATTTCCTGCAATCTTTTACAAAGTGTCCAGGTTTTTTACAACAATGATAAACAAAGGTTTTCTTACTCTTCCCTATGAAATTTATTTATTTATTCCCATTTGAATAAGAGTTATTTGAATTTGGTGATTGTTGTTTAGTGTATTTTCCCCTTGGTTTCAAGTACATGCTTTGGATTTCCTGCATATATATTCATCTTATCCTCATGGGATGAAAGAGAACCTACTAATTCATAAACCCTGTAGTGTTCATCTCCTTAAAATCTTCAAGATTGATCACAATATGCAGTCATATTGGTGTCAAATATCTCAAAATATTTCTAAAAATCATTTTATCTTCAATGGTTTCTCCATAAACTCTCATTCTATGAACCATATCATTTACCCTTATGCAAAAATATCCTACACCTTCACTTTCTAACATTCTTAAATTTTCAAAATTCATTTTGAGGGTTTGGAGTTTTTCTTCTCTTACCTTAATAGAGCCTTGATATGAATTCTCCAAGGTATCCCATGCTTCATGAGATTTTTACAACTAACCATTCTTGGGTAGTGATTTAATCTAATTTTAATTAAATCTAATTTCAGAGTAACTAATGTAATAAATGATATTCAATTGATAAACTATAGTGATTTCTAAGCAATAAGCATTGAAAAAATGTGAAATCCTAAGCAAATGAGAGAGAGATGACTTAACTAATTTCGTGTAACTCGGGAGTGATTTGGGTTGTGTATCTATTGGAACATGATGGGAACAATGTCACAAAGGCTCGATGAGGGTTTAGAACCCTAAAAATATATAGGACATAAGCGTCCGTAGGAGGACAAGAGTGCCCCAGTCTTTGGTGAGGGATATGGGCGTTTATGTCTGCTTAGATGTTCAAATTCTAACTTTTCTAGGTCAGAAGGTCTTCACTCCAATATTCATTGTGTTGCTCAATTCACTGTTAGGGTTTAGATCGCATGTATAATCAACAAAAAAATTGTCTACTTGCACATGTCCACAAACCACATCAAATCTAAAAAAAAGGATGCGAATATAGAGCTAGATCGACCACGGTGATCACCCAAAGAGTGAACTTACAACTGAGCATTGCACTACATCTCAACCTCCATGTAGTTTTTTATGTGCGTGTATGCGTGCCTAGGTTTCTCTTGTATAAATTACATGATGATAGCGGGATAGATATATATTGTACCAAGCAACAAAATGTGTGTGATGGAATAAAATGAATTCCCCTCCTATGATGTGTATGTAGATCGATGTAGCCCTTGTCCCTGCGTATTGAATGTGCTAGATGTATGCTTTGTATTGCTCTTGTGCTTTTGTGCAAGATTAGGTGATGATAAATAATTCTTATAGTGTTTGGCCCTTGATTTAAAATAAGTAACTAAGTATATATATGATCCCTTGTTCTTATCTAAATTTTGTAATTGAAACCGAAAGGTCGACCCAAAGTGTTAAAAGGTGACCAAGAAACGAAAAGGACCCAAAAGAGTAAGAATAAGGAAGAGATGGATAGGGGCACTCAGAAGGGACAAGAGCGCCTAGGCACTTCTGTCCTAACTAGGTGCTAGTGTTTGAGGCCATCAAAATATAAATCAATCAAGTGTCGACATAGTTATAAAATTTGCAAGTCCAGTAAAGTGCAAGAGATAAAGAAACCAAAATGTCAAAATGATTTGTCAACCACTAGTTTTCTTGCTTAGGAATCATGTATACATTAGTATGCTTTAGGACCTACAAATGTACCCAAGTGCATATATTTTGTGTTTATATTTGCCCCCACTTTATGTTGTTGAGTGAATACTTGATAACATAAAGTAGATAGAAGATGTGTACCTTATAAACCAAAGAGAAGTGTAGCCGATAGCATGCTGAGTGGACAAGTAGCCACATGAAGCGTGAAGTGATCATAATGTGAAGCGTGGTAACTAGGAAAGGGAAGGAGACCTTGGGGGTGAAGTGTATGCGTAGTAGCGTGTTGTTAGAGCTTGTGCTTGCAGATGTGAGTTGCTTCTTATTGCTTTAGTAAGGGTAGTCATGCAAAAGAAGAGCAAGAGAGTAGTCAAAGTCCCGTATGTGAAAAATCGAGTAACGTATGTAAAAGTAGTGCGTAAAAGTAGTAGCTAAGGAAAGAGTGCACCTAATGTATGAGAGAGTAAAGGATAGAAAGTTGTCTTGTTTATCTTAGAGATGTTGTTGGATGTGGTTAGAGTGATCAATTACCAACCAAGAAAGCGTCGAGCCATGGATTTGAGTGTCTTGCGCGCCAAGGATGAGGTTTTTGGGAAATCTCACACTAAGAGTGAGTTTTTGGGTGATCACACACCAAGGACGAGTTTTTGTGTGATCTCATGCCAAGGACAAGTTTTTGGGAGATCTCACACCAAGAGAAGAGTGTCGGGGAGGGAGTTTTTTTCTATCCATCCATAACACTTCTTGAATGATAAGTGCCATTCATGATTGACACGTCCCGATTTGTAATCGATTGAATGAATTATGTAACTAAAGGCAAGTGCTTGATCATTGTAGATTTGTATTGTAATGCATCGAAACTATGTTGAAATAAGAAAGTGTCTCATTTTACCCCAGGACACAAGTGCCAGGTGGGACACAAATTCCCACCATTCCTATTTGATTCTGGGTGCTATTGTCCGATCTATGTTTTTGGTCCAAGATGTATTCTAGACTTATCGTAACTATGTGCTTGTGTTAATTTTGTATTCTGGAGCTCTGTGTTGTTGAAAGTGTGATTTGTTCACCCAATAGTTTCCCCCTTATTTGGGGTGTATGTGACAAATGTAGGAGGATGCAACCCAAATGAGAGGACCTGAAATTGATCTCATAGATTGGATACCTGCAGGGGGTAGGGGATGTGCATGGTAGAAACAAAGGCACATGCAAACAAGATAGGCTAGAAATAGCTGTTAGTGTTAAATAACATGCAATAAAATATAATATGACAAACAAATGTGAATACAAGAGTGACCGCAAAAAGTGGGTTGTATACATGGGACATTGCTCATAATGTCACAAGACAATCATGGTCAAGCGGCCATAAACAAACAATGATCAAGAATAACATAGGGCATAGCCTAAAAACAATATCAATCAAGAAGTGACAAATAACCATGGTTGTATAGAATCCTGCAAGGCAAATGCTACACATGAAGCACTCGTTAGCATGTTAGAAAGATAAATAGTATGTTAAAAATGTATAGATCAACAAAAAGTAAGTGATAGTGCAAGAAGTAGTAAATATTTTAACAATAGGACTTGTGATGTTTGGAGTATATGAGTAACAAAGGAATATACCCCCATGATCCTCGACAGATCGGTAAAGAGCGATGTCGAGCATCATGCATCATTTAAGAATCTGTAAAAGTCTTACATTCACCTCAAGATACCACATGAACATGCATGTGTGTATATAAAAATATAATGACATACTAAGTATCCAATGACACAGGATACAAAGTGAAACATGTAAATAATATAAGTTAACAAGAGGAAACACTACCAAGATGTGTAGATGTTGTGTGAAAGTGAAGGCGTCTTTACGATACGAGAGGATGTCTTAATGAGAGGGGTTGCGTTGCACCCTAGTGGATGTGTGTGAGATGAGGTTCATTTTATGAATGCTCCCTTAATAGTCAAGTATGAACCATAGAACAAGAGTGAATTATTGGGTGGCAAAGGTATTGCATATGATTGAGTGTAGATGTTTGTAAATATTTACTATGAAACACGAAGTGTGAAGTGTAGTAAATAAGCTAAGAGTAGATGATAGAGACGACCAATTGATCGGGGGATAATTTTTTTGATATCAATAGTTCCCTAAACATCCCTAAATTGTGGAAATGCAAAATATATTTTTGAGAGCTTTCCATCGACTCTAAGAACGTGACAAATGGACATTGGGAGCTCTAGTTATGTCGATCAAAATTGAGTAAGGAAAGTCAACTCTGGTCAATATGTCAATATTGGACCAATGACATCAGAAACGTGGTAAAAGGCAAAAGGGAGCCATTTTTTGGTTTTGATTGCGGTCTTGAAAGGAATAAAATTTGGTGGTTGCGACAAGAGGATTAACTTTTTGTGACGAAAGGAGCCCAACCGCCGTGGAGAGCTAGTGGGCGCCTCTCGACATGGTGGGCCCTCAAACCATCGTGGTCAACGTCGAGTTAGCTCGATGCGCTATTATTTCTTTCTCGGTGAGGTGATCAACTCCTCACCGAGTTGATCACATTACGATGAGTTCAATTTAGATCAAATTGTTTATCAAGAATCAACAAGTGTACTATGTGGCTAAGTTGCATCGATGATAACTCAACAAGCTATCAGTAATTGATCAAGTTAATCATAGTCATATATCTCCACAATGTTCGGAAGTATATTATCCCATCTAACTCGGTAAGATTCAACGGCTCAATTTGATATACCACGACTTGGCCAACATGGGGAGGATACAAATGCGTAACCCACAACTCGGCCGAAAACACAGTGCAGACCCAACCGACCCCGCACTCCACAAACTCATGTAGAGCTTGCCACATAGAGCGGCTGACACATTACGTCAATGGATCACACAAACCAACGAAACCCACATAACTTGATGGGAGAACAACACATAGCCCGAGCACAAGGGGATAAGGTGTGACCGAGGCCACGAGGAGGATAGGGCGGTGAGCCCTATTAAAACCATCCACCCCCGCGCTGGTCAATGTGATATTTCCCACCAAATAAAAAGTGGCCCAACCAAAAACAAAGCAGCTGAGATAATTGGCAAAGGAGGTTTTAATGAGCTCGATGGGATAATGGTCAACCCAACCAACTCGGCCGGTGAGTTGGCCGATAAGGTCTTAAACAAAATTTTAGGGTCTTATTTGCACTATAAAAGTTCCCTCTTCATCAGTAAACACACAACTTCAAAGCTCAAAGCAATAACTTGACTAATATTGCCCAAGCAAACAGAGGAGTGTTTTGTTGATAAGACCTATTTTTTTAGGCTTATTATAAAGTTGTGAAGACCTATTTATTTAAATAGGCATTATTGTGGCTAGGATTTTTAATACTACCTAGTCGGCCCATAGTGCCACACTAAATTATTGTGAAGCTTGGAGTTTTGATTGGAGTTCCATAGGGCTTCTGAAGCATCCGAAAGGTTGATTAAGATTTGGAGGATTTCGAATAGTGGAGTTGGTGCCATAGAGCTTGCCAAATATGCCAGGAAAGGGGAATTCGGGTGTTATATTTCACCCTTGTCATATGAAGGTCTAGTTATTCTTCTAAGCAAGTTCTTAATAGTTTCCATTAGGTTTTCTTATGAAAGTACTATTGTAACTTACAAGTTTTGACTAGTGGAATGGTTTGAAAGAACCCGGAGACGTAGGCAATTTACTGAACTCCATAATCAACCCTTTTGCAAAGTGTCATACTTATTGCATTATTTTAAGTTGATTTTAATCGGTAAAAATTAAACGGTAATTTGATAAGCCTACAAGGGTCTGAAGATCGAGTAGATAAAAATTTTGGTCTATTTTTAGATCACCAATAGTAATGGAGGGGGAGAAAGTATAATACCTCCCAAGTGTGCGAGGTAAGGTTCATTTAATGCCCTCAATAGTCATGTATGAACCTTGAGAACACGAGTGCATCATCGTGTGGTAAAGGTATTGTTAGGAAATATTTACCGTGAAGCACGGAGCATGAAGTGTAGTAGATAAGTTATGAGTAGATGATAGAGACAACAAATAGTGATGGAGGAGGGGAGAAAGTGCAATGACCCCCAAGTGTGCGAGTGAGTGAGTAAATTTATTTGACGATAGTGAAGAACAAGGGCCCCTTATCTAGTATCCAAGGAGGAGAAGGCATGTGACCATGGTCTAGGACCAAGTGGTATGGGAGAGTAAATATGCATATGTGAAGGAGACCGATGTGGTAAATGAGGTGGATAACACCTATAGGAATGGGTTACTTGTGTAGGGGACTTAGGGCTACGGGGTGGACTAATGGACCGAGAGAACGCACGAGGTCGTGATGTAAGCCATATACGAAAGAGAGAGATAGTGCATAAATAGATTTAGATTTGAGAAGTGTAGGAGTCCTATATGCCATGACCTGGAGGTGAAACAAAGGTAAGAGTAGGATGGGGCAATGGCGTGCATGGTGGAATACCCTGAATGGTGACAATGTGCTTGTTATGAATGAACTTAAGACACAAGTGAAGCATGGAAGGGATAACTTAGGCAACCCAAAGCCAAGGGAGACCTAAGACCATGTCGCAACACTTGATTTCAGATGTAAAAAGGAACAATGTTTGTATGATAGAGGCCCAATAGTAATAGGAAGGATGACACATCCATAAGAATTGGGAAATGGAAACATGATTTGAGAGATTGGAAAGTTAATACCTAGTAAGAGTGCCATAGATCATGCATTAAAAAGGGTTGAAGGATGTACCATAATATTGTTGACTATATGAGGACCAATAGAAGCATCACTATGCAGTTCATTAGAGGAGAATGTAGCATGGTAATCACAATCCAAAAATTTAATAATTGGTGGTGGCATATCAGTAGTAGCAATGAGAAAGTCAAGAGGCTCCAATGAAGGAGGATGCACATCATGGTATGCATGATTTGTAGAGGAATCAATAGTAGGATTTTCATGTTTTGGTAATGGGTCATTGAATATTTTAAGATTTTGATTATTTTTTATTGATTTAAAAGTAGACGACTCTGGAAGCTCAGTTGCATTGTTGTCAATAAGATCTTGAATGAAATGTTTAAGCTTAAAACAATGATTAGTAGAATGTCTATTGCATTAGTGATAATCATAGTGTGCCTTATCATCGTAAGTACGGCCATGTGGTTGAGAAAGGTCTAGATTGAGTGGTGGAGGGAGAGTAATTATATTGTTGTCAATGAGTTGTGGTAATAAGAATCGAGGTGCATAAGGTAGCTTAGTAAAAGTGTGCCTCGTGGATTGCAATTGAAGCATTGTTGGTGTAGAAACAACGTTGATCAGTAGCTTTAGAGTCGGTAGGCTTAGTGGATGGTTTGAATGCAGATTTGGCTTGAAACTTGTTGGAAGGAAGCAGATGAAGTATCATAATACTTCAATTTGCCCATATATAACATTTTTCTTTCATGTAATTTGAGTGTGTGACACAATTGATCAAAAGAAGGTGAAGTCTCAAAAATGACACTCTCTTGGAGTGGAGACAAAAGACTTTGAATGAATAGGTCTTACAATTCCGAATCAGCTAGAACATTGGTCATTTTAACAAGGTTGTTCTTATATCACAAAACATAGTCCGCAAGATGTTCATTAGATCCTTGTTTGATTTTAGCTAGTTATGCATAAGATATTTTAGTGTTGATGTTCATAGAAAATTGAGCAAGGAATATGTCGGCTCAAGATATAAAAGATGTTACCGAATGGATAGGTAGATCATAGAACCATCGCATAGCATAATCATGTAAGCTTCAAGGAAACAATTTTTTTAATAGAGTAAGGTCATCAACATAGTCAAGACATACAACATGAAAGAAGCGAAGGTGTTCCTGAGGGTCACCATGGCCATTGAAGATAACAATATTAGGTGTAAAAAAATTAGGAGGCAATGGATAAGAGGAGATGGTGGGTGCAAAAGGGATATGAAGAAGGAGTGAGGAATCTAGAGATGGAGAGGAGGATGAGGAGGTTTGTTGTAATTGGCAAATTTGGGATTGTAAATCATGGTATAAAGAAGCTAGGTCATGAGTGTCGAAGAGGAGCCATGTCATGTGTGAGAAGTAATGGGGAGGGTAAAGTGGGTTGTAGGGGTAGGCATAAAAACGAGGACAATAGATGTAGGTGGAAGAGTGGTGGTGGGAGGAGGTGTAAGTGTCACAATAGGAACAAAAGTATCATTGGAGACCAGATAGTTGAGCTCACTAACCGCTTGCCCTCTCTTAAGGGTGTTTAGCAAAATGGGCGTTGAAATCATGAAGATCGATGTCGATAAAGGGGTCATAAATCTCAGCCATGGAAGAAGATCAGAAGAATGTTTGAGGAGAAGTGGGTTCACCAAATGATTTAATCTAATTTTAATTAAATCTAATTTTAGAGTAACTATTGTAATAAATGATATTCAGGTGATAAACTACAATAATGTCCAAGTAATAAGCATTCAATAAATGTGAAACCCTAAGCAAATGAGAGAGAGATGACTTAGTTGATTTTGTGCAACCTGGGAGTGATCTGCATTGTGTATATGTTGGAATAGGTTGGGAAAAATGTCGTAAAGGCTTGATGAGGTTTGTAACGCTAAAAATATATAGGATGAGACACACACTGCGGGAGGACAGGAGCGTCACAAGCGCTAGCTGATCGAGTGGGTGCCTATGTCTCGCTTAGATGTTCAGATTTTGACTTTTTTTGGGTCGAGAAGATGTTCGCTCCAATATTCATTTTTTCACTCCGATTTCACCGTTAGGGTTTTGATCGTCACTTGTAACCTACAAAACAAATGTCTACCTGTAAATTTACACAAACCACATTAAATCTAATAAAAATATAAAGAATGTGGAGTCGGGTTTGTCATTTATGGTAGCACAAGAGTGAAGTTATGACCGAATGTTGCACTACATCTTAGACTCCATGTAGTTTTGTGTGTGTGTATCTCGTGCCCTAGGTTGCCTTGTGTAAGTTGTGTGATGATAGCGGGCTAGATATAAATTGTATCAAGCATGCAAAATGTGTGTGATGGAATAAAATGAAATCCCCTTCTATGTTGTGTATGTAGATCAATACAACCTTTGTCCCTTGTATGAATGTGCTAGATGTATGATTTTTAATGCTCTTGTGCCTTTATGTAAGCTTAGGTGATGATAGATAATGCTTATAGTGCTTGGCCCTTGATTTAGAAGAAGTAACTAAGTATATATATGATTCCCTTGTTTGAATTTCGTAATTGACAACTGAAAGGATGACCCAAAGTGTTAAAAGATGACCAAGAAGCAAAAAGGACCCAAAAGAGTAAGAATAAGGAAGAGAGGGATAGGGGCACCCACCGGGAACTTCTGTCCTAGCGGGTCTTTAGCGTTTGAGGCCATCAAAAGATAAATCAGTCAAGTGTCAGAAGAGTTGTAAGACGTGTAAGGCCGTAGAGAGTAAGAGATAAATCAACCAAAATGCCAAAAGGAGTTGTCAACCACTAATTTTCTTACTTAGGAATCATGTATACATTAGTATGCTTTAGGACCTATAAATGTACCCAAGTGCATAGATTAAGTGTCTAAAGGTAGATGTTAGGATCTATAATACTCTAAAAATAAAAGAATGTTTGAGCATTTGCCTTCTCTTCATCCCTTTTCACTCTCTTTTGATCTTGAGAGAGAACATTCAAATTAGTAAATGGTTGATACTTATTGACAATATTATCCCAAACTCCCTTCCAAACAAGAAGGCTCTTCAATTGCTCCCTCCAATATGTAAAGTTGTCTCTTTTGAAAATACATATATTCATAGAAGCAAAATTAACTGAAGCCATTACTTATAAAACCTTGCTCGATATCAAATGAAAGGTTGTAATAGATGTATAAGGAGAATAAAGCAAACAACTTGAAGTTTTTATCAACCTCTGAAATAACCCAAAAAGAAGCTCTATAGCATCCAAAGAAGACCCAAGAAAACTAGTGATTAAGCTAGTGTAATTGCTTATGTACTTGATGATAAAATGGTACATTGTGTGCACCACTAAACTTCAAAAACAAGCTTTGTAATATTTCTAGTTATTAAATCTAAATACCTGCAATAAAAAATAGAAAAAAAGACTTGGACAATTTGCAATAATGCAACACTATGACACCTTATTTTTGACATGCTTTTATTAACACACAAAGACTAAATTTGCCAATTACAACTTGACTTAAACAAGCTAAACTCAAGTTAGAACTACTAATAATAGTAAAACTCCCCTAAAATAATTTTAGACTTCTATTTAACTTTAAAATAGACTCATGCAATCCTTGGACAAAGTCAACATGGAAGAAACTTTTCCCATAATAGAATTATGCAAGTTAGGCATGCATGTAAAGCCTAATTATAGCTATCTCGTAGAGAATTCACCCTAAGGTCCCTAACATGTATGGATGGTCATAAAATTAACATATTTGTAGTTATATTAACTTAGAAATTTTCTCCCACCTCTTTGGTGATGAGTTCATAGGAATTTGGACTTTTGAAACTAATAGTTGACGGTGTATTTTTGGCCTTTTAAGCTATTTTTAGGAAATCATTGAAAGTCACTTATTTGGTCCTACTTGACTAAACAAACACTTGACTAAAATAAATAAGTCCTAAAACATCCTAAAATTCTATTTTTAAAGTATTTATAAAAATAGTTCATCTCTTGATCGGTTGTTGCGCAGTTGTCTTAGCAGTTTGTGAGCACATCTACCGCATAACATATGCAACTACATATGATCTTTCTTGAACCATATGCGGTGGAGACAAACACTACAATTAATGGGCTTTCTTGTTTCACAGTTTGTCCATTCTTATCTTCAAGCAAAGTGAATCCTTTAGTATCTAAATTTATCAAAATTTCAATGCCCAAATTGACATCATTCCCAAAATATATATGTTGTATACCATTATGGTTTAATTGATAACATATCTTTTCATCTATCTAAACACATGATTCATGAGGTATATTGAGATTAATGAAGGACACACATATCATTACATGATAATAAGAGCTATCTTGGTTCCTTAAATTCTTCTTTTGGGGGAATCCCTCCGCACTATATAGATGTTATTATTTCATTATATTTTATTTTCTTACTCTTCATTACGCTTGATTACATATATTGTGCACATGTTATATTTTTAACTAATAGGGCTAATACACGTGTCTTGTGGAACATTGACATATATTGTTTCATGCACTTTCTTACTACTTACCATGATGTTTTCTCTTTGTTTGACACCATTGCATGTTATGCATGTTTGTTACTTGTTATCCGCTTCATGGTATGTGGCACATGTGCCTTTCCTATCTTGTCACATCGTGGGTGTCCCATGTTTATGGTTTTATGCCTTTCGTACGTGTCATTACTTCTCTTGTATATGGCCTAAGTGCCTTGATTGTCTTGTGACGTCGTGGGTGTCCCATGTTTTTGTAGTTATACCTTAATGTCTCTTCTTTACATGTTATTTCTCATGTTTTCTCACTTGAATACTATTATGTCTCTATACTCGTTCTATTACATCTACATTAATATTTTTATTGTTTCTCTTGTTTCTATCACTAGTATTATTGCTATGGTTTTTTGTCTCTTTACGCACCATGGTGTCCACCATGCACAATTTCTTTTATAGGCACATGTTCTCAAAGGTGACCACCACTTCAACACTCCACACTCTCCTACAATTTACTAGACATATAATATATGGCTATACATATATTCTTTTGATTTGTCCCCTCAAAACTCTTTATCAAAAGCATATCAAAAGAGGGAGCACTCACTGAGATATTTTCTACATCCATAAAAGGACTTCTAGGTTCAAGTACAAATATTTACAAGGAACAAGTCCTCAAAAAAATCTTCAGATACAAAAAATTGGTAGAGATTACATAGATGTAAAACGATATAGAAAGATCATGAGCATATGGACTTTCTTGACCTTACCATATGTTTCTATCTCAGGGAAAGTTACATCATATTTTTATACAATTTCATATTTCCACTTATGGATACAAGTTTTTGGCATAATCTTATACTTAGGTGACACATTTCATAGTAGTTTACATGGGCATAAAATATTTCAAGCCTCACACTTCAACACTTAACTTTGGATGCAAAATATAGGGTTTTAGGGGCATGAGTATCCTTCTCCCTCGTTAGGTTAACATCCTACATCAACAATATGACACACAAGAATTACATGAGATAACCATTCTCTTTTATACCTTGTGTCTATATATAAAAATTTGGGACTAGATCCATCTATAATGGTGTGGTTTGTGGGGTTATGGAAAGTATCAAAGTGGATAATCTCTTTGTAGGCAATCTTTCCTGTCCTTATTTTAAAAGATAATATATTAGGGTTGATAAAAATTTGATACATGGTATTCTTATTTTATGGGGTGCATTGATACATATTTCTTCTTCTTTCTCTACCTTATATTTGGTGTTGGGTTACATGCACCTTGTTGGCTCCCAAATATATACCAAGGTAGAAATAGATGAAGACAACGAGTTAGGTCCTTGTATTGAGTTGTTTCTTCACCTAAATTGGCAGAATTAAGGCCAAAAAATGGGAGGGTGGTTAGCCTCATACTCTTAAGGTTTTGTGAGACTTAGGAGAGAGGCCCTAAAGCAACCTAAATGATGTCAAATACAAAGATCAAGTAAATATAATGTAGTAGACCCAACCAAGTAACCCACCACTATCAATTCCTACCCAATTGGTTGTCATTTGCAAGATATTAATAAATCTACATAAGAATGGCCAAAGGTTGCACTCAAGGCCAATAGAATGTTTAAGGGAAACCTCATAAACATAAATCAAAAGTGTAATGGCTATATCTTAGGATTTTGTAGATACAAAGTGAGATTTTAGTAAAGTGTGGAGGTGAATGGAAATATTAACAAAAGTGATCTCGATGAAATATGAACAGGAAAAAATCCATTATAAAAGGACTCACTAGTCTTTAGATCAAGTGAGCTAATGATAATCAAAATAAGACAACAATCTACACAATTGCTACACATTCCACCATAAATTCAGACAAGTAATAGGATGATCCTACACATACCACTCATTACTCATCATAACAAAATATTGCAAGATGACAACACACTGATATTGGGATAATTATAGAAGATACAAAGAAATGAATACCTATAAAAAAATTATAACTCAACACTTATACATGTCTACACAACACACACAAATGCTTCATTAGCTGAAAATAATCTACACAAGCAAAGCCTTCTAATTAAAACCACAACACTTACTTGCTATCCTACAATGTTTTCTCTTTAAACCAAGAAAAGACTGCCACAATTCAATTGTTCATGAAACTACAAAACATAATGTTACAATCGGGACAAACGACTTTTCTCAATATCCAAAACATCCATATGGAGAGTTTCTTCTCTATTAGTATTTCCATTTTCAAAGGTGCATAACAAATGTACTTAGAATATTCTCTCACAAGTAATCAAAGGCTAGAAAGAAGTCACTTGTCAACACTAGGTGAAAATAAATCATCCACCAAAGAAAGGGAAGATAAGAGCATACTTTGATCATGTTTGCCAAATTAGCCCAAAAGAAACACAAGTGTTTCCTTGAAATAAGCTAATTTTAGCATAAAAAGACTTGTGAGAAAACAAAAATGGAGACCCATGGGGAAAAAAACATGTGTATCCTTAAAATTAGAAGCATATATGGTCAGAAGTTGTCATCTGTTAATCGATTAAAAGTCCACCTTCGATCACCATAATAGCATATATTTTTTTATTTATAGCTTTATTAACTTCTCAATATGTTTTTGTGATCCAAATGGGATAAGTATCTCACAAGCATTTACTAGATAGATTTAGAGAACCTAAAAACACCTATGAAAATTCTACCACCTTTAGAATAAAAACAACAAGTATAAGGCATTGAGAACATTTTCAAGGAAATATCCGAATGTCTCCATAATTTTCCTCAAAACTTATACTAATATAAATATCTCTCCAAGGCCTTTCCAATGACACTAGTTGCAGATTATTTGGAGCTCCCGATCAAATTTTATGAGTGAAAAAATAATCCCTAGTTGTTTTAGTGGAGTTTCTAGTTTAACATCGTGAAGCTCGTTTTCCTTTGTTTTTTGGACATCAAATTTAATCTCGTGTATAGTGTCGCGTAACCAACCATAACACACCACATAGTCTTCTTTTATCATCACCTTGTCGCTTAGCCTTCACAAATTTGAGATACGTGGCCTCAATCTGTATAACCATTCTATGTGAGGTTTAAGGCTTGGGCTTTAACCCTTTATACATAGGGGTCATCTATGTGTGACAAGTCCACCATCAGCTCCACCATCCACCACAATCTCCTAGACCCTTGCCGCGCGTTGCCTAATCTGCGTTGATTGATGCCATGTATCACACATTGGTCCCTTATCCCCTTCGCCTTTGATTTTGTTTCTTTATGTCATCGATCTCCTCCACGTGGTCTTCATCGATGTCCTCTTCTCCAAAGCCTCACTTAATCATTTTTTGCTTCGATGGATGACACTTGTCTACTATCAATGAGTTAGTCAATTATGTGCACAAAGCTAACCTACTACTTTAAATTTAATGGCCTTCTTAACAAATGAATTCAAAAAAATAATTGTTAAGCTGTTTGTCTTGAGGCTCAAATCAATTCAAATTTAGCAAAGTTTTTAAAGTGACGTTTAAGGACATAAATTCAATATGCACAAGCCTTTTAGACAATTTTAGATCACTTAAAAAGTTTGGTAATGCATATAATCTATCATTTCAAACCCTTGAACTCCAAAATTTGACTATAAGGTTCCCAAAATTGAAGTAAACAATTTTGGGTGCCAATACACCCAATATTCTAGTTTATCCTTTTGGCACAATTGGGGATTGATCACTCCCAATCCTTTGTCAAGCTCAACAAAATAATTCAATTCTCCGATTGCAAGCAAGGAATGAGAGCTCTTTCGCTTTATAAGACAAGCATATGTATTCCTTATATGTTTTACATCTCTTTATTTCACCTTATACAAACTTTAGATTCTATATTTACATTTGAGTTATAGTTCAATTTTTAACCATGGATATCGACTATACTCGGTGTTGTAGGTTTCATTAGGGAGCATGCCAACACCAACATATGTGGACAACAAAAACTTCGAGCAAAGAGACAAAATGTGTCTATGCACCTAGGTGTGATTTTCCTTTAGGGGGAAATGTAGATACTCAACTTTGGCAATTTATCATTTTGACATGGTTGATTGTGATTTTGCTTCTTGGCTAAGAAAAACACCCACATCCTATAATCGATTAGTACATTTTCTTACACACTAATGTGTTGAAACTTTTTGATTATAAATGCATTAAATCAATACTTAACCCCGATTCTCATGATGCAACTTCTAAATTTCATCCACCATCCCCCTATATAAAATTGTATAATAGGGTCATGATGTGGAATCCACACCTAATTGACACATCGATGGCTTAGACCAACACATATTCCAATGTCGCTTTCAAATGTATTATCTTTATTGGGTATTTTTATCCTCTTGGGTCAACCTTAAATGATAAATTACCTTTAGATCTCCATATAATCAAGTTTATATTACCTCATTCACTAACATGGCATTGTCATGAGATCTCATTGCAAACACTAGCACAAAAGGCACCCAAGGCTCCCTAAATCTTCCCAAAACTATTGTACATTCACTAGGGCAACCACTATTATAGTTATTAAGCACTCAACCACGTCAAGGATTTTATCTTTTCTTGTTTCCAAGCACTCAAGAGCCCTACTTAATCTAATAAAGCAAGAGCACAACCATCTCAAGCATGTTTAAAGTGATTCAAGTTGTCAACTAACAACATTCATCTATATATAACATGTTAGTTGGAGAACTACATGTCTTTTTAGGCCTCTTCGTAGTAGCAATGACATGGGTAGTGTAAAAATTACACTTCAACCCAAACACTAACCTTCTTGCAAGGTATTCCATCTATGGTTACGTTTGGAGTTCCATTTAGATGATTTAAGATGGTTTGGGATTTTGAGAAACTCAAAGTTTGAAAATAAAAAATATTTCTAGACCACTTAAGGGCACAAAAATTACAGAACCTCATTCCAAGCAGGTCTAAGATCGTAAAGCATATCCAGGACTATACAAACATTCATGTCGGACTTATACAATTCTATACTAGTGTAATTTCATATCACAACCTCCAAAATGAAGCATAAACACGTTTATTAATCCCAATTTTCTCAATTTGTACACTTGTATACCTATTGTACCATTCTATGTAGCTAAGTACATTTCTTTTCTTGTGTTTTCATTATCAGTAGCATATTATAAACACTAATTTTGAGTATCAATACATTATTATGATACCGTATGATTAATGTTAGAAGATAATTAATTAGAATAACCCCTAGTAGTAAACCTCGCATTCCTTTTTAGTTGTGTGTTCCATAACAATCATTAGTTAATATTAAATAGGGTGTAAACATAAGGCTATTGTCTTCTATTATATTCACTTAATTGTTATCTGTATACTTTCTTTCATGTATGTTGCCTATGGCCTTTGGTTTGATTGTCTTTCTGCAACACTTTGATGTACCTTGTTTATAAATTCTATTACCTTTTCTCATGATTGTTGAGTGTGTGACACTATTTTGTCCCTTGCTTGTGGATTCTTGGGCCTTCTTTGTGACTAACATATGTGACATTGCTTGTGTACTTGTATGTTTGATTGCCTCTACACTTGTTTACTTCTACACATGTTGCTTATTTTCTTATTTGATTTCTTTTTAATCCATAGTTTGTATCATGCATGGTTTTATAAGAATGTGGTATCAATGGTGGTTTTATAGGAACAATGTTTTTACCTACATTTACATGTGTCTTTTACATTGCATTTTTACACATACATACATACATATTTGACTACTTGATGATTTTCTCCTTGTAGGTCTGTTCGTATGAGAAACAAACAATCAAAAACAACTACAACAAATGGGGGCAGCAACAACAACAACGTCATCAACAAAATTTCATGACAGAACACACCATACTAACCATGCAGGTACATTAAACACATTAGCAACTACACATGTGTTTCTGCCCTAGGTTCACTCTCATCACTTTTTTGTGCCTTTTCATCTTCACTTTCCATGCTCCATCATCTTTTTTTCATTCTACGCTTTATCTAGTACTTCAACATGTTTCTACATCACTTTATATGGATTATTAAGTACACATCTCAATCTACTTTATGTTACCGAGCTTTCCGCTCACCAACATAAAGTGGGGGAAAATATAGACACAAAATCACGCACTTTAGGTAATATTTAGTCTCGAGTCTTATACTAATATTCATATGGTTTTGAGTGAAGAAAGTACTAATTAACCCCGTCCTTTGGTCATTTTTATTTACTTTATGTCATAATTCCCGACCTTCACCACACATATGCCCATTCTGTCTTTGACACTTTCCATCATTTTAGCCTTGACTAGGTTACCTGGGCTAGTAGTGGGGTGCCCGCCGGTGTCCCCCTGGGCACTTTCTATCCTGTTTCAACTTCTTATTTTTTTGGTGGTCGTCCATTTCGGAGTTAATTATGAAATTAGAACAATAGAACTATATAAATAAAAATTTATGAGACCATAATGAGGGAACAAGCACTAGTCACTATTATCATCCACATAGGGTTACATTCATCAAAGACATTCAAAGATCATTTGCATTCACTTAGCTCCATCATAAGGGATGAGATTGGTTAATCTACATCACACAAGCATATGAGGGTATTCTATTATATTCCATCCACCATTTTATTACATTTTTACATCTAGTTCTAACTCGTTACTTCACAAAGTACGACTTGCACAAGAGCACCTAGGGCACATGATTTACACACACACCATAACTACATTCGGGTTTGAAATGTAGTGCAACACTCAATTAGTAAGCCCACCATTATGGAAACCGAGGTCAATCGACCTATTCATTTGCATTCTTTTTTTTAGGGTTTTGATACTTCTTGTGTGCTTTTGCAGGTCTTCTCTACCTCTTGGATTATTAACGACATTCGACGAAGTGCAACGAACACGATGTGATAGACAACAAAGGTTTCAAATCACTTACAAAGCATGTGAAACTCAATTCTGAAATTTTACACACATACCAGGTGTTCATTCTCAGAGACCATGGTGCCCACAGCACCCCAATTCCTCTCCGTGCACTCTGGTCCATCCAGATAGCTTAGATCCTTCCTTTTCAGGGCCTCTACACAATCGTTCTTTCCTTCTATTTCTTCAATTCACTCTTCGCGACACGGTTGGTGACATCCTCTTATCAACTCGAGTCACTTCCTCACTCTTCTTGCATATTAGGGTTTATAATTTCATTAGATTAGTTGATTGGGTCATTTTCTATATTTTATTACTGCATTTACTTACTATATTTACATGTTATTCTAGATTAGATTAAATCTTATTATTCCACATCATATATTCACATTTTAGTTAATCATTTTGGTGAACCCGATGACTTTCACACTTAGGATCCTTATTTTCCTCTATCATGGCTCCCAAGGTTGCTCAAGTCTCTTTATCTAATTTACTTAAGAGATATCCCCATTGTCGATTGTTTTGCAAAAACAACTAGACACCATGTATCTGGATGATAATATGCTACCACAAAAATAAGTCCTATATTCGATCATTTATCTGACGACCCTAGTGATCCTCCATCTAATCAACCCTCTTGGACTCAATCCACGCTCTACATGCTTTATTTCAAGATAAATTTAAGGCCATGGAATCCATGATTATATCTCTCAAATCTAAAATTCAACAAGCTTAAGGATGCTTCTCAATCACATGTTTGTGCTCCTTCTACATCTTATATGCAATCTATGTCCACTACATGTCATCTAGCTGAACCTCAAGACATGTCATTTCCCGAGCCTCTCATATTTGAGCATAATACTACACAACATGACATTCTTATTCAGCTCCTTATTCATCAGTTGATCACTCTACCGCCTACTCATTACTATTCTCCTTATCAGTTAGCAAAATATCAAGGTCGTCCATATTACAATTATCATCGAATCAATGGACATAATGACAACGATTGCCACACTTTTCCATGAATAATCAAACATCTTGAGCGTCAAGGATTTATTTCATTTGTAACCCCATCTACCAATGCTACACCCACATGGGCTCCTAAAGTTGCTCCTTCTTCGGTTAGTCAAGAGCCACCTAAGCAACCACCTACGACATCACCAAGTCAACATAATCAACCACCTATCAAAATTAGTTCACCACCTCCTCCTACTAAGTCGTCTATTGTATTACCAAGTCAACCTAAGCAACCTCCTTTAAAACTTAGTGCAACTTGGCCTCCTATCAAGTATAAGCTCTAACCAATCACTTTCACAAAGCATCTAATCCTCCTACTAGTGGTCATGACACATTGAAAATTCCACCACAATCGAATGGTCCTACTATTACTTTTGCTAACCATGCTTCCACCACTAAACACAAACTTGGTCTTTGGTAGATGACGATCTTCTCGGTGACTTTTCATGATCCTCTTACACACACTTGGGGGGCATAACATCTAACACATCCCCCTATCATATTAGTATTAACGTATCTATCATCTTTACATTCTCATACATCAATATCCTAGCATATACATATTCATTCATACTTTAGCGTCGTCATTACCCGATGACACACTCTTATGCTTCGGTTCACACTTGACTATTGAGGGATTACTACACATGAACCCCACACACTGCACTATAGACACCACACATCACATTTCACGTCTTGTGTCATACATTCTACATTTAGTCCATATCATTTCAATTTTTGCATATCTATACATCATACTAGTCTTCATCATACTCATCTAACATTGCATCCTACATATTATATGCTCTTAGGCACACTACACATATTGCATTCAATACTATACACTACATACACATCACATGGTCATTTATATCATCTTCATTACATATACTACATCATCTTCTATGCGCTGCACTCACTACCGTATGACGCATTTTATTTCCTCGGTCTATACTCGATCGCTAAGGGTTTACCAATCAAATGGACCTTACATTCATCATGCGTTTATCATTCGACCTTTCATCATGTGACATTTCTAGGATAATGACACACACTATAGGATAAATTGTCACTTACTCTATCATCTTGTAGTGGTATACACTTTAGGCTACATCACCACTCCCTACAATTGATTTCACGGTGACACATGTTATAGGCTACATCATCATTTTTTCTATCATCTTGTAGTGATACATGCTCTAAAGATAAATCATCACTCATACATTCATGTTGTTGTGATACACGCTTAGGCTATAAGGTTCACGCATGTCTCTTCTATATGTCACATATCATCATCACTACACATACATAATCATCGCAACACGCTAAACACAACACGACTTCGACTATTTCCGATGACACACTCTCATTTATGGTTAATTATTGACTACTGATGGGGTAAACTAAATGAACCTCACTGCATACATTTCCATTCACTCGGGGCACGCGGCTCCTATCATCCATCTTACATTCCATTCCACCCATCCATACCATATTGCATTTCTTGGTTGCATTTACACTTACTTACTCTTGCTTGTCTTATTACACATGCTAGTTGGATTTCTTGTATGTCATTTATCTATACCATCCACACATGCGTGTTCACATCTTTGTTTAGTTGTGATCACAGCCACATGTCTCTTCGCAACAAAGATGCTCACCTTCTACCCTTTCTACACTTTGGTCACCTGGGGCATCCACATTCGTCTCTCTCACAGTGCTTTATTATTTCATTTTGTACTTAACACTTTACATTACCTAGTTATACATGCTTTTGACGTGCTTGTTATCTTTCTAACATGCTAATGGGTGTTTCATGTGTAACATTTGTTTGCAGGATTACTTGCCTCCATTGTTATCTATTGTTTGTACTTGTTTGTCATTGTTTTTATTGTATGCGGGCCTTACCCTATGTTTAGTGTGCACACTTGTTTGTTGTATGCGGCCATGATGTCCTTGCGTGTCTTGCGACATTGTGAGTGATGTCCCATGTTTCCATCCCGCTTTGTGTGACTTATTATGTCTTCTTGTGTGTTTACATCACTACTTTTCTTGGTAGCTTTTACACCGTTTACATATATTACACATTGCTTTATACATGCATGCTTATTTGTACTAACGCTTGTCTTTAGCTAGCCTTCTTGTTTGTGTGGCTTGATTTCTACCAAGTGCATTCCCTCCCCCCGCATGGTAGAGTTTCAAAGTTCATGTGGTTGGTCCTCTTTTGGGGCCGCATTCTCTTATCAAGCAACGCCGCATCTGCCCCCAAAGAGGGGGCATCATTTGGGGTTTTACATTCTACACAACACATCTACACTGGTTCAGTTCAGTGTACTTTCTGCCCTTGACATTGTGGGTTACATACAACGAGTGGGTTTAGACCAGTCTACAAACCCCATACATAACGGCTTTTACAGGACATGGTAGTCCTTAGCATTATAGGAAGTAGTTAAAATTTGGAGGATACAACAAAATTCCTCCTATACTTCTTCGTCTCAGTGGTGTCGAATCACCCAAAAAAATAGGATGTACAGAGATCTCTTCACACATGTTCAGGAAGTAGTTAAAGGTTGGAGGATACATCATAATTCCTCCCTATACTTCTTCGTGCCTATGGCATCGGATCGCCCAAAAAACCCCGACAGTACATGATATCCTTCTACACTCTCTTTCTCGACATGGATCAAGTGCACATGTTCCATTTACATTTTTCATTTGTGTATTTTACATTTACATGCTTTTTCCTATATATACATGCATCTTTGACATTGCGTTTTTACACATACATACATGCATATTTGACTACTTGATAATTTTCTCCTCGCATGTCCGTTCGTATGAGAAACAAGCAATCATTAACAACAACAACTACAACAAATGGGGGCAACAAAAACAACAACAACGCCAACAACAATATTTTACGGCAACACACACACCATACTAACCATGCAAGTACATTACACACATTGGCAATTACACACGTGTTTCCACCTTAGGTTCACTCTCATCACTTTTTTATGCATTTTCATCTTTAGTTTCCATGCTCCATCATCTTTTTTTCATTCCACGCTTTGTCTAGTCCTTCAGCACATTTCTACATCACTCTACATGGATTATCAGGTACGCATATCTATCTACTTTATGTTACCGAGCATTTCGCTCACCAACATAAAGTGGGGGCAAATGTAGACACAAAATCACGCACTTTAGGTAATATTTAGTCCCAGTCTCATACTATTTATATGGTTTTTGAGTAAAGAAATTACTAATTAACCCCCGCTCGTTTGGTCATTTTTATTTACTTTATGTCGTAATTCCCGACCTTCACCGCACATATGCCTAGTTTGTCTTTGACACTTTCCATTGTTTTAGCCTTGAGTGGGGTGCCTGTCTACCTTGGTCCTAGTTGGGGCGCCCTGATCCTTTTTACACTTTCCCGCCACTTTTTGTCTTATCTTTTGGTGGTCGTCCATTTCAGGGTTAATTACAAAATTAGATCAAGAGAACCCTATAAATATAAAGTTATGAGACCATAATGAGGGACCAAGCACTAGTCACTACTATCATCCACCTAGGGTTGCATTTATCAAAGGCATTTGGAGATCATTTGCATTCACTTAGCTCCATCACAAGGGACAAGGTGGTTAATCTGCATCACACAAGCATGAGAGGTGATTTTATTCTATTTCATCCACCATTTTACTACATTTTTACATCTAGTTATAACTTGCTACTTCACAAAGTGTGACTGACACAAGAGCACCTAGGGAACATGATTCACACACACACCAGAACTACATTTAGGTCTGAAATGTAGTGCAACACTCAGTTAGTATGCCCATCATTATGTTAGCTAAGGTCAGTCCGACCTATTCATTTGCATTCTTCTTTTTTAGGGTTTTTATACTTCTTGTGTGCTTTTGCAAGTCTTCTCTCCCTCTTGGATTATCAACAACATTGAAGCAAAGGCAAGTAGACTTGATACAATAGACGGTGAAGGTTTTAGATCACTTACAGAACATGTGAAACTTAGTTCCATACCTTTCACAGACCGGGCGCCCATTGCAGACCGGGGGCACTCAAGTCCCTCTCAGTGCACTTGGTCCATCTAGATAACTCGGATCCTTCTTTTTGGGGTCTCTGCAGTCGTTCTTGCCTTCTGTTTCTTTAATCAGCTTTGCGATAGAGTCCAACGAGCTCCTCAAATCAGCCGAGTCACTTCCTCACTCTTCTTGCATATTAGGTTTCTACTTTCATTAGATTAGTTGTTTGGGTCATTTTCCATACTTGTTTACTACATTTATTTACTGTATTTACATGTTGTTCTAGATTAGATTAACTATTATTATTCCACATCATATATTCACATTTTAGTTAATCATTGATGAAGCATTATTATTATCGTGTGAGTAATTAAATTTTATGTGTTTAATATTTGAGAAGATCTACAAACTTTCCCAATGTTTTATTTTGAAAGCTTCTACTTACCCCGTGAATATTCACAATGATCTAAACTTAACTAAGTGATGGTGATTTTCAAAAAACTAAAAAAGGGGAACAAAGTAGGGTAGAAAAGAATATTATTCTTTCTCACAAAACATTGTTAACACTTTTTGCAATAGCCAAACCACACTTTACCAAAGACAACAAGAATTAGCATCATCAATTCTTTATAAGCTTTAGGTTATCTCCACAAAGGAAATTTCATAAAAGAATCAGTAAATTTTCATCGGATAAGTGAATAACCAATAATCGATTAGTTCATTTGCAAATTATATATCAAAATTTAATCAACCTAACAATTGTTCATGTTAATTAGATTATAGACACATACAAAATAACGCTCACTAGCTAACATTTCTCGATTACTCGAGACCATACAAAATTGCGAAGCACATCAACAAACCCAAGCATATGAAAGACTAACCGCAAAACTAAAATCGGTGCAACTCAATCTCATTATACTACAAAAGATGTAGTTAAAACTTGTAGTGCAAACTCTATTTAATAAGAAAAGATTAATTTGTGTTTAGGAATCAAGACATGAATCAACATTTAAAGATAATAAAATCACAAAAACCAATTTGAAGCTCCAAAATCTCTCATTGCATTAGTTCGGTGGCCTCCAAATCCATTTTTGCAATGAAATTATTCAAATTTGTCGGTGTAGGTTATTATTTATCCTTTTATTTGTTTATTATGATAATTCTTGCACTTGTGTTAGCTCTACACGTGTGTCAAGCTTTAGCTTGCTTGTGTGTGTACCAGTTGTGTTGAGTTAGCCTACTAGTTGTGTTGAGTTAGATTACTAGTTGTGTTGAGTCGAGATCTATTGTCGACATGTGAGTTAGTGAGAGTTATTCACAACCGATCTAGGTGGTAGTTGCACTTTTATCCTTCTATATATGTACATTTGATTATTGAGCTAATATATGGAGAAGAGTATTGAGATGGAGTCATTTCTCGTTGTATTGCAATTATGTCATTGTTCTTCATAACTTGCAGTTTTGTGTGTGTATGCCTAGTCTTGCCTTTGTGTAATTCATGTCTCACATTTCTCATCGGTGCACTCTTCGATTTAGCGGATCTCTTGGCGTTGTCGATTAAATTTATAGAGAAAAAAGTCTCTTCATATCTACTTCATGTTTTGGAACTCCTAGAATAAACAATCTAATCCTAAATTTAAAATTACTAGCTAACGAAAGCTAAAACAAACTTAAAAGACATTCGTATGGGAACGTGCTCTCATTTTACATTAATGTCATCTCAAAATAGACCAATCTGTCATTGAGAATATATTCCTCTCTACTTAAGGCTAGTTCTAACTTTAGATGACTAATTTGGTGTTTTGACAATAGTTTGGGAACCCCGAAATAACACGACATGACCTCCTTATTTATCTTTATTTTTGGGCTACATGAATGTCAAATTTCATAATACCTTCATCTACCTCCGTACTAGATCCTATCCAAAGTAAGCTTTTAATTTTGTCTCCAATTTTTTAAAAATGTTTTTAACCTTCTTGGGTCACTAGTTTTGTCTTAGATAACTAATCGGTTGTTTAGCTTCTAACTAGGTCTTTTAATCTTATTTACTTTATCATTTTAAACGTATCCTTATTTTAGACTACATGCTTTGAGAGTACCATGTATTTCTAGTATTTTGTCTTCCTGAAACCTTGAGACTTCCATCGACTTAGAACACTAGTTTCCCATCGGTTCATATTTGTTTCTCTAGTCGTCATATTTATCTCTTCACAATTAATAAGAAGGTGATATCATTGTTCTCTTATAACATGGGCCATTTATTTCTAGCATCTTAATCTTTATGCATACTTCTATACCGATGACCAACACGTGGCTAAGATCAGTTTCTTTTGTTTTTGTGAACTTTGAGGCTTTTAAATCCATAGTACGCGCCTTGAAAATATTCCAATGCCTAACACATTGTAAGGAACGATTTCTTGTTTCTATATCTTGGGAAATATGCGACGCCTTTACTTCATTGATGGTAAGCACGTGTTCATCATCGGTGCTTCCTATTTATGTGAGCCTTTTGAAATTCCTTCTTTACTTGCATATCGTCTAAGTCCCCGGTAACTTCCACATGTTTTGAAACAATATCTTTTAATTTCATAGGATTGATCGCAACAAACAAAATTTGACGGTTGTCAACCCACAATATTTTTGAAATCAAACTATCATTCACACATTTTGTAACTATTTTGAATTCAAAACATCTAACAATTATTGTATTTCCTTAAGTCCATCGCCTCATAAGACACTGAAATATACCTTTTAAAGTATTGACGAAATAAGAAACCAATACATAAACTTAAATAAAATAAGACCTTATGCTCATCCTAAGCATGCAAATTTGAAATGTTGTCTACCATATGTTTTGTGACTTATTTTAATAGTCTTTCAAGGATTCTTTGAGTTTATTATTTTATATTTCATTTGATTTAGCATCCATCTTCCTTAAGACTACCGTTTCAAAGTTTCGGTGGATACCCAATTTGCTAGACAAAGTAGGGGTGTGTTATGGTCATAACACAATGACTATTTGATATATCCAACATGCATACACATCTTTTTTAAAGATGAACATTCACTTTACATGTCTCACTCACCTCAAAAGACAAGGCATTCAACAGTGGTTTATTATATGGATATTTATGCATATTAGGCAAAAATAAAGAATCAAAAATTGAGGAATAAAATGGGACGTGGTTTAGATATTAAGGAATAAATTACATAGGTACAAAACCGTTGGATCCAGAGGGAAAATTTTTAGCAGAGTTTGGATTTCACATATACTCATGAGATAGTTATAGATTTCTAATGCAAGTTCAAATTTAGTTGGAACAATCCAAAACAAGGTCTACCACACCTCGATACAATATGTGCAAGGGTTTGAGTACTTTATTCCTTTTTTCACTACATGACTTATGCATGGTTTTATTATAGGGTATAGGGACATGGGCCTTCTTCTTCTACTACTATATTCAACATGGCACATTTGATACTCATTGGACATCACATAGTGGGGCATTAGACAAATCATTCCTTTTCAACTATGTTGTTTTTCACTGACCTATATACATTTGTAGTGGTGTGTTTTATGGGAAGAATCTTTTAGGAGTGAAAAATCTCTCTATGACGCCCTTCTTCTCGCTTTTCTAAGGGGATTTTTGGGTGACTAGAAAGCCCTATGACACCCTATTTGTTTTAGAATGTCCTTGGGATGAATAGAAAGTCATGTGAAACCTTTCCTTTTGGTGTTAGGTTAAGGAACACCCAATTACCTTATGGCTTAGACATCTCCTTCAACAAAATTGAGAGTGATCACCCACAATCCTTTAACCAATCAATTCCAATCCATGTATCCAACTAGAACAAATTTGGATGCTTCTCCATTAAGAAAGTAAATAGGTGAAGTCCTTTTGTGCTTTTGTCTCATTTACTATTTACAATTTCAATTTTAAAAGTTATAAATTTATTTTTAAAGTTAAGTTAAAGTTCAATTCTTGTTATAGATATTGATTACACTCAACATTGTAAGTTTCATTATGGAACATCTTTGACATGTAAGTGGAATCAACAAGACAAAGTTTTCTTACACGTGTAGGTATATTTTCCTTTATGCATGTGTTTTTCATTTCATACTTTAAGGGGGCTAATGTAAACACCTAAATTTGGAAATTTATCATTTTAAAATAATAAATTTAGCTTTTTACCTAAATCATTACTTGCGTGCATATTCCAAGCCTAGGTGACCTATCATTACCTCTCATGCATTAATTTATTCTCCATTAACACTACTCAATCACTAATAGAACTAATTACATCAATCCACAACAATATATTCATCCCAAACATCATTCCCAAAACTTTATAAAATGCATGAACTACCTACATCAACCATCCAAGCGGGACCGAATCTGTCGCCTATTCAATCCAAATTTGATGGTATCTTTCCTACCAATGGAATGGATACCTTTTCATTTTGATATCTTTTATGGGTGGGTTCATATCCAATAGGTCGTGCTTAGTGCAAAACTAAACCTATAAAAGTCTATATATGCAAGTCTAACTCGCCTATGTACCACACCTAAGAATATTCAAGATAATTCATTATAAATATGATTCCAAAATCATTCCAAGCTCTCCAAAATCCTTTCAAACTAACATGATACTCTACAAAGCCCCCACATAGGTCCGAAGCACACTTAACTAGGATATCAAGCCATGCTTCCCAAGCTAGCGACCTCATAAGCCACGTCAAGCTAAACACACCAAACCATTATTTCTCATTGTCAAGCGATCAAGTTGTCAAACTAGTTACATTTATATAGATATTAGATGTTAGTTGGAGAAATACCATTGTTTACGACATCTTTAGAATGTTTCTAACATAGGTGGTGTGTGGATTGCAATACAACGCAACCACTAACCTTTTTGTAGGGTCTCCTACACTGGTAGGGTTTCAAGATGTTTCACATTATATTAATGGTTATGAAAATGTGCAACACCTAGGGTGTAAGAGAAAAATCAATACAATCATTCACAAGAACACGTAAAGTTTTAGAGCACCAATGCATCACCTTATGAAAGGGATCAAACTATCTAGTGCTTCCATACATTTTAGATGGTTCTATATCTTCTTAGTTTTGTCCTCTAGATCTAGAAATGAAACACAACCAACTCATTTCCATCCTACAAAGTCACCCCACACTACTCATTCAACTTCCTACGTCTATAATTAGCTAAGTGCATCCTCTTCCTTATGTATTAGTAATCATTTCCATATTCTATCTTTCAAATTATTTATGATAATATATTGTAATTCATGAATTAATGTTTATTAATTAATATGAAGATACCTAATGCATGAGCATAAAATCTAGCACGTGTATAAGGATGCCAACATCCACTTTTAGTTTTCTAGGTGTGTTCATAGGTCCTAGAGGTCACTAGGAGTCATTTAGATGTGATAGTTTGGGTCTTGGCTTTTAAAATTTGAATATTTCACTTTCCCTCCAAAAGTGTAAGTTTGAATCTTGGAGGCCTATTTTGGCTTGTTTGAGTAGTTTAGTTTGATTTGGTGTTGTGTGTTGAAACTTTGGAGCTATCTCATGCTTGTATTGATCTTAAGAAAGAATCAATAGGTTATGAAGAGGTTTTAAGCTCATGGTCACATGCTCACATGCAAAAGTGGAGCAAATTAACTTGTTTAGGTGACCAAGAAGGTAGATGAAGAGTCTTACTCGATGGATAACTATATGAAGGCATATAAAAGGAAAATTTGTAATTGAATGAATCATTCCCATTCGAATGAGAATCATGATGAGAGATCAAGAAGGAAGTTGTGTGAAGTTTCTTGTTTATACATTCATGTTGAACGGTTCTTCTTTTCATCCTTGTGATATTGAGCATTTGATTATTGTGCATACACTTGAAGAGTGATTTAAGACTGGTAAGAAGTTTATCCTTGTATATTTACATGGTTTTGTTTGATCCATTATGTGAAAGCAAGATATTTGCATGAGAATAAGACTATACAATCATGTGGTGGAGACTATTTGAAGCATTTTGCTACCTTGAGTGTGATTTTGGTAAAATGTTTGACCTTAAGAATGGCGCATGCAAGTGAAAAGAGGTTGTATCAATTAGTACATGTAATAAAATATCTTAAGGGAGCTATGGAAGTTTGAGGTTGTTCTTGTTTTGTCGAGATAACGGAAGAAGAGGGTAGAAACCCTTGTTTTGCAACTAAGGAAAGGAAATACAACTCTATGTTGAAAGTCAAGGATTGTTGCTAGGTTAGAATTATTTTTGACTCATGGAAGAAGGCTCTTGACAGCTATACCTTTATGTCAAGTGTGAAATAGATATTTAAGAGGCTTAAGATATGGAAGTTTTACTTTAGGTATCCTTAAGACACCTTTAACCCCGCACTTTTGTTAAGAAAATGAGCACACTTGTTTAATATGAAGGTTTATCAACATGTCTAGATAGTCTTGGTAAGGTAATCATGTGCTTGATGTGAAACAAGTGGTTGAGCCAAATTTTGTGCCTTGAAGGAGATTTTAGATAATTTTATAAGGAATTTGGGTTACCCAGGTTTCTAGGGATACCCAGATTAGGATTTAGCGAGGGTTTTGGGTTTGAAAGCTTAAATGATGGATTTAAGAGGTGAAAATTAGAAGTATTGAACTCTTAACCTACCTTCTAAACATTTTAGTGGTTTTGAAACCTAAATTGACCCAAAATTTATATAGTGCTTAACAACGGGTAGACACAAACCTATACAAACTATGAAGAGCTAATTTCATACCGAGGTCGGTAAGTCCAAGCAATATTTGTGAAAGAAGGCCAATTAAGATTTTGCATGCAAATAGAAACCCTAAATGGGTATAAGAAAAGGTCTTTGTTTGATTGAATGAGGGAGTGAAATAAAAATTAAAAGAGGAAAATTGCCCTGACAAGGCTAAGAGAGAGTAAACCAAGTCAAGGAAAGAACATGTGGGAAATACCTTTTAGACAAAGATTAAGGAACCTATATTTGACATACAAAATCATTGAGGAAATGGGTTATGAGAAATAGTCTTAGTTTTCATGGAATGTTCCTAGGATGCTTTAACTATGAAGTGACCAAAAGCCATGCTTTTTACACTAAGGAGGACAATTTTAGTGAAAGAATGAAGTCGAGACTTTTGATTGTCGTGGTCAATCTAATGGATGAGATAGTTTGGCTAGGGTTCAAGGACATGAGAGAATAGTTGATCAAGCCCACTAAGTTCTAAAACACAAAGATGTTACTTGATTAATAGAGCTAGTAAAAGCCATTTAGAGCAAATTATGAAGGAAAACAAAGTAGTTGAGCTTCTTGGCATGTGAAGGAGTACAATGAAGGTGGATTTGACCTGAGAAGGATATAATGTAGGTGAAGGGATAGTGATGACAAGCTCTACACAATAGAAGACTCAATTCTTTCTTACTAGAATGATTAAGGGTAGTTTTGACAAAGGCGAGGTAATTGTTGATTCTGTCGCTTTATTCCAATTTGTGGAATGATCAATCACATTTAAGATGTACTAACATGGAAACGATTATTGTAAACTCAATTTTGGGGTTTTAAGCTCAGAATGGGTTAAGAAGGTAGTGAATATAACTCAAGTAAGTGATTGATTTAGCTTGTAAAGGCTTAGTTTATGGAGATTATGATCAAAATTGACATTGTGGATCTATTAAATGAATTAGGCTCGCATCAATACCACATGTTGTTAACCCTTCAACCATTCGATAAATAAGAACACATTATTAACCCATAATGTTTTACTTATTTATTTTAGGGTTGAATTAGTTAAAAATATCCTATTACTAACAATAAAGACAGTTCTTATATTCACGTCATAAATGAATTGCACACTATTATTTGATTATGTATATTTAGATCCTACATAAGATGTTAAGCCATTTTCTTGTGATACCTTACCTATTATTAGTGCTCCTACACATAATTACTTACCTCTTACTCCCACTTCCCTTAAATAGAACAATGTTCCTATTGCTACTAATAATGGAAAGATTCAACTTCTTAACGAACCACTCCATACTTATAATATACCTCCTCTAAAGGCCCTTTGATACATGTTGTAAGTCATTTACAACACAAAGTGCATACCTTATCCTTAGGAATAAAATCATATAATGTTTGGATTGATTGTGATGTTATATATAGAAATCCAATCGTGCACAATATCTATCGATAACCATTTCCTAGATATTTTATCATGCCTAAGTTTTAGTTATTTGATGGGACCGGTGGCTCTTATTTACACCTTAAGATTTATCACTTTCCATGGATTCGTATGCTAATGATAGACTATTGCTTTAAGCCCTTTAAAAATCCTCACAAGCCTTGCCTCCTATTTATTTCATCATCTCCTAATTAATCTTGTAGATCATTTTTGGAGTTTTAGGAAACATTCCTCATTTTTGTTACTTAATAAAGGCAATAGAGTCACCCATGAGTATTTACCTATCATACATTAAGGGAAATATGAGCATGTATCTAATTATATATTGCATTTGTGAGTATTTATGCAACATTTTATTTATCGTCCAATCGATATAGAGGTGGAATATGTCTTTTTAGTGTCCTTGTTTACTCTCTCAAGGAGAAATTAGTATATGATACATGTGATTCATTCCTTGAACTTTGCCTCTTTGTTCTTGATTTGGAGAGAGAATGTATTCCTCCTTGTGATCATGTTCCTCCACCTATTCTTGATCCTATCCCTATTGAGGCACCTGATGTTAGTACTATAGTTGATTCATCTTCTAATTTTGGTCAATTCAAGGTCTTACATCATGGTAATACTTTCCATCATACTAATGTTATCCTTAATGCCCCTACTAAGTCTCTTGCCACTCCTAAGTGGAAACTCATTCATTTCGATAAATCTCATTATCGTCCACATGATATTTTTCTCAACCTACTTGATACACATATAATTGGTTTACCATATAATGATCATCAACATCCTCATTAACTTGAGCGTAAAAATTCCTATCTTTTTACATTCGTCACGACATCAAGGGAAATTGTGACAATGATTGTTATACATTAGATCGAAGATAGTCAAGTTACTTGAAGAAAATGGCATAATTTATTGTAATATAAAGTATTCTCATAGATATCTCTTTCCATCTCCAAGGAATCACTTTGCATAGGCTATGATCACTCGTGAAGGTCCTTCTCGGGACATATTGGTTTCTTAGTCTTCTACGAGCAATGTTTCTTCGAGTGGAGCTTCCACTAGTAGACCATCACAAGTTCCTACATATAACTATTTCGCTAAAGATGAAAAAATGATTTACAAGATAACCAAGTAACAATTATCCATACATATGCTTCGGTCCTTTAAATAAATTCTAACATGCGGACATGTAATAAGCAAAAACCATCTAATAATAACAACAAATCATGGGAGCCTAAAGTAACCAACATTATTTTCCAGTTAGCTTATGCAAAATATAACATCACACATACTAGCTCATTTGTGCTCATTTATTGATCATTACACAAAAAATTCAATAAAAACAAAAACATAAGATGTTGTATGTTGATTAAAAACTCATATATATAATGTTGAGTAAAAACATTGGTATAATAAGTGTCATGCCCTTACAATCATATATGCGCCATTCCTTTTCCTTGTCTTCGTCATTACACGATATCTCTACATGACCTTGGGATCTCAAATCCTCTCGGTGGTTTTGTTGGCCTTGGGAACATTATCACAACCTATATTGTCACACATGTTCCTATAAAACTCCTAAGTCTACTAATACCTTTGTGTTTTATGTGTACACAAACATTAGTCTACCTAATAATTCATGTGTCAACTTTGTCCTAGGTAGAGGCACTAATCACCAAGATAGCTTGACCCAAATTCTATCTCACTCACTCGTTAAAAATGTGGAAGTCATCATTGATATTGTAATAGGATAAAAAAATAGGAATACTCACTCGCGATCTGCTCCACACTCTAATACCCCTCATGTCACTAAGTTTATCGAGACATTTTGCATCAATGTGCAGACTATTGCATCCATGACAATCATCCAAAATACATCACTCATAATAACAAGCCCATAATCACATTTTAGCTAACAATTATCAACAATTATAATTATAATTATATTTCTTAAATTCTTAATCCATAATATTAAATCATATTATACTTAAGCTAACGCAGAATTTACACCATCATATGTGGGTGAAACTACTATCGGTGCCTGTCTGCTCTCTTGCTAGTAGTGGCATGAATCCCCACATCCTCATGTAGGTGGAGGTATTGGTCCTCCACCTCCTTTACCTCTTGGTGCTAATCTTCCCACACTAGTTGTATTATGTCTTGGTCCGCCCACCACGACTAAAAATAGTAATACCCATCATGTCTCTATCCACCATGTTCATCCCACTATGCATTGGCATCATTCTCTAGCGCCACCACTATTAGTGGGTTTTCCTTATTTGTGGATAGTGGTACGATCTCGACAGTTGCCGGCCCTGGCCTAGCCCCATCTCTCACTATTTTGTGGAGGGATCTCTTCCATGGGTATGGTGTTGAGGGTACATCTTGTATAACCCTAAATTGTCGAGTCACACTATCATACTCTAAATGTTCCCCTACTAAAGGAAAAGATGATCTAACCACATACTCTTCATCTATCATAGATCTTTAGCCTACTCAGAGTACTCTCGTATGGTCTCAAAATAATGCCCTTAGGGTCAAATCATCTAACATCACTCAATACTCAATCTTTTTGAGTGCTCGCCTCCATGGTATCACCTATTTGGCTGTGTATATCTTGTATGGACCCAATTGATGCATAATTCTCTTATGGGATGTAATTGAAATATTCAAACATGCCCATAAGTGTAACAAGGTTACCATTCTACCCCTCCATTATGTATCTCTAACACATATCTATACAAATGGGTGAACATACACCAACCCCAAATAAAACTCACACATTATTCCTTTATAGACAAGCTACATCATACCACCTATAAGAAATGGACACACCCCTGACGTCCACTATTGCAAATGATTAAAATAATACCTAGATGAATTTCCGCACACCAGAATATCCGCAATCGTAATGTCATTAAGCTACATTGTGGATCTTGTCACTCTCTACCCACCTTGGCCTAGTCAAAACCTGAGACCTCCTCATATGATATGGCTTTTCCGGGAGAACTTGCACTCTCTTTTCCACAACAAGATACCTTGCTATACTATAAACATCCTCTTATTTAAATGTCATCTCCCTTGTTAGCTAAAACGCATACATGCATTTACATTATAGCTCTTGTAATAAAATACATATTATAGGGTACATCCCCAAATCTAGACACATGTCGAGTTCAACCTGTCATCAATACCGACTCTAATAATATCTTTATGGTCGGCCACTTTGGAACTCTCGCGCCTTAGACGCGTCTCTTTATGATCACAAGGCATGTACAAATAATGAATATAAATCTTGTATCAATCAATAGCTTAGCAAAAATATTCAAAAATCACTATTCTTAATGATTTAACTAGTTAAAAATTAAGTGTTCGTATTATGGACCAAAACATCCATCACATATGAAATCACTCAAAAGGGATTAAAGAGTTAAAAATTTGACGAAACCATCTAGAATCTTAAGGTTCGTCACGCAAGGCAAATTTTTTTTAATGATTTTTGGCCCTATCCTACTCAAAATAAATCAAATTTACAATTCTAAAAAAAGTAAAAGTTTACATCTATTTTTAATCAAAATCATAGTTTCAAGTTACTCACCCCTCCCTATATGCCTAAGTTTAAATGCCCTCCACCACTATGTTAAAACACAATATTATGGATCCATAAACACTCATCATACTATCTCTCTCAAAGCTTCAATCACAATTAGTAAAAACACAAATAAATTTACTCATAATTAGTAAAATCACAAATAAAATTACTATTCACCTTTTTACATTACTATTTATAGTAATTTGAATTTTTAACCTATTACTATAAACTTTTTCATTACGCAAACCCTCCTCTAATTAATCAATCATTGATCGACCTTGTCTCGATAATATCTTTATCCTAGATAATCCGATTTTGGTGCATTCACAACATTTAGACTATTATTACGGCTACTTTCGTGTGTAATGTCCCCTTTTCCCACTTGAGGATCAAAACTTGGACTTCTTGCCATTCCTTCTCCATGGAAAAGAAGTAGAGGAGTTGGAGAAGAACATTTTTCTCGGAAGAAGGGTAAATTGAGGGTTTTGAAAGGACCCACAACCTTGTACATTTGAGAATTTTATTTGAGAGGATCCACAACCTTGTTACAATGAAGGGAACCAACAATAGGAGCCTGATTAAAGTAGCCTTGAAACCGAAGTGAAGATGTAACATCCGCACCGAGTGAAGTAACAACCCGAGTGAAGGAATGACCACACCAAGTGAAGCAACAAGCTAAGTGAAGCAACATCTGCAGCGAGTGAAGCAATAACTTGAGTGAAGCCAGAACCGTCATGCTACCGATTATAGTGAGTGAAGAAACCAACATGTTGATTGGGGGGATTTGAACATGGGTGGGCAAGCACACAACCATGTAACTTGACCGCACCACTCCCACCCCATCAACAAAAAAGGGTTTTGGTAAACATTGGTGAGAGTCAAACCAGAGATGTAGCACTAAGATCATTAGCCTAACTCTATGCCTCATGACATGCCTTCATCACCGATTCGGCTATCCTTCACCCTTGAGTTGGAGAAGAACATGGAGCTTTCATTAACATTTGTTTTTCTAATCTTTAATGTTTATTTTTAGTACGTGTTTTCCTTTAGCAAAGCAATGGGTTTTATGCACTTTAAAGTGATTAAAGATTAAAAGAATAATTTGAGAGGCCAACCTTGCTATTCAAATCTTTGGCACAAAAAGGAGGTAAGAAAAGAAGATTAAAAAGCTCATTTAAAGGATCTAGACATTGGCGCATTTTCTATTTGGGCATTGTGAGCTTGTTGTTCCTTGTTCTTCCACTTGAGGATGAAAACTCTCTTGCGTGGCATCCTAGAATGATGAAAACCCTTCTAGTGGTTTTATTGGAGGACAGAAACCCTCCAACATTGCATGAGCTTGAAGTAAATTGCAGATTTGAGGAGAATCATCCATTTTCATATTTTTATTTGCTTTCCCTAGGTGGAGCGACCTACCTTGGTGTAGGGTTTGATGCCTTTAAGGGCATAAAGTTGATATTTCACTTCATAATCTGATTTTCCATATTTTATAAAGCCAAAATCTTCATTCTTATGAATTTTGAGGGTTTCTAAACTCGGATTTTGTAATTTTAATGTGGTTTCTCTTCGTTGATCAATAATTAATTTCTAGCTATGTGTGGCTTTATATTTCTCATTGATTCATGGTCTATCGATGCATAAATTATATATCTAATTTTTGTGAAATTATTTGAGGTGTATTTAGTGTTTTGACTTCATTTTTATATTGTTGTTCAGAAATCACTTCGTCGGTTTTAATTTTCAATCTACTGATTTTAAAAGAAAAATTAATTATTTTGAGGTTTGAGATAATTTACTTGTTGTGGTCCAATCCCTTAAAAGGGATATTATAATGGTATTATAACAAATATTCTCAAAGGCCTAGGGTTTCAATGGAAAAATTGATGAAGGTGCAAGAAAGACTACTGTGTACCTTGTACTCTCTTTCCTCAACCATGCAAAACCTACAAAGAGGAAGGAAGGACATTCAAGGAAGATTCTAGGGTTTCAAAGGTCAACAAGGTGGCAACTTGCTTTGAGGAATATCAAGCTCTTCCGAAGAAGATCCATGATGCCCTAACCTTTTCAGAATTCATAAATTTGGAAATAGAAAGTGTGGGCATTAGAACTCGGTCCAAGCCTCGAGGTATGCGCAGTGGTCACAGGAAAATATCCCTACCCTTGTGGAAAAGACTCACAACTTGTAGGTTTACACAATAACCGACATCATTCGGTTGACCGACGTCGGTCACCTAGCATACTAATCGGCATCGGTTGGGAGAAACCGTCATCGGTTAGGGTAAGCGACATCGATTACTGTGTGTGATTGTTTATATTTAAGTCACGAGAATTAGATCTAATCTTTGTTATAAATTTCATAACAAACATTAGATAAGCTAGAAAACTAGGGTTAGAGAATAAAATGAATCTAATAAAACCAACTTTAGTTTGATATGCTTATATAATCTAGAAAACCAGTGGTTAGAGAATAAAATGAATCAAGAAGATTGGGAGAATTGTAAGAATGAATTCTTGGTGAGATCTTAGAGAAGATTGTGAGAGGAAATGCATTATACATCATTTAAGGTGTGGAAGATTGTATATCTTCAATTTTACAACCTCTGGAACAATATATTGGTTATTTTTTGGTGGACATAGCCTACACTGAGTGAACCACATTATATCTTGTGTATTTTCTTCTGTTGGTTATTTATGTTTTTATTGTTTGTATGTTTTTGATATATATCTGTATAACCGGTTTGGTCTCGACCCCAACAACTAGTATCGGAGATTTGTTTAAGGGTTGTGTGTGTTGAAAAATTTACTCACAGGGATTTTTGATTGAGTGGGAGCACAACAATGGCAAAAGATAGTAAATAAAAAGTAGAGAAATTTGAAGGCCATAATTATCAGCTATGGAAGATGTAAGTGGAGGATTATCTGTATCAGAGAGATCTATATTTACCATTGGATGAGAAGGCAAGGCCTGCAAAGATGACTGATGAAGAATGAAAGATTCTTGACAAAAAGGCTCTGGGATCTATAAGATTGAGCCTGACAACATCTATGGCTTTGAATATAATAGAAGTAGTAACCACGGTAGAATTAATGAAATATTTAGCTAATTTATATGAAAAACCAAGTGCATCGAATAAAGTTTATTTGATGAAGAAATTGTTTAATTCTAAAATGCAAGAAGGTGGATTTGTGTCTAATCATTTGAATGATTTATTGTTCTATTGTAAATCAATTAAAATCGATTAATATCCCTTTTGCAGAGATGAAGTGAAAGCATTGTTATTCTTGTGTTCTTTTCCAGATAGTTGAGATAATCTAGTAATGGCTATTAGTAATACAACATCTACCACTAATATTTCGAAGTTTGATGATGTGATTGGTATAATTCTAAATGAACAAATATGCAGGAAAAGTTCAGGTGAATCATCATCTGGGAATGCTTTGAATGTAGAAAGCAAAAGAAGGAAAAAGGAGAGATCCAAGAGCAAGAGTAATGGGAAATCAAAGTCTAACAATGGCAAATTTAAATCCAAAGGCAAAGAGGAATAACCCATTGGAATTGTGGAAAGAAAGGACATGCAAAGAAGGATTGTTGGTTCAAGGAAAAAAATAATGTACCAGAGAATGGTAAAGAGGCAAATGTAACATCAAAGTTAATGCAAGATGCTCTTATTCTCTCATTGGATAGTAAAATTGAATCATGGGTTTTAGATTCAGGATCTTCTTACAAAGAATGGTTATTTGTAAATTATGTCCGTGGTAATTTTGGGCATGTTTATTTAGGAGATGATGAACCGTGCAATATTAGTGGTAAAGGTGAAGTTCATCTTAAATTATAGAATGGAAATACATGGATTTTGAAAGATGTGAGGCATCTGCCAAGCCTCAAGAGGAATCTTATTTTTGCAAGACAATTATGTGAATATGGATGCATAGTTGCATTCACGCACGATTCTTGGAAAGTTTCCAGGGAGCTCTTGTTATTACAAGAGGAAATAAGGTAGGAACATTGCATTTGTCTACCTATATCACTTATTCCTTTTTTACTTTATCTACTTCAGATTCAGATGCAAGCATGTGTCATAATCGGCTAAGCCATATGAGTAAGAAGGGAATGCATATCTTAAAGGAAAAGGGTAAGTTATCAAATTTGAAATATGTAGATCTTGATTTATGTGAGCATTGCATATTTGGAAAGCAAAAGAAAGTGAGGTTTCTTAAAGTTGCAGCAACACGTAAAGATTATAAATTGAAGCTTGCGCACTTAGATGTATGGGGACCAACCCAGGTAGTTTCTCATGGAGGATCCCAATACTATGTGACTTTTATTGATGATGCCACAAGAAATGTATGAGTTTATTATATTAAACGTAAATATGATGGTTTTGAAACATTTAAAAGATGGAAATCCCTTATAGAAAATCAAAGTAATTTGAAGTTGAAGTGCCTTAGATATGACAATGATGGTGAATACTACAACAATGTATTCAATTATTACCTTTGTTCAAAGTGAATGAAATACATAGAGAAAGAATGGTTCTTGGAATTCCATAGGAGAATGGAGTGGCAAAAAAAATGAACAAAACTATTATGGAACGTGCTAGAAGCATGAGGATACATGCTAGATTATCCTTGTAGTTTTAGGCGTATAACAGATACAACAATATATTTGATCAATCATGTGGCCCTCAAGTGCACTGAATGGTGGAATACCACAAGAAGCATGGATTGGAAAAGAGGTAGATATTTCTTTTCTTAGAGTATTTGGTTCAGAAGCTTTTGTGCATGTTGATAAAGAAAATAGGAAGAAGTTGGATGTTAAATCTAAGAGATGCACTTTCATTGGTTATGGTTACGATGATTTCAGATTCCAGTTTTGGGATTTAGAAGATGCTAAGATTATTAGGAGTCGTAACATTGATTGGAATGAAAAGAGAATGTACAGGGATCAGATTTTGGTACCCAAAAATGAACTAGGTGAAGAGTTTGATGAGAAAAGTGCATTCTCATATTTATAACAAAAATCCACGTACACCGCGTCGGTCGATTAAGACCATCATCGGTTAAGTGAACCAACGTCAGCTATAGAGGAACCGGCATCGATTCAAAGCTGGAAACCGGTGTTGGTCATCATTATATTTGGACACGAATGTCCAGGACGTCTAGAATGAACCTTAGACACCACAAATTTTTGTAAGAAGGTCTCAAAGAGCAAGTAAACCTCTAGAAAGATTTTCTCCTTCATTATTTTATCTTTTATTAACTGATAGTGGTGAACTAGAAAGTTTTGAAGAAGCAATGCAGCAGGATACCCACATTCAGTGGGAACATGACATGGATGAGGAGATGAATTCCTTGAAACAGAACCAAACATGGGATTTGGTCAAGTTGCCAGCAAGTAAGAGGACATTGCAAAATAAGTGGGTTTACAGGATCAAGGAGGAAGAGGGTGGACAGAAAAGATACAAAGTAAGGCTTGTGGTAAAAGGGTTTGCATAAAAACTAGGTATTGATTTTGGTGAGATATTTTCTCCTATTGTTAAAATGAATTCCATATGTATTGTTTTGAGTTTAGTTGCAGTAGAAGATTTGCATTTAGAACAGATTGATGTTAAGACAACTTTCCTTCATGGTGATTTGGAGGAGGAGATCTATATGAATCAGTCACTTGGTTATGAAGTCAAGGGTAAGGAGAAACATGTGTGTAGGTTGAAAAAGAGCTTGTATGGGCTCAAACAAGCTCCAAGGCAATGGTATATGAGGTTTGAAAATTTTATGCATGATCATGGTTATATGAGATGTGGATCTGACCATTGTGTTTATTTCAAGAAGCTTGGAAATGGGAGCTATATTATTTTGTTACTGTATGTGGATGATATGCTTATCGGGATCTAGTATGCAGGACATTGGTGAGCTTAAAGAAAAAATAGCTCACACATTTACAATGAAGGATTTGGGAGCTGCAAAGAAAATCCTTGGCATGCAAATTCTTAGAGACAAGAAGAATAGAAAATTATATGTCTCAGGAAGATTGTATTAATAAGGTGTTGAAAAGATTTAAAATGTAGGATGGAAAACCTGCAGGTACACCTATGGCTAGATACTTTAAATTGAGCAAAGATCAATGTCCTACATCACATGAGGAGGTTGAGTACATGACACAAGTTCCATATGCTTTAACAGTTAGAAATCTTATGTATGTTATGGTTTGTACCAGACTAGACATTGCATATACGCAATGGGAGTTGCATGAGTAGATTTATGGTCAATCCAGGTAAAGAGCATTGGAAAGCAATCTAATGGATTCTCAGGTATTTGAGAGGGACATCCGGCATGCAGTTATGTTATGGAGGGTCATATACTACTTTACGGGGCTATGTTGATTCAGATATGGATGGAGATTTAGATGGTAGGAGAAGCACCATTGGATATGTATTCACAGTAGGTGGGACAACAATTAACTAGATTTTAAGATTGCAGAAGGTTGTGGCCATGTATACTACAAAATCTGAGTATGTTGCAACTACAAAGGCTAGCAAAGAGATGATATGGATGAGCAGGTTCATGGAAGAGTTGGGAAAGGAGCAAGAGGATTGTAGATTGTACAGTGATAGTCAAAGTGTAATTCATTTGGCAAAGAACTCAACGTTTCATTCAAGAACAAAACACATTTAGTTGAGATATCACTTCATACAACAAGTGTTAGAGGATGGGCAACTGAAGTTAGAGAAAATTCATATGAATGAGAACCCTACAGGATATGCTAATGAAGTTGTTGGAAAAGGAGAAGTTAGAGCTACACTCCACCGTTTTTGGTCTTCGAGTTTTAGACTTGAAGAGGAAGAAACAAAGCCAGGAGAGGAACCAAGGATGGAGCTGATACAAGATAGTGCAACAATTTATCTCCAAATGGGAGATTGTTGAGATTGTGGAGCTGAATTGTTTCACAAAGGATCTTATTTACAACTTGTAAGTTTACACAAGAATCGACATCGGCCTACTGACTAGCGTTGGTCACCTAACATACTAACCGACATCGGTTGGGACAAATCGACATCGGTTAGGGTAACCGGCATTAGTTACTTGTGCGTGATTGTTTATATTTAAGTCACGAGAATTAGATCTAATCTTTGTTATAAATTTGATCTAATGGTTGTAAATGAATGGCTAAAGTTCCTTGAGTTTTATATGCTTATATAAGCTAGAAAACTAGGGTTAGAGAATAGAATGATTCAAGAATATTAGGACAATCATAAGAAGGAATTCTTGGTGAGAGCTTAGAGAAGCTTGTGAGAGGAAAAGTATTGTACATCGTGTAAGGTGTGGAAGATTGTAGATCTTCAATTGTACAACCTCTGGAATAATATATTGGTTGTTTCTTAGTGGACGTAGCCCACACTAGGTGAACCACGTTATATCTTGTGTATTTTCTTCTATTGGTTATTTCCATGTTTATTGCTTGTATGCTTTAATCTAATATATATCTGTACAATTGGTTTGGTCTAACCCCAATCGTTGTAGCCCTTACTCCCATGCCTATTCTTGATATTCAACAATATGAGGTAATTGCGGATCATGGTTTGGTTAATACTAATTTTATTTTTCACATGATGAATTCAAGCTTGAGTAAGTGGGAAAAGAGGAAGGAAACCTTTTTCCGAATAGATATGAGGACAATAAGCTTATTGCTACAAGTTTTCACAATATTGATAACATCATTTTCATATCTCATTTCACCATAATTGCTGATTCACACAAGAAGACATCCATAATGAAAGATAATTTTCAGTTTTTCAAGGCATTATGGGTCACCATTGAAGTATTCTCAGCTATGGTCACTTCAGTTGGGAGTGATATGCATATTTTCAAACATGGATTGAGCAATTCAAAGAGGTTAGGTACAACAGTTGGTATGCATCCTAGAAATCATGTTTTGGTGTTCCAAACACTCCACTTGGGGCAATCAAAAGGTCTTCTACAACAAGATAATCTTTTTGATTCATCAATTTTGAGACACACTTGTTTGTTGCTTCCTCATTTGTGTGTTAAAGTTGAATATTGTGGGAGAATGGGAAATAGTATGGTGTGCATTTCAGAGTATGTTTTTAAGAAAATGATCCCTCAAGGCAATGTTGATAAGACACCTCAAGTGAGCTCTTTGCTAGATGACATTTTGCAAAAAGGGGCAGATCTATGTTCCATGTTTTCTATAACAGCAGATAAGGGAGCACAAATTGCAACCAATCATGAGAGTGTTGGTACCCATCCTATAAGAAACAAGGTAGATATCAATGGTGCGCTAGCTATCTTTTGTACTTTGCATGAAAGGAAGGTTAGGAAGAGTCATATAAATTTACTCATGGGTTCTAACAACATGGAATGTGAGTTATTGCTGCAAGTAGATTTTCAGTTTCTTATCAAAAGGATGGATGTGGAGTTCAAGAGGTTTATGTTGGATGGTGAGCATATTGATGGTAGCCCCAGGTATGAGAGTATTTCAAAATTATTGTTTCCTCCTACATCATTTTGTTATCATGGTTATCATGGGAAGCATGCTAGAAAGAATGATAGAATTCCCAACTTCAACTTTGGTATGATTAGTGAGTTCCTTATTGTACACATCAAAGGAACTTTCATGGGGAATCATGCATGGTTCTTTCTAAGGACTAATATTCTGATTTGGGAAGGTGAAAAGCAAAGGTACATCTATGTGTGGGACAATATGACTGAATTTGTGGGCAGCCCTCACTCATGCAACGATTGGGAAATAACTAACATAAGGTACCACACTGAGGTCATCTTTATTTCTCATATGATTCAGAAATATACAGGCTGCATTGACTTGTTGTGGGCTGCCATGATAGTCACAAGAGTGCTACTAAGCACACAATTCAAAACCAAGGTATGTACGGCTGTTGCAAAATCATTTCCAGTCATCACAATTCAGTTTTTAAGCAATAAAACACATTATAACAGCCATAGCATGAAGAGGGACATGTGGGTTGAAGTTTGGTATGAGGGGATTCATCATATGGAGTTCTTAAATACCCATTGCTCGTTGTTTGGAAGTAAACTTGGAGCAATTAAGGGTTGTTACAGTCACCATATAGCCCCTTTACAATCAGTTTGGCCCCATTTATCAAAGGATACAAGTGGAAAAATCATTGGAGCAATGAGGGGTGACAAGTGCCAATACCAAATGAACATTAAGAGGGTTGTTTATGAATTATTGACTGTTGTTTTTGGCATTTTCAGTTCGTTCTTTTTGCTGATCACAGTCACAAGGAGAAAGGTTGACAAGGGAAAGTTGTGTTTCCCACTTCTTAACATTTTTGCAGCATTTTGGGCAACTACATGTGCATTTCCAGCCAAGTATGTAAGGCACATAATTCCAGATAATGGGGTAAGGAACAAGGTAGACATCAATGATGAGTTCTCCATCTCTTGTATTTTGCATGCAAAGAAGTGTTACATAAACTTGCTCATGATTTCATTTGCCCACATGCAAGTGAACCTAAAGGTACTTTCAATCATGGGGAATGATTCCTTTTGGTTTGGAGTTGCTAACATGATATTTTCAGTCCTTGCATGGTTGTTTTCAATGCACAAATGGTTGAATGTTGCAAAGGAATTTTGGGTTTGCCACACTTATGGTTGTTACCTCATATCTTTATTGTTGGTCCACTCAATTTCAGTCATGGACAACTGTACATTTGAGCCATTTGAGTGGAATTCTTCGCATGATAATATTGGTAAGAGAGTCTCATCATCAAAGACAATCATCCCAACCATCATATTGCTGATTTGGGTGGAATTCAGAATGACTGGTAGTTGTTGTAACTCATTTCCAGCCCCTACACAAATCAATTTTGAGTCTCCTAGTAGGATTTGGGATCCAAGCATTTGCAATTGCTTGAGGACAAGCAATTTTGGGAAGGGAGGACTGTACTGTCCCCTTTTCCCACTTGAGCATTATAAATTTGACTTCTTGTCATTCCTTCTCCATGGAAAAGAAGTAGAGGAGTTGGAGAAGAACATTGAGCTTTCATTTGCATTTGTTTTTCTAATTTTTAATGTTTCTTTTTAGTATGTGTTTGTCTTTATCAGTTCGGTTGGGTTTTATACACTTTAAAAGACAATTAAAGATTAAAAGACTACTTGGGGCTGACCTTTCTATTCGAAGCTTTGGCACCAAAAGGAGGTTCTAAAAGAAGATTAGAGAGCTCATTTAAAGGATCTAGACATTGGTGCATTTTCTATTTTGGCATTGTGAGCTTGTTTCTCCTTGTTCTTCCACTTGAGGACAAAAACCTTCTTGTGTGGAATCTAGAAGGATGAAAACCCTTCTGTGTGGTTTTATTTGGAGGACAAAAAACCTCTCGACATTGCATGAACTTGAAGTGAATTTTATATTTGAGGAGAATCATCTGTTTTTAGATTTGTATTTGATTTCCCTATGTGGAGCAACCTACCTTGGTATGGGGTTTGATGCCTTTAAGGGCATAAAGTTGATCTTTCACTTCATAATCTGATTTTCCATATTGTATAAAGCTGGAATCTTCATTCTTATGAATTTTGAGGGTTTCTAGACCCATATTTTGTAATTTTGATGTGGTTGCTCTTCGCTGATCAATAATTAATTTCCAAGTGTGTGTGGCTTCAGATTTCTCATTGATTCATGGTCTATTGGATGCATAAATTATATATCTAAATTTTGGTGAAGTTATTTGAGGTGTTTTCAGTGCTTTGACTTCATTTTTATATTGTTGTTTGGGAAATCAGTTCGCTGGTTTTAATTTTCAGTCTGCTGATTTTAAAATCAGAATTAATTATCTTGGGGTTTGAGCTAATTTACTTGGTTGTGGTCCAATCCCTTAAAAGGGATATTACATTGTGTAATTTTATCAATTGAATTTTTAATGACACCGGTAATTGTGCGAGACATTTCTACTACGTATAGTGCTAAAAATATCAAAATTGGGGTCGATTTCACGTTGGTTCATGTTTAGGATTTTCTTTTAAAGGGATATTTGATGCAAAGACAACGTGATAATAGTGCCACAAATGTGGTGCAAATGCGACACATACCACATTTATGTCAAACTACTTTTGACCACACATCTTCACATTACCTATTTAATCCCAAGTGGATGTCATTTTCACTACACCCATAATTTTCACTCTTGTGAAGAAGGAGAAGGAGCTCAAACAACCTAGTGTTTTTGCCACATAAAAATAAAGGTAAGTTTTTTTTTAATTTGAATTTTCATTTAATTTTTATGATGATAATTGATATCAATTTTAAGTAAGCTTTGATTTTATTTCAGCGTTAATAAAAAATTTATAAAAAAATATTTTGTGGGACTACATATCCTTGGGCCATTTTGTCATTAAAATAAATTAAACAAATGCATTCCATGACACGTTTGCATATCTTGGAGTCGATTAGCCAATTTTTTTGCTTTATGTATGCAAACAACTATAACATTATACAACAAAAGAAATTCCATTATACATTGATAGATGTCCATACCCTAAACACAAACACCAATTTTCACACGGGCTTTGAGTATGTGAAAAGTTGTGGACTATATCTTTATGTCGATCTTCATTGAACTTGTGATAAAGTTTGAATTTCACTTTGAAATTTATTATTATCGAACATGAACTTGTAGACACAAAATCACGCACTTTGGGTATCTATCTAATCCTGATCACATACCACTATTCATATGATTCCTAAGTAAGAAAAGTACTAAATGATCTTTGTATTTAACTATCTTTGCTTGTTTTCTGTTTCCACTTTTGGTCTTACACTTCTTCTTGCCCATTTTTTCTTTTCATACTTCGACATTTCTCACTCTAGATGCCAACGCCCATCCAGGATGCTAGCGCCAGACGCCCGACCTCTTTATACTTTGATCACATATTTTGGGTCCTTTCTATCCATTTGGGCATCTTATTTTCTTGGTGATTAGCCTTTTCGAGGTTAATTATGAAATTCAAGCAAGGGAATCATATAAATACAAAGTTATGTGATCATAATAAAGGACCAAATCTTGAGCATTAGCTATTACCACCTAAGGTTACATCTTACGAGCATTTTAGGAGCATTTAAGCATTAATATAGCTTCACACAAGGGACAAGAGGCGCCATTTATGCATACACTTCATAGGAAGGGAACTTAATTCTTTCACGCACACATCTATTGACATCTTTTACATCTATATACTTGCTCATTATCGAGTGCGACACGCACAAGAGCCACCTAGGGAATAATTTCGACACACACACACATAAAACTACATTGGGTCTGAGATGTAGTGCAACGCTCAGTCGTAAGTTCAATTTGTTGACAACCGAAGGCATTATGACCCCTCATTTTGCATCTTTATTTTTAGTATTTGATGTGGTTTGAGGGTTTTGCAAGTGCTTATTTATAATTGTAGGTTTCAGGTGAATATCAATGAAGTACAATGACATACAAGTGATCAAAGGCAATAAACAACGAACATATTGTGACCTTGCAAAACCGAGTTCCACAACTTCTGAGCACTTATAGGCACCCATAACAGGTCTCTGATGCGCCATGTGCACCTGACCCTCCATATGCGCCCTAGTCCCAACACTACCGACACTTCGTAATTTTGTGGATCCGATTACGACATCATGCCTCACTTTGTTTCAATAATTTTCCAACTCAAAGACACCTTCAACATCACTATGAATTAGCTAAGTCTTTTTATCCCTTCATTTGCAACTAGGGTTTCATACTTTCTATCTTATTTTACTTGGGTCAAATATGTACTTAATTTTTATATTCAATGTTGTTACATATTTAGAATCAGGCATTTATTAATTCAATATTTGCTTATTCGAAACTCCAACTTTATCTATTATTTTTACATGAGAAGTTTTTGACATGATTTTGTATTATCTTTCCTTAGGGTAAAATTTATCTAGATAATTATTAATCAATTTAAATATTTTAAAATGATGAGTAAGACATTATAATGCAAGAAAAAAAACATGTGATCCTTTTTCATGTTGGTTCCAACTAGCTTTTGCAAGGTGAAATATGGTTGTTTTCACTACTTTCCTATGTGATAGAGTGTCCAAGAAAACAATAATCACCCTGTATCATGATTAAAAGTAACAAAAAATGTATTCTAAAACACTATATATACTTAGAATGAAAGCTATATTAATGTTAATGCTATGGATAGAATCGCTTTGATTTTTGCCGCCCTATGATTTTTTGAATTCTTAGTACCTTCAGTGCTTTGGATCTCGATGTCGGACCCTTCTAGTCCAGATCGGGAGTACTACCCTATAAACTCTGGGGGCCTGTCTCCTCGGCCTCTCCCTGAGGCTTGGAAGAAAGTGGTGGAGGGGTCCTCCTCTGCTTCCCACTCGGAGAAGTTGTCACTCGTGCTCTCTGATGGGTCCCTCTCTCTCCACATCCCTTTTCACAGACGAAGGTTGCTACTACCTCTAGAGATCTATCCCTAGTCGGTAAGAAGTCGATGGGTCCTAGACCCCCCTCAAGACATAAAAAAATGGGCCCGTATGAAATGGAACCCTTGTGGCGCGCTGGAAATAGCTGCGATGCCAAACGGATTTGTCCTCTTCTCCTTCAGCATGAAAGAAGACTTTACTCGAGCTCTGCTGTGTGGTCGTGGTTCTTTGGCAGAAGAGGGTTCTATATCAGGAAATGGTCTCCTGGATTCAACCCACTCACGAAACAACGACACAGGCTCCAATTTGGGTTCGTCTTCCAGGCCTTCCTCTGGAGCTGTGGCACCCTGCAGTTATAGAAGGTATTACTCTATCTATGGGTTCTCTAATCGTAATAGACCAGGCCACTAAGGCCAAGACTAGATTCATTCATGCTCGTTTCTGTGTCAACATTGATGTCAGTTTCCCACTCTTGAAATCGATTGATCTCTTATCTAATTTTGGAACCTGGTCTCAATCCATTGAATATGAATATATTCCACAAGCATGTTCTATCTGCAAAAGCATCGGCCACAGAGCCTCTGGCTGCCCCACTAAGCCTCAGCCTAAACCCAAAACCCTGGTTACCTCTCCCAAAAATAAAGGAAAATATATCCCTAAGATCATTCTGAAGAGACCCCGGTCATCCCCACATCTAACCCCTTTGCCCTTACTGGAAGGAGAGATCACCGCGACTCTAACTTAGCCTCCCGCTCGACCCCCAGCCTCTTTCCACTTTGGTCTCTATTCCCATGGAGGTCTCCCTGGCCTCCCCTTCCCCCTCCTCCCTGGCTATCCCCCCTTTGGTGGTTGTTGTTGCCCCCCTCTCCGCCTTCCCACTCCTCACCCTCCAACCTCCTCCTCTCCCTTCCCCCTCTCCCCGGTCTTGGCACGGAGTTTCCCCCTACTAACTCCAATTTCCTCGGTCCTCCTTTCCTTCCCCTCTCTGATTTCCTGATCTCCCCATCCACTCAATCCTCTGAAGACAGTTTGAATCCCCACATGACCCGAAGCGTAGTAAGAAACCTGATATTGGCTCTGAGAAAGTCCATGGGCGTACCCGGGAAATGTTAAGCTGCAATAAGAATCAGCCCTGAATGTGGCCCAAGGAACACAGAGCACCATCCCCATGGTTGTGGGGAGTAAATCCAAATCCAAGAAATAAAGGTGATCTCATGGAATATTAGAGGGCTCAATTCTCTGCAAAAACAAAGGGTCCTCAAGGATATGAAATTTAACCACTCTCCTGACATTATCATGCTTCAGGAAACCAAACTCAAAAAGGATGACAGTCTCTTGAAAATTTGGTGGTTGCCTCTTTTGCTTCATAGCTTGCTATAGGTAATTCGGGAGGCTTATGCACTCTTTGGGACCCCAAATAATTCAAAGGTGATTGCCTTCTACAGCACCCCAATTTTTTGTGCACTCTCTTCCAAGAGGTAGATTCTGACACTACTTGGATTGCAATCAATGTTTATGCCCGAACTTGGAATCACAACGTGAAAGACTCTGGCAGGACATCTCAAATTTCATAAAAATTTGTGGAAATCTCCTTGTGCTTATTATGGGAGACTTCAATTACACTCTATACCCTTTCGAAAAGCAAGGTGGAGCCCTGTAAATCCCAACAACATGGAAGCTTTGGCTGACTTTATACACGGGGAGACTCTCCTTGATATGGACCTTCATGGTACCTCCTTCACTTGGTCCAATCGCATAGTAGGCAGAAATCACATAGAAAGCAGATTGGATAGGGCTATGGGATCCTTAGATTGGATCTCTCTTTACCCCGATTTATTTCTCAATTATTTATCCGAGTGGCGTGTTGTAGCCCTTTAATCCTATGTGCCAACAACAAGATGAACATAAAAATCCTCCCTTCGCTTTTAGATTTCTGGCTAGAAAATAATCATTTGGACCCTCTTATTAAGAGCTGGTGGGATATCAAAATTTAGGGCTCCGATATGTTTAAGTTCTCTAGTAAAATTAAGGAAATAAAAAGCAACTTAAGATCTAGAAGAGCAATGTGTTCGGCAACATCAAAATTCGTAAACAAAAGCTGACTCAGGAAATAGCTAACATTTCTGCTCTGATGGAGGTAGAAGGAAGAACAGAACAACTCCATAAACAAGAAAGGCATCTTCTCAATGACTTCCACAATACCCTAAAGGAAGAAGAGACCTATTGGAAGCAGAGATATCAGTGCTTTGGCTGGAGAAGGGAGACCATAACACCAAGTTCTTCCACATTACAACCTCTAAACACAAAAGCAGGGACAAAATCAAAGAACTGCTAACTCGACAGGTAATATTTTAACCTCTGACATTGAGATTTCTAATGAATTAGTCTCTTTTTATTCTAATCTCCTTCAGGCGAAGGACCCTCCCAATGAGCAAGCTATGTCCAAGATGCTCCAACACATTCCCAAATTAATCTCTAAGGACATGAATGGCAATTTAATGAAACCCTTCTCTATGGAGGAAATTCATAAAGCGGTCTTCACTATGAAAGGTGACAAAGCTCTAGGCCCCAACGGCTTCCCTGCTACCTTTTTCCAAATCTTCTAGGAAATCATCAAGCAAGATCTTTACAAGGCGGTTAAGGAATTCCAGTCCAACAACTCCCTCCTGAAAGAGTGGAACACCACCTTCATAGCTCTTGCTCCCAAAGCTCTTGGATCTAAGTCGGTTGCCAACTTCAAGCCAATTAGCCTCTGCAACACCTCCTACAAAATCATCACCAAAATGTTAGCCGCTCGGCTTAAGCCCTTGATGAATGACCTCATCATGGCAAATCAAAATGGATTCATCAGTGGACGCTTTATTCAAGGGGGTATCATCACCGTTCATGAATCCATCCACTCGGCCCATCACTCGAAGTTTGTGGGGATGATCCTCAAATTAGACATGTAAAAAGCATTCGAAAGAGTTAGCTGGACTTTCCGATCCGAAAAGTGCTAAAAAGTTACGGATTTGACAGCAAATGGTGTAACTGAATTTTGTCTTGCATTGCAACCCCTTGCCTCTCGATCCTCATAAATGACATCCTAGTAGGCTTCTTCAAAAATAGTAGAGGTATTCGACAGTGGACCATCTGTCTCCTTTCCTCTTCCCATTAATGAATGAGACTCCTCAAGCAGAGCTCTTGAGGCATCCAAAAGTCAATTTTTCATTTTTGACATCAAAATCGGTTCAGCCTCCCTACGCCACTCATAGCCAATTTGCGGATGATACTCTACTCTTGAGTGCAACCTCGGTGATTGAAGCTCGTGCCCTCAAAGAAATTTTAGAAAACTATCAACTTGCCTCTCAGCAATTGATTAACTTCAACAAAAGTAGTATCTCTTTCCTAAACACCACTGCTCAAACTCAAAGAAGGATTGCTGACATATTTGGTTGCAAAATTATGGACTTACCCTCCTCCTATCTTGGCATTCCCCTTTTCCAAGGCAAACAAACCAAGAATCTATGGAATCCTGTCATTGAGAGATACCAAAAAAATTGGCCGCTTGGAAAGGTGCCATTCTTAGTCAGGTTGGAAAACTTCAATTGGTCAAAGCTACTCTTCAAATTTTACCTATCTATTTCATGTCTCTTCTCAAAATGCCTTCCTCAGTGATTTCTATTGTTGAGGGAATCCAAAAGAAATTTCTTTGGTTAGGGGTGGAAGCCAAAAAATAGATATACCTGGTCTCTTAGAATGAAGTCTATAAGCCGACCAATCTGGGTGGGCTTGGTATCAGATAGATTGCTGATATGAATGTTGCTTTCGTTGGCTAAAATTGGATGGGAAGTTGCTCAAGGTAATTCACACTAGGCTTAAATGCTGAGATCTAAATATCTGACGCAAGATGAAGATTTTCTTCTCTCCTCCCCGCCCCGCGGCTCGGCTATCTGGAACTCGATTACTAGCTCTCTTCCTCTTTTGTGTACTGGGACCAAGTGGAGGTTTGGTAATGGTAGATCAATAGACTTCTGGTCGGATTGGTGGATTGGTGATAAACCTCTTGAGCCTCAACCCTATTTGGGACCCTATCAAAAGGAACCTCATCAATCATCATGGTAGGAAAGTTTCTGGATATTGGAGAGTTCAGAACTCAATCCCCTCTTGGCATATTTCAGATTGGTTGGGCATCAGTGAACTTCAGAGTCAACTTTTGATTCAGTTGCGGTTTGCCCTTTCCTCTCTCTATATTCCTTTCTCCTCTCCTGCTGATGATCATATCTGGCCCCTCTCCCCCTCTGGTTCCTTCTCCGTTAAAGCTGCCTATAACACCAAGCTCCAGACCATTTCTAGCCCTCCTCTCTTCAAAATTTGGCCCAAAGAGTCTATTCCCAAAATTGGCTTCTTTGCCTGGCTCTCCTTCAAGAATGCTTTCCTCTCAGGAGAGAACTTAAAGAGGAGAGGCTTCTCGCTTCCCACATGTTGTGTTCTTTATTGCAAAGCCTTGGAGTCCTCCTCTCATCTCCTTCTTCACTGCCCCTTTGCCTAGGCTATTTGAGTGGCTTTTGTCATTTTTTGGAGTTGTTTGGACTTTCCTAGATTCTATTCATGATACCCTCATTCAATAGTGTTCCCCCTTCTCTCACTCGACCCTCTCCTTGGCATGGAAACTTTGTTAGGAATGTATAGTGTTCACATTATTATTAGTGTGTGCAACTATATTATCAAATATAATATATATAAATTGTAATATTATTAATGATGAGTTAATATAACTCATATTAATAATATAGGATTAATAGTTGTATTAAACAACTATAACTAATATTGTTTATATGTGAGATTTGGTTATACAACCAACTCACGAATATAGGAGTTTGTGGGGAGTGTTGTTGAACAGTCTCTGTGAAAAAGTTTTCTTTTGGTGTCATAGCAGGTACAACCGGATGTAGCATTGAATCTCTATTGCCCGAGGATGGTGGGGGCATATTAAGATTTCATAGGAGCTGTGTGTAGACTGCATCCTTCCACTCATCAAAGTGATTTGAATATGTGCCAAAGTTCCTGAAAAACACGAATTTCATCATATATTTCTATACTCTTAGAAGATCATAGTGCAATTTCACTTAAGGACCTGCTAAAGATATACTCGAATAGGAATCAGGAGTCTCATTTTGTAAACACGTCTATCCTTCAGCTAATAGATCCATACGCATTCATAGGATCACGAAATTCTGGTAGTGGGCGTAGCCCATCAAAGATACGTCTGAAGCATCGATCACAATATTCCATTGAAGGTTTGAATCAACACTTTATTAACGTGGATCTTTTCATATAATTATTGTATCTGATTCTCAGTTTAAAAAAAAAACATCGTATGGTTTGACTCATTGTCTCCGATACACTGGACGAAATATTCAACTCCAATCCTGTGTATATGCATCCAGATACACGAGGTTTTGTGCCTTTCATTGGGATATCTCCATCTCTATAATTGTTGTGGCTCTCTCAATGCTTGATACATTATCTAAGCGTGGATTTTAGACTGCGTTATGCATGTCATGAATTTTAAAGGAAACACAGATTTGTATGTACATGAGGCACATAGAAAACGTGATCAGAGGAGAACATTTATAGAGCCTGCATGCATAATAGTTGGCATAGTGTGTTAAAATTGCCAAAGACTTGGCCATCATAAAGTCAGACTCAGGGGTGTATGCAGAGATTTACGCTGTGGGCACTTCTGGATTTCTATGCGCATCCATTCACCGGTGGACAGACTGTGATATCTTGTTATTTGATCTATTTCAAACCAGATCTTAGACGCTATAATCATTCCGCCAATCATCATTAGTTGCAGATTCAGTCAAATCTTTGTGCAGAAAAAGTAGTCAAAATTCATTCGCTGAGCATAGAATAGCTTGACACAGTCTTGAAAGCGGTCGTGCCTTGCGTGTGGAGGTAACTATCATTGTTTGTATTCTATTTTGTATGGCTATGATCACACTGTGCATCAGAGTTGGATCAATTTGCATTACTCAGAATTCTTCCCACGTGTTCGTCCTCTATAAGACGCCAGTTGTGCAGGAATATTAAATATTGAAGTGCATGTCTCATACTAACAACTATTAGTTTGATTAACATAACTATTGAGAGCTCCTTCCGCATGATGTAGTGAAAAACTTCAACTTTGGACTCCACCAATTAAGGTATTATGTAATTTGATATTCACTTGATAGTCATTTCTATATATTTCAATATTTTGTTTTGATTTATATCATAGAAATATCCATGTAAAATTTAAAAAGTAATTTGTTCTTATTACTTTTTAAATATATAGTGTAAATCAGGAGCAATATCGTTAAAGTCGACTCCCCTAAGAGTGTATTTTCAGTTGAAACCGACGCTCTAAGGTATAATGGACATTCCATTAGAAAAATTCAATGGTCTCAATTTTCACACATGGAAAGTCAAGATCAGATGCAGTTGATGAACAAAAATCTTTGGAGGATAGTAGATGGAAAAGAACCAACACCTTCAGATCTGACCAGATTGGTAGAATGGGAAATACGGGATGATAAAGCCAAAGCCATTATTGGCCTTGCCCTTTCAGATTCTGAATTACATTATGTTGATCTAGATAAAAAATCGAAGGACATCTGGGATAATCTGAGCAAATTATTTGGTTCAAAAGTAGTCAATGCAAAGTTTTCCTTGAAACTTCAATTGTTCAAGCTCAAAATGAGTGATGGAGATACAATGTCTAGTCACATCAACAATTTACGATCTCTTCTGAGATAACTTGCGAATAAAAGCTCCAGTAGACGACAAGGATGCAAAAGCTATTTTGTTGAATAGTTTACCACCCAAATACAGTAATGTTGTTTTCACTCTTGGTCAGATGCCTTCCAACTCATTGGAAGATATGATATCAACTCTTCTTTCTGAAGAAAAAAGGACTAAAGAAGATATAGAAGAAGAAATGACAATGTATGTGAAAAAGAAATACAAAAAGTTCTTTAAAAAGGACTTAGAATGCTTTTATTGCAAGAAAAAGGACACATGTCTAAATTTTGCACGACTCGAGCCAAAGATCTTCTCTGTGGAAAATTGAAGCCACATGAAGCAAATATAGGTGTAGAAAAATCTTTCGAATCGGAAGATGAACGAGTGGTGATGAACCCGATTATAACTCGAAGACTACTTGTTTTGAGTTCGGGGATTATCGAGAGGATGGAGGAAAATGGAGGAAGGAGGTCAATCAACAACCTCTCGTTAGTCACCAATGATGGGGCCGCACAGATGGTTTGGTGACATGTGTGCAGTGTGGTTTCTTTTTTTAGTTCATTTTTAGTGTTCCTATTTGCAGTGTGATGGTTTGCTGAATAAACCCTTTTCAGAGATTTTTGGAGGAGTCATGTTTTCAGAATACTCACTTTTGGGAGCGAGATTAGATTTTGAGTTAGACTCAAGTGATGGTTATCCATCTAGTGTGAAGCTTGTGAATCTTGGAGATTCAAAATTCGGGTGCCCAGGAGGAAGGGAAAGTCCCACAGGAACCTAAAGAGAAAGGGAGCATTCCTGCATAATTCAGCTCAACACTACACCTTTATGAGGGTAAAGAGATAATCTATGGAGTTTGTACTTGGTCTAAGAAGTGCTTTCAGGAGGTGGTTCAACTTCTTCGAATATGGTTCTTCACCGTGTTCACATTAAGGGGGTGAAGATTAGTGATTAATAATGTTCACACTAAGGGGGTGAATGTTAGGAATGTATAGTGTTCACATTATTATTAGTGTGTGCAACTATATTATCAAATATAATATATATAAATTGTAATATTATTAATGATGAGTTAATATAACTCATATTAATAATATAGGATTAATAGTTGTTATATTAAACAACTATAACTAATATTGTTTATACGTGAGATTTGGTTATACAACCAACTCATGAATATAGGAGTTTGTGGGGAGTGTTGTTGAACAGTCTCTGTGAAAATAGGAGTAGACTCTCCTATTAATATGTATCAATGTATTAGCAGAATATACAGTAAAGATAATATTATTCGTGTGTAAATCTGGTGTCAAGTTTTCAAACTTATCCTCCCCATGGCCTTTGGGGCATCTAGAAAGAAAGAAATAGGAGAATATTTAAAGACCGGTGTTGGGATCCTGGGAGGGTGGCCAACCATATAGCTATTCTCTTCCAAGATAATCTCAATGGATGCTTATGGAAGAAATATCAAAAAAATACAATTATGCAATCACAAGGACTAGTGTCAGTAGATGACGATCCTTCCCACAGCTAAGCCCTCTTCCTAGGCTCGTTCTGTTGTTAGGTGGCTCCCTCCTCCACGGGGATGGATGAAACTCAATACGGATGGTGCTTCTAAGGGTAACCCTAGGAAGTCTGGGGGGTGATCCTCCGAAATTCGCTGGTTCCCCTCAAGCTGCTATCACAGCTAACTTTAACTTGGGTACCAATCACCATGCTAAAGCCTTAGCTATCCTTAAGGGGTTGGAGCTGAGTCTTAAAATTGGCAACGATCCCTTAATTGTGGAAAGTGACTCTCTCAATATTATAACTCTCCTCAACTCGGATGACCCAGGTCAATGGGCTTTTAAAAACATTATTGCTGACATCCGTCTCCTCCAAAGGAACTTTTAGCAGATCAAGTTCCAACACATTCTTCGGGAAGGAAATAAGGTGGCAGATTGTTTGGCTAACATTGGTGTCCTCCTTGATACTCAGCAAATATGGTTAAATAATGTTGATCTACATTTCCAGCTTCCTATCCAGATGAGTGTACGTGTAATCAAGAAACACTGAACCACGTAGAGTATACTGAGGGCTTAGTACTTGGAGATGACGATGGATGATACGGGTGCAAAGAAAACAAATGCATGATATCAAGAAGCTAGATCGTCAGAAACTAAACTAGATAAGGTTAGAACGGTGAAAGATCCCAAACCCGTTTTTGTCTGAATACTTTTTTTTTTTTTTTTTAATATAATGCTCAGGTATGGAGCTGAACTGGTAATATCAAATAAATCCATGAAGTAACATTCTCACACTGCATAATAATTAAAATACTGCAAACTCCCGCAAACCGGGTATATATAGAAATGGCGCCTAGGGTTTAAATGATTGATTTCTTCATTAATAACGCAGCCATACATTCAACATTGATTTCTAATGATAAATAATTAGGGCAAACACAAATAGAAATCTGCAGATGGAATAATACGAATATTTACCCCAAAATTCACGAGAAAGAATCCAAATCAAATCGATTTGGTATATATATGTGGCTGAAATGTATAACAATAAACTATCATGAAAAATACCTCTGATAATGCATACATCAACTGTAGAACAAGTCGCCCCACTCTTGGTGTTGCCTGAATGCCCACTGCTGCAATTTATTTCTCTATCTGACACTGCTGAAATGATAATAACCTGTGTAAACAATGAAGATTCCTGGGTGGAAGCTTCTCTCACTGCTCCTGGGGTTTCCGTCCGCAAGAGTAATAATCCAGAGGGTTTCCGTCCTTGGATTTTGTCTGCAAAAGCTCTGTGCTAACTGCTCTGTGAAAATGATAATAATCTGAATGCCCTTCCCCAAGTCGCATTTTCCTTCATATAGCCAAAAACCCTTCCAAATATCCAAGTCGCACTTTTTGGCCAAAACCCAATAATTAATATTTAATTAATTATTTTGCTTTACTAAGTGGGTCGCATTTTTGGGTTTAATCAACATACCCAAACAAGTCGCACTTTTGGCTAGGAATTGCATTTAAATAATTTATTAATTTTATTTAAATACATTTTCCTAAGTCAAAGTCACCCAAACAGTTTATTAATTCATTATATGTGCTTTAATGATATTTTACTTTAATTCGAGCACCATATAATAGAATAATAAACCGAAGTCACCCTTGAAAACACCCTTTTGGCCGTCGGGTAGACAAAACAGGCCAAAAGGTCTTCGACCGAACTAACCGAGAAAGAGGGACATTACAAACAGAATATGCGGGGGTTACTCAGACAGTGTCGGTTCCAAGAGGATTTCAACTCCCTTGGAGGATGCTAACCCCCATGTCAGACAAGATAATAATAGATTATGAACAGTAGTAATGGAATATAAAATGGAAAGTAACTAAAATGACAAGGGAACTTAGCTTGTGTCCTGCTATGGAAATGAACCGGGGATCAAGATGACAAGATAAGAGACACTATCAGAGCTTTCTCCTTCAAACGGGTAGAACTTAGTTAAGCTCTTTCTTCTCTTCTTTAGGCCTTGGTATCTCTAGGTCTTCTTCCTTTCTCTCCTTTTCGGTCCTGAAATATGGGAGAGAAGCTCCATATTTATAGCTTAGATGTGAGACTAAACTGCAGGTTAAATGATACCAGGGTGTAGTAAAGTAACTTGAGTTAGGGATGTGATGTGATCACGTGGGTCCCATACTTTGACTTATTAGGCAAAGTGGGGGGCATGATTGACATGGTGGGTGAGATAAAGATTCCATTTTAAAAAGAAGGTGTCGGATGGGTGCATTTTGAATTAAATAATTTGTGAGAGATGGGGGATGATTCCAAAAATTGAATTATCAAATGGGTCCATATGGAGCCCATTGATAATCAATCAAATAATGTGAGCAAATAGATAGGATTTTATTTAATTTAAGAGAAAGAGATGTGAGAATGGAATTAACGTGAATGTAAGATGTTGAAGGGGTGCTATACCAAAAATAGGTGTCTACATTTGCCCTTTTTTGTTGAGTGGTTTGCGATAGCAAGCCACGAGATAAAAACAAAAAGGGTTAGATGAAAGATGTGTCGAGGATGGATGAAGATATGACCAAAGGCAAGATTCCCTAGGAAAAAAAAGGATCGTAATAAATAAAATAAAAAAGTATGGCGGTGGCTCCAATATCACATCGGTAGAGGACAATTGTGGTCTCAACGAGAGACAGACAACAATGTTCTATCAGACCAGTGAGTGGGTGAAGACCACTACAGTATGGATGTAAACCAAGATGACCAATGGGTCATAGGAAAACATCAAAATATGTGCAACTGAATGTGAAAGATGTGCGCAATCCTTTGTTTCTGCGAGGAATCATGCAAAAAAATCATGCGTCCAAAAAAAAGGACGTGGATGAAGATAATGATGCCCCAACACAGAGGACATGAGAAGGACACAAAGTGAGTTATATGCGTTGACAAGTACAAGGATGAAAAGGTGCCCCAACATAAGACATAGATAGAATAATCATAAATGTGGACAAGATGAGTAGATAGGATAGAAAGGTGAGATAAAATGCCCTAAAAGGGTAATAAATATGATGGCAATCATGTTTTATAGGAAAGATGCATAAGTGTTAGCAAATTAGAAGGTGAAGAAGAAAAAAAGTCTTATTTCTTTCAGTAAGTATGATAGAGATACTTTTGTGACAAAACAAAAGCAGAGAAAATATTCAAGGAAGAGAACAAGATTAGATAGGTGATGGCCGTTATGGTATCTTCCAAGACAAAAATGTCAAAAGAAGATGGGAAGAGATTCTTAGAAATGGATATGATGATGTCCCTATGAGAGGAATGATGAAGATAAAAGATGTGACGAGGGTTCTAAAAAAAGAGAAGACTTCAATGTGGCAAAAAGAGAAGAACAAGAACGGTAATGAAAGGGATAGATGGCGATACATAAATGGAGAAACATTGGCATTGACTATGAATGCCAGATGTAAGGGATGTTGAGAAAGAGAAAAGGGAATAGACAGGAGGATTGGTTGATTATGAGAAGAGCAAGAAAGATTGAATATGAAGGTGACAGGGATATGGAATAGAGGAAGAAGACAGAGGAGGAGAAAATAAGGAATGAAAGGGGAGGAAGAAGATAACAAAGAAGGATTATAGAAAAGGGGAAATGAAGAAGGACAAACAAAGAGAAGACAAGAAAAGAATAGAGTAGAGGATGAAATTATGAAAAAGGGAGAGAGTTATTCAAGATGAAAGGCATGATGAAGGATGGAGCAGAGGAAAACAGAGAGGTAATGGAAAACGAAAGAGATGATAGAGCAAAGAAAATTGAAGGAAACAGATCATAGTGAGGAAATCCAAGGCAAAGAATATGGAACTGACCGCATGGAAATGCATGTGGATGATGAGATGATAAAGGAAATGGGATAATGTTGAAGAGTCGGGTTTTGATGGGGAAGTAAGGAGGAAGTGTGAGGTAAAATGGGAAGAAGGACGATGTAGAGGAAGTGAAATAAGATGAAGATCAGAAAGGAGGAGAAGACAACAAAGAAAATTATGTAGAAGGAAGTGAACCAAGAATGAAGATATTTGGTAAAGAGTGAGAAGCATAAGGAATGTAAAGAGAAACTTGAGGGAAGGAATGACATCGATTGGAAAAGAAATGGAGATGCATGAGATGAGGATATGTTGATGACGAGAAAATAGAGAGAAGGTGTATGATGAAGACAGTGAAGAAATTGGCAAGGAAGAATGGAAGATAGAGAGGTGGTGAGGAAAAAGAAAGGATGGGATAGGAGAGGAAATGCTAGTGAATGGATGTTAGGAGAAATCCACCGATAATGATCAGTAGGAAAAGATGGGACAAAAGATAAGACAAGGGAGAAAGTAAACGAAGAATGGGAGGGGGAACGCCAATGAAGGGACGTTAGGAGAAGTCCTCGATAATGATCAGAGGACACAGAGGAAGGAAGGAATGAAGATAGAATGGAGGAGGTCAAAGAAAAGGATTTAGGATGTGCAAGAATGGGGATGAGTGATTTTTAGGAGAAGTCCATCGATAATTCTTAGTGCGAAACAAAAGATGATGATGAAAGAATTGGAAGATCAATGACAATGATGGGTAAACATGGGAGTAGATATGTGGGAGAACTCTAGAAGATGGAGTGGAAAGAGTAAAGAAAGGAGGGATAATGATGTGTAGGAAGATGAAGATGAGGAGAGGATGCAGTGGATGAGAATGAATGAGAGAGAAATGAAGAAACAAGACATGAAATGAACAAAGAAGCAACGGTTAAGTAAGATTACCCAGTGATGGATGATGGAGATGAAAAAGGGACCTAGTAGGAAGTGGTGTTTGCGAGAATGAAAGAGGAGGTGAGAGGATGTGATGATGGGGAATGACGAGAAAATGTAGATGGAGAGAATGTGGGGTAGTGGGGGAGTGTAGGATGAAAAATCATGCTTAAGAGGACTCTTAAGTAAGATCACCATGCTGCAGGAGGATTTAAGTAAGATCACCAAACCGGCAGTGATGATATGGAAGGAGAAAGACAACATTGTATTGGATGCAGGTGTGGAAGGGTTGGTTGGAATGGATGAGTACGATGAGAGGTGGAAGACAGAAGATGAGGAAGAGATGATGGGAGATGGAAGGATTAGATGGCCAACCATTCTTAAGAGAAACTCTTAAGTAAGATTGCCCTGTGATGGAGATGGTTAAGTAGGATCACCAAACTAGAAGAAGAAGAAGAATGATGAAAAGACTAAGCAGTGTATACCAAAATGGAACAAGAGATGAAAGGAGGTGATATTAAAGTGATAACAAGGAAACAAAGGAGTGTGACATGAATGGATGGAGGAACATATGTAGTTTAGATGGAGAGTGTAAGGGCAATCCTTAACTGGGATGCCCACGTGGTGGTAGTGATGATGCAAGAGTGTTAAGCGGAAAAGGAAGAGTGGAAAGACGTTTGTGGTGGTGATTGTCATCATTGAAAGAGGAAATGGTGGAGAAGCTTCTACAGTGGGAGGATCCAAGGAAGAAGATATACCTTAACTAAGGTTCTCTGGCTATATGGATGGTTAAGCAAGATTGTCAAACTGAAAGTGGAAGAGTAAAAGAGAAACTCAAGAGGAAAGACAAGTAAGATATCTGGCGTTGTGTAAGGGGACAGAAAGGTGAGAAGGATGATGTGGAGACAAATGGTGATGAGTGGACATGGAGAGCGAGGAGCAATGGATCAAAGATGGTGTTGAACATGTTGAGAGATAAGGAGCTACAGGATAATGAACTTGCCTTGAGAAGGATCCTCAAGTAGGATTCACAAACTGCAACGATGATCAAGTAGAATTCACAAACCGAAGAGTGTATTTGCAAACGCATTCATGGAGATGATGGATAGATATAAAATTCATAGTGTGAAATTTGATGTGATTTTTATAAAAGATGATTTGGATGAGATGAATGGAACATAGTTGTAGTAAGGGTGTACAGGGAAACTATGTTTGAAATGGATTGGAGATAAACAAGAAAGGTTACCACTCAAGGCATTGCACTTGTAGCCAATAGTAGGTGTTAACACATAACCAATGATAGTTAGTTATACCAAAAGATCATGAGGGAAATATGGATGAAAGATGCTTATAATTCTAATATTGACATGACAAAGGGATCGAAGATGTGACTTGTATGTGGGAAGAGGGATCTCCAAAGGTGGTGTTCCTTAAGTCTATGCCCCAACTCTGGGAAAGGGAAAGAACAATAGTAGAAAGTTGATCAATGCGGGAAGCTTTTGGAAAATGTTGATAAAAGAAGGTTGATCAATGCGGAAAACCTTCCAGATGCCATAATAACAAAGTAGCCATCCTTCGAGGGTATGGTCTACTTTATACATAATATGGATGACAAGAATAATATGATAGCCGTCCTTCAAGGGATCGGTCTATTTCTTTTGATTTTCTTTGATTTTGATTTGTATACTTTTTTTTTTTTTTGTATTTTGCATGAACAATTGTCCTTCGAGGGATCAATCTATTTTTATAACTTTGATTTTCCTTTTACATACTTGATTTGAGCTTCACATGGGGGAGAGCTGGGAATAGCTAAGTAAACCACTTAAGAGGGGATAAGGAATGTACAAGAGACATCCTGGACCCTTCGCATGGCTGTAATAGGAGAATGAGAAGGTAATGGATGTAATGGTTATGGGATCACATCAAAGTAGTGAAGGCGGATTACATAATTCAGATTATTATAATGATAAATGGAAGGGGCTAAAGATGGTAGAACAATCTAAGGATGTAACTAAGTTCTCATTGGTAGATATATTAATAGTAGATTGGTCGTAAGTGTAATGCATTAAGAGGTTCCATTTCTGGTTTACCACCACGAGAGAGAAGACAATGTAGTTGTAATAAGATGAGATGATAGCCAAGCAGGAAACAAAAACTATATCCTGAAGGAAATGAACATATGACCACAATGGTGGATTTAGATGAAAATAAATGATGATGCCCCAAGAGAGACATAAACATAGAAGGACAATCATGGCCTCAAAGGAGGGCTTGATGAAATAAACGATGTCCCAAAAGAGACACACATATAGCCATAATGGTGGACTTGAAATAGATGGTGCCCCAGAAGAGACACAAATATACCCATAAAGGTGGACTTAGAGAAAAATGTCCCTCAATGAAAAGGAGACAAACATGGCCTTAAAGGAGGGCTTGATGAAAAAGATGATACTCCCAAAAGGAGCACAAACATACAAGAATAAATATGGCCTCAAAGGAGGGCTTATGAAATAAATGGTGTTAGAAGGAGACACAAATATAGCCACAATGGTGGACTTTGAAATAGATGGTGTCCTATAAGAGACACGAATATAACCACAAAGGTGGACTTAGAGAAAAATGTCCCTCAATGGAGAGACAAATATGGCCTCAAAGGAGGGCTTGATGAAAAAGGTGATACTCCCAAAAAGGAGAGAAACATAAAAGAACAAATATGGCCTCATAGGAGGACTTATGAAATAAACGGTGTCCCGAAGGAGACACAAATATGGCCACAATGGTGGACTTCGAGAAAATGGTCCCTCAACGGAAGGAAAAACATGGCCTCAAAGGAGGACTTAGAATGAGATGAGGATTTGGATATAATTAATTTAGATTGGATGGATGTGAAGAAGGTAGACAAACAATGTCAAAGAGCGAAGTCCCTAGTAATAAGGGATTTGAGGATGATGTGTTGAAGGCGAGGAAGATTATTCCCCAAATGAGTTAAATGTGAAGGAGGTAAAGGATGTCGAAAGAGCTTAGATGAGATTATTTTAGATTTGGATGGGGTAAACGATGGAGACCACAAGTGTGTTTAGTAAGATAAGTGGCATTGATGAACAATGGAGGGCATTCCTTAGGAGGAATGACATGGGCTGGATGGATATTAAGGGATGATGTGGATGGAGGGATCATGGGAGATCGATAGATGGGATATGGATTGGATTCAAGGTAGATGGAGAAGGAACTTTCCCTGAATGAGGAAATCATCTTTCTTAATAAGGTTGTGGACGATTGACCGAAAGGCCTTACAATGTTCGATGTCATGACCTGGGGTACGATGATAAGCACAACTGCAATTAGGATTGAACCATGATGGCTTGGGACCATAGGGATTAAAGGCTTTAATAGGAGGAAGTTTGATGGTAGATGTTTGAGTTAAATGTCAAAAGATATCTGTGTATGACCCCATTGAAGTGTCATGGGGAAGGTAACTTTGTGGGTTTTGATAGGATGTCTCAGCTTGGAGTTAGGAGAAAACGTAGATGTAGATTGGATGTGTGAATTTCATGTTTTGGAGGACAAATCAAATTTGGTTGAAGGATGATATTGTTTGGATGTGGATTGATTATTGCAAGATGTCGTAGATGGAAAAATTGATCCTGACATGGATGTTGTGGCATTAGATTGTTGAGAAGAGGAAAACCTGAATGTTTTCATGAGGAGGCGCGTAGGGGACTATCGGGGATGTTTTCCCGAGCCTTAGACTTCAACCGAGAAGATTTACCTCTAGTAGGGATGACAATAATTTCAACCGGAGGATCTGATAGCGGTGGTGTGGTTATTAATGGAGAAACTGTTCTAAAACAAGATGAAGATGTTAATGAAGAGATAGGTGTTTGTATGATGCGATTAATGATATCTATGTGAGACATGGATTGTTTTGATTTGGGCATGGAAAGAGATGATTTTGTAGAGGGAGAAGGTAAAGCATCTTTATTTGATTTAGGTGGATGTGTTGGTACAGTAGGTGATTCAAGGGGTATATTTGATAGGGTTACTAGATGAGAGGATTTGGTTGGTGTGATAGAAGGATTAGGTAAAGAGTATTGGGGTAGACTGGGTGATGTGGCCATGGGAAAGGTTGTCAAGGTAGAGATAGGTGGACTTGTTGACATGATAGGTATAGGGGTCATTGGGATAGATAAAGATGTAGGCACTTTTGGAATATGTGGAGATGTGAGTGATGTGATAACCGATGGAGTAGACCTTATGGGTAAGGGTAATGTAGCAAATGCAGGAGCATTTTTGGATGTAGAAGTAGAAGGGACTGGTTGTTTCATAAATGTTTTGAGGGGTAAGAATGATATGTTAGCTAATGGGGTTGATGTCGAAGGTAGGGTTGTAAGGGTGCATGTAGTAGAACGAATTTTTGTTGGGATGGTTGTGAGTAATGTAGGTGTAGTAACAAGTGTATTTGAGGTAGATATGGGTGAAGAAATAGATGGGAGAGATGTAGGGATATGTGTGGATATGAGTGGGGCTGAAATAAGTGCTAAAGATGAATCTAATGTGGTAGATTGAGGTATGTTTGAAGTGGCGGAAATGGATGATATAGTTGAATTTGATGTGGATGTGATAAGGATAGGAGAAGGTGTAGGTTCAAGATAGGTAGTGAAAGTTGATGTAGGTGTGACAGGTTCTAAATAAGAGGTGGGAATAATGTCCCATGGGAACATGTGGAGTTGGTGATAAGATGGGATCTTGATTGATAGTGTCAACCATACAAGCGTTTGATAGTTGAGATGTAAAGGGGGTGACGTGATTTGTTGGTGGTTGATTAGTTTGTGTAGTGGAAGTATCAATTTGGATATCCCCTTGATTTACAAGTTGTTGGACATGATCTTTGAAGGAACGACATCTCTCAATGTCATGACCTTTGACTTGATGATATTTACAAAAGTGGGCCTCGTGATACCAAATAGGCTTGGCTTGCGAGTTGTCTACATGGGTCGTATGGGAGGAAGTTGGATAGAGTTTACGCTCATCAACTTATCAAATATATAACTATATGATTCTCCTAAAGGAGTGTAGTTGGTTGTTGATTGAGGAGATCATTGTTGAGACCATGTGCTTGGTGTAGATGGGGATGAGGGTTCAATGACCACAGTGTGTTTGCTTGACCTTGAACTTCGTCATTATGTGTGAATGGTTTAGTGGATTCAAATTTTGATTTAATTGAACTTAATTTAAGATGACCCTACTCAATGGCACGGGTTTTGAGCTTGTGAGCCATTGTGAAAGCTTCATCAAAGGTTTGGAATGATTGGATCTACAAAGTGGATGATATATGTTTGGCACATGAATGCGAGAATAAGTTGATGAGTTTGGTTTGTGGGATAGTGAAGGATAGTTGGTTTATAACATCATGCCATTGTGTGACGAAGTGGTGATGGGCTTGTTTTCATATTGTCGAATGGTATATAGATCAGTGATAGTGGTCTTGCGTGTGATATTGATAGAAAAGTGTTCTAAGAACAAATTGTGCAAGTTGAGTGAAAGAGAATATGGAATGTCGTGGGATACTATTATACTAGTCCAGCCCGGGACCAGACAAAGACATGGGGAAAGTGAAGAAGTAAATCATGATCATGCGTAATAAGACAACATGCGTGTTTAAATGCGAGGAGATGTTGTTGGGGATCTTCTTTATTATTGAACTTATTAAATGCAGGAAGTTTCCAATGAGGGGATAGGGTTTAATTGGAACCGACGGATGAATGGGTTCATTACAAATTTGTTCATAGGATAAGGTGTTCTTGGGTGGTACGGTAAGGGTTTCTAAACTAGCTAACCGATTCATTAAGGTGTGAATTGAATCACTCGAGGTGTTGTAAGGTTGAGATTGGATTGGCTGTGTGGTTTGAAAAGTAGTTTGATAAGGCAAATGATGTGTTTGTGGGTGTGTGGGTGTTTGGTGAAGCGTCTGATAAGGTGGTTGATAAGTTTGTGGATAGGATGTTTGTGGAATGGTTTGATAAGATAGTTGATTAATTTGTGGATATGTAGATGTTGGGGGAGTTACTTGGAAAAGACTAACATGTGTCATAGGTTGGGATTATTGCATAGGTTGGTGTTGAGTAATAGGGGCATGACGATAAGTGGGGATATGTGTGTTAAGAATTGGAGATGGTTGGACATGCCTATTAATGGAATTGTCAAAATGGGATGTGGGTGGAATGCGATCCACCAATTTTGGAGATTGGGAGGATTGAGAGATTATAGGATGATTTGAGTAAGAAGTCATATATGGGGTTAGGAGGAGATTTGAGTGTATCTAGAGGAGTAGGAGATGGTGGTGTGATCGATTTAGGAAGATTAGCTTGATGGGGGATATGAGGGTTGGTGTCAAGGTGGGGAGAATTTTGTATGACATGGTTCTCATGAGGTGAGACCATGGAGACTGGAGATTGGGTGACTGAAGGTGTGGTTTTGAGTTTAGTATCTTGTTGGGTGAGATCATCAGAAGAAGTAAGATCATTGGATAAAGTAGATTGTTGTTTTGTCTCGATTTGGGAGAGAGTGACAATAGGTGTGAAATAGAGAAACATTTGTTTATGTATGTTGTTGACAAACAAATCAAGAAGAATATTTTTAACATCATGATTAATTTAGAGGATGTGAACAAAAAAGAAAAGTAGGTAATGAAGGTGCCTAAAGGAGTCTAAGGCTGGTTTCAGGTAGTTATGGATTGGGAGATGTCTGAGACGGTTTCTGTTGGGTGTTTAGGTCCCAATCAGTTAACCAGGTGAGAGGAATGTTTTGATGTGTTAATTATGTTTGTGCAGTCTCAGGTAGTGTGTGATAAGTGAAATGTAGAGTTAAATCCTTTACTTAAGCTATGTGATCAGTAGGATGTAGAAGGTTTGTTTTAGACCAAAATGAAATGTGATATTCGATGTAGACAGACACTCAGGAAAGGGAAAGTTTGATGTAGAAAAGAGAAAATAGAGAAAAATGAGAAATACCTGGAGAAACGCTTGTTGGTGTTATGTGATTGTACTTGATGATGGTGTTTTTAGAAGCGCCAGTTAGTGACCTGAAACGCCCGGGTACCTGAAATTAGATGATTCACGTTCATAGATGGGGTTGATAAGAGGTGACTTGTGATGTGTTTTGGTTTAATCGTAATTTAGACTTTGCTGCAAAAAAAAAAATATGACAATTAGTGGATATGAGTTAAAAAGAGATTTAAAAAAAAATAAAAAAAGGATAAACAAAGACACTCTCTAATATATGTGAAAGAAAAATTCTAGGTGTAGAATTTTAATCTAAAAAAAAAAAAAAAAAAATCACCGTTTGTATATTAAGTTAGAATAAACACATTATTGAAACTAGTCAAATGTAAATTAAATTATAAACTATGAAATAATTACGATTAAATAATAAAATAAATGATGAAATAATGATTAAAATAGCTCCCAAATAAATACTCAATACAAATCGTAATACAGACCGACAAACACCACAATGTGATAATGCATTCAAAATAATAAATTACAACATGCAATAGACAAATAAAAAACCAACTTGAGACTTATAAGACTAAACGCTAAATGACTAAAATAACAATTAAGCACCTAAACGATAAACTACGTTATCAAAACAATATGAACATGTAGGTTGCATTTATTTATGTAGTGAACTATCGATAAGAGTACTTCTAAATTAAATGATTTATTAATGTCTTATATTCTACAATAGTCGACCGACAAGATATGAAAATGATAAGATATCTACAATAATGGGACTAGAAAAAGAAGTGAGGAGCAATATCTAATCAAACTTTCTCATTGACAGAGCTTTGTTCACTTTTAGGTATGCCCAAGGTGGTCCTACTACACATGGACATGGCTTTCACATGTACAATGACATAATGAGAACCAACAGAGATCTAAACGAGAAGTTTATAATTGGGTATGATGCTATGAGCTCTGTTTATAAATATAGTGGAAAATATTGTAAAGCAATTGCTTAAAAAGGAGACTGTACATGCATGAAATTACACTTCAATACCTCCATTGTTGCGTTCTAGCTAGTGTGCAACCATTTCATGCAATAGATTTGGACGACACTACCACAGAAGGAAGGCTATTTCAAGTGTGCGTTGTTGCATTATGTCTTGGTAGAGTTTTTTTTACAGGATATGTTTTAAAAAAACATGGGAGCTATGTTTTTAATGTAATGAGACAGCCAAAAGATATGCTCACGATATTCCTGGAGTTGCTTTAATGACTCTGCCTGCATCAAGATTAAATCACTAGAATTGCACGTGGAAAAGAGATGAGTGAGCTTTGCAGAGAGAAGAGAAGTAGCTCGGGATTTGCGTGGGAAAAGGATCAAGTCAGTTGGATGGAATGGCCGAGTGGTTGAGGAAAAGGAGCCTGGTGGATGTGGGAAGAAACTTGGATAGAGGTGCTAGTGATGAAGAATCGTGGAGAGAAGGGGATAGTCGGACCGAGGGGAGAGTTTAGTGGATGGTGGGAGTCGGTGGGAATGGCTTGGGAGAGGAATGGAGGTAGCTTGGAATGAAAGGATTGGTGGTTGAGGAGGGGGATGATGGATTTGCGTAGTGTGTCAGAAAGGAGGATTCGGTGGGGAGTCAGTTGGGAGGACTGGTGGACGAGTGAAGTCAAGGGGAGTGGTAGGGAGGAATGGCGGTTGAGAGGATGTGCTGAGGCAAAGGAGATGGGAGGAAGGAAAGGAGAGGTGCGACAGAAGAAGGTGATAGGGAAGCTCATGGGGAGAAGGAGACAGTGAGGTGGGAGTAAAGAAGAGATTGAAGTGGGGATGGTGGTGTGTAGGAGGTGGGAGGTGGGAGGAGCGACTGGGCAAGAGATGGGGTTTGGAGAGAAGGAAAGGAGAGGGGAATTGATGGATGGAGATGAGTGTGTGTTGGGTGGAGGTTAGTGTGGGATGGAGGCCGAGGATATTTGGAGTGGAGAGTGGGGTCTATTTGGTTAGGGTGATGGGTAGTTTAGGATAACTAAGATTCAACATTTTTTTTATATTTCTTTATTTTATTTTTAAAGTATAAATTACATTTATTTATTATTTATTATTATTAATTAATTTTTTAATAGCAACAACAACAACAAAACTATTGATCATTTATAAACAACCAAATAAAAATACTTTTCAAAATAACAAAACTACGTACTGTAGATGGAGAAAGATGACAAAATGCAAGTGTCACACCAAACAGACAAAGGTAATACTAAATTCCATGAAAAGGTAAGTGGAAAAATGAATGATGCACAATATTATATATAATGCGACGACAACTAGGAGAATAAGGTTAATTTCCAGATTCATATCCCATGTGGGTGGATTTCAATAGAAAACAAGAAGAGCACGTACGTCCTGGTGATTTCAACGAGTGACCGTAATGAACTGAAAACAACAAATACTAAGATATTGCAAGCAAGAAAGTTAGAAAAGATAAGTAAAATAACAAACAAAATGACCAGATCTAGGATCTGGTCCCACCGGGCATGCCAAATGTTGATCTGCGTTTCCAACTTCCTGTCCAGATGAGTGTACGAGTAATCAAGAAACACTAAACCACGTCGAGTATACAAGGGCTTAGTACCTTGGAGATGACGATGGATGATACGGGCGCAAAGAAAATAGATGCATGATATCAAGAAGCTAGATCTGCAAAACTGAAACAGATAAGATTAGATCACAATATGTGGGGGTTTCCGGATGGTGCCGGTTCAAGAGGATTTCAACTCCCTTGGAGGATGTCAACCCCGTGTCAGACAAGATAATAACAGATCATGAACAGTAGTAATGGAATATAAAATGAAAGTAACTAAAATAACAAGAGGACTTAGCTGGTGCTCTGTTATGGAGATGAACCAGGCATCAAGATGGTAAGATGACGAACTAAGACAAAAATTTCTCCTTCAAACTGGGAGAACTTAGTTAAGCTCTTCTTCTCTTCTCTAGGCCTAGGTCTCTCTCAGGTCTTCTTCTTTTCTTTCTCTCCTTTTAGGTCCTTTGAAAAAATATGGGAGAAACCCCATATTTATAGCTTAGATGTGAGACTAAACTGCAGGTTAAATGATACCCAGGGGTGAAGTAAAGTAACCTGAGTTAGGGATATGATGTGATCATGGGGACCATATTTTGAATTATTAAGTGGGTAGTGGGGGCATGATTGACATGGTGGGTGAGATAAAGATTCCATTTTAAAAAGATGGGTGTGTCGGATGGGTGCATTTTAATACAAATGGGTCCATGAATTAAATAATTTGTGAGAGATGGGGATGATGCGAGAAAAATTGAATTATCAAATGGGTCCATATGGAGCCCATTGATAATCAATCAAATAATGTGAGAAAATAGATAGGATTTTCGCTTCACCATCTCCACTAATTCCATCGCCTCAGAATCGGCCTTCCTACCTCGGGGATGTTTACTTCAAGAAGCCTTTGCAAGTGGAGCTTCAGGATTTTATTGCCAAAGGGGAGAAGCCAACAAAATATCTCTCTAGTTATATTCGAGAATCCCTCCTTCCTCCCTGGGATAGAGTCGCTAAGGTGATAACGAGATATGTCACCATTGATGGGTGGTACTGACTTGTTCTTGCCCCCACTTCTTCATTCTCTCACACTTAAAGCTGGGGAAGAAAATAAACCTGGCTACATTTATGTTCCCGTCGCTCGAATACTCCATAAATTTGGCTCGAGAGGGTGAAGGGCCCATTCGCATCAAGGCCTTCTCTACCTCCTTTTCAAATTTGTTGCTTCCCCTGTTGAGTTGAACCTTTTTCCTCCCAAACATGGTCGGCCCCGCTGTACACCCACTTCATCCCCCATTCCATCCCCTGCTTCACATCCCTCCTTGATCGCCGCCACCGCCGATAAGTCTCCTCTTACTCGACTTTGATTTTCCATCCTAGGTGCTTCCTTCCCAGATTTGTTCCCTGTTTCCCCTGTTCGGCCTCCACCCTCCCCGAGCGGACTGTACATCGATCCCGTGGCTTTTGTGGCGCACCGCTTCTTCTCCCGCTTCTATCTCATAACTATGCCTCTCGGATGCTCTACTTGGTCTTGCTCAGTTGTATCCTGACTCCCGATTCTAGTCCGATTGGCTTGGATGTGGAGCTTAAGGAGGAGGGGCTTAATTTCTAGTGAAATTCTGACAATATCATCATGGAGTATCGTGATACGAGCCCTCAGGATGTGCAGATGGATGTTGTCTCAAATTGGAAAGACTCGGGTGCGGAAACACTACGAAGGTCAACACCGATTTCTGCCGACATCGAGAACTAGCCGGAAGACCGCCGTGTCGAGTTGGTGACTTCCATCCTGGCCAAGATGCAACGTTCCTTCTTAGTTCTCAAATCTTGGGAAATCTTCACTGAGAACACCAGGGAGGTCATCACCAAAGATTGCATGGAGCTGTTAACTCTGGCGGACCAACTTGCCAATGAGTCGAGTTCTATCCAAGCCAAGAATTCTATTATCGAGCTGAAAAAGCTCCTTTGATGTTTGTTTTTCTACTCTGGGATTTGTTCGGTTGCTTTTTTTGGAATTTTCACGGGTTTTTCTATATGTAAGCTTCATAGTCTAATCTAGCCGCTGGGCTTTTTGTATAAGGTTGTGGGACCTTCTAAAACCCTCACTTTACCCTCTTTCCAAAAAAAAAAAAAACTATATTAATGCTAAAATTCAAAACTAAAATTTACTTTTAATCTTTTCACATTGATTAAATATATATGTTTAAGAATGTATAAATATTTAGAAATTCAATGCTAAAGGAGGGAGAGTTTCCTTTCCCAATACATAAACAAGTAGTAAAGAAAGATGTGTTCTAGGGATGGTTCAAAATACACACTTGCACAATGAACTGAAAACATTGTAGAACTCTGTGGCAACACAAAAATGAGCTTACATCACATAACACTTATCTTAAATGTAGAAACTTGTGGATACAATCAGATGTAGTGTGACAACTAATAAATATCAATTTGTTCTTCTCCTCTCATACCCTTGCTCATCCAACCACTAAGAAAACACGTCCACACAACCACCAAAATTTTAATTAGATTTTATATTATAAAGTTTAGAGCTTCCTCAAGATAGCCAACATGGCCAAGAAGGTTAACCATGCATACAAAATGATTAATTGTGGGTGTAAAAAAATAAAAAATGGTCATGCCATTGAAGTATTTATAGTCCTCATCCACTCAACTTGCATGGTTGCATGCACATAAACATAATAAAATATTATATTGTCAAGGTGTGTTTTAGAGTGCTTCATAAATTCAAAGAGTTTGAAATCATCCTTGCACAACCACTTTGTGAATATCATGTAATTGTTGTATTCCTTGAGATTAAAACTCCTTAAGGAATTTAGTTAAACATTTCATGTTTGTTGTGTATGCTTCCATATTTCACATATATGCCTATTACAATATTTGTAATTATAACAACTGACAAAATAAACTTTCAAGTGTTTTTGATGGATCTCAATAACATGTTTCCAAGTGGCATTGTGGTAAAATTAGATTGAATAACACACACATTTCCAATGTTTCACTTAATCATAAAATTCCAATTCCAATATCAAACTCACAACATGATACAGAGAGGGTGGGTTGAAGTATTCACTTATCATTCTATTTGCAACACACAAACCCCTTGTAAACCTTCTACATATCTCTAGCTCTTGCAAACTCATGCTTCTCCTTCAGAGGGAAAGTAGAACTATTCCAACATAAAAGAGAGGGAATACAAAAGGATTCTCACCTAATGTTGAGATAGTAGATTTATTTACATTTTGCAACAATACACATGCCTTAGTATGCTTCCACATTGTACATACATTTCTACTAGGGAACTTGCCTTATCTTGAAATGGAAATATGAAAATTTGTAACCTAGAAATTTTATTAATATAGTATTATAACATTTTTATCTATCAAACAACTACAACAAACAACATTTGACAAAAATTCATGTCCTTGCATTTCTTTTAGTCATTTTTTCTAAAACTTCTTGTGCCTTGTCAATATTACCACATCTTGCATACATATCTATCAGGGAAATTGCAAGTACAACATCTAATAACATAGTCCCTTATCCATGATGTTTATACCATGTTTGAATACTCGAACTTGATGAAACTTGGTAATAATTTCATATTATGGAGAGGAATATGGATTAATAGGTTTAAATGCCACACCCAGATTCTAGATGATGTTGTGACATTCTATTTACTCCATCCATCCCACCCCATCCACCCGTACTATACAAAACGGTATGATCAATCAGATTAATCAAATTGGTAAGGGTTTACCTTACACTTATGCCGACACAATCGACCACTGGAACTACATTTTAATATGCCTAATCCCGGATCTAGGGAATGAGATCGATCTGGATCGAAACTAATGTGTATCGACTTAATTTGGATATAGACCGATCCCATCAGGGAAATACTAATGCCTTAATCTTAGGGTCAATTAATTCTTTGACAACGACTATTTGATCTTGATTTGGGACCCCGCCTCTAACCACTACTTGTGCTTCCACCTCTACTACTAATGATGTCGAGTAAACTCGATTAGTTGACTCGTATGCTAGCTTTGATGCAAGTACATCTAATATAGAGCACAATACATCACATAGAGGAAATTAGCTTTGTTACTTCCCGTGCCTTTGTCTTTTGATGTAAACAATAACAAAACTTACACAAATTCACCGAATATGAGGCTTACAAACTCAACTATGCCTATTAAGGTCTTCAAGATAGGATCCTTTTCAAGTTTTACAATCTCCTTGAATTATGCAAGTTACTCATTTTCCCACTCATAGTAATATCCCAATGAATTCAACAGGATCTTGGCCCTTACCTATGTCAATTTTAACTTTTGAAAGGAATAAAAATAGTCAAAAGGGTCATTAGACTCACCTTTCCACCGAAGCTGTCTTATTAGGCTTCAAGAATAAATGCATTTATTCTGAGTCATGATTAGAAAATTTTAAAACACCCCAAACCAATCTAAGCACATATTTCTATACCCTTTATCAAGTTTGAAGTATAGATAAAATTTTATAATCTAAGTCCTTAATCTTCTCTCAAAATTAGTAATCTTCAACTTTAGTCACACACAAACTTACCTATCCCGCTAAAGCAAGTTTGAGCATACCTTTTGAGTCTATGAGCTATTTTACTAAAGCATTGTCTTCTTAAGTACCCCTTTATACTATTTTCATTGTATTCAAGGTTTCAATATAGCTTATTTTGTACAAATTCACTCAATCTCTCATTATCAACCTCAAAGTAGGTCTTTATTGACTATGTATTCTTGTCACAAGAGGACTCAATTTTTTGGATTGCATGAAACCTATGATGACTTAGTCCTAAAAACCTTTGGAGTCTCGAGAGAGGGAGACTACATGATCTTGTTTTCACAATCTCAATCTTAGTTTCTAGTTTCCACTTTTGTTTGTTGTGTTTCTAACTCTTATTGGCACTTTGTCTTTTTACAATGCTCTTTTATAATGTAGACTTTTCAATACACGGTAGTTGGTACTTTAAGCATATCTCGAAAGCGAGGTTCAACCTTCTTTGAGACCGTATAAGTCTTTTATAATTATTGATCACACTGTTCGTGCATGTTTAATAAACACCTACAATTTGTTATGTACCACGATATGAAGAACTAATTCTTGGTGAATGGTTCTTAACTTACAACTTCTCGAATAGGTTACATAGAGTGATAAGATACACAATATCATACTACATACCCTAATTCGCTCATAAGGGCCTCCAAGAAATTGATCTTCTCAAACCCCGGCATATATGTTCTTCATTCTAACCTCGTAGGGAGCTGTCACCAAAACGCTCAATGATGGAGCCTTATCGGGGATATAGAACATGAGAACATACTTTATTACACATTCAAGATGGTTACTTGTAATTTCAGGACTCTATCTCCCTAGAGAAGCTAATATATAATGGTTTCCAACAACCCTAGCGAGGGTTTCAACTAAGCAACTGAAACATTGATATAGTTATAAATTCACTCAAATTCAATGTCAAGGCCACATAATTATTCCTAGAGCCTGTGACAACGTTCCCGATCTTTCAATCTTTGACAACGAGGTTAATGACTCACTACAACTGTTATACCACTAAGGATCCCATGTTTGGACTCCACGCATAGAATTAACTCAAACTTATATCAATGTTTCATCATCCCCGATTCTTAAATTTATTTGGAAACTATTATTAGTCATTGCATGAGTCATGTGACTATTTTAATTCACTCTTGCCTTAGGTTTCTTCTCACTTTGATCCCACTTGACCCAACAAACCATCAATGGACTGTAACAGTCTTAAACACAATCTGACCAACCCCTTTATTCTCACATACAGATAATGAAGACTCTTCTTTTAATCAACGTGATCAGAAAAATAAACTATTTCCCATTAGTTATCATCCAAAAACCTACACATAGATCTAATGTTCAAGATAATACACCAAAACAATGGAAAAATTATCTAAATCTGTGTATACATAAGTTACAAAGCCACAACTCACTTGGATTTCTTCTTCCCTTCAATGACCATTTGGATGATGGTTTCAAAAATGGTTACAAATGCTTTAAATATGTCTTCATGAGCCTCATAACCACTTTTTGGTCTTTTAGACGCTTACATTTTCATGTGCTCCATTACACCAATAAATGACTCTACCTAGTCTAAGGTCCTAGGATTTAAGAGCTAAAACACATTCCTTGACCTATTTAGGACCTCTAGACCTCATTAAAGTTGCCATCATCACATTTATTGTGTAAATAAATCCAAGAACTCGACTAAAACAACTATTATAATACAAAATTACCTTCAAGAGTTCAAATTGGCATTTTGGAGGGAAATGTTCAAATTTGAATTTGTAAAGGCCTTATTCAATCCTGACACACACAATAGACCCTAGATGACCTATAGGATCTATAAACATACTTATAAGTCAAAATTGACGTTATTATCCTATATCCAACCTAGGAAGTTAATGCTCCTGCATCATCTTTTCCCCTGATTTTGTTGAGTACTACGTTTGGAATTGGGTGGTGCATTGGAATTGGATTGGATTGGTCAACAAGATCAACTAGCTCCAACGGGTACCTATACCTTCTTCGGTACCTATATTGTAATTATAAAGGGTGTGATTAAAAATATATTTTTTTTTTTGCATATTTACAACTATTAAACATTATATACTAAAATATTATTTACATTGTGTCATTCACCAAGAAATTTTACATTGAGAATTTGTAAAGTATCTAGATATAATTAATAATAAAAAATAACAACATTTTTTCAATTCAAAATTTGATTTACAATAATATATAATAGTGTAATATATAGATATTATGTACATTGTGTTATCACCGAGAAATTGTACACAAAGAATTTGTAAAGTATCTAAATATAATTAATAAAAAAATAACAACATTGTTTCAATTCAAAATGTGATTTACAATAATATAAAATAATGTAATATACATTAAATCAAATAATATCCTTAAGAAGGTTAAACTAGTATGAAGCCATATTCTCAACACCTTGCATATACATACTTTACATAATGAACTATCAATGAAGGATATATTAAACTATCAACACGAACAATACTAAAACTAATGTAATTTCATGACCCTTATAATCATGCAAAGTGTACTTTCACATAACTTTGTAAGAGAGATAACCAATCTAAGAAGGATACCACAATCAATGTAACCATCATGCTCTTGTGGAAACTACTCAACTTGTTAAAGAAAACACAACATACCATGTTCAAAATACAAACAAATTAAGACATGTATATATTTTATAGTCACGAACATTAATGTTTTCAATATTACAACCCGTGGGTAACAACTAACATGGTGAATATCTAACACATTTATAATTAATTTGATATACTTATATTAAAAGGAATTTAATTTTGCCGATGGGGTTGTGGTGGAGTGGTTAAGTCGGATGGTTATTTCGGCTAGCTCCACCCGTGTTTGAATCCCATGAAGGCACGATCCTCGTTCGGGGTGGTAATGTACGAGGTGGTGCGGTTGGCAAGCTGGTTTCACTATGGTAGTTTTTTTCTAGAGAAGACTTGCACTAGATGTGTGTTCAAGCATGGCGGCTCATGGTTCGCTGGTGGTGTGTGCATGTGTGGCGGCTCGTGATTTGCTAGATGTGTGTTCAAGTGTGGCGGCTCGTGGTTCGCTAATTGTTGAGCTTAATTGATATATCTTGGTTGATTGTACTCTAGTTCATATCTCCAGTAAAAAAGTTTTTATATATATTAAAAAAAGGAATTTGATTTTGTTGAGGTGGATGCAGTGGTATTCCTTAATTTTTTTATAAAACTCATACTCCGATTGTCATGGTTTAGGGGTACATTGTCGTAAAGGATATAGAATATATATAAGTGGCGTAGAAGGTACAAATGAACACCCTGGAAAGGAATGTCTCAAAGGACTTGCAACTTTTGGTTAAACATTGACATTTTTGTTCTATTAGATATTTTTGAAGTTGCAATGCAACATGTGGTGATGGTGGAGATGACTCGGAGGTGACATTGAGTTAGTGCGAGGTGATGGAGGAGAATACTCGTCTCAATGTAAAGGTAGTGATGTCCCATAACACAATTGTTTTTTTAATTTTTTTCCTAAAATCATCATGTTCATCAAATTTATATATAAATCATTAGAAAAATATCATCAAATTCTTCATTTTTATAAAATCATATACAACAAAAGAAACAACATTTTACATAACATAAAAATATATAACATTATATTTTTTTCAAAGTAGTACATCAAATTCAATTATGACAAAAACTTGGTTCCAAATAACTAATACACATACTTCAATCTTCAGTTTCAACATTTTTTTCCTCAATCTTGTTGGTGTTATTTTTCCTTTAAAACTATAGTTAATCAGAAGCTCTTCACCAACTTTGATATTTTTATTGCTTCCACCATGACATAAAGAGGTAAAAGTGGCCCTTCCATTCATTTTTATTGGTACACTTTATAAATCAACAATTAATATATACAAGACACGAACACCCACGAGTACTATTGATGTAACCAAAAATATTTTTACATACATAAGGCGTCCATCAATGTAGAAATAATCATGCATATGACAAGTTTTTTCTAGGGCCATATTAAGTTGCTCTTCCATTGAATTTGCATTACAACACAAGTCATATACGTGAATATTGACTTTGTAGCTTGCCACATGAGCCCATGTTAAAAAACAATACATTGGGTTATTAAAAGGTAATATTGGAAGACCAATTGAACATTGCGTAGTAGACCCAATATTCATTTCTCTCAAAGTGAATGGCCCAAGACCTACATTGAGAATCGTAGATGGTTGTATCATGTAGCCCCGCTTCCAAAATGTGAATTCTTCACAAGGTGTTGGAAGTGGTTTATCCATTGGCCAAGCCCCATAATGTTGCCAATTGAGAAAATTGTATTTATATTTCTTCAACACCTTAGGTGAAAGTTCCAAATCATCTTTGGACTCTTCCTCATAAGGTGTAATATGATTTTTCCCCTTGTTGCACACAAATTAACCATAATTGTTGACAACCTGTTGTTTCTCTGTGCACCAATGAAACTTATTTCAACCTCTTTCTCTTTAACACATTTTCCCAAATTATCCTCTATCAAATCCATATTGTTTTTATAATTGCCTATAATTTCCATATTGTCCACATATGAGTGTAAACAATTATGGATGTGGCAAAAATAAATTTAATATTTAGAGGTTGACATATATGCAATAATAACAATAATTTAATTGTTTTATAAATATTAGCTAAAATTGAATACTAATAAGAAAATTACAATAATATCATTATTTTGTAAAAAGTTGCCAATTTTTTTTGCTTACATATTTATGTAATGTTCCCTATTTTCCACAATTCGTCCATTCGCAACATTCCTTGTACTCCTTCGTTCCATTCTCGGAAAGGATAAATGCTTTGAAATTCGTATAGCGAGTATCGTTTAGAATCTCTTTGAGATTTAGGCCCATAGCCAACAATAGAAGTACAACAGATATTTTTTTCTTTCTACTTACATGAATCCACACACACACACATAATAAATTCCAACATTTTTTCCATCACAATTGTGCCACTCCTTGGTGTTAATGATGTAGGTCATGCATATTTTGAGATGACATAACGTAGATGCGGTTTTGACAAAAAAGTGATGTAAAGTTGACTCAACTAAACTTGTCTAGTCACATTATTTTTGAGTCACATTTACGATGTGAAAATTCAACGCAGATTCTTATAGGAAACATGCCCAGAAAGGTTAATTTTTGACACAAAAATGAGCCAAAATATGGAACCATTTGCACATTGTGTGGTAGTGCCTATATTGATTCTACGCAACATTGTAACCAATATTTATCTTGTTCTCGCACACTACACCAACTTATGACAATCATTAAATCATAATACTTGATTACGGAAGGGACCTAGTTTACATACACACATGCACAACATACTAGGAAAACTACACATAGTTTGAAATGTTTTATAATACTTGATTAGATTTAGCTAGGGTCTACCAATAAGGTTAGTCAACTTAAACACATAACCTTGTTTTTATTATCTCTGCTATTTGTTCGAGTGTATTCATAGGAAAATAGGGTTTCACAGATATAAGTGTAGATACACAGTCTATATGAAATATAAATATACTAGGAAAAAAATTAGGCAAATATGAAGTGTCCAAAAAAAAAGACCAGAGGTGTATTAATGATTGGTATGAAAATGTATGTAGTAAATGGAACCATTAGACAATTTACTTTTTGTTTGTATGGTTCGGTTCCAAAACATGTAGGGATATAATGACTTTATGAGTACCTTTTGAACCTACAAATTACCTAGATTTACCCATGAAATGTTTAGATTATCTCTGTTGGACTAACTAAGTGGTTTCTCAAACCCTAATTGTACCTCTACTTGTTTATTGAATGTTTATGCTTGAAAACCCTAGTTACTAATTATGCAAATCAATGTATATGATTTGATTGTTCATATATTCATGCAATAAATCTATATCTTGAATCAATATATATATATATATATATATATATATATATATATATATATATATATATATATATATAAAACTTAGTATTAATTTTAGGGTATAATTAGGTGTTGATAAATTACATTGAATTTTTAAAGCTGTAAGGGTGTATAACAAAAACTATGTCAATGTTAATTAATAGATAAATGGGTTCCCCCAAAATATAATACGAAAACTAGGTTTCATTCATGATTAACTACTACTTAATTATAAATTATAATTATAAATAATGAGATATAAATCACATAATCCTAAATTATGTAAGGTTATTATATTGAATAATACACAACATGTATGAGAGTGAAGGTACATTTAGGTGTTAGGGTTTATAAAGGTTTCCATTTTTAGGGCTTAAATTGTATTACGTGTACATTGAGCTAAAAATAGTCAAGGGACTTGTGTAGAGTGTCATCAAGCTATTTGAAAAATATGAGGATTTGAATTTAAGTGTAAGACAAGGTGTTTTGAAAAGGGATATGTTTTGTCCAAACTTGTCTATAGAGATATGAATGTGTCCTTTAGGGCTTTGACATGTGATATTGATATGGAACTTGCTTCACATGTGTCCTTGGACATAGAATTTGTATTTGGATATCTATGATTTTATACCTATAAACTTATTCTCTTTGTTTTGACTTAAAAAGGAGTTAGTTCGGTTTGAGTTAGACTAACCTCACCCCACCCTCGATGGTGTGATGAGTGTTGCACATGGTACTACTTTAAAGAGGGATCAATCCACGCCTATTTCTCTCAATCTTATGATGAGATGGAGATTGGATAAAGTAAACAATGGATCCCTTGGTTTTGATCACAATACTTGCAAATTGATGTTTAGTTTGATTTTAATGCATGGATTTATGATTTAGGAAACAATAGAGATGCATTTATATTTTGAGTAACTTTTTGTGGCATGGTTTAAGGAAGATATGCTTCAATTTTTACTTATAATATGCCTTTGATATCAGATCTCTAGATGCCCCTAATGATTAACAAAGTGCCTATGTTTATATAGATGATTTATTCAAAATATTTCCTTCTCAACTGACCCTAACATAACCAAGGTAACTTGTCCATTTGAAAAGATAATTGCTACAAGTACAACAAACAAGTTTATCACCCTATAGACATATTCTTTGGTCGAACATGTCTTGGGCCCACAAAATTGTCCATGTTAAAGGTGTAATCAAATTTGAGACAAAAGGTAGTTGGTATATAGTATGAAGATGTATTTTGTAGAACATATAATGATTCCTTAAGTATTAAGCTAGAGAAGTAGTTACAACACAATGAACATGGGGTATGAGATAAAGTAAGAAGCTTTACATTGGTAAATAAATAGATAAATGGGATAATGTCAAGATATATGCCAAAGTGATATTGGAAAGTACACAAAACCAAAGTTTGGGTATGACACTTATCGACATTTCAACAGGATTGCCCTAATATGTCAAAAATCAAGAACTCCATCTTCACGCTTATAAGGTGAAAATTCACCATTATAATTCAAGAGCTTGCGTTAATATATTAAGTCCTCATGTAGACACATATCGCAGTCATGAATTTTTTTGGTACAACCTTCAATTGGTTGTTCCTTACATAGGGACAATCATTGCAACTTCATGTAATCATCTTCATAATGTTTAAAGGGGTATAATCATTTTTGCAAAGTGTAGAAAAATCATCTTAAAATATTTCATATAACCTCAAAATATTTCCCATGATTTGTAATGTGTGTTTCCCACTAGTGGGACATTGAAATGGACATATTCAACATTGTGAATGTGATCTTATTGATGTAATTGAAATGGTTAACGAAGAAGTATACCTAAAGTTAACACATCCATTTATCCAATGTTGTAATATCAATTTCATTCGAATATTGGGATGTTAAGATTCACTTGGAACTTGAAAGGGATTTATTACTAAAATCACTGGTATGTGGATTTTGAGATTGAAGGCATTTTCTCAAGTTGAGTTAAATCATTAGCTTAGAGAATTGGTCAAAGATCTCATTTGCGGTGTGATTCTAGGGCATCGTTAATGAACTTTTGGATATCTTGGGCTACCTCAAGTTGCTTGAGCATCGACCAACTTACTCTTACTACATCAATATTTTGGGTAACTTGAAACAAAAATAACTCATTGGCCTTCTTTCTCATGTTTTTCTCCTGTGTTTATAGACATATGAAAGAGTTATGCTTTGATGCTAATGATCTATGTTATGGGGACCAAGACCATACACGGGGGTAAAATCACGGTAAAGTCACCTTAGAGATAAGACATAGATTGTCGAATGTGCACAAAAAGACTAAACATATTAATCTACTAAAGATAATAAAATAAGTAGGAACTATCTTAAAGGAAATGCAAATTTTATTCAATGTGAAGAATAAGGAAAGTACAAAGGTGTACAAGATTCAATAAGACAAGGAGTACTAGTTATTGCAATAAGAAGGGAATGTTTCCTTGTCGTTTTGTCTATATTGAAGAAAGAAAACAATTCTACAAATGTGTTTCAATGTTAGATACGCTAAGCACACTAATAAACTCCTATATATTTGTTGTATAATTCTATGTATATTATCCTTAGGTGATCAATAGATGATCAATGATAGTTTGTGTACGATTCATATTTTATGCATGCATGAAAACAAAGGAGGATGTTACTGATTAACAATCGTTTCATGAAGAGAAACTTATAAGATAATTCATCTTACATGGTCGAGCGGTGATTGTGTTCCAACACATGACATGTTATAATTTTCTTTGTGTAATTAACCTTCTTAGATATTGTTAATAAGAGATCGCAGATAATATCGAAATGAACAATGAACAACATAATAAAACAAAATAGAATAACTCAAATCACTTAGCCACTTTGAGGAGGAAACCTCCAAAACCTTACAATGAAATTATAATGCTCAATATGATTCTTAAGTACTACCCCTACCTTCTATATATATACTACTTAGGCAATGGTTAGTTCATATTGCCGATCTATTATAATATGAAAAAATAGAAAGATTTGACAAGACCAAGGAGAGATTATGCTAGCCACATGTTAGCTAATCATATCCGATTATAGAGTAAGTATATTAAGGGCATAACATTCCCCTCCCCTTGAAACCAACATTGTCCTCAATTCTATGTAAACGTAGATGCTTCGAATGAATTCTTCATCCTCTAGAGTGGCATTTTCATTTGGCGGGTTCTTCCACTTGATCAAATATTCTTTGGAGGATCCGGTATGTAACTTATTTGTATGCGGTAGAACAAATAGCTCTGGTTCAAGAATAATGTATCCTTCTTCATCCATCTCTGGTAATTTTTTCTGGGTGGGTATCCATTGTCCAATGACCTTCTTCAAGCAGGAGACATGAAAAACATGATGTATTTTGGCTGAAGGGGGTAGGTCCAATTTGTATGCCACAATGCCAATCTTGTGTAAGACTTGATAAGGACCATAATACTTGGGAGCCAACTTGTTATCCTTCCTTTGTTATTTTAATGACATCTACTTGTATGGTTGAAGTCTTAAAAATAGCTAATATCCTGATTCAATTTTCCTTTCACTTTGGTGTTGATCCGCTTGTTGTTTCATTTTATTTTGGGAGAGAGCTAAGTTTTCTTTGAGGGATACCAAGATTTCCTGTTGATGTTGGATGTGATCCTCCACTTCCCTAACCTTAGGATGCATCCTTAAAGTGGACGTGATGGAGGGTGGTTCATACCCATATAAAGCCAAAAATGGTGACATCTTAGAAGAGGAATGAAAGGATGTGTTATACCACCATTTTGAGAGGGTAGCTAACACGATCCGAACTTCCCTATTGATCAGACACAAAACAACGTAGATATCCCTCAAGGAATTTGTTGACTACCTTTGTTTGACCATCTGATTGAGGGTGATATGATGAACTGTGAGCTAGCTGAGTACCTAGAACTGAAAATAAATCAGTCCAAAAATTACTAGTAAATATCGGATCTCTATCACTTACAATGATCTTAGGAGTACCATGGAGTTTTGAACTGTGTCCATGAAGGAAGAGGCCACTATACTAGCTATAAAGGGTTGTGATAGTGCACAAAAGTGAGCATAATTAGTGAGCCTATCCACTACCACCATGATGACATTCTTACCATCTGACCTAGGAAGCCTTGTGATGAAGTCCATGGAAACCTCCCACCACTGGCTTAGGATAGACAGGGGCTGTATCAAAGCAAGAGTTTTGAGTATTTCACCCTTAGTTTTCTAACATAAAATACATTCAGACGCAAAATTTTGTACATCTCCTCGAGGCCTTCCCAGAATAAGTCCTTTTTATCTGATGATATGTCTTCAGGAAGCTAGAATGCCCACCTATGGGAGAGGAGTGTAATTCCTAAATGATCTTATACTTAAGTACTGAATTGTTACACAAGTACAAATGATCCTTATACCAAAGAGTAACACCATCCCATAAAAATTTGTTTGATACTTTAGAATCTTGACTAAGCTAATGAATGAGATATTGTGTTGCGTTGCACCATGTTCCCATTCAGTCCTGACCTTTGCTATCCAATCTGGTTGTGGTATTGACATGACATAAAGTAGTGCTTTAATGGGCTCATCCTTTCTAGAAATTGCATTTGCTACAACATTTTCCTTCCCCTTCTTGTAAATTATTTCAAAGTCAAATCCCAACATTTGAGTAACCCTTTTTGTTGTTCTAAGATGATAACCTTTTTCTAAGAAATACTTGAGACTATCATGGTCAATTTTACCTTGAAGTGCTTACCAAAGAGGGGGGTTGCCATTGTTTTACAACATGGAGGATTGTCATCATTTCCCTCTCATAGATGGGCTTGAGAAGGTTCTTCCTTGTGATTTGGTGACTCTCAAAAGTAATGGGGCATCCTTCTTGCATGATCACCACACCCATTCCATATCTAGATGCATCACATTCCACAATAAAAGGCTTCGAAAAGTCGGGGGTAGCCAAGATTGGGGTAGTACACATAGCCTCTTTGAGATGTTTAAAATATGTATTAGAACCGTCATTCCATTGGAAGGAATCTTTATTTACGAGAGTTGTGAGAGGTACTGTTATGCCCCCACAGTGCTTGACAAACCTCTGATAGTAACCTATTAATCCCAAGAATTCTCATAGCTATTTCAAGGATTTTGGAATGGGCCATTCTATCTTGGATTTGATCTTCTACTTTTACCCCTTTACTTTATTGACACACGGTGACCCAAATACTCCACTTCATTCACCCCAAAAGAGCATTTGGATGGTTTGGTGTAAAGTAGATGTTGTTTGAGGGTGAGGAGCACTTGATCCACACATTACAAATTATTTTCCCATCTCTTTCTATGAATTAAGATATCATCAAAAATACCATAAATTTTTACAAAGAAATGGCTAAAAGACAAGTGTTCATGAGACTCACGAAAAGTGGAGGGGACATTTATGAGGCCAAAAGGCATCACCAGAAACTCATAGTGACCCTCATGGGTTTGAAAAACTGTCTTGTGGACATCTTCATCCTTGATTCAAATTTGATGATAACCCAAATGAAGATCTAGGTTAGTCAAATAAAAAGCACTATGTAACTCATCTAACAAATCATCAATTACAACAATAGGAAACTTATCTTTGATGGTATACTTGTTGAGATTTGTGTAATTTGGACACATATGCCAAGTTTCATCCTTCTTGCGAACCATTACCATAGGAGAAGAATAGGCACTCTAACTAGGGTGTATAATACCTGCTTCTAACATCTCTTGCACCATATTCTCAATCTCACTCTTTTGGACATAAGGGTACCTATACGGGCGGATGTTGGGTGGTTGACTTCCTGGAAGTAAATGAATGACATGATCATGTGATCATTTTGGAGGAAGAACTTTTGACATCTCACCAAAACCTTTGAGTGGTTATCCATAATTAGTTGTAAATAAGGAGGGGTATTGGTCTTCATCTATCTTGCTTCGATGGAGAACAATTGTGTGACAAACCCATCAACACCCTTTCGTAATAACTTTTGCATCTGATGGGAGTTGGCTAGATGAGAGGCCTTTTCCCATAATCCTCGAAGTTCAAAATTCTTACCCTCATATTGGAAGCGCATGAACAATTCCTGAAAGTTCATCTCAATTGTCCCTAAGGTTGTGAGCCATTGTACTCCCAAAACAATATCGATACCACCCATAGGAATGGAAAACATAGGAGAGTCCAATTTATACTCACCCATGGCTAGCTTGATACTATGACATTTTCCCAAACAACTAATTGTGCCCCCATCAACAATCATGACTTGAAATTCATAGGGGTTGGATAAATAAAGCAATTCAATCTTGTTGCCAATTTATGGTTGATGAAGTTATGTGTACTACCTGAATCAATCAATACGGTGACTCTTTGTTTCTTGAGGAAACCCACCACCTTGAGGGTTTGAGGAGTGCTAATTCCAGATAAAGCATGACATGAAATAGTTAGTGGGGAGTCTTCCGAGCCACTATATGGATCTTCCTTCACCTCCTCTGTGTTGTTTTCCTCCTCTTCATCCTCCTCTGCTCCTTCAATGTAGAACAACTTCTTCTCAGCACATTTGTGACCTCGATTATATTTTTATCATAATTGAAGCATAGCCCATTTGAATTTTCACTTCGATCTATTGAGGAGTTAGTCGAATGGGTTGGGAGAAAGATGGTCTAGGCATATTCTGTCACTGACCTAAGGTGAGTATCTAGTGTTTGGATAGATCCCTTTCTTCCATTCTCTGAGAAAGGACCATAGAGTCAGAGATCGAATTCAAATTAAAAATATGAACATCATGTTGGATTTTATCCTTGAGACCTCCTAAAAATAGGTCACCGAGGTTATCATCACCGATATCCTCCATTCTCAAGGATCCTTGACCAAACTTGTTTGCCTTACTTACTGAAGTAGTTCTTAGTGACATTATTCCTATAGTGTGGCGAAGTTCATCCGCGAATCTTGACTAGGAGAGATTCAGTGCTTTTTTTTTTTTTGTGCGCTTAACCAACGATACCAAATGGATTGGTCTGGTTCCGGTATAAGGATGCTACAATCACCTTCTGTGCATCAGGGGTTTGGTGTAGATAAAAAAAATCTCCATTTGGTTGATCCAAGTGACTGGATCCTTCCCATCAAATTTTCTCATCTCCATCAGAAAATCCGTAATCCTCCATCAGGACTGATGGTGGTGGTGTATACGGAGGAAGGTTGTTAGATGATCCAGTATTTCCTATACTAACAACTGATGTAATGAGAGAGGTGATTTGGGCCTGTATTTGTGTCATGCTATCACAAAAATATGTTGTATCCTAGCACAAATAATCTTTCTTCACCATATCTTGAACATCGGTTTGGATTTCAAAAACTGTAGTAGATAAATCAAACTTAGACTCTACATCTTCCTTACTTGGTGCCCTTCCTGGTGTGTTAGATCCTTTATCACTACCACAAGTTGATCATCTTGTCATTGATTAAGGTATAAGGATTAGGTTGGGGTTCAAAATCTAGGGTTTACGGTTGAGATTCTTAGGTTTAAGCTATAGGGTGTAGGGTTTAGGGTATATGGTTTAGGGTTTAGGGTGGTAAAAATAGTGTCTTTGGTGGACTATACGGTTGTGAAGGCCTTTTAAAAATAAGACTAGTGGCAGTGACAACAAAAAGAGTGAAAATGGCAAAAAAGGTTATGGGAGGATGGTACCGTTGCGATCTTGATGTCAAGATGAAACCAATGACTGCTAGATTGCGTAAGGCCCAAAATTTTTGTAGACTTTTTTTTATTAATTTTTTTAACACTTCATTTTTGTTAAAAAATCCTGAGAAATACTACGGTGACGGAAAAATTCAAAAACTTTCAAAATCGCAACTAATTTTTCCTTGCCGCTAGTTGTTGGTAGACTAGAAAAAAATCGTCATAGAGAAGATTGTTAGATCGAAGCTCTGATACCACTTGTAATGAACCTTCTTAGATATTATCAATAACAGATCACAGATAATATCAAAATGAACAATGAAAAACAAAAGAGAACATAATAGAATCACTAATATCACTTAGCCACTTCAAGGGGCAACCTCCAAAATCTTACAATAAGATTATAATGCTCAAGATGATCCTCAAGTACTACCCTAACTATATATATATATATATATATATATATATCCTACTTAGGCAATAGTTAGTCCATATGTTGACCTTACTATATTATGCAAGCATAGAAAGATGTGATAATACCAAGGGGAGATTATGCTAGCCACATGTCACCTAATCATATACAATTATAGAGCAAGTAAATTAAGGGCGTATCACTTTGACATGGTTTAAGTGTGAGGTGTGTGACCCAGAGAGTGGCATGACAATATGATAGTGTCATATGGACGTGAATTGTGAAGCCTTTTGTAAAACTAGGAAGATGCTTGATGAACTAAGAAGCTAGGTGCTAGAGTGCTACAAGTTTACGGTATACTACATAACGATGTGAAGTGGGTTACACAATACTATAGAAATTGCAAGTGCTTTATGATATACCATTTGGGACAACCAAATTTATAAGAATCATGAAGCGAGAGTGTGGTGTGTGTGGAATTTTAAGGAATAATGTATTAAGATACAATTAGGATTTACAAATGGTGCAATGTGATGAGTTAGGTATGAGATGTTATGAGGATGCACACTAGGTTGTGAGGATTTACATTGATGCTGCAAGATATTGTGAGTCAATATGCATGTTGCGAGATCCACGAGGATGTGGACCCTAAAGTACTTAAGAGAAGCAAGGATCCTTACATGGCTATGAGTTATTGCAAGACTACACACATATCAAGAGTTAATTATGTGTATTTTGAGTGGTTATCTTGTCGTGGTCATAACATTTATGGGTATGCTATGGTTTTAGAACCATTTACTTTTGGAATGCTTGGGTTGTGATCTAGGTAATTTGTTGGATATATTAAATGGGTGACACATTTTTTGGATATATAAGCTCTTTGAAATTCGAATTTACGATGTATTGAAATTTTCATGAAATCACTAATGTATGAAATGACCTTACAATGTTATGTAATGAGTTCGAGGCATTAAGATCAATAATTTATATGACACAATTATCTCATTTTATAGCACTAGAGTCTAAAGCACATGAAATTAGGGCAAGGAGGGAAATATTAGAAGTTGATTATTTCTTAATGAATTTCATTTCATAGGTGACTTATTTCTTTCAAGGATCATATGTATAATCCTTAAAGTTAACCAAGAGTGTCCAAAAGGTCTTAACACTATCTTCTTTTTAGTTTCATATTGAGTGGTGACAATCATAAGTATTTTCAAATATGCATTGATATGTTCATATTGCAACAACACATTTAAAGACATCTTCAAAACCCCCGCGACAACATTTAAACAAGCTAAGACCCTTCTATGTCCCTTCTTTTTTGATTATGTATTTAACAAATACAACCATCTCAAATACATCTATTTGAAATACGTTGAGATATACCAAACTTGGATTTTTCACATTCTCGCTTTAACTAATAACTCCATTACCTTCTTTGCCAAATTACCAATGGCTAGTGATAAATGGTATCAATCTATCCACATTAGCTAGTTGGGCCCAAAAAAATATTTCCAAGTGAAAAAGGGCTCCAAGCTTCACATGCCAAGATATTATAACTTTTGTTTGACTTCTCTAAGCAAAAAGAAAAAAATCTAAGTTATTCACTTGTCAAATGGACGTCAACTTTAAGGTTGAAATTAGTATGTAATGGTCAAATGAATGTTAATTCTAAGGTCAAAAATAAAAATGAACTCATTCACTCCATTACATCCCATCCATCACTACCATTGTATAACATCTACAGACATAACAAATAGATGTTAATTTTAGGTAAAAATAAAAGCCAATAAGTTCCTTGAATAACCTATAAAAACAAAAAGCCAATAAGCTCTTTCTCTTACATCCCATCCCACATTATTATTATAGAATACCTCTCGATATTTAAAGGTCAAAAATAAAAATGAAGAGGTACTCGCCACATCCCATTCTATCCCCTCGCTACCATTATATAATGCCTCTTATAGTTCCACTTTTATGTAAAATAAAGACAGGAACAAATGGCCTAAAGAGGGTGTTTATTAAATTATCTAATTAGTATATAATATCACAGTTTAAGTAATGAGCAATTGGTGGATACCAATGCGTCAACATAAATATAGAGATTGACAACAGATATCATGTTTCACAAGGTTGCATAGTACGCTTTCAAAATTAATAGTTCTACTTTTCGTAAAATAAGACAGTGAATAGAAGAAGACTCTTATTAGTTACAACAGAGCACAGGTCAGAAGTTGAATCGACAAAAATTAATACAGCTCCAAAAGAAGAAATTCTTTAAGAAATTTCTCTAAGCTACAACTTATTGTAATATTCTTCTGTACTCAACATTGAATATTTACCTATGATGAATATCATTTCACGACTACTTTAATAAATGAAAGTCATGTGTCATGCATGCATCGTCATGGTTGTACAAACTTAGTATTGGAATTGAGGCAATGGTTGAAGACGATATTATTTTAGCTATTTTCTCTTGGTTTGTTACCTGAGAATAGTTGTCACAAAAGTGGATGTTGATAGTCACTATGGCCTCAGGTTGCTTCAAGATGTATGCTACTTGGGACTTGTTCCACTATAAAGAGTTGAGTCAAGGACATAACCAGACAACCATGAAAGGTGGCAATAATAAACACTGACACACAAGATCCCTATTGCTGTGATTCTTCCCTGACTAAGGCTATCATGATCGTCTTAATCTCACACAAAACTTAGACCAGAAGCCAATTATGACATTGGATTACATGAGCTTACATGAAGGAAGAAATATAGGCACTCACATTGATTGCAATGGTATCAATTATGGATCAATTCCTAAGATGGCAACAAAATATGATTTCATTAGTGTATAGGGGATAAAATTCCATGGTAAGTCCTGTGATTTTTCAGAATACCAGAATTTAATTCGCAATTTTGTAATATATATTTCTCATTTAGATTTTTGTGATTCTCATTGTGTCATCGTACATGTCAAGAGCCATGTCCATGTGCAATATGACCAACCTTGGAGAACCTAAATGTAAGAAATAGATGTGTCAATAAAGTAATTTTTATACGATGTTGCTTTCTAATTTTGTTATTCATCTGTGTCATTTTTGTAGTTGGTTGCATGCTAAATTTAGGGGACTATGCAAACCACAGACTGTAGGTGTGCATTTTGATTTTGTAGAGTTTCTTTCAAAAATTAACAAGGCTGAAATATGTGAAAATCATATCATATTAGCATCATACCTTGGTTGAAAGACTGTTCAAATCGGTACCCCAAGAATTATAAATTCCCACCTAGGTTCTTCCCCTTTGCATTGTTAGGCTTTTCAGTCTTGCAAGCACACCAAGACCTTAATTGTTCAATTGTGTGGTCACATGGGGAGAGAGATGTGACATAACATGCTGCTCTGAACCATATTGGTTCATTCCCTACAGTTGAAGATAGAGAGGGAATGGGTAATCGAGGGTTATAAGTCCTCGTGAAGGCAAGTGAGGAGAATAAGAATGTTGGAGATAGCCTTATAATTTTTTATGAGTTTCATAATTAACTGAATATTTTTTTCCTTTCAATTGTAGCTTTTAATTGGTTTGATGTGTTGCTCAAATAATTAGTGTATTGTTCCTTGTTGCCGAAATATTGTTTACAAATCTGCGCATTTCACCTCCTTTTTCATTCGAAAAATGGTGCACGCACCAACACTTGGAGCAAAGAAGAAAGGAGGAGTCAAGACTACTATCCCTCAACCCTTCGTAAATACTACCCTCTACTTTAATAGCACCTCCACTACTACTTTACTCAACATTTCTTGTATCCAAAGTGGCATTGTCGTTCAAGGGGTATCAAATGTATTCATGTTTACTAGAAATAAAATTGCCCACAAAAGGCTACCATTCATGATATAAATTTTGTAAATGTATGGTCTTTATGTATACATGTTTAGTTCAGATGTCGCGATATAAGATTTACAACTGAGTATGTACGAATCTGTAGCAAATTTAAATGTACACATACAACATTTCAATGTAATGTTTCATCTATATTCCTACACTACCACTATCAAAACCACACCTTATTGAGTGTATGGAAGACTTCATGTATTCATGTTTAGTTCAAATAAACTACCCCACATAACGCAACCACTCATGATATAAGATTTGCAAATGTATATGTACGAATTTGTAACAAGTTTGAAATGTAGAGATGGAACCTTTAAATGAAGTGATATCTACACTTACAAAATCAATCAAACCCCTTATCAACATCAACTACAAAAGTAATAATTATCCCTCTAAATCAAATAAAATATACCCTTCGGCATTCACATTGCATTATACACTTGTGATTGCTAATATGCCTCTTGACATAATTAAACATTGTTTAACCAACCTATTTTATTGACTAAAAATAAAACTAAAGAATTGTATAACAACCAATCTATAATAATATCGAAGGCCTGTTTCTACCATGCACACAACCTTGACGACGACGATCAACTGTTTGAGGTCTTTGTCACCATTCCACCGCCACCGACCTCCTTTCCATTTTCAGATATGAAATGCTCGGTATTACTCACTGCATGAATTTGTTTCTTCGTTTGATAGAAATATTGATTACGCCAGTAGCAGCAAAGTACTGAAGCAGATTTAATCTCTACGGATCGACGAGCATGGTTTCAAATATTGTTTTGGAAAAACACAAAAAAATTGCCGATTTGAGAAGGCATTTAGAGCAAGACAAAAGACATTGAATGTAAAGGAGAAGTCAATGGTGAAGCAAAAACAAAAAATCTGAGTTTTTTCAAGTGGTTTTAGGGTTTGAAACTTTTACGCCACCATACCAGATTTGAGAGTTGTGAGTTCATCGTGTTTAGCATGCATTCATATTTAATAACAAATTTTGTCGATACAGGAGGTATTGAACAAACTAAAATTATTTGTTGTTTTGTAAAACCAGTTTTTATTGTTGTCTGCAACCCTGAAAAACTCTCAACCTGATGTTTTTGTTTTGTTGCAGTGCTGTGCGGTCCGTGTTTCAAACTATTAGCCCATTTTAGATACGTAATTGGTTATGTGATTACATTTGAACTTGGGTATAGATGGAAGTAATATTTTTCCAAAGCCTTTGCAATTACTTCCTTTACTCACTGTTGGATATAGGTTCTTCCGCTTCTCCATCTGGATTTTAATACTGCATTTCATTTAGGCTTAACAAGATATTTCGTTTGTATATGGTGCCGTTTCTTCCCTTCTGGCGGGGTCAGATAGATTGGTTGAGGCGACTCTCATCAAATCCCTGGCACAGATGTTTTCATGTCTGACCAAAACAACTATATGGTTTCCCTGGATACATGCGATTTAGCTAGCTGTTTACTTTATGGCTTCCTTCTAAGGTCCATCTTACCAACAACTTTAGGCTTGACAGTTTGTGATGAGCCTGTTCCAATATCTTTCCTTATGTAGTTACGCCCTTTTGTCTACGTATTCTTAGGATGCTCTGGAGCAAGGGCCTGAGTCTTTCTCATTGAGATAGTATCGATCATCTCAACCCATTCCCCACCTGAGCGCTGTTGTACCTGAATGGATCTACCATTAACATCATGGGTTCCTATCCCCTCCGCACTTTTGGAAAGAAACTTAAACCTGTCTCTAGTAATAACATTGATTTTATCATTATTTTGTTGATAAGGTTGAGATATAATTTTTTTCATTAGACACCTGCTGATAATCCATGGCACGCATGTGTTGATTCTTTATGAATACTAGAGGGAAATCTCGTTTGTCTCCCATCAATTTCACCTGAGGAAGATCTTGTACCAGTTCAACCCTTGCCGCAGAGCGGTCTAAAAAACCAGAAAAATGCTCGGTTGAGGACATTGATTATGAAGACTTACTCTGTTTTGCCTCACATTTTGAAGTTTTGTTTAGTTTTTCATTTCTATTATTGCAGGATAAAACAACATATTCTATTCACTCATTGATGAACTTGTCAGTGCAATCATAGAATGTTGAGACATGCATGACCAAAGTATATATGACAACATAAATGTATTCTAACGAGGAATCTCAAATTAATGAAAATATAGGAACGAACTGAACAAGTAATGACAAAAAGTCCTAGTAGTGCTAAATTCATGACTGGACGGATCACCACACAGGCAAGTAGCTCTCTTGCAATATATTGGGAAAATTTGCATGTTGCAAGTTTTTAGGTTTACATGTAAAACCCATAACACCATCCATGAACATCTGTAGAACCTGAAAATAAACGATATTGGTAAAAACTAGAATTAGAACAGGTTACAAATTACCCACGTACAAAGTTGTAGCTACACTTCAAGCTACAAAAAAGCTCATTTTATAGAAGGCAATCTTAAGACCATAACTCATTTTGATACTTAACATAAGAGCTATATGGCCACTTTCAAATAAATATACATAATGCCTGATTATGATCTTCCTCAGCATGCGTTTCTAACATCCACACTCTATCCAATGCTTATGCACGTACTCTAAAAATGGTGAACAACTTCTATGACATAGTTACACGAATTCGACACCGACAACAACCGCATACAACATTTACTATCTCAACGTGTGAAGTTGAAGCCCATTGCGGAGGCTACCACAATTGTATCCGAAGATAGAAGTTTCACAATGCTGCTCACTCAAAAAGATTATAAGAAGTACAACAAATGCTACAGGGAATAATAATTGCAGGTTGAGGATGCACCAAAAAAACATCAACGAAACATTCTATGCATAGCACTATAAAACCACCTACATATAATGTAAATCAGTAACCCTTCGCATATGTATACAAAAAAATGTAACATATACATATATCTAACATTCTCTGCTAAAGAAAGCACTCACATTACAAAACACCAACACCAACCATGACTTATAGCGAATTGTATATGAAATTTCTTATGTTCCTCTTCTATTACTTTCCAATATTTTCTTTCAAACTAAGTCTCTATACTTTCTATGGATTTGCCTCTACCTTCTTGGATTTTTTATTGTGTTTCTTCTTTCCATTCATCTTAGTTCAATGCTTTTTCAATCTTCTTGCATATTACATCTTCAAACAACTTTCTTATTTCTTCCTTTGTACTTTTAAAATATTCTTGTTGATATACCAATAGTTGATAACTCACCCATGTATTTGTATCTAATAATTCTTATTTATGGAAGAAGCATCCACGTTTACGTATTAGCTACTAACCTTGTTGCAAACTAAAAGAATCAAATAGCTTAAAACATAATAAACAAAATACTTTAGCGATATTATGGTTGTTTCGACATTCTTGTGTTGGCATGTAACTATACAACAGTTATATCATAACCAAAACCAACACATAGCCTCTAAACTACTGTTTTCAACATCAGCAAGTAAATTATATTATAGTCATATCAGGGCCAAAATCCGAATTAGAGTTTAGCGCATCTAGCATCCAACATCTTGTTGTAACACAAAATGACCAAGATAATGCCCCTGCACTGCTACATGCTTCGACTGAATGAAAAATGATATCGTACTTGTTGTTAGTAGTCTAAACCACTATACAACTTTAGGCTACACTGGTTTCTTGCAAAATGCAGCTCTCCTGTAGAATCTTCTAATATCTTCATTTAAATTTAAAGGCCTACATTGCCAAGATCCCACAACAAAGGGTAAGCACATCCACACTCTCATCAATTATGCCAAGGATTTATATTTTCCACTCACATGTTTTCAAGATAGACTTAATCAAAGCATATGAGAACTGCTAAAGTTTGGAGTGTACTGGAAAAATTTCCAGCCGCATGATTGATCCAACATCTTCTCCTAGATTACACCAATTGTAGCTTTCAGGAGTATGTTTCCTCTAGATGCACTAACCATGTTTCACCAAAATCAATCTACAAAGTAATCCACTCCGACCATCTCATCCCACAATCTCATCAATATCAATAGGGGATTTATATTTGTCACTCAAGTAATTTTACAAGATACACCTATCAACAGGTGAGACAACTCGCACATGCATGGTCAGTGTTGTTGAGACAAGTAGGAACACAAATAGTACATCAAAACACACAAACAAATGGTAGGTGGATTTTTTGAATTGGCATATGCAGGGGCTTGCTTTCGTTTTTTATATTTCATTATTTCCTCATTCTTCTTTGTTATTTCTTTATCTGACCCATTTAGTTGTTCATTATATGATTGCAACTTCTTAACTCTTAACTTCTTTGAGTGCACGATCGATAGACTTCACATTTTTTCTATCTCCCCTTTTCCATTTTCATATTCTTTTTATTTCCTTATTTTGCTTTCAAAGAGATTCATATCCAAGCGTTTTAATTCATCTCTTTAAAATTTCACATTGTTCCTTAATAAAATTTAATCTTTCAAAAAACTATATTGGTTCTACCATTCTTTATCATAAAAACTATAAGGTTGGCACACAACAATAACTTGCTCATTCATTCAGAAAATACTAGGTTGTCGGGATCTTGCAATGCACGTGTATAGTATGAGTATTCCACTACATTGATTTTCAAAAAACCATGGGTATGGTTTCTATTTAATGGAAATGCATTGGAACTACATTCAAGGTCACCCTCTCTTGCGTAGGTTAAGCGTTAATAAAATAGGTATACCAAATAGTTTATATACATGTCTATTAGGTATGCAAACAATATTGAACATAACACAATCAACAAACATCTTATTACATACATATACACTAGGTTGCTACATTTTTTGCTACTACTTCTATTGACCCATACATGTGAGAGATGATGTACATGTTGTACTATCTTCTCCTCTTCCCCTGGTCTCTTATACACTGGGTTTAGCAACAGGCTAAAAAAACCTAAATTTTTGTTTATATTGTCCCCAACATGTTTTTTGTTGCCTACCCACATTGTGTAGTACTCGTATTACTAATTTCATTAGTTATGTTGCATCGTTTCTTTATTACAATGTAATTTAGCTCTTTATTTGTATCTCCAAAATTGACATCATGATTAACAACTACCCATGTGTATTACATATTACTATAAATACTTGTTACTTACATTGCACATATTTGTACATACTCACATAAATGGATGAGAGTAGCAGGCACTTGCAACTTGTGGCCACGAAAACCATTAACAAATTGCATCCACACCATATGAATTGGGTGCTCGAGGGTAGAGTTACTCATAAAGGAACTGATGCCCTCGGTGATGACATGCACTTGATTTGCTTTGGAAATGCAAATCATGCAGTCTTTTGATACATCAAACACGGTTCTAAGCTTAGCAAGGTTTATGTCATGTCCAAAAGGTAACTTAAAATATGTCGAACAAGAATATATAGACACCGAAGATATAGGGATAAGTCCTCAAGAACTCGTTGTGAATATGGAATTTATTTTCCAATTGTGTCTACAACCTACCACCGAAATTTTGCTCTACCATTTTCATTTCACTACTATAACTGTGATCCACAACCTAACACTTGGCTCTATAACTCAAACCGACAACCACACCAACAACAAAAAAACCTCCTATTAGTGTTATAACCTCTACATCCTCCATTTCTACCATTACCCAAAAAGATGGCAATTGTACGCAATGATGTATTATTGCCATAAAAGACCGTGACATGTTATACCCTACAGAAAAGTATAAATAGAAAGATTTGGAAATAATTTTTTATACAGACTGCCCAAATTATTGAAATGGCTATACCTATAACCTTGTGGGGGAACTCTATGTAACGAGAGTACACAACAATTGCCACCGCCACATGAATACAAGAACATACATATACAAATATTAGCTATTAAGACAACCAAGGTTACCATATTCAGACAAAGAAGCTTAACCACAAGTCCTAATACACAACTTTTTTGGGCATCACCGATAGAGGAAGTAGAACCCCTCCGTATTTGGGTGGGCACCATAGGAACATCACATGTTTCAGTTATACTGAGAGCAGAAATAATGGTTATGACAAAACCATTGCTGAGGTGGTTAATGGTAAACAATGCCAGAAAAAAAGGTTATACATACATATGATTCTTGGCATTGTTTAACATGCAACATCAATTCAACCTTATGTGCATATAAATATGCATCTACATGTTGTTAGACCACCCAAATGACACTATATGGGCAACGAATTTCAATGTCTACCTATAGAATATACTCTTAAAAACAAAGATACGTGTACTAATGTCAGATGGACATTATCAAACAAGTGCTCTTCTACGGTTTCAAATTGATCATTTTCATTTCGATTGGGTACCTATAATGGTAAGTAATAAACATCATGTAATGTACATAGCTCCACCGTAAGTGAACATGATGCTCACAAGATATAGGCATTTGCAATAATGCCTCCCTTGTATAAACAAAAAAACTCTATACCCACTGCCAAGCTTGTAACATGATGCAAATATTTATAGCGATGTACTTGTTGAAAATAAAATTCCCACAATTAACAATCACACAATAATTGCTACTATAGGTTCAACTTAACCGCCACACACAAGGCATTCTTTGGCCATTTACTTTTAAAATATTGCAATCTTATGTACCCAACTTACACATATCTACATGGATATACACACACATACGTCTGCATATATACATATATATAAATACACATATACTCACACATACATACATTCTTGTACTTAGATAAGTAACTTAAGTTTTTACTTCGATAAACATTACAAACCAAAAAGACAACCACACCAACAACAAAAACAACCTATGTTAAAACACCTATCCGCGCAGAGTTTGCTCCTTAGAAGCAACTACTAGTTTAAACCCATCCGTATTCTTTCGACATTTTAGTCATCTGGTTTAACTTAGAGTCGGCATATACGACATACATCATTTCTTTGAAGTTCGCTTTTCTTACCTGATAATGACGCTTATCAATGTCTAATTAATTTGTAACTCCTGGAGGAAAAACCCATATTAGGAAAGATATTTACCCGGTCTAAGGTGCCCAATACTTGAATTGAAATGCTCGAAGAAGAATCGATTAAATCAAAATCATGGCAGGGTTATCACAAACTCTGTTGCTGAATTCAGTCCCCAGGTTTCGACCTCTGCACCGCTTGCCCACCGCACCCAAACATCATGTTCTTCTTCGCGGAGGCGTTTCGAGGAGGGCATTATTTTCATGGCAATTGGATTGGGTTAAAAGAGGCTATGATTATTCAACGTCGCGTCCAACAAATCTGCCAAGATGTTCCAGCACTGACATAGACGACTCATCCTTAGGAGGGGTTGGTGTTGGATCGGCCTCGAAGAAAGACCTCCTGGTATGTAACTACTGTCCTTCAATGGCTTCAATGTTAGACAGGCTTCTCCATAAAACTCTGTATGAGACAAATCTCAAGTAACACTCGTAATTCATCAGCTCTATGGATTGATGAAAACAATCGCAATCCTTGGAGCTATTTTACAGATAATTTCATCATATATGAATATATGAAATTGGGAGGACCTATCCCAAGATTACTAATATATGTAAAGATAGTGTTTATCTTACGGCCAAGCCAGACACCAATTTGGTATATGAGACCCCTTACAGGAAGCCCACGAGGGATTGTTTTCCATTTATCTTTTATAATGCTCAAATTTTGTGCTCCCCAGTTTCGACCTCATGATCAAACTCACTAGTAAGCCCAAATTTGTATGAAATAAGTGAAGGCTTCCAGGAACAGTTAAATTAGATTATCACTTTTTGTGGGAATTTTATGTTTGTGTTTAAGTCATCACGAGATGACCTCTATGAATAGTCATTATCTGAAGCGTACATATGGTCCCAGTCTAACCAGCATGTCTGGCCTATGCAACCATATAAATACATACAGATGTTCAGTCCTAGTCTAGCAAACATGCATGGTTTATGAGACCCTTGAAGCGAACCTTCCTGGATTATGAGGTTCTGGAAACGCGAGAACTTTATGTATGGTTTTCAGGCCTGGTTTGATGGGAAGCTTGGTCGTGATGTTGAAACTCCAATGGGTACAAAATTTCGACTGTATATAAGGTAAAGTAAAAACATTCCCTCGTTCTTGTAGACAAACGTCACATGGTCATACTTTGATTATGAGACCCCTATACAGTAATAAAAGATTTTTTGCTAGACAAAGGTACTTTTTTTATGGTCATAATGATGATCTAGTCCTTTTTTGTGCTGAGACCCCTATACAAAGCAAATAAAAGATTTTTGACTAGGGTTTGGCCCACTTTATATAATTATTGTTTTAGTTTCATACCTCAGGTTTTGATCTTGTGACAGGGCTGAGAGTAATCCAGGCCTTGTGACAATGTCATAAATTTAGCAAACACTCACACTTCCAATCTTACCGAGCAACAAAAGAATACAATCTCAAGCTCATATTACTGTTAGGTTTAGAAACTGGATATTTTACAGTCAAAATTCACCTAGGATTTTCACCCAATGTTGTACTATCATTGCCACATTAACACGTAGCATGTTCAAGCCCCCTCCCCACCTGAAGCTGGGTCATGGTGATTATCATCCTCACCACTAGACCATGGCATATTGGAGGAGCTATATATTGTGTTATAGCCTTGTTGGGTTGTATACATAGTAGCAGGACTCACTGACTCTTTGAACAAGTCCAAACATACTGAGTCGGCAGACTAGGCTAGATTTTGCTAAGATTATGTGACATTTAGAGTAAAAAAAAAACTCAATTAAAACACAAAATTTTCCCTTCCTTACTCTTTTGATAGTTCAACTCAAGGCAGACAAGGATTTTCAGATAAACACCACTTTTTTTTTTTAATTTTACCTCGAGTAGCAAACATGAGAACAAATTTTAGTGGTGGGCATCGGCTTTCTGCAGATTTCAGTTTGAACATTTTTAGGTTTTCAGTGTTCACCAGTGGGCAAGGGCGAAACTTTATTTTATATGAAATTTAATTACTTTTTTATGATTATTCAATTTGTTGAGTCTTTTGTGTAGTTTGATCCGTTTTTGAGTTTCTGGAGTCTAGCTACTTTGGTTATACATTCATTTTATTAATGGGTCTGGCTAATCTGTCCATTTGTTAAAGAAAAAAAGAGAGTACAAGGCATGGGATATTAGGAAGTCCATATTGTTTAAAAACTGCTTCAGGAAAGACTGTGTACAAAAGAAAATAAATCTCTTACACTTTTATGCCAGAAGCTTTTGAGTTTTTTCTATGGCAACGCTCCTTGAAGTAGCGTGATTCAGCCTTGGAAAGTCAGTTTTAACTTTTAAGACTCAAGAGTGAATTGCAACTTGGGAAAGACAGTTGAAAAAACTAAACCCTATTATTAATTTATTATATGACGTATTCAAGATTTAAAACAAAACTATTTACAAATCCACACATCAAGAATCAATCATTTAGACATTAAAATAGTCAGAGACCATGCTCATGTAAATAATAAAGTTGCACACAGGCAAATAAAATTAATTGTGGCGTGATATACCACATAAATTATCAAACCACCAATCATCCTATTTTATAACACTTCATCACATACCAAAATGTCTATTGTCAGACCAAAAATGATTTTCCCTGACAATGAAATCTTAAAGTTGCACTTGCTTGATCTGTGAATCTGCTTGCAAGGCAGAAAATGATAGTCAGAATGACTGAAACAACAGAAAATAGGGGCAAAAAGATAAGAAATAAGATAGGCATCTGACCTAATACTGACTTGTGAGCATCTGTGTCTTGATTTGACTGGGGATTACTTGCCATTGACTTGCAAGTTCCCACGACATGAGTTAGCTGGGGAATGACTTGGTATTGACTTGCGTACTTCTCTAACTCAATTTGGCAGACAAACAGCATTAGCTTGAGAGTTTTTGAGTTTTGAGAGCACTTGCAATGTTACTTTCTAAACGTAAATTGTATAAAAGATGATTAGTAATACTATGCTAATGGTAATAACAACCTTTACATTGATTGGCATTCAATAAAAGGATGCTTTATGGTTGGATATTCTGTTGAGGCTAGCATCCCTCACTCTCAACAAAGAAACACATTCCAATGAATTAAAAGCTTTGTTTCTTTAGGAAGTGAAATGTCCTATTTCTACACAGACTGCAAAGGGTACTATATTAGTGCTTGTGCAAGTTTGTGGAGAGCCTTTATACCAAAAATTGAGTCATATTCTATAATATTAGCTGGTGTCATAAATATTGCCAAATAGGTAGTGAATTTTCATGTTTATTTAAAATAAACAAATCATTATTCTAGTTTAAGGGTTGAAGAAGATATCCAATGGTTCCATGTTTAAACGAATGGTTTACAAATCAAGTAGAGAATAAATGAAAGCATGCTGTTACAAACCATTACATTTGCAAGGTACACCATAAAATGTTTTCAAGATGCTCTCTATTAGATTCCTTGAGTAGGTGCACCATCGGGAGAATTGGCAACACACTTAGTTACCATGTGATAATGGTTCCATGAATGAGCACATAATTCAAGATTTTATAATAACTATAAATTTATCAAAAGGGATATATTCAAGAAGAACAATAGATTAGGACTAGTTTATGTACTAGAATGGGAATTCTAGTTAACAAGCCTCTAAATAGGTAAAGGTAGAGGGCCTCTCTTAGTGTTGACTCAAAGGATAACAAAGAGGTAATACATGGGCAATATGAGTTAGCATAAAACAATCAAAGCATGCAATAAAGTAAATTAATCAAGAGCGACCAATGTAAATAACGAAAATAAACATGAAAGAGGGTGAAGGGGTACTTACTTGTGGTGAACTTGTTGGCGCAAAGATCTCTCCCATTGACTGGAACTGCCATGTTGCAAGCTTTGATGCCTAAGGTGAAGCTTTGAAGGGAAGAGGGATCATGGTAAGTTAAGTAGGGGCATGTGCCTAAGTCAATGATTTTAGTCTGAAGTAAATCGTGAACTTATAAGTGTTATAGTCCTTGTGCTCTGGTGAAGTCTCCTTTCCTCCTTAGTGGTTTAGTAAGCCAGTGTAGGTCTGTTGCAAATGTGCATTAAAAGTCAGACATATTTGTGTTCTAATTTTTGAAATTGGCTTAGGGATAGGGTACGTATACGAATTCCAATTTTAAGACTTATATTGAGTATATTCATTCAAGTAAACACTGCTGGCCAGGGTAGTTATTGTCAGCTTGAGCTAGAGTGAAAACAGCAGTAAAGGACATAACTGTCCATGGCTGGTAGCATCTAGGGTGTCTAAATGAGGCCAAAGGAAGCAAGGGAAGACTGAATGTATTGTAAATAAGGGAATCTAGGAGGTAAACACAATGTAATTAAGCGTTAGAGTGGCAAAGGAGGGAACCTATGGCACACCAAGGGCACCTACTTTTGATTGTAATGACATGTTTTCTCTAGCCAAGCTCACATCAATCAATCCTGTGATATCAATGATGGGAAATGCAGTGTGCCAACAAGCCTCTTGACATGAAAGGTGTTATTAAATATTGTTTAGAGTGTATACAAATAGTACCTCTCATACCTAGATGGGTTGAAATTTCTTGTTGGCATTCGAGACTAAGAAGCAAAACTTTAAAAAGAAACACAGTGCTTTTATGGATAATTATTGTTTCAATTGTTCATTTTATTTAAGATACAACTTACTAAGCAATAAACAATTGAAATAATGCCACTTATTTTTATCAGTTAAGGTACAACAGCATACATGGTTCTTCTCTCTTCAGTGATAAATTCCATCATTCACTTGCCGTATAGGGGCTCCTTCGTCTAGTGGTTAGGATGCTGTCTTTTCATGTTGAAAACACGGGTTTGATTCCCATAGGGGATAGATATTCTTATGGGTTACTAGACTCAAATAGATGATCCCACGATCTTAGGATGAGAAAAAGGTTGCAATAAATAATTCCAATAATTGTGGATCATAAACTTGATAAAATCCTCATTCTTATGGGGTATAAACTAGTGAATTGCATTAGAGAATTATGAAAACCATGAAATATTTGATTCTTATTTGAAAAATACCTTGTGACAGGAAAGAGAGGCGCATCAACATCTTTCCATTTTCTTCTGATGGCACAAAATAAGTCTCTATTGTTTGGATATCATGATGAGGAGCTAAACAACTTTCTTTTATCTTTCACAAGTAGGAAGGGTGAAAATGGGTTGGCATGTCCATGTGTGTGTGTTAAGAGAGGGTTTTGAGTGGAAATGTATGCAACTTGGTGTGATAATAATGTCATTGGTTGAAGTTTATAGAACTGGATCCTCCCAACTGAGGATATAGTTTTAGGTGATTAGGCGAAAAGCTCACTCAGTATGATTCTCCTTAATAAAATTAACTGAATTTGATAGTCAAAACAATTGGGATTCTTTGTATCTTTTATTTCTGGAGGATGATTTAGTAAAATTATTATTTACCATGTCTTATCCTTTATTTGCTAAGTTTTATCACTGGTTGTTCTATTTCCCCCTCAATCCTTTACCCATTCTTTCGCTTTTGTATTTGTGGGTGCATCTATTTGTGTTGTCATATTCGACATTAGTTATAAAAATGTTATTGGCTGAAGTTTACAGAACTGGATCCTCCCAACTGAGAATATATCTTTGGTGTTTAGGCAAAATTTTACTCAATATGGTTCTTCTTACTAAGAATACCTTAGTTTGATATCAAACCATTGGGGTTTTAGTGTCCGTTATTGCTGGAGGATAATTGAGTAAAATGATTATTTACCATTTCTTAGTCCTTTATTTGCTAAGTGCTATCACCAGTTCTATTTTCCCACTCAAGCCTTCACATTTCTTTCCCTTTTGTATTTTTGGTTGCCTCTATTTGTGTTGTCATATTCTTCACGAGTGATAAGGCTAGATGTATGGAGATGACTGTTTGCCAAAGCAATTATGTTGGTTACAGACACATTGGAAGAAGATGAATAGTAGTGGAACTCCTTATCCATTGAATGAAGTATATAGCGTGGGTTTGAGTACTCCCCAGTCACTAGCTTTTAACTCTTTATACATTGTTTGCGTTTGCTGTTATCTTTGGCTCAAATTTAGGGCATGCTTAAGAATTGAGGAAAAACATGTATGAATAAGTAAACAACCTAATCTTATAAACTGAATATACGCTATGGAGATGAAGGCTAGTAATGTGCAACAAGAACATGAATAGAATAAAAATATAAAAGATATATGCACTTCATAATCCTCATTCATGATAAGATTCCTCCCACAAAAAACTAAAAATTGTTATTAATCAAAGTAGCTGATACGTTTTGGATATGGGTATGGGTATGGAGTATCCGATACGTGGATATGGCAAAAAAAAATTTGGCCCGGATACGACATTGGATACGGCCGTACAAAAAATATATAAAAATTAAAAATATATAAATTCCAGCCTGCTAAATAGGAATTAACCACATATTATGCATATGAAAAACAAAACAAGCTAAATAACCACAACAAACTACTCATAAATTCATAATTTCATTTGTCCCTACCATATCTAGTTGAGGTGTTTATTACATTTATGATTTATCTCATACATGCTATTTTTATCCATGTTTATGATGGCTTGTATTTGGTACCTTCTGTAGAATAATGGTGCTGTGAAAACTGTAATTTCTGCTGTAATGATATATTAAATTTAAACTAGAAAAAAATTATTAAAAAAACACAGTTTTGGGCTTGGAAATTCTGAGGAAACGGCCGTGAGATGTAACCGGCAGTACCCAGACCTGCTTGGACGTTTCCGGGTCATGTATGTGCGCTGTACCCGTCCGGTTACATTTGCACCGGTACCAAGTGCCCTAGGGGTGCCATATCAGCTACTTAGCTTTTGCCTTGACCATGCTTCCTGTGGTGTTACCCCATCAAGAGCTGCAGTGGGAACTCTGTTTAGTAGATAAACTGCCATTTTAGTTGCTTCGCCCAATATGTTTTTGTTAAGCCCGCATTGTCAATCATACATTGCACCATTTCCATGATAGTATGATTTCTCTTTTCAACAACACCATTTTGCTGTGGTGTATGAGGAGGTGCCATTTGACAACAAATGCCATGGGTTTCAAAAAAATCAGTGAGCAATTTTTATTAAAAATTGACTTATTTTACGGGAAATTGAAAGTTTAATAACTTTTGCACGGTAACTCGAAATTGAGTGCCGTTTTTGCAAAAGTTGATTATTTTTCATTCCCGTCGCATTGAAGCAAATTTCATTAAAAAAGGGCAACTTTGGAAAATAACCTCATTGAAACCATGTCGAGAGCTTTTTTATCATCCTCGTCTTCTGGCCATACCGGGATCTATGGTTGTTCGAGCCTCTAAACTCGATGAATTACCATGCCTGGAAACCGAAGATGCAGCAGCTCTTACAGTCTCGTGGATTATGGCGTGTGTTCGATGATACAGTTCCCGCTTTCACCACAGAGAAGGACAAGTACCTGTATGCATGCAAGCAAGATGAAGCTCTCGGATTGATCGCGTTGAATGTAGCAGATAACCTCCAGTTTCATATTTCTGCGGCCACAGCTCCAAAAGAGGTATGGGAAAAATTTGAATCTTTGTTTGGCAAGATAAATGAGTTCAAATTAATTCAACTGGATCATGAATTAAACTCTTTATCGCCTTCAGATTTTCCTTCCATAGAAGAATTTCTGTCAAAATTTAAAGAGATTCATAGTCAGTTGAAAGCAGGTGGTAGAACTAAAAAGGATGACGAATGCATATACACGATCCTAACTAAACTAAAGGGTCCATTTTTTGTATTTACGTCAACCTTCTTTTCTACTATGGATGCACTAGACACTCAGTTTAAAATGCCTTCATTTGAATAGTTTTGTGAACGTCTCTCACGAGAACAAGCAAAATTAATCTCTCTAGATGTTATGCCTACATCGAATCATGCTCTTGTGGCCAGTTCTCCTAAGAAAAATTGGAAAAACAAACCCAAGCAAAGCTCGATACCATGAAAAATCCACTAAACGGATCTAGTGCAAGAAGATTGAGCACAAAATAAATTAATGGGATAAATAGATTAACGCAACACTTAGGAGAAACAAAGAAATAGAATTAATCTCTGATGACTTCACCATCGGGAGAAAGCATTTAAATAGATATAACAAGTAGTTTGATACTCCTAGATACAAGGGATGTCAATCTAAAGTAGAGATAACAAACCCTCTAAACTGGAGATACCAATCTAAACTAGTTACGGGAGTTTAAACAAACTCCTAATAAAATAAAACTAATAACAATTATTAGCTCACATGAGCTTATTAGGTGTAAATGATTATTTACACCAACACGTTGAACTTATTGCTGGTGTATTCTCCCCCTCAATCTGAGCATAGTGTCTTTATATTTCACCAGACTTGGTTTCAACAAGGGCTTTGAACTTTTTGAAAGTTTCAAAGGCTTGGTCTTTGGTGCTGAAAGACAATATATCCACATTTTTCTAGAAAAATCATCAACAAAGAGCATGAAGTATTGAAACCCATAATGACTAGGTCTCATTGGTCCGCATAGATCGATATGCACCAAATCAAGTTTTCCTGGAGCTCGAAATGTACTCTGTTTAAAAGGTGCTCGATGTTGTTTGCTGCCAAACAATGTTGACACTTATCTATACCCTTTTTAAGAGGTGGAAAACCCCTTACCATATCATATTGACAGAGTGTGTCAAGATAGCCAAAACTTACATGACCAAGTCTTTTGTGCCACAACTGTGTTGAGGTTGTGTCCTTGGCCACAAGGGCCTGATTATCTCTCTGAACAAAATCTAGTTGAAACATCCTGCCCACATTGGAAGCTCTTGCAACAATTTTTGAGCTTTGTGACTTATCTCTTATTAGGCATATATTTTTATTGCCTTTATAGTCAAAATCAATCTTAAGATTGTGCTCCAATAATTGTGAGACGATAACAATTTTTTTGTTAAACTAGGGACATATAAAACATCTGTAATTTTACATGTATGTATCCCAAGTGGTAGTGAAATGGAACCAATCCTTGAACACGTAAGATGTATCATCACCCAAAGAAACATGGTTTTTCGTGGGTGTCTCTCAATGTGAAGAACCAATCTTTTCATCTGTCATGTGGCGGGTTGCACCGAATCAACATACTAGATTGCATTTTGTGAGATGGATTCTTCATTGAATTGTGTAGTGTACAAGAAGTCGTCATCTTCATATTGATCTTCTTGTTTGGCAACATTTCCTTGTTGAGATGGTTTCTTCTTCCACTTTCCCTTATTTTGTCCTTGTTTATTTTGTTGTTGGCCTTGTTTAGATTGTTTTTTAATCATTTTCTTGCCACAAGATGATTCTTTTTGGAATGTATTATACCAACAATCCTTTAACTCATGTCTTTTACGACCACAAATAAGACATTTTTGTTGGGTCTTGGTGCCTTGTTGATTGTTTCCTTGCTTCGAAAGCTGTTTAGGAGGCTTCTCTTGTTTTTTTATCTAATTGGAAGCAAGTGCATACTTTTCAATTTGTACTTGTGTGAATAACTTCTTCTTGTTGGAGCATATTCACCAATTGTTCAAAAGAAGTTGTTTGACCAGTTGTTATATTTAATGTGGTCACAAACATCCTGTATGATGAAGGTAGAGCTCTCAAAACAATCGACACGGAGGGTCGTCACTTCTTCCAAAGCTTGAAGTGATGCTCGCAAATTTGCAACGCTGCGTCTTAGAAAATACTACTTTTCGATTGGTTGCATTTTTAGTAATGGAAATTATTAATTTTGCTTTTTGATTTGCCTTGTTAAATGTGTGTTGTTGTGCAACATCATTTTCTGATCATATGAGTCATCCATTAACTACGAACCATATATCTTCGAATTCTAATTGCGCTCAAATTTTAGTTTTCACACAACATAATTATTTGTTCGAAGAAGTTGTGAATCGAATAGAAAAATTTTTGGTGCCGTATTTGCGGCCATTTTGAAAACTTGTAAATGAGAGAAGAATAGTAATAATTTAATCACTACCCCCCAAATCAGTACACCCCCTCCCCCTAAAAATGAATTTTTATTGATTTTGGGCTCTTTTTTGGCCGTTTTACAATATTATGGCACTATTGGCCACTTTACAAACTTTGGCTCTTTGACTAGTGTTCGGAAAAATATAATATCTTCTTTTGCCTTCTTTTTGCTTAAGATCCCTAGGGAGAAGGCCCTAGCCTCAAAAAAAGCTTTCCGCACCAGTCCATGATATAAAACAATCATCACGGACTCACAAAAGAGTTATAAGGCACATTATCGTGCATACATATACAAAAAGGAAATATATCTACATACTACAATATATCAAGCTTCCTATATACACAATTCTTGAAACCATAGCCCCAAAGCCAAAACCTGGCCAAAAACCGCAGTGACCACTAGACTAAAACCACCAGAACCTCAAATCTCCATACCAGGCGAACGACTTAGCTTCAAGAATCTCCACCTTTGAGTCGCTCTGCGGTTGAGAAGGAGATGAAGAGGGAGGCACTCGAGCATTTCCACCCTAGCCTTAATAGGGAGCCGAACCCCATGATGCTCTGCCACATGCCTCCAGACCATGCGCGAGGGCTTGAATCCCGCGAGCCAAAGCATGTATATGAAACTGCATGCTCACCAATCTCTCCTCCATATCCTTCAAATCCTTGTGCAGGATGAACTGACCGACACATTCGAAATAATGTTGGCAACACTCAAGCCTTGAGCCACGTCGAAGACATTTCACCTTCCCACAGATTGGCCAGGGTCAAGCATAAGCTTCCTCAATTTGTCATAGATGACGACCTCCTCTTCCTCCGCGTCAACACTCTCCGCCACCGTCCAAACTTGCTCAAGCCAGCCATGCATCGCCACATTCTTAATTCTGCCATTCAGCCACTTGGCAAAGGATTCCCCCAAAGAATCCCCAGTCTGTGCACGCCTCTACTTCCAACCCGACCCCTCTACAACACCACCCTCCGATGCCATAAACCCGGATAACGGGAAGTGAAACCACCCAAAAAGAGCGGAGCTGGGCGGACTAGAGACATTGATCAACATGACGGCAAAAGTGAAACCAACGCCCCCACCGAGCCTGCTTTAAAACCAACGCCTCCACACAAATCAATAAATACTTCACACGCGCCAAGGCTTCGCAATCACTGCCCAAATCTTACATAACACCCAAATCAATCCTATGGATGCGGATATGAAAAAGAGGCGTCCTTTATAATCATTAAAGAACACCAACCGATGCCATTCATGCGTCTCCTGCTAAAAGCTCCTGAATGTCATTAGGAAATCTCGATTCCCAAGAAAGGGACATCAAATGAAGACTATCCCATAAACCAACTCCTCTATTCGCTAAGCAATCCGCCACCTTATTGCCGTCTCTCAGAGTGTGGGAGAAAATAACCTCGGAAAAGGAGGCCAAAATAGACTTGATACTTGCGCAAATAGATTTCAATTGCCACGCTCGAGGGTCTTCTCTTGGGCCATATTTAAAATAGTTAAAGAGTCCCCTTCAATCCAAATCCGAAGCCAATTCCTGCGCTTAGCTTCCATTAAACCAAAAAGAAGAGCCATACCTTCCACGTAATTGTTGGAGGAAACTCCACAATCCCAAGCTATAGCCGAAGGGGCTGGCAGTCATCTTTTCTGAACACACATCCACAGCCCACACAACCAGGATTACCTTTCGAGGCACTGTCAAAATTCATCTTTATCCAGCCTTTAGGAGGAGGTTTCCAAGATACTTTTTTTCTTCCTTCCTCCCCTTATCAGGAGATATCCTCTTTTGCCTTTGAAAAAATTGACAATTTCCTTTTTTTTTTTTGTTTTTGGGCAATTTGGTCTCTTTTTAGTTACAATTTGGAAAACATGGAGGTTTTTGTACAATAACACACAAATTTGTAAAATAAAGGGCACTTTGGCCTCTTGGTTTCAAATATACATATATGTGAAAACACTTTTATAAATTTGCAAAAAAATTTCTGTTCAAATAGGACTTTTGTGGCTATTTTTAGCTAGCTGTAGCTAACTGTGGTGGGCTGCTAAATTTGGGGGTCTGCTAAAAATTCCACTAAATGAATGGTTTTGGGGAGAATGGACCCCTTGACCTCTCCAATTGAAGTTTTTAGCAAAACATAGTGTAACCACTTGGGCTACCAATTCAAATCAAGTATATATGTAAGCAAACTTCTATTTAAGCTTTATCAAATTTGTGTAAAGCTTTAAAAAGAGAAAGACAACCCTTTAGGGTTACCTTAGCCGCGTATTTGCATGCTCAGCTGCGTTTTGCATGTATGCCAGTACTTTGCATTGGTTATGCCTCCAGTAAAAGCTCAAAAATGCCCTCATATGCTATATCCACCTTGTGTAGTGTTTTAATCTACCGCCTTATATTTTTTGACCTCTTCTCTTTGATTTGAGAATTCGGTGTTTGGTTTTATAGGGCTTTGGACGCTAAGCTTTTATCTGTGAATGCAGGCCGTGAGGAGTGCACAATCTGCTCCAAGCAATATTATGCAACATGTTTAAAGTTGTTTTTTTGTTGAAGGTTGATTCTACTGTTTTGAAGGAAGTCGATATTGGAATTGCAATGTAGTTGGTCTCCAATCTTGATGGCTTATGCCAATGTATACTAACTCGGTTTGATGGAGATGTGGGGAGCTCGAAGAGCTTGGGCCCCCACAAATTTGTTTGTAATAAATTCTGAATCAAAGCTTTTAAACCTGTTAGCCGAACCTCCAACTGTGGGGGTTCCACTAGAGTTAGTCTCAACTAAGGGGGTCCTCTAAATTTAGAGGTGAATATTCTGAATCCAATTATTTTTTAATGAGTTCTCTAACAATGAACAGTATCAAATCAAAGATACCATCACCTCTTTATGCTGATATGGATTTGCGTCCAGGCTTGGGTCTGTGATTGCACTCATGCAATTGAAATTTCTTGCTTCTAGCCGTAAACTGCAACCTCTGCTTTTGGTACTACTGCTGCTGGAACTTCTGCACATTTGCTGCTGCTGATCTGAGGTGTGAAACCAAGGATTGGGGTTGTGGGAAGGCTGGTGGCTTCTATGGCTCACACAAAACGCTCAAACCCTCACTAACTCACCAACTCCTCTACAAACTTCTACTACCTCTCACATTAGCAGAACCTCCATACTCTGATACCAAATGTTATACAGTAAATAGGACGGCGCTTGCAAGATTTTATTGATATGCAAAAAATTCAATACAAAGGAAAGGGCTGCAATGTTTATAGACATTGCACAGTCTTATCCCTATCCATGCGAAGTGGATCAAATCTACTAAAGCTGGCACATCTGTAGAAATAGCAGACTGCCCCTGCAGGATTACATCTTGGAAACAATAAACTAAGAATAGAACATCATCCCACAATCATAGGGATAGAACACTATCACAAGACAACTAAGCTACAATTAAAGTAAACCAATAAATTACTTTAACTTATTACAATTATTATTTATTCACCCATATGATGAATTAAGCCTAGTTAATCTTAACAGAAATGACTCTATATGCAAACACTGAGGGGGTTTCAAGCACAGCTCGACTTGGTCCCTGACTCAAGTAATTGCTTAGAACTAATCTGCAGGATGGTCTGTCCATGGAGATCAACAAGTAGTTATCAACATCAACAAGAGATTCATTGGCCTGTGACCCATAAACATGTTGATTAGCAAGATGTTGCAAGCTTGAGCTATACTAGTCTCGAACATCACCTCCACCTGATTTTTTGTCCTGTCTCTTGTCAAAAGGGGCAGTTTTTGACTCTTGGAATTTATTACAAGTACAAATTATGTTGATGAAGATGGCACCTTCTTTTCATTATTATGTACCCAAAACTCCAGGAGGATGGTCAAAATGAGATCTGGAAACTGACCCATGTGGTGATGACATTTGATTGTTGAAATTTCCAAATATGTTGTTCTGAACTACATCCAGGATCACTGCATAAAGAGACAATTTCCACAAAGGTCTGTCTTCTTTGATCTTTGTTATGGAGTTGTTAAAATGTTCAAGTTTATGCATCCAACGCCTGCATAAAACAGCCCTAGATAATTGATCTCTTTGGATGTGCAATTCCATGATTCATCACTTTTGACATATTCTGTCTCTTAATGTGCAAAACTAGCAAAAATTCAGAAACTTGGCAGCAAATTTGTGATATTTTTTTACAATAGTTACCAGCTCTGGATAGAGTCGATAGACCTACCATAGTTTCGATCTGAATGTGAGCATTTCAAGGTGGCTGAACTAATCTGGTCCAAATTACAATTTTTTTTTGCTGTCTTTTAATTTTGAAACAATGGCTAAAAGAAGCAAATGCAGGCAATAGAAAAGAAAAAAATAATTTGGAGAACTCCATGATATATTTACTTTACTATATTAAATTTAAACAATGGCAGATGACCCAGAAATTTATGAAAAATGTAGAGTGAGCCTCTATACTCGTCACCACTAACCTATTACAAATACCTAGAGGAGTGTAGCCCAGAAAATCAAACATTTGTAGATAAAAAATATCAGACCCTGAAAATCTAAGTTCTGGGAGAGCAGTCCATCAACAGCTTTTTCTTGCAAACTTGCAGCAGTGTATCTGATTAGCAGCCACTTTTTCCAGTAGAACAGCCATCTTTTGCAGCAACAATCATTTTTGCAGTGGCAAGCAATGCGATATCAAAGAAAAAAACTCTTTTTCCATGCTTAACTGTCTTCTTTGAACAGCTAAGTGACCGTGTTTCAAATTCTCAGCTAGAGAAGCAAGTGTATTTTCCTCATTTTCATTCTTTTTGAGCCATAGTCTTGTGGAGTGACAGCCTTTTAAAGGTTTTTTTGAAGTTCGCAAAACTTAATTGAACTTCAAAATCCACCAACAAATTAAAATTGTTACTGTCTGTGAAATCAAGGGAGGGACAGTCATATTTGAGAGTCAAGAGTCGACCAGTGGTATGTGGGACAACAGGAACCATTTTCCCATCTGCATTTTTGACTTAATTTGGAAAGGGCTCTTGAAAATCCCTGCTTTATAATGTAGCCCTAAATAACTAGAATGAGTTAAAAGACTAAGATGGGTCAAGTCAACAGACATATATCATCCGCTTTAAACATTAGAAGAGGAGATGGAGCAGGGGATTTCTGTCCATGGAGTAAGTACATGTACTGAAGTAACTCAATAAACAATTTTTTTTTCTTAAATTGCAATGGCAGTTGAGTCTAAGAAAATGTTTTAAAGTCAAAATATCTCTTAACAAACTAAATGAAATGAAGAAAATGGTACAGGTATAGAGTATGGTTGCTTCATAGAAGCTCGAACTATACAAGTAGGGCTGTCTCTTGGAGGAATATTCAGAGACATCCAGTGTATAGCATGCAACAACATGAAGATGCATATGCAGAAATTGCTAAATTTTGGTTTGCCAATGACATCCCTTTCTATGTTACCGATTCTCTATATTATAGGAGGCAGTCAAAAGAATTACTGCAGGTGAAGACTAGATGAGGACTACCTCTTTGAAAAAAGTATCATTATATGAAAATTGAGGGAGTGAAATGGAATTGGAGAAGAGCAGGGTGCTCTATTGCCATGGATGGATAGACGGATATTTTTCCATCAGCCACTCAACATTATTGTTAAATCTTGAACACATTTCTCCTTCCTTAAATGCTAAAACAATTGATTATTCTGAAAAAGCAAAGATGCAACTTGCCAATATTAATGTCCTCTTTTCAGAATTAATTAGTTCTGGATACCCGAAGCCTTTTTTTTAATTTTCCGTACGCTAAGGGGAAATTAAAAGAGGAAAATAATTTAATTTAAGTGGTCCAAGGGTATTTTTATATTTTATTTGGAAAAATGACACTTGAATTATATTTTAATCCAAAAAACAAAATTGAATAAAATAATAACAAAAGTATGAACTTCTATTATTGGGTGCCAAAGTTAGATTAATAATTAAATAAAGAATGGGGCGCCAAAGATAGAGTGGGCTGCATATGAGCATCAAGATCCTATTTTTAGTATGGAGAGGATAAAACACTTTTATATTATTTATTTTTTATTTTTAGGATGGGGCGCCCATGGAAGAAAGAATAAAGTATTTTTATTGTTGTTGAGCATGCATGTAATTCTAAAAGGGGGCGCCAACTTTGGAGAGGGCCTTGGAAGTTATTAAGACAAATTTGGGGTTTATTATTCTATTCTTCTTGGAAATTTATCAACTACTTCTTTCTTTGGGTGTAAGTAGCTCCTGCTTTTGCATCAGCAATAGAGGATGAAATCCCTCATTTGAATACATGTCACGAGATCGGAAACGGAGCTTGGCAATTCCATTCAGGGGTTGCGGTGACCATTCAAGGTACATGTGTTCATCCAGTTCAACTAGGGCACACTTTTAGGCTTGATTCTACATCCGAACAAGTACAACTAGGGCTTTAGTATCTGGGGGCAAATTTCAATGAAATCAGTTTGCATGCTCATCTCTTCCATTTATATTTTTATTTAGATCATCAATTGTGAGAGAATAATTGTATTCAAACATTGGTATTTCTTTTATTGTAGCTGATTGAAATCAATAAATAAAAGTCTGTTTTTGGCACTTTGAGGCTTGTTGTTTTTATTAAAAAAATCAAATCGTCTCTTGCTGTCATAAAAACATTTTTTATCCTAATGTCCTAGGGTTTTGATAAAATATCCAGATTTGTTATAAATTATTTATCAGGGATATTATAGTGGTATCAAAGCGAATTTCCTCCTAGCTTGTGGAAGGGAATTAAAAAAAAAAAAAAAAGAGGGAAAAAAATTGCAGCTTTGAACTTCATGCAAGGTTAGTGATAGAGAAGTCAGATACCAACAAAGGGAGAAAAAGAAAGCTACAAAACAGCCAAAAGTCATGGGTAACAGAGACCCAAAAGATGTACGTTTTGATAGGCTTGTGTAGGACATGATTAGCTGACATGATGGCTCAGTTAGTCCACACCATGCAAAACACAAAGGGCTCCAAACGGTGAGGGAAGCTCTTTAGGAGTGAACACAACCAACACACTTAGAGGATAGTCACCGACTCTATTACAAGGCCCTTCCAGCTTGATTTCCTTCGTATGAAGGAAATAGTTCCAGAGGTGGAAACTCAACCATCTATAGCAGATGATATTGTTGCCAACTATGAGGAGTACAAGGTACTTCTAGGTGAGATTAGAGAGGCTATATCGCTCACTAATTTCATCAATTTGAAGAAAAAGGAGTGGACCAAGAGCTGATCCTAGACCACAAGCTAATCAGAGAGACTTGCAGTAGGTATTAGGGAAGTTGTCACTCCCTACTTTTAGACTTTGGTAAGAGTACAACTTGTGCATGGATACAAAAGTTGGATACTTTCTTATCACTCATGCCAATGATGGAAGAGGAAGCCATCAAATTTGCAACCCTTCATCTGGAAGGTATAACACATGAGTGGTGGTACCATGGGCTAATCACACAAGGACACAATCTCATCCACTCATATGGCGAGTTTAGTGACAGGTTGATAGAAAGATTTGACAAAGTTGATCCAGAAATTCATTTCAGGAATTAGCTCAACTCAAACAACTACATTCAGTAAGTGACTATGTAGCTGAATTTCAAAAGCTTTTATGATGGTACTTGATGTGATAGAGAGGAGATTGGTTGTTTTGTTTATGGAAGGTTTAATTGAATCTCTTAGGGTTTAGTGAAAGCTTTTAGCCCTACCTCTCTTCAAGAAGCCATCAAAAAAGGCTTGGATTTGGAAATAGCAGCCCCTAAAGGGAAATTTCTACCTATAGGACAGCAAATAACTACATTTTTGAGCAGCCAAGAACAACACCTTTGGGGCAGCTAAGGACAATACCTTTCGAGCAGCCAAAAACATCTTTTGGGGCAGCCAGGGGCAACACTTGTTGAGAAAATATGAACAAAGGGGGATGAGACACAAAATGAACTTAGGCGGAAGAAATTGTGCTTCACTTGCAGGGATCCATGGGGTCTGGGTCATAGGTGTCTTCCAAAGGGACATGTGCATTACATAGAAGTGATATCGGATGAAGATTCAAAAGAAGAACCAGAGGTTGTAGGAAGCACTCTTGCCACACTTACAAGTATACTACAATATCAGCCCTTTAGGGTTAGTGGAGTCTTCTTGGGCAAAACATTATAGTGTTGATTGATAGTGGGGCAACCCACAATTTTATAGATGAAGGATTGGTGAATAGGAGAGGTTTGGAGACAAATGATGTAACAAGTTTCAGTGTCATTGTAGCTGATGGTTTTACCATACCTTGCCAGAAAAAGGTTGAACAACTTAGCTTCACATTGGATGACCATTAGATGAGTGATGATTTTTATGTTGGTTTGAAAGAGACTAACATGGTGTTAGGAGTGCAATGGTTGCATTTGTTGGGGGAATTCATCCAAAACTTTCATAATATGGAGCTGAAGTTTAAGTTAAATGGGAAAGAGGTGGTAATCCACGGGATCACTGACAATTCCAACATCAGTTTCAACCAGCAGAATGGAGGGTATTACTGTTGTTAGCACTCTTTCCAGATCCTAGTTGATGCATGATTCCACTACTCTGGACTCTCTTATTGAGGTTATTGAAAGAGCTTCACCTAGTGCATGGTTTCCTAATCATATCAGAGAGGTGCAACAAAAGCCAACAACTTCAAGGTTTGGGAATTGCAAATTCCCAAGATGGATTTGGGATCCCGGTATTTGTAGGGAGTTCAAAATGAGAGAATTGGAATGGCATTGCTTGAGGGCAAGCAATTTTGGGAAGGGTGAATTGTAATGTCCCTTTTCAAAATTAATTAATTTTGGATACCGAAGCCTATTTTTATTATTTTTCGTACGCTAAGGGGAAATTAAAAGAGGAAAATAAATTAATTTAAGTGGTCCAAGGGTATTTTTATATTTTATTTGGAAAAATGACACTTGAATTATATTTTAATCCAAAAAAAAGAAATAGAATAAAATAATAATAGAAGGATGAACTTCTATTATTGGGCGCCAAAGTTAGATTAATAATTAAATAAAGAATGGGGCGCCAAAGATAGAGTGGGTTGCATGAGCATCAAGATCCTATTTTTAGGATGGAGAGAGGATAAAACAATTTTATATTATTTATTCCTATTTTTAGGATGGGGTGCCCATATGGAAGAAAGAATAAAGTATTTTTTATTGTTGTTGAGCATGCATGTAATTCTAAAAGGGGGCACCAACTTTGGAGAGGGCCTTGGAAGTTATAAAGGCAGATTTGGGGTTTATTGTTCATTCATCTTGGAAATTTATCAACTACTTCTTTGTCTGCAAGTAGCTTCTGCTTCTACATCAGCAATAGAGGACGAAATCCCTCATTTGCATATAGGTCTGAGGACGGAAACCCTCACATTTGAGCTTGGCAATTCCATTTAGGGTTGCAGTGACCATTCAAGGTACAAGTGTTCATCTAGTTCAGCTAGGGCACACTTTTTAGGCTTGATTCTACATCTAGAACAACAAGTACAACTAGGGCTTTAGTATCGGGGGCAGATTTCAGTCAAATCAGTTTGCATGCTCATCTCTTCCATCTATCTTTCTATTTAGATCATCAATTGTGAGAGAATAATTGTATTCAGACACTCTGTATTTCTTTTATTGTAGCTGATTGAAATCAATAAATAAAAGTTTGTTTTTGGCACCTTGAGGCTTGCTGTTTTAATTAAAAAAATTAGATTGTCGTTGCTGTCATAAAAGGCAATTTTTATATTGATGTCCTAGGGTTTTGATAAAATATCCAAATTTGTTAGAAATTATTTATCAGGATATTACACAATATGAGCTTATTTGTGATGTTACAAAGGAGGTTGGACCCTTAATGTAGTGCAAGTAGTGACGAATACTGCACAATTTTGCATGGCAGGATTACTGTTATGACCTGGAGCACACCTTCACTATCCATGAAGTTGTCCATTGGATCTTCAAAGGGATGGAAGACAACATTAAGAAAGACACAAGGGAGAATGTGCAACCTAGAGGATAGAAGAAGATTTGTTGTGGAGTGGTACTCATTAGAACACAATATTTCTGTTTTCAAAAGTTTCAGGATTTTGATACATTTTGCATTGTTGGGTCTCTTCAAAATGTTTTTGAGACATCTGATGTCCTCTATGAAGAATAATGACTTAGCAAATCCTAAAAATTTTCCGGTGCACATTATATAGTTTCATATCTCAATTATTGGTAAAGAAACTATGACCCTTGCAAGATGACTGTCTTAAGGGGTTTCTATCCAAAACTACCACCTTGATCAGTCACCCCTCCTTGGGAATTAATAGTCATGCTTGTGTTGAGATTGGAGGGAGATCTATAACAATTTTTTTGTTGATGAACATAATAACTTCCTAGTTCTAAAGGGATGCTCTTCCACGTAATTGGGGTAGTCCATTCAGAATGTGTTAAGAGCCTCACATTTAATTTTAGAAATACATTGAATAATATGCATTAAAAATATAAATTGCACAACACAAGATATGTGTGGTCCAAATGCCATAATATGAATTATATTTAGAAGTATCAATAAGGTAGGGAAACACCACAAAATATTCCTTATGGGGAAAGAATCAGTCCACTATTGCAGGCCTCTTTGAGTGGGCAACCTCCTTATTCGAGCATATGCTCCAATTACAATATTTTTCCTTGATGTCTTACAAAATGATATCCCACTCCTTATACAGACCCCGTTACAACAATAGACAGGTATATCACTAATCCTAATGCAGGCCAACTCATTGTCTAATATAATAAATAACACAAGTTACCCATATGGCTCCATATAATATACCCTCTAAGGAATGTGTGCCACATGTCAACATCCCCACCCACTAATATATATCATAATATCATCTTCCTAGGAACAATAAATTCCATCCCTCTTAGCATATTTCACCCTCAAAACATGAGAAGAATTACATGACAAAATATGTTTTTTTATAAAAATAGCTCATTTACATTACATAACAAAATATGTTGTCCTCATAGGTTGAGGACCAAATGGAGGCTCGTCCATGCATCTTCTTCTTCTTCTGCTTCTTCTTTCTTTGCTTGGAGATGATTATGTACAACCACATTATAACGAACATAATGAACTCATTTGCTATAATCTGAAGTTCATGCTCAAGGAAGCATACATATGTATGTAGGGATCAACCTATAAAATAGCATCACCTGTAAAGATGTGGTCCTTACTGTCTGATGGAGAAATTTGTGGAAAATCATTGGCAACAATTGGAAGAACTTTTTTTTGGTAACTACGAATAATCAAAAGTAGGCTGAAAATGATATTCTTCATCATTACTGGGAGAATCTTTGGATAAAAGATCAAATAAATTGCTCTCATCCAATTGGAAAAAATCCTCATACCATTCCCTGTAATTATCCTCGCAATTTATCCATGCATCTATTTCCTTTTCATATACTTCTTCAATATGTAAATGATGTAATGAAAATACAATTTAGCAAAATCATCATGAAGTTTCTGAAAAGTAACATTAAGACCCTCAAAACATCATCTTGATCAAATGCCATGTAAAGTGGGGTTCAATTTCCTTCTATTTTTTATCACCTTTCTAGCACAAATTTTATAACAAAATCATGTAAATAAGTACATTCAATTTTTCGCTCCAAACGCAAAAACGACGCTTGATATGGTCACCCAGAATGAAAGATATGACTTTTTCCTAGGGTTGTAACCAAGACAAAACATCGAAAATCAGTTTCATAGTTCAACTTCAGATCGCCATATCTGCCTCAATATTGACTGAAAAATTTATAATCACCTCTTTTTGGAAAGCTCTTCCGTGGAAAAATAGTTTGAATTGGTTACTTGTTTTAGGAGAACAACCTTCTGCAAGGTAGACATTTTTTCCAGAAAAAATCTGCTATATTTTCCCAAAAAAATTCCCTACTTGTCCTAGAAAGGGCTCTGATTCCAGATGTTGAGAACCACACATTTGATATCAGAAATACACTGAATAATATACATAAAAACTGTAGATTGCACAACATAAGCAATGTGTGGGCCAAATGCACTAATATGAATTATATTTAGATATATCCTTAAGGTAGGGAAACATCATACAATATTCCTTTTAGGGAAGGAATCACTCTGCTATTGCAGACCTCTTTGAAGGGGAAACCTCCATATTTGAGCTTACACTCCACTTACAATATTTCTCCTTGATGTCTTATACAATGATATCTCCCTTCTTGTATAGACCCTCTTACAATAATAGATAGGTTATCACTAATCTCAATGTAGGCTGACTCATTACCCAATATAATAAATAGTACAAGTTACCCATATGGCTCCATATAATATACCCGCTAAGGAGATATGTGCCACATGTCGGCATCTTCACCCACCAATATATATCATACTATCATCTCCTAGGTACATCATATAATTCATTTCTACTGATTGACAAGGTTTTTGAGTATGTCAACAAACAAGCATGTAGAACTTTTGTGATTGCTCTTCTTGCATAATTCACGAGGATGAAGGCTCAAGCACTGAATTGACTCATGACCTCGTCTACTACCATAATTGCAAGTGATAGGATGAAACAAAGGCCTTTATGTGAGTAGGATGCTGGCACTGATGTTGAACAAGTAGTTTTGTTCTAACTCATGCATGAGGATACACATCTGTACATCTATATACGGATCTACTTCAATGATTGTGGAACTCACGGTTGTTTGAGAAGATCCTTGGGCCGGTGCATATGAGACTGAAATTCTGGGGCCTTATCTCTACTTCAAGAGATTTTCGTATTCCTTGATCATTTTTGCCAAGAGCTTGATAAGAATTTTCTTCAACAGCTTGAAGTTGATTTCTTTGGCAATTTTTTTTTCCAAAACTGCTAAATGAATTTGATTGATTATTAAGATATTGGAAATCAGAAGGGCTTACCATGCTCTCATCTAAATCCATCTGAGAATCTTTTTTTGAGCCTGCTTTGTCTGTAGCTATTCGCGTTCTATTTGCAGATTGATCAACATTTCTTCTGTAGTGACCATCATGGAAATTCTTCATGATTTGATTACATCCCTCCCGGCTGGAGTAACTCCTTTGACTACAGGGTTAGCAAATTAGACACAACAAGCTTGTAGGTCTGCTAATTTCCTCTTGGCAAGGCTGAGGGTTAACTATTTTGTATGGAACTCATTATGCAACTATTGATTTATCTGTATGAGATGCTGGATCTTTTTCCCTCAACTCTTGATTCTCCTCTCATTAGTGATGCAAAACTATCATTTTCAGGCTGGGTGTTGCTGCCATGTCTATGACCAACAAACAGAACCTTTGATCCGTGGGTAATGGGTCTTGATTTGGCACCATTTCTAGGTGGTAGGAAAACTGCTCTGATACCATTGATCCATATTTGACTGGCATTTTGGTGGACAACACATTGAATTTTGGAACTGAGATCTGTTATAGGTGGAAGCAATGAATTGGAACAATTGAATCAGATATAATTCTAAAATTCTAACTAAATGAACCATGAATGAAAGGATATTAAAATAAACAGAGAGAACAATATCCGAGGAAAGGAACTAACTACTAGATAGATGCCTTTGAGAGATATGTACAACCATCTTTACGCCAATAGGTATTTTACAATGGCAATGGTGGGGTGGAGTATAATGGAGTGAGTTATTCAGTTTTATGTTTGATCTTAAATTTGACATCCATTTGACTGTCACATTGCAAATTTAACCTATTTGACGCCCATTTGACTGTCATTTAGATTTTTTTTCCTTGTGGTTGGAGAAGTCAATCAAAATATCATATAATATCTTGGCCATATGGTGGAGTTTGGAGCCTGTTTTTTCCAGAAAGTTTTTTTGAGCCCGACATAGTGGTGTCGATAGATGGATGCTATTTGTCTCCAGTTGGTGGGAAATTGGTTAAGAAGGTAACAAAGGTATTAATCAATGTGGTATGTAAAAATCCAAGATAAGAACCTTGAGATTGATATCTCTCGGTGTATTTCAGGTAGATGTATTTAAGATATCTGTACTAGTCAAGAAGAGATGTAAGCTATTACTCTTTGCCTTTGGTTATCACAAAAAGAGGGTACTAGTCAAGAAGAGATGTAAGCTATTACTCTTTGCCTTTGGTTATCACAAAAAGAGGGTACTAGTCAAGAAGAGATGTAAGCTATTACTCTTTGGTTATCACAAAAGAGGGAGCGTTCTTTGATATGAATGTGAAGCTATCACACTCTGATTTTTACTCAAAAGGAAGGGCTATGAATCTCCCTCTGTGTTTTTCTCAGCTCTTCTCTTCATTATGTGCAACTGTATGTGTAGACAGAGTGACTCGTATGTATAATCCAAAGATTCATTGTAAAGTACTGACTTGTATTGACAGTTTGAAAAGCCATGTGACAATCATCCCATCAGAGAAGGGAAGAAGTCTGTAGTGCAGTGGATTTATTTAAAACACAACAATTTTGTTGTCAAAATTTTCAGGATTTTGATACTTTTTTGAATCTTGCATTTTTGGGAAATCTGACGTGCCTTAAGATGAGGAACAACTTAGAGAAAACCATAAGCTTTGAGACACATATTAGAGTTTCAGATTTTCAACACTAGTAAAGAAACTGAGATCCAGGCAAGGCAACTGTCTCCCGCCCACCGGGATTCTGTTTGGAACTGGTGCTTGGATCAGATATGATGAGATAAAATGAATAATTTAAATTCGAATGGAGTGATTTTGTGTATTTGCTTGTATGAATTGTATAATGAAACTATTGCACAATTTTATTTGGTATTTTGATTTGGATGGGTGGAGACAGAGTGACTTGGAGTCGTAAAGTAGTGATGCGGTATGGTGATGGTATGATGTGATCCATATGAAAGCCTAGATGAATGAAGAAACCATAGACATTTGGTCTAAACTTAAATTGAAATGGACAAGGATTCCCACTTCAAAACAATGCATTACAAGTTTCTAGGAAATGTTTAGGACCCTGAACAAACATACAACATTAAAGAGTATTGTGAAATTTTCGAGAAACATAAGGGTAAAATTTCCCATCCTTCTCAAAACATACAAAAATTTGACCAAAATGTGCAAGGATTCAAAATATCTTGAAACATAACAGCAACAATCTTGTGCTGTAATGTAAAGTGTATGTTGAAGTACATGAGGCCATAAACTTAATGACCAAAACTGTGCAAGATATCTTGAAATGCCACATAGACATGTATCTATCGTTGAATAGACATTATCTTCACAAACCTACAAGCAGTACCTGTTGCATATTGCCACTACATGCTTCATGTGCAATCGTAACAAAGAATCATTCACAATGTTGTAATCTACATTAAATTCCTTCTAAGGTCTTCTAGATATGTGTTAGGTTCAATCATGAATCTTATATGTTGGTCTCTTACAACCAGATAACCGAGACGAAGTCAGAAGGAAATGCTCTGGAGAGAGCAGGGACGAGGTACTGAAGGAAGGCCAAGAAACAGGTTGGGGTTGTTGGAAATGGCATTAAGAGCAAATATGTCTTTTTGAAACAAAGGAGTGGGTTCTTTTCTATGTGAAAATCCAAGTATTATGTGTGATAGGAAATCACATGACCTGGCTTGAAGATTTATATTTTCATCAAGTTGCTGAGGCTCTAGGCTTAAAAGCAAACCCGCTGATAGATTGCTAGTTTCTGTTATGTTTTTTAAAATATGTAATTTGATGTCCTTACCTATGTCAATGAAGTTTTTATGCACGATAAACAAAGTCAATGAAAACTGTAAAACTGATCTATATGGCTCTTGATCATAGCTCATTCAAAATGTCTGCAAAATATTTGACATAAATCATTTATATCCTGTCAAAAAAGGACACAAGTCGACTTTCATAGGAAACAATCCGCAAATGATGTTCCGCATTTTTGGTGGGCAAATGACAAGAGGCTAAAGGTTATCCGTTTAAACTGTGTCTGCAATGCCTACTTGTTTATTCATTAATTTCAGTATTATATTCCCTTTATGTGATTAGCCATCTTATTTGGTTGCCTCTGTTTTAAAACTTTTATCTTGCAATTACAGGAAAGCTAACAGAAGGTTTGCCAGGGAATATATTCAGAGTTCAGAAGAAGATTCTCAGGAAAGTTCATTGTCTAAGTGGCTATATCCTAGCAAAGAGGAGCTACCAGATGATAAAGAAATGAGTATTTTTGATCATTTAGAAGAACTTCGGCAGAGGATATTTGTTTCAGTCGTGGCTGTTGGTGTGGCTATGTTAGCATGTTTTGCATTTTCTAAAGATTTGATATACTTTCTGGAAGCTCCTGTGACTCCACAAGGTGTTCGCTTCCTGCAGCTGTCACCAGGAGAATTCTTTTTCACTACAATAAAGGTATAACTTAAAGTATCATGATCACAGATTCTAAAGTTATTTCAATTAGATTGTTCTGATGGTTTCTATGTGATCTTATGATTCTCCACTGACTACTCAACTCTGTCTAAAATCCATTTATAGTATTCAATACACAGCAGTGGTTTTGTCTCAATGTACAGCCATTATTATTCCAATGCTTCAACTTGAAGAATATGTTTTGTAACTTATTTTGGAGGGCTTATGAGTAATCTGTTTAGTTTGATGAAATATATTCAATGAAGGGACTTATCTGAGCCATGCAAAGCCAGAGTCTATTGCAACATTTGGTTCTTAGTTGTCAGTTAAAACTAATTGTTACCATATTGTCCACGCAAAGGATGACTAAAAATAGCACTTGGCTATTTTGGAAGATTGGCTGTTAAATTGACCAAAATTAGCACTTGGCTATTTTTGGAAGAGTTGCTAAAAATGGCACGAGCTAAAAAATGGAGGAGCTAAAAATAGAAGTCCTGTTCTATTTTTAGAAGTGCATGAATGGATGGATAAGAAAAGCAAACTCTTGTTCTAATTATACCCCATGCGCCAAAAGGAGAAAAGGTAGAATGAAGGGATAAAAAAAATAGCATGCTGCTGTTCCAGCAGACTGTTGGCGCCAAAGATAGAAGTATTTAATTAAATAAAAGCATGCTGTCCAGAAATAGCAGCCCATGATGGTGGCGCTGAAGATAAAACAAAGAAATAATAAATAAAAGGGATGAAACAACAGTCCAAAAGTCTGCGCCAAAGAGCACGTGGAAAAGACAAAACAGATAAGACAAAAGGAAGTGTGGAAAAGACAAAAACAGATAAAACAAAAGGAAAAAGCTGAAAGGGAGGAAGATAGAAGGAATTTAAATAATTAAATCATGCATGCTGCTGGTCTGCGCTGAAAGGAGGTCAAGAAAATAAATAAAATAAACAAAAATTGCATGCAGACAAGCTACTTTGACAGCAGTCTATTCTGGGAAGGCAGAGTTGTTTCATCTTCATATAGGCTGGTTTTCTATTGTATCAGACATATACATGAGCGCTGATTTGCTCTGGCATCTTCAACCATTGTACTTGCACCTTTGAATAAAATAAAGCTTTGTTTTTCCCTCTCATATCGCTGTTTTCAGATTGTTCATCGTGTTTGATAGGATATTGTGTTGCTTTAGTGTGGAATTCAATCCCTCTACCACTGTCATTCTTCCTAAACCTTTGAATTTAATTTTGCAAAATAGTTCAGGGTTGTGCAAGTGTGTGAATCTTTAATTCTTTGTGTGCAGAGTTACATGCAAGTATCAAACTTTTGGTGTATCACCCTTATTTCCAATTTCCCGCATTCTTTTCCCCTTTTCCTTGTCAAATTTTACGTTTTTAGGTGATTCACAAGGGAACCAACCCTCTCTAGAGGTTCACCTCAGACATAGGTCACCCACAGCCTTGAGGTGTTCCAATTTTGTCAACAAGAGAGAGAGTACACACACCATTTTCTATCAGGGTGCAACTTTTGGGTGACAACACCAACTCTCAAGGAAAAACTTGCTTGCGGTAAAAGATATTGTGGATTAATTAGAAATACCCATTCTATTACCGATAATTTGTGAATTTGGACTTGCTACACCTTATTGTTACTATATGCCGATGATATCTTTCTACTTTGTAAATACCTTGCAGTTTTAGAAAAATGATATGAGTCCTTCAGACATTTTGCCACATGTCTAGCCCGATCATAAATGTCAAAAAAATTAAATTCATGATAGTTGAATGTGTCAGGCCAAGAATGGATTGAGAATTAATAATGAAATTTGGTGCAAGCCATGTATTCAATCAATCAACAAAGAAGCAAGACTACAAATATAAAGCCAACAATGTGGCTGTTCGGTTCATCTTCAGGATGACCGTTCACATTCCACATGAGGACAAACAACTATCCTACCTAGGAAAATAAATTCTACTCTTAGGATTCTACACTAATATTACATCCCACCTTAATCCATTGAGGTTATTTGTGAGACCAAGCACACCTTTGAATTTTTAAAACTTTTCTCTTCAAGCACCTTTGTCAAGACATCCCCTAGCTGCTCAACAGTTGGACAATGTAGCGATGTCACACTGCTATCTTTCACATAATGCCAAATCAAATGATATTTGGTATTGATGTGCTTTGTTCAGTCGTGAAACACTAGATTGATGGCCATTTGGATTGCAAAGGTATTGTCAACCATGAGTGGTGTTGATGCAACTTGTTTTTCCCATATATATGCAAGAATCCTTTTGAGCCATAATATTTCCTTGGTTGCCTCTGCAGCTGCCATATATTCCGCTGTTGCAGAAAAATTGTCAGCACTAATTGCTTTTTTAACTTCCAAGAGATGACTGTTGTTCCTAAGTTCATCAAGAAACCTGAAGTAGATTTCCCATCTTCAAAATCACCTCCATAGTCAGAATTTGAATATCCAACTAGTTTGAAATCTGCTGCCCTGGAGTATTTGAGTCCAAAATTCTATGTTCCCTTTAGATATCGAAGCACTCTCTTTGCTGCTATCCAGTGATTTTCTCTAGGTTGTTATATGAATCTAGAAAGAACACCAACAAAAAGAAATGTCTGGTCTAGTTGTGGTTACATAGATCAAACTTCCAATGAGTTGTCTGTACTTAGTTGCATCTATGAACTCTAAAGTATCATCTGATGTCAACTTCAAATTTTGTTTCATGGGTATGCTGAGTGGTTTGCAGTATGTCATTTTGAATTTTCTTAGGATTTCTCCAATGTATTTCTGTTGTGAGATGAAGATGTACTTTGATTTTTGAATCACTTCAATACCCAAATAGTAATGAAGGTATCCCAAATCTATCATTTCAAAGCCTTTCATCAATTCTGCTTTGATTTTTGCAATATATGTTTTATTATTGCCTGTGAGGACCAAATCATCCACAAATACCACTAGAAATACAGTTGTCTTGTCAACTGTTTTGACAAAAAGAGTTACATCTTGAAATTCAAAACACTGAAAGTTCATATTTAGGAGTTGCTTAGTGATATTTTTGTACTATGGTCTAGGGGCTTGTTTCAACTCATACAACAATTTCTCTAGCTTGCACACTTCGTGCTCTTGGTTGTCAACTGCAAAGGCCTTTTGGCTGAATAATTTACACTCATTTACACTACTTCTGTGAGATTGCCATTCAAATAAACAATTTTTACATCCATCTAATGAACTTTCCGTTGTTCTATGTTGCTAAAGCCAACAAAGTCCGAATAATAGTCCATTTTGCTATTGGTGCAAAGGTTTCATTATAGTCTATCCCTTGTCTGAGCAAATCCTTTTGAAACAACCCTTGCTTTGTGTTTGTCAAGTGAGCCATTTGCTTTGTATTTGTTGCGAAAGACCCACTTGCAACCAATTGGTTTACAATTGATAGGAGGATCAACCAACTCCCAAGTTCCATTTTTGACCAAAGCATCATATTCAATTTTCATTGCTTTTCTCCATGCATCGCGTTTTTCAGCTTGTTTGAAGGAAGCTGGTTTGGAGTCAAAAACAATATTGACTTCTTTTGGATGGTCAAAAGTTGGTTTGTACTTGGGTGCGCCCTCCAAGGTAAACTTTTCCATTTTTTCTTGAATCTCTTCAAGCATTTTATCTATTTTCTGGTTTGTTTTATATGTGCTTCTGGTGCATGTTTTTCCAACTTCATCAGGGCTGACATCTATTAATGTTTGTGTGAGTCATTTATGCATTTTTTAATGTGTTTCTTATGGAACAACTAGTGCCTCAATTTCTTGTTATGAAATTCCTTTCTTTGTTGACAGTTGCTCCGAAAACACATGCCCATCCTCTAATGAAGTTTGAATTTTTGTTGCAAGGGGTGTTTTATTTTCAATTATAGGAATTGATACATATTTAGGTGATTCCCAATTGCATGTTCCTCTTCACTGTTTGGGATTGCTGTATCAATCTCTTTGTAAACATCAAATTTGGCAAATTTCTCAAGTTGGCTCAATTGTCGATCAATGTTCGGTGTGTCCTTTTGGTTTTACAAAAAACATCTCTTGCAATGAGAAATTTCTTATTCTTTTCATCATATAACTTGTATGCCTTTGAGGATTTTGAATAATCTCAAAATGATGCATTTGCTACTCCTATGCTCCAAATTTCTCTTTATCTCTTTTGGAATCAATGCGTAGCATGTGGATCCGAAAACTTGAAGATGTCGCATGAAGGAAGTTTATCACACTAGAATTCACATAGAGTCTTCATTTGAAGGGCTGTTGACGGTGATGCTTGTGGAGATACATTGTTGTTTAAGATGCTTCTGCCTAGAAATGCAGATTGACCCCTTTGAAATTTAACATTACATGAAACATGTTCATCACAATTTTATTCATCCTCTCGAGTCTCAACAACTCCATTTTGTTGAGGAGTGCGAGGAACTGTGAGATGATGCTTGATCCCATTTTGCTTGAGATAGGCCTCAAACACCTTTGATGTGAATTCACCACCATTGTTAGTCCTGAGTGTCCCAATGCGGGCTCGTGCTTTTATTTTCAATCACTTTGTTCAAAAATTTTGATTTTTTTGAAGGCTTCTGATTTTTGTTTCAAAAAGTAGATCCATGTCATCCTATTGTAGTGATCAATGAACAACATGAAGTACTTGTGATCACCAACATAAAGAATTAGTAGAGAACACAAATCAAAGTGAATAACTACAACTTTCTGTCAGCTTTCCATTCTGATGTTTGAAATGGTTCCCTTGAGTGTTTAGCCAGAATGCAGGCTTCACATTTTTCAATTTTCTTGGGCAAAGTTGGTAGACCTACAACACCATTCTTTTGCATTGTGTGAATGCTATCATAGTTGGTATGCAACATGCCACAAAAGACTTGGTGACATTCCTTCTTCTACAATATGATTAATGTTTTTTAAAATTGAAGGCTTACCCCTAAGCTTTAGGGACCGCCTTAGCGGCGGCAACGGCAAGATAATTGGACTGCTCCGTTGCGGGGAAATTCTTGTGGCTGGCATTAGCCATTTCTCTCCACCACCAAAATCAAGAAGAAGAGTAGTAATAGAAGGACGGATGGGATACCATCCCGGACACACGCCTAGCCCCTCCGGTACTAGTGGTTGGGGAGACAAGCTTGATAGTCATCCGCCTCGCCTCCGTTGATTTGCATTGTTTTATCTGCAACATGATTCTCTTGTTTTTGTATGGTGCTTTGTTTTCAGCACCCTTTTTGTTAAAAACACCCTTTAATGTTGCTATTTTGAGGCGAGCTGGCCTCTTTCTCGAGGCCTACCTAGCTTGATTTGCTCAATATTATGAGGTGTGATTTTTCCACCCAATTTGTTTGTATGATTAGTGTTGTACTATATTTTCCTATAAATAAAAGTGCACTTTTCAACAAATTTTTTAGTCATTACAACTGTTTTATCACATTTTCTTGTGATTTTTACTTCTCCATCATTCAACAGAATGGAGTGGCCTTGTTAGATTAGCACTAGGGACAACAAGTTTCTTTTCAGTTGAGGAAGGTATAGGACATTTTTGAGAATGAAATCAGGAAGACCTGGTGACTTGAGTCGAATTGTCCCTTTTTCTTTTGGTTGCAAACTTGTTTTATCGTAAAGTATAATGGACCACAACTTTCTTCATGATACTCTTCAAAGAAGTCCTTTCAGAAAGCCATGTGTTGTGTAGAAATGATGTCCTGGGACCCAAGCATCAAACCAAGATGTATTATTGAGGCATTGTTTAATTCATTTGTGATGGAAAACATATGTTCACATGTGAATTGAGATGAGTTTGGTTCAAAGTTTTTTTAATTTGCTTCTCTTTGTTTTTGATAAGCCTCAATTTTGTCCCATGATGTTTTGCAATTCCATTTTCAACCACAATGTTTGCAAAACATGTTTTGTTTTTCATTTTACTTCTCTTATTGTTGACCATTATTCTTGCTAGTTTTTCCTCCTCGCCCTCTATATCTTCCCTTGCCTCTATCACTAGAAGTGGAAGCCTTATTGGAAGAATTGCCCTTTTGATGAGCATAGCACATACTTTCACTTGAGTTTTCATCTTTCTTCCAAAAGCCTTTTCTCTTTTTGCCATCTTATCAACCAATTGATCAAATGTGAGTGACTTCAATTGATTGCTTGCTTGCAAAGACTCCAAATATGTTGAATATGTGGGAAGAAGAACTTTTATGAAAGTAGTCATACTTATGTCAATTTTGGCACCAACAGTTTCAACATCATGCCCTGATAGCATGAATTTCTAATGCTAGGCTCATTGCATCAGCATTTTTCATCACAAGATTGAACAATTTTGAGTGAAATTGTATAAACTCGACTCTAAACGAGAATTATGCAAATCCCTTAGTTTCTTTAGTGCTTCCCAAGGTGTGTTGCACCCTTGTATGTGACGAAAAACTTTGCATCCAATGAGGCCCTCATCAAGGCCAATGTCTCGAATTCTTTTGCTTCCATATTTGTGATTCTACCTTTGCTATTGGTTCCACTAGTTGCTTGTCTCCATCACAAATGTCGAACCACAAATCATTGAAGATGAGAGTGTTCTCAACTTGTCGTGACCAATCCAAGCAAGTGTCCTCGGTTAGTATTGTTGAATGGATTTTGTATTAAGGGGAGATGGATTGGTTCCTTATTGCTCCAAAATGTTTCATTTTCTATATACCACTAGACCAATATACCAAACCTCTCGATATGCTTGCCCTTTTTATATACCTATAGGTACATGGAAGAAGCTCGTCCTTTCGATATATCTAGAGGTACGTGAAAAGACGTTAAAACACGCGAGAGCAAAATGATATGTGGTACCTAGGTAGTACATGAAAACGATTCGTTCTATCAATGACACTTGCTTAGCAAGAAAACCTTGTACATGGGTGTAACTTTTCTATATACTTAATATTTCTTACTTTCAGGATTTATGTCGGTGATAGACACAAATGGATAAGAAAGGAAATTGGGAAAATAAACTTCATCTTTATTTCTCCTTAGTGATTATAGGGATGATGCAACAAACATTGTTTTTGCAACTTTATTAGGTGTTGGATGCAATATTTCAAGCACAATGACTTTACTCATAAGTGTGAACCAAAGGCACCAAATACACCACATTTGACTTATTTTTGAAATTTTATATAAGTCAAAAAATAATATTCGTATTTTTTTAAATAAAGGAAACAATATATACACCTAAGAATATTTTTAGTAGCAACTATAACACAATTTTTTCAAAGGTTTGAAAAAACTGATACTCGTGGTACTCGTTTTGCTGCTCTTTCTCTTTTTACCCTCCTTTTCTTTTTCCTTTTTTTTCATTTTTTTTTCCAAAACACTGTTCCCATTTTTAAAAAAATAACTAAATTAAATCAATGTTTGGAAAAAATGAACTTATCATATTTCTGCGCTTCCATCCCTTCCAAGTTCCTCCTTTTTATTTTCATTACCATGCGTGCAATCGCCTTGTGGGCTACCACCCGTCCTACACGTGTTGTGACTATATGTATTGTTGAAGGAGAGTTGGAGCCCATCTGCTGTGGAAGCTTTGGTTTATGTGAAAATGGAAGAATGGAGAGTAATGAGAGAGTTGGAAAGTTAGCAAAAATAAGGAGGAATAAGATGAATATTGCCTGTGCTAGGATACCAATGTAAGGCCAGGAATGGGCTGATAATTAACAACAAAATATGGTGCAAGCCAAAGTTGTATTCAATCAATGAACAAAGCTGAAAGGTTACAAATATAAAGCCAACAATGTGGCTGTTCGGTTCATCTTCAGGTTTTGATTTTGAGCAGGTGGTCTTCAGGATGACTGTTCACATTCCACATGAGGACAAATGACTATCCTATCTAGGAAAATAAATTCTGCACCTAGGATTATACACCATATTACAAAATGTAGAAAAACAGCTAACCCTTAAATTTTGTTCAATAGCCACACTCTAGAGTTAGTTCATTTCTTCAAAAAGGTAGGACTTTATCTTAATCATAATATGGATTGGACCCTTAGTATCGAACAAGAATGAATATAGGATGGAAGGTCTATTATGGTTTAGAAAAACATTGTAAAGACGTTGAATTGTGGAAGTGACATAAAAAGAAAGCTTTATTCTATAGCCTAGTAACTCCAATTACCATCTATATTGGCAAAGTGTGGGTGAAAGCATGTCTCAAGAAACTTGGAATAAAATTAAACAAATTCAAAAAAAAAGCAAAAAAACATTAATAACATCATATTCAAAAGCAATACACCCTGCCGTATTCTCCTCATGGAGGTCGGTATGTTACCTACTGAAATTGAAGACAAGAAAAACACTAGCAGTATAAGTTTATCATCAACCCCAAACTAGAGAGATTCCACATACCACATATGGTATCCGACCTCGAAAAGAAAAACACTATTGCACAAATGGGAACCTAACTAACATGAACTACACAGTGAATCTGGATAATTGATCCATTTGAAGATACCTTGGGAACAAAAAAATCTGCAACTAACCCATAGTAGAAGATGAAACATTTTCCTTTATAGTGATACTAGCACTGTTGCACAGATATTTGTAATCAAAACTAGTATGGGAAATCTTAAATCAAGACTTCCAAACAAGCAAAACATATTTTTATAGTTTTTATAGGTCCCATAGTCCTTTTTGTAGCTCAGGAAACTAGTTCTAATAGCCGATGTTTTGCTTCCCAGCAAACCTTGCCAATTATTCTGAAGAACATTGTGTAGTAGGCCTTATCCTTTGGGAAAGCATGCATTCATTTTTGGGTACATCAGAAGCATAAAGAAATAAACGGAAACCAATCCCGCTGATAATTTACTGAAACAAGATGGAATCTGAGCTTATTAGTCACAGGGTTCGCTGAATTTGATATTTGGTGATTTAATTGCTGCGACCAAAAATTCGGTGCAAATTGTTGCAGATTGATATGGAATTCATGCCATGCAAGAAATGAACAAAGGGGGAAAAATAACCAGCAGAGGAAGGTCATACACCATAAAATATCCTCTTCTTTTTCTCGTGTCTTGCATCTGAACTATGCTGGAGTTGTCTGAGGACGACATAGGCAGAGAAATACTCATTCAATAAGTGCCCGTGCTATTAGGCCATTTCCATCTCTAACAACATGTCAATGATGACCTTAGATCGCTGGTTCTGGTTCTGCGGATTTGTGTAAATATTGGGGTGGCACTTCAAACCTTGCAAATTGAGCAATGAACTCTCCAATGACGAATGCTACAGCTATGTTGAACATTTGGGATATCCTTCATTTTTTTAATTTGATTTATTTGATTTATGTTTTTATTTAATAAATATTTTATATTCATTAATATTTAAATTTTATTTTTTTATTTTTTATTAAATTATTTATTTATTGAGTTTAATCTATTTTTAATTTAATGTTATCTTTTTAAAGTTATATTTGTATTTATAATTTGATTTTAATGTATATTTAATTTTTAAAAAAATTTATTGTTTGAAGTTTCAAACTTAAATGACATTTTTTCGAATTCTATCCGTTGGCGAACTTGAACTGAACTTTATCCTTGTCAAACTTGAACCCAAACTCGAACCTTCTGATCTAGGATCTGAGTGTGGTTATCATACAAATTCAGAAGATTTTACAAAGTCTCCTTAAAGAACATTAAGACATTCAAGAGAAAAGGGAAGAAGATGGGGGTAGAAATAAAAGAGGGATGAGAAATAATCCTATTTGCCTTTTTGTTTGCTATATTTGTTTCAAGATTCTAATAATCTGTCTCTGTGATTTCAGGGAGTCATGGATTGCATTTTCTTATATTCCTGCATCCCCAATTCCTATGTTCAATTGCAGAAATGTAGGCTTATGCTGATGGCTTGTGGAAGAAAATGCTTGCGGTTAAGATTTTCCAAATTGTTTGACTATGTTATAGAAAAGTGCATATAGAAGCAAGATGCTAAAGAGAGCATATGGAAAACTTATTTTATAACATTTTTTCGGGAAAGGATGTGCATGAGGAAAAAATCAGGAAATTTTAGACGAGAAAAACTCGTAGGGAATATCTCTGTCCAGGATATTTATTTGTGTATCAACAATGAAAATTCAAACTTAAAGAGTACAAACAAGAATGAAAATGATGCATTGTAAATATATTGGGTTAGAGGGTGGTCAAGGAAGCAGTCATAAAATTCCAAACTAGCTGGTCATCTTGATTACATCCATTCCAGTGTATTATCATCTAAGTTCAGTGTTCCACAGAGACGCGTCTTCCCCAAAATTCTGCCATCCTAGAGATGAAGGACATTTCAGAGACTCAAAGACGCCATGGGGATGTCCCCCACGGCCAGCAGTTGATAGGAAACGTCCCGAAACGTTTCCCCCAAATAGGGAACATTTCAGAGATGTCCCCACTTTTTGGGGACTCTTGGGAGTCTTCGAGACGTTCTAGAGACTTCTAGAAGTCTCTTGGGCTGTCTCGGAGACTCGCAGGCATCCCTTGCGTCTCAGGCTGCTTTCAACTTAAAAAAACAATTTGTTTTAAATTTTACACCCCAACCCTAACCCTAATACTTAATGGGCCCCACCCACCCCTAAGCACTCCAAAAGAAATTATAAATAAGAGTTACACCCTCACTCCAAATCACAATAAAAAAATCAAAGCAAGAGTGAGCAAGAGTGAGAGCAATACCATTAGCAAGCAAGAGTGAGAGCATTAGCAAGGAAGAGGGACAACATTAGCAACAAGTAACAACAAGAGTGCCAAATCTTCATTGCATTGAGCCCTTTGGCCAATTGTATTTGAATTTTGAATGTAAAAATCATTTTGAATATAAATATTAATATATTGATATTTGGCATTTTCATTGTTCAATGCAATGTGTTTAGTATTTCAAAGTTTCATTTGTTGTTCCTTACACATTTTTTTATAACTAATTTTTCAAGTACTATATATATTTGCGCCACCATCCCGCCGCCGTCCCCAAACCTAGGCCCTTAGTCTCCCCGTCTCCGAGACCCCTCCCCCTTTCCGAGACTCCATGGAACACTGTCGAAGTTCCATCTTCCAAACATAAACCTAACGACAATAGGAAACTGCACAATTAAACAGAGGTTTGGTTCCGCCGTATTATGGCAAAAAACTTAAGAATAGCTACACCAATGTGCATAACTAGCACAAAGATCATACAAGAGGGTGAAATGGAATGGAACTCATAGAGCTCTATAAATACCCAAAACCTATTCAAGGAGGGTTGTCTCCAAAATAACAAGAATAATGCAATGCTCCCTGTTACCTCACAATATTTTTCCCACCCACTATTTGTAATATTTTTACATGCTATGTTGTTATTACTAATACATATGTAATATATGAAAGTGGGCGGGTTCATAACAAATCAACTCTCTTTAAAAAGCTTTGCCAATGAAGCTTGGTCATTTCCAGGCATTGCTAAAAAACAGTTTATCTTCCCAGTTAGTATCTTTTGATGGAAGCTTCTTCTGCTTGAGGAGTCCTCTTTGATAGGCTCGGAGCAAGCATATCTAATCTGGATGTCAAAATCGCTTCCAGCCCGAATTGCACCCGTCTTTCATCTGATTCTGGCAGCTCTTTCCTTTGAGACAGTGCCGAAATGGGCAGGGCAAATTTGCATAGTGTTTTACTGGGTATGCAGAGGTGGGAGTATTGCACCTTTACTGTTCCCAGGGCTGGGGAAATTCCTTCTGAGATTTGGAGTGTTCATTTGATCATTGGGATTAACCTGCTAGAGATTGCAAACTGGCGTGGGAGTGCAGTGAGTGTGTCTAGTAGCTTGGGTAGTAACCTGGACGAGTCCAAGAAATGTGGCGGTTTTTTGAGCCCTGGGCATCACCAGCTCAAAATTGAAAAATATGCATGCCAGTTTTTTTCTTGACCATATTTTTCATACGGGATAGATGAACAACATCATAGATCTTGGAGTTAGTAGGTAGCCCAAGGGCATAGGCTGCTACACCAATTGTTTTAAATTTTAATTACCTTATAGGGACTACAGAACCTGAGATCTAACTTGTTCTTTCCCTCTTTTAAGAAATGTTTTCTTGTATTGTTTTGAGCATAGATACAGACAATTACCTGCTTGGAAATCTCATTCACTTCTCCCTTAGCCCGTTGCTTCATCCTGTTAGGACATAAATATTATAACAAAACAGTACATTCTGGGTTTAAATATTTCAGACTTTTTTATCAAGGGCACCAATCATTCTACTTTCTGTTGATCAGTGGAGTATCATATAAAATAAAGTATATGTTGGGCAACAAACTTTAAGCCTTCTTGATCAAATGCACAAGATTCTGTTAGATATAGAGAAATTGTTTACTTGAGTTTTTTTCTCTTTCCATCCTTATTCAGTTCTGTGTATGTGCATGTACATGTGCTTGCTTCTATCGTCTTTGTCTGTTTTGTTTGTGCCCATTTATTCATGCACTTGCAAGGAGTGTGGGCGAGGATCCTGTGGTCTATTTGTCCCTTTCCTTGTCACCATTGAAAATTAATTAAGGCTATTGTCACATGCAGGTATCAGGTTATAGTGGCTTACTTTTGGGAAGTCCTGTCATCATTTATGAAATTATAGCATTTGTGGTTCCAGGGTTAACAAAAAGTGAAAAGAAATTTCTGGGGCCAATTGTTCTAGGTTCATCGGTTCTTTTCTATGCCGGCCTTGCATTTTCTTATGAAGTGTTGACTCCAGCAGCTCTAAACTTCTTTGTAAGTTATGCGGAGGGAGTGGTGGAGTCTCTATGGTCAATTGATCAGTACTTCGAGTTTGTGCTGGTGCTTATGTTCAGTACAGGACTAGCTTTCCAGGTAACTTAATTTAATCTCGTTCTCCTTTTTGGGCTAATAGTTATAGTTTTTGAGTCTGGTGTATGTTCATTATGGAAGAAAATTTGTTCAACACCATAGCTTCCAGGTCAATGGTATGATGCTCAAGGCCTGCAACTTCCAATTTTCAACTTATCCTTTTTAATAATGTGATTTGCTTGTCCTTGATGCACGAGCTGAAGGTTGCTATGGAATATAATTCAGAGACTTAAGCTTGTCTTAATTTTTAATCTGTTTCGCACATTTAGTGATAAGAGGTCCCAGTTCATGTGCTGTTGAGTCTCAAAAGATTCTGCTGATTAACTTTGGGGTGTAACTTTCCACTTGATCCTATTGGTTGAAGTCGATATGTGTTTGCCCCAACTTCATAGGCCAAAGTTACAGTTGAAGATTTCATCTGTATGTATTTACTGAGACAAGTTTTATATTACAAAGTTTTGCTTATATTTTTGGCAGGTTCCAGTCATACAGTTATTACTTGGGCAGACTGGTTTGGTGACTGGAGACCAAATGCTGTCAGTTTGGAGATATGTGGTGGTAGGTGCTGTGATAGCAGCAGCTGTGCTGACACCTTCAACCGATCCCCTAACTCAGGTTCTCTTGGCAGGTCCACTTATTGGTCTCTATTTAGGTGGTGCATGGCTTGTGAAGCTGATTGCACCCGAGAGTAAAACTGCATAATGAACGGAAGATATTGATCATCCTTGTATACTATATGAGCTTCATTGTATATTGATTATATAATTTGTAAATTGAAAGTTTTCAAGGTCTTTGTGTTGTGTTCACTATTTTTTGATTCCCAACCTTCTTGCTAACATTTCTGATTTAAGGTGTAAAAAATCATCCCCTCTATATTATGTTTGAATGTGAAAAATTAAAACACACTTGAGCTTGAGAGACCTTGCCTTTTAAATCGAGGTTCATGATAAGCCCAAAGATAAGATGGAGGATGTGCAAATGGAGGGATTTTGGAATCCTGGAACTGATTACCATACATTGGCAAATGCACCAACATTCATATAATAATGCTTCATAAAAGGTCAAGGGGTCATTTTTAGGGGTCTTTATAATGCCCCACCTCGAGATTTGTGCTTAGCTATAAAGTAGATGGTGTTGGCATGCTTCAAAGTAAAGACAATATATACAAAAAAAGATGCTCACATCCAGATCTATGAGTATTGAATCACCGAGTCTCGAAACTTGCAGCACCACTTATGATGCAGGAGCATCCTGATGTAATATGAAATTTAGGTTTAAAGACCTAATTAGATATTACTTGTTAATAATTCAAAATGACGACATTAACAATCCCACAACTCTGAATTATGTAAATTAGATCATGTGAATAGATAGCCCAATGAAAGTACAATTAGCAATTGCACAAGTTGCAAATTATGTGGAAGCGATGTCCATACATAATCTTGTATGTGTAATTCAATCCCATACAATCATCAAGAGATGTGTTTTCCATCATCTCCAAGCATTAGATTGATTGTAAGCCCTTCTCTCACATTTCCTTTTGGTGAAGCATCTTTCCATCTCCTTGAGGGGTACCACTCTTTCATTTTCCTTTTCTCCACCTCCCCCAACCTAGCATCCTAGATATGCAGTTTTTTTTTTTTTTTTCTTTTAAAGAAACTGTTAATAAAACCTGGACCCTTCTATATCCTTGCAGATCTGACACGGTGCACCTTGTTACGGTGCCAACCTATGTCTATAGATTGCTTTACATAGCATTACCAATAATCTCTACAAGAACATTGTGCTTTTTTGAAATGGTGGAGCCTATTTGCATTTCTCACACCAATTTGCCTTGCAACAATCTTGGAAATAAAGTTGGTTATAGTGTGTGTGACAATGAACACATGACCTTTTTCATCTTTTTCCACGTCACTCAATATATGTTCTGAATTTTAAAAATAGCTTGTATGTGTGGGTGAGAGTTGTCTCCTCCACAACAAGCATGAACAATTTTTATGACCTTTAATCCAATTACATCTAGGCATTATTTTATTTCTCTTATCCTTTATCAATCTCCTTACCATTTTAACCTTGCCCCATCAACACACTTCTGCATAGATGTTTGATAGAAGAGCAGGCTACATGCCTTGTGTATGCTTGCACATTTTGTATACATGTTTATGATAAAAACCCACTTTAATTTTGCATCCATATCTACTACGACACTTGCAACTTAAAACGTATGATAAAAGTCAGTTCTCAATATGACAAATGTCTACACAACACTAGCAAGCACTATATGACCAAACAATGATATGCACCTTCAACGCTTCCTAACAAAAACATAACACTTGCTCAACATCCCACAATGCTTGCTCTTTGAATCCGGAAAGATTATCACTATTCAATTGCTTAGATAAAAGGAAAACATAATGCTCAAATTAGGACAAAAGTTTGCTCATTAGCAAAAGATCATTATGGAGAGTTTCTTCTCCACTTTATACAATTTCCTTTGCAAAGGTGCTTAGCAAAGGTAGTCAAAATATTCCTTTAGAAATCATCAAGAGTTAAGAAATCAACACTTGTTTGCATTTGGTGAATCAATTGATCAACTAATGGGAAGAGAGATTAGAGCATGTCTAGATCACTTCCACCAAATCAACCTTGAAGAAACACAAGTTCTACCTTGAAATAAGTGAAATTTACAAAATGGTGACAACGGAGAAAGTAAAAATCGTAATCCATGAGGTAAAACACATTCACATCCAAAAGAAATCATACCAAACTCTACCTTTGGATCACTATGAAAGCTTAATCCTATGATTTGAAACCAATTTTAGGTCTTTAATGCGTCATGGTGGGTCGTGAAGAGAATATGCCCCAAAGAATGCATCTTTGCAAGTGACTGGGATGAATTGGAGGACTCAAAAGTGATTTGGAGCCCAATTGATCAAAAGAATTAGTTAAAATTGCCATAAACTCGTTATTAATTGCTCTTTAATTTCTCAATAATGTCTCTCAAAATTGGAACCATGAAATTGTTCGATGTTATGCTCCACAAGTTGGGGATAAACTCTTGGATGCTTGGTGGCAGAATCATGAAATTGCCTTCCTCTGCGATAAGTATGTAACAACTTATCGCCTATTGAGCATAGTCTCGACCGCCATTGCCAAACTCAATGCCTGTTGGGGTTTGCATTATGTGCATTCCACCTGGCTTTGTCGGCTTTCCCGTGCTTGGAATTCTCTTCTTGAGCCCAAAGTTAATCATTTCCTATGGTGTCTTATTTATGTGAGTCTGCCTATCGAGAACGTCTTAGTCACATTGGCATCCCTAATCCTAAATGCCCCTTCTGTTCCAGACCTGAATCTTTTAAACATTTATTTTGGTCTTGTCCCCGTGCTCTAGACTATCTGGACTTGGATACATTCTTTTTCCAACCTTACCATCCATAATTTTGTACCTGACATTTGGCTTTGTTTGGAGATTTCTGCGTTCCATGGCCACATTATATTGATACTCTATGGCAATTGTTTAGAGCTTGCATTCTATTTCATATTTGGAAAGCTCAAAATGCTTTGATATTCTAGAATGATCAATTTGTTGCTTTCTTTTCCACTAATGATAAAGTGGTTATTTTGTCTACTGTGTGCATACAAATTCAAGCTCAAGTTGAAAAGTTTCCCTGAGTTCGCTCATTTACAGGAGTTTCTCGCACACTCGGGGAGTGCGCCTTGCACAATGAGTGGGGTCCCCCCGGATCCTTTGCCACCGCCACCTCGACCATCTCTACGCTCGGCGACCACCACCTGCAGGACCGCGCGCGCGCAGAAGCCGCTCTCGCAGCCATCACTCCGCCTCTCCTCAGGGTCGCTATTCAGCTCCGTCCTCCTCTCGGGTGGGTTGGAGCCCTCTTCCAAGGGGAAAAGGTGTGGCTCTGTTCTCCACCGTGGGGTTCTCTCGCCGCCCGACATGTAGGCTATGGCTGGTTCTTTGTCTCTGGTTGGGGAATTATTGTACCTTTGTAAATGGAGATGCCTGACCACGATGGTTGGCAGTGGATCTTCCCTCGGCCGAGTCGACCAATGGATTGTTTATCCCTCCCGGGATGACCCACCTCCTCCCGAGTGACGAATTGTGCCTAATGTTTTTTGATTTGTAGTTCTTGTGCTCTCTAGTTGCCTTATGGGCATTTTGTTGTTGCCTACGTGGCGTTTTGTGGGATCGTGAGTTTTTCGGTTGCCCTTTCTAATTTAACCCTCTTTTATTAATATTAATATAAGGGCAATTTCAATGATAAAATTGGAACCATTATTAAAAAAATCAAACAGCTTGAGTTATCTTTGGACCTACAAACAACTATCATTTTCGTTGGGAGGGATCGAGAGGAAATCGAGAGGTCCATGTGCAAGCGATCGGGGATAGCGAATGACATTGAGCCAAACATGCTAACAATGCTAGCCATTACCCCTCTTCACTGGTATCGAGCAAGGTGACAACAGGGTGTGAATCGGGTAAGGATGGAGGAGAAGCGAACCAGAGTATAGGGGGTGATACCTTTGGCAAATGGGGCATGACTCATGGGTCTTCGTTTAGGGACACCCTAGGTAAAAATGGTGACAATGCGACTGGTAGCCAGGCGTACCTGGTAGATCTTGTAGAAGAAACCCCTAGGCTTGTCATTGAAAACTCAAAGGTGGAGGATTATTATCAGACTCTAGCCGTGATTAGTCGTTTCAACAGCTTTATGGCCTTCCTCCTCCGCCCTATATCAGTGGATTTTTGAGGTAATTGGTCGACAGTGTGAAATTTCTCTCTGTTCCAAGGGTTTTTTTGTTTGCATTTTAAAGAATCAGAAGATTATCAACGTTGCCTGTTAGAAGGCCCGTGGTTTTGGGGCAATGCTGGTTTATTTTTGACTCCATGGTTTCCGACTTCGATCCGAATACTCTTTAGTCACCAAAACCCCTGTTTGGGTTAGACTTCCTAACCTTCCACTGCATCTTTGGTATGCCTTGGAGGATATCGGAAACGTCTTGGGAAAGTTTATAAAAGAAGATATGGATAGAACCCACTCGGGACTATGCACCTATGCCTACATTTGTGTCGAAATTGATTTGAGTAAAGGACTGCCAGACCGAATTAATCTAAAATTTGGAAATTATTAGTATTCCTAAGCTTTAGATTATGAAAACATGACATTCCAGTGTAGATTTTGTAGAAACCCTGGTCATCTGCAAGCTTCATGTCCTCTGAATAAAAAATCTCAATTTGTTAAAAAGGGAGGCACAACTTCTTCTAGCGGATGGGGTTTTCGAATCCGGATTTGGTGGCTGCCACGTTTTGCAAGGAAGAGCCTAAAATCCAACATGAATGACAAGACATTCGGAAAAAGTGGAAAAAGAAAGGATGGATACAAAGAAGGAAAATCAAGGGATTATGGTCGTGGGAGGAACAAAAAGGGCACATTTCGACAAATCGATTGGATCGGGATTCCTCGCCGGATAATCCGCTACTTCGACAAATCCTGGTGATCTCATGTTGGTGGTTTCGTCGGATAATGGCAAGTGGCATGAAGTGAAGAAAAGGAAAAGTAAAAAGGGCCGAATGGGTAATATTGAGGACTATTTCTCATCCTAGTGTGGGAAATAGTTTTTGTCAGAGCGCTTTTACGTTGCGTGGGTTTGAAATGTAATCATCTGGGAATCTAAAAGTCCAACTTTTTGGAATGGGAACGGGTTCCATAATCCCGTTCTAACAATAATTTTTTTGGAACCATTAAATAGCTCTTTGAACAATCTTTCCAAGTGTACCAACCATTTTCAAAATGAATCACCAGTCAAAAGTTATGGCAAAAAACGAGCCCCTTGTCTTTTAATGGAGTTCCATGATTTTGACGTCTCTAAGCCTTATTTTACACTAAGCTTGGCTGTCAAATTCAACCCAGTGAAATAACTTTGCACCCAACCACAACTTGCCATGTATCCTACTGGGATTCTTGGGGTCTCGTGTCACCATCATTTATGCCTCGTGAGCTCTCAACCTTCCCGAGAAACTAGCGGCCCATGATTGGTCCACGTGAACCAATCACATGCTTTTCGGATTCTCGTATTCTCGGGGTGACATGGCCATCTTCAGGATCTTGGGATCTCTAAGACCATAAAGTGTTGTTATTGGTCCACGAGGACTAAACACAACATTTCGTGATCTCGAGCCTTCTCGCCTCGCTTGGGCTCCTCCAGATTGCAATTGTTCAGTCCTCAAGTTCTCGAGAACCCAAGAACCTATGTCCTTCACCCTTAAAAATCCATTGAGATTTGGAGACCATGGAGTGCCGTCATTGGTCCACATAGACTAACGACATGCATTCGTGTTCTTGGTGTTTTCTCCACTACTCGGGCTTGGATATTTTGATATTCGATCTTCCCAATCCCTTAACTGATCAAACCATTTTGAGCTTGGGAAAAATGTGAATTGTGGAGCCTTAGCTCCACTTAACCAATGTAACCACCAAATATATAAACTAAACCCGATCTTTCCATGTATGTATATGAGACTATTCTCCCAATGGTGAACAAGTAACCAATGGCCGTGGAGTGTCCCATTGTGACCCGATTGAATTTAACGACCAAGATACTTAAGGAAACAAATGGTTTCAAAGTCATTTTCCCGTCTTGAGCCCAAAACACGTGAATTTGATTAAATTTTTTCCCTGTTTTGAAATGGAAATTTGGATTTGATTTGTGCAAGCAATTTTTTTGAGTTTTGAGATGGCGAGTTCCCAATATGCATGAATGATCATGATCAAATGCCAAAATTTAACTCTAAGGCCCCAAAATGAGGTCAACATTTCGGGTGCCAACAATAGGTCTAAACCTACTATCATTGAAATGCCCTTGTAGACATTGTGCATAGTGTGTATGTGCTTATTACCAAGATATCATGGATTATGTAAGGTACCATCTTTCTTATATGGAGCTTTCCCAAGGGTTTGGCATACCTTAAATCATATAGTAGTACATATGCACCTTTGATGATGTGAAGAGCCAAATGAGAGTGAAAGTGACTCATATCAAGGTGAAAGGCCATACAACCTTATGGTTAAAAGAAATACAAACTAAGAGGAATACAAGGGGTAAATAGAAGATTACCCGATGGGATAGAATGGTTTCCAAATTGAAGGGAAATTTTCTACTGCAGCTTATCAATTGGACTTGTTGAAAAGGTTACAAAACTTAAGACAAAGGGAGCTTGGTGTGAAAGATTATACCAAAGAGTTTTACAATATAACCATATGGTTTGTGTACACAGGAAAAATGACACGAGATTCCTTGTGTACTTGACTTTCCAAGGTCGGATTGAGACAACCGAAATGTGGAAGATGTGATGGATGTGGATGGGTATAAATGGTAAATATCAATTAGGTGGGAATGACTATGAATTGAGATTCAAAAGCCGAGCAACTTGTAATCGGCGGCTTGCAAGTACAAATTTTGCTCGTCATGGACCTCGAAGGCTCTTCCATTCTTTGTGTGCAAAATGCTATGATTAAGGATGATTGTTGCACGTAACTCCTCGACCTATGCCGCTTAAACCGAATATACATCGGGTTGGTGGCAGATTCTGGGAAATGCTCATTCATCTCTACACACTTCTCTCTAGAGAGGGTCATGCAAGGATGTGGACGATAGACAAAAAGAACAAACTAAAGGTTGGGATTTCTAGCTTTGTTTTCTCGGTTGGCCCAAAATTGCTCAACTATAGATAATTGTTCGTTTAATGCGTCATTTTTGGGGGTAAAGGACTAGATAGGAAAACTAGCACTCGTAATCCTAAATCTATGTCTCATGAGCACGATTGATACCGGTGGGTGGATAATTGGCTCGAAAATCCTCCTACGAGGTTGGGCCGGACCGGGAATGGTCATGTAGGGGTGTCAACTCATGATTAAGGACAAGGGAAATCATATAAAAGGTTTAAGGATAACAAATGCTAATGACATGTAGCGTGAATTCTTAATGACTAAGTTTGTTGTTTTGATTTGAGTTTTTAACTACACCAAATTCTAGTTTTAAATAAACAATGGAAATAAATCTGATTTAAATAAAAGACAAATTCACTTAATCTTTTAATTAACTAAATTCCTCCCTGTTAATTAAATAAAACAAATACAATTATCTATTGTATCTTTTTGTATTTTTAGCAAGATTTTCAAAAGGAAAGGAATTAAAAGAACTAATTAACTAATTATTTTGTACTTTCTAGATTATTAAAATAAAATAAAACCTATTTCTATAGACACATAAATGATTTAAGCTAAATCTATTGCTTCTTTTGATTAAACTAAAACTAAAATAAGGAATACGCAACTATGGTTATTCCTTTGTTGCTTTGTAATACTACACTAACGAGGAAGTATTCAAAATGTTATTAATCTAGTAAAATAAAAATTCCTCGACAAAGCTTTGCCTCAAGTTTTGGAAATGGAAGTTTCTTAGAAGTAGTTTCCTCTTTCCGAATAAACTTTCCTGACAAAATTACTTCTAAACTAATCGAAAGAAATAAACAATGAAAGAAACATGGGGAATTCCTCACTTCTTCCTCCAACCAGTTTTCCGAGCAAATCCACATGGATAAGCTAAGAAGAAATTATCAAGGGAAGAAGCTTTATGGAAGAAATATTTTGAAAGAAATACTGGAATGAAAAACAAAGATGGGAAGTGATAGAATTTTCCACTTTGAACAACACAACAACTTACTTTCTTTAATTCTAATGAACAATGCCTATGTTACATCTTTTAAAGAATTGAATTACATTCCCAACTTGGTCACTACATAATCTGTGGTAGCTTGTCCCAATGATGTTGATGATGCATCCAATGTCTCCTCAACTTCAAACTCCTTCCAATGTGAGTTCCAATTGATCTAGGTGAGTAAGGTGGTAGATATCAACAAGAAATCAAGAAAGCAAGTGGTTGTTTAGGTGAAAGGAAGACAAGCTGGAATGTGGGCAACATGGAAGTAAGATAGAGAATTGAATATCTATCTAAGAACCTCTCCAAAATCTAATAGCATAACACTTCTCAAAAATCAAATTGCCCAACCCATGATACAAACAAAAGTGCCATTTTTATAAGTTGTTAGAGGAGAAGATGTCAAGAACACATGTCGATCAAGAAAGGATGACTCAACCAAAAGGGAAGGATTCAACATACTATTTTTAGCAAGAAAGAAGGAGAAATCCAAGACTAATCTAATAAGCCTATTTTTAACAAATTTGACAAGTAATGTGAGAGAAAATCAAATTGTAATCAAAACACGTGTTCAAAAAAAGCATGTTTTGATTTTAGTTTATGCGGTGACAAAATCGCCCCTATACCCAAAGGGGTGCTTGTCAGGCAACCGCCACCCAAGAAACACTAAAAACGCCAAATGATGGTTTTGTGGGAAAAATTGAAGTTCAAGAACAAACGAAGGGTTGAGTTGAGTCAAAAGAGGGATGCATAGGTGATCCAGAGGATCCTCGCTTAGAACGCCGATCTAAGATCTTCTCGAGAATTAGTTGTGAGCAATTTCATTGCGTGGAGAAAAATTCAAACTTTCTGAAGATATCTTGTTTGTAGAAATCATAGCACATATGCAAAATTTATGGCTCATTGAAATTTTTGGGCAACTAGCAAATTCAAGATTGCGCAGCAGTTGAATGTGTGCACGCTCGCCAAGTGGACTAACGAAAATGCGACACATGAATAATATGAGAAAAAGAGTAAAAGTTTTGTTTTAACTCCGATCTTGGACACTCTGTGATAAACCGGTGGGTCCCGCTATTTGGTGGATGGGAGCCCTCACCAGTTCGACACACTTGATTATGGAGGGGTGTCTTGGCCTCATCATATTGACATTGTAGGGCTTTTGCTTATATTTGCTCTATACTGTAAATTCTGGATACATGTGGGATATTGTTTATATTGCATTGTAAAGGGCTCAGTGGATAACCCAACTTGGCTGACTGAGTTGACCTATCCACTGGGCCACTCCCTTATCTCTCCACATTGGTTGGAATATTGTTTAAACCCCAACGCTTTATACTCTAACTACCCCACATTGTATTTTCCACACATATACCTATCTCCAATGCCACGCACAACCTCCAACTCATCCCTTATCCCTCCAAATATCCACTCAACCACCACATATAACAAAGTGCCCAACTTAGCCACTCAACAGGCTAACCAATGAAATTGGCCCAAAAATTTGGCTCATAAGCCAATAAACAATGCACATCTCCAGGTTTAAAAACAACCTCCTTATCCCACGTGCGCCAAATGTGGGATAAAATTCCCAAATAGGTAAACCAAATGCGCATTGGAGAGAGTCAAACCTTGGTCTTTGGTGCAAAAAGAATAGGCCTGACCATAGGCTCAGCTCGTTGGGAAACAATATAAAAGGGGGTTTGTATTATTTGTAGAGGCATTGTTTGAGACTGTGTTATTATTGTAAAGCTTATATCTTGAGCTAGGAGAGGAATTTTTAGGAGATGTAAAAAGAGACTAGTATAATTTTTGGCAGAGGAAGACTGTGAGAAGATCAAATTCTTGTAGAAACCATTGTACAAGTTTATTTTCAATATTTTAATAGATCGGTCCCATTCAATGGACCCGGAGATGTAGGCCACAAGCACCGAACTCCGTTATCACGTCTTGTGTCAATTTGATGGTGAAATTATCTATTATTTCTATGTTTTTACATAGTACTTTTAGATTTTAATTATTTATTAAAATTACAAAAAGATCGTAATGTCAAATTTTCATTAAAAAAATTGCTAAAAGAAAAAGTTTGAGTCCATGTGTGCAAGTTTGCTTTGGATTTTTAGATCAAAAGGAGAGAGGGAGGCATCCGGATCTCATTCTCGTCTTGGAATGAGCTTTGTCATATTGGAGACGTCTCGTGTTTCGTGTGGATACACCATGTGATTTTTGGGTGTGTACAATTTGGTCACCACGAGATTGATCAAGAGAAACTCACAAGATAAATGCATTGAGAATCAACATACAAAATGAACTAAGTATGGTCAAGTTGTATTCCTTAGAATAGGCTTACCGATTTATGTTAAAGGCTAAAGTGAAGTTGTCAAGAATACAAGAAAATACAAGAGGTAGAAAAAAATTTCAAGGGGAAGAGGTAAATGAAATGGTGGAAGAGAACCTTGTACTCATGATGGAGAAGCTACCACTTCTCATTGTCACATTTCATAGAGAAATATTGTATCCTTCAAGAGGGAGAGGGAAATAGGGAAGAGGATTCATGGGAACATGTTTTAGAGGTGGACAAGTTGTTGACCGATCTTATGAATAATCACAAGCACAAAATAATAGTAGTAGGAAAAATGACGCTTATTCTCTTATTGTACAAATGAAGAGTTGGATCATCTAATTGTCCGGAAGAACTAGAACATGGTGTAACTCATGATAAATAGAGTCTTGCTCAAGCCCAAAAAGAAAGAAAAATAACCCATGCAAAAGAATATTTTCTTCCAAACAATTTGCAAATATGGAGACAAGTGTTGTAAAGTCATTGTTCATAGTGGCAAGTACATATAAGCTAGTGTCATATGAAATGATATAAAATATTTGGATTGAAAAGAGTATAACAACGAAACCCATAAAAGGTGTATACAACTTATTTTTGCTTATATATTCCTTAGTACAAGTTTTCGACACGTTAATATCTTTGAGTGTATGTCATAAGGAACACACTAGAATTGAGGTGGATTGACTTCAGAAGACACCATAAAGATCATTTTGGCACCTACCCTTCCTATTACCACCTTCTATCATCAAACCTTTACCTTAGATCACTTTTAAATAACTTTTTCATATGTGCCATCATCTCCCAATAGCCTCCTTTCCCTTCCTCTTCCTCCACTTTGTTATAGATTTCTTAAAGTTGACGACGACATCTTGTAGAAAACTTGTTCCATCTAACGCCATCGATATGGGAAATGATGTTGGATAAAACCAAGTCATGACTCTAGGGTGTAAGTTCGTATATATAGGGTTCCCACTTATCATTTTTGAATATCATATTAGAATAATGCTCTACATTCTCTCACAAATATGTCTTAGATGGTTAATATGTATTAGGTTTAGCAAACAAATCTTACACTTGGATTTCATCATTAGAGCATTGGGTTTTAGGAGAATTAATATTAGGAGCTAAACCATCAATGTCTTCCTTAGTATTTGGAGCTCCAAAATTTGTTCTACTTAGTTCTTATTTCCATCCTTCTTGAGCCTTCACCCACAACAATTGCTCACAAGGTGCTACAAGCTAAGGACAAAGATTAATGCACAATCAATGTATATATACATCCTTTTTCACACTTGCTAAAAATTTATTTTTTGCAAGTTGTTGAATCATCAATTCCTTCTAGTTTGTGCCTTAAGGGGAACACTAGAGCATCATTTGGGATGGTTCATAACACCTCATGATATTTGTCATGAAAATTTCCCTAGTGTGCCTTAGCCTTCTTACTACCACTCGATGACCTCAATACTAACACCATCATATTGTCTTCCTATAACACCTTCAAATCAATTTCATACCTCTTCCAATTGATGCACCCTTCTTATCTCTTATACCTCAATGTTTAGAGATAGTTTGTGTTTGACTACATTGACCGATTTGGTAGACATTTGTTTCTAATGAATAGAACAACCATCCATTAATATTAAAAACCTAGTTTAGATTAGTTCTTGCTTATTACCTTAGCTCTTTCTTATAACCCTTAGGATCATAGCAGACCACAACCCTATATATTAGATATAGGCTTGGAACCCTATACCTTTGATATGAGTTTGGATTATTCTCTTCTAGATCCACGACTATTATACCACTTGGGTGTACCTTTTCTTGAGTGTTGATATTAGTATGGTCTTCTCCTTATATATTAATATATTTTAGTAAGGGAAGGGGGGGGGGGAGGGAGAGGAGGAGAGAGGGAGAGGGAGAGGGAGATGGATGGGAGAGAGAGGGAGAGGTAGAGAGAGAACAAACAAAAAATGTAAATATGTAAAACAAATTTTCCAAATAAAACTCATTTGGTATCGAACTCTACAACAATTGTAGATGACATTGGATGAGTTAACATAAGTTAATATGCATCCAAAGACTCTTAATAATGGGATTAAGGAAATCCAATTAAGTCTATGGAGACCACCTGAAAAGGATGGATTAAATTGAATTTCAATGGTGCAAGAAAAGGAAATCTAGGAAGAACCAATTGTGGATGCATTTTAGGCAATTCTAATAGTCAACCGGTGCTAGCCATCACTGCTAATTGTGGGATATCCTCAAATAATCAAGCAGAGGGGATGGCTCTTATTTTTGGTTTAATTGAGGCTAGAAAGAAGAAGTGGCATCACTTATGGATTGAAGGAGACTCGAAAGTGGTTATTGGTATGGCCCAATATAGGTCTCCTTATGCTTGTATGTTGTAATGGTATGTAAAAAGATTAAGGCCATCCTTTCTTATTTCTCGGAGTTTAAGATTTCCCATGTTAAAAGAGAAGGGAATATGGTTGTTGATTTCCTTGCTAATAGGGGTGTGTAAGTCTCAGATAATTTTCATTTGAGAAGGCACATTTGGGAGGAGAAATTTTTGAGTGATGTCATGTCTTTAATCGCGAATGATGCAAGGTTGGCGAAAAATCATGAGGTTGAGTAAGTGTGCTAGCGTCGGTCATTTAGTGCTATAATTGGAATCATGATAACATTGCATGGGATATATTACCGTGGATATTTAGTACTTATACATTTTCCTCCACTTGTGAGAGGCACGCAAGAAGCATTGTAAATTCATAGCCATATAGGTTTTCCTTCACCCCTGTTTGTTTTTATTCTCGGTGTGAATTGCTCCACACAACTTAGAAAGTGGTATCAAGTGTGTTTAGATGAAGAATTTGGGGAGCAAGGAGATTGGGTCGAGCAGGAAGAGGCAGAGGGCCTTGACTAGTGAGGAGGAAGGGGAGTCTTTTTCTTCCTAGATGGATGGGAAAATCCAGAATGCGGCAATGAGGAGTTGGTTAGAAAAAGTTTGGTTTGTGGCGAGAGCTTGAAGAAGAGGATGAGGTAGACATTTGTGAAAGTATGAGGAAGATAATGCTTGACCCCAATCATTCAATTGGGCGGAGAAATGTATTTGGCATGACAGAGGGGCTGAGTGCACTTAATATCCTGTCCAATTCCTTTGGGAAATTTATTCTCCAAAAAGAGCATGCGAGTCAGGAGGAGCGATTGATCAACTTACAGTTTCATATTCACACTTTCAAGAAGGGTGTGTAGGTGGTTACACGTGGGTTGGAGGCTGTGGCGAGAGAACCAAGGTTTAATGCTTTCAATGAGTGCCAAGGTGGTGATCCTCAAATGTTGTGTGGAACCGTCCTATTCCTCAATGCAAAGTAAAGGGGATTTAGATGTGGAGATCATTGAGGAGGTCTCGCCGAGCGGACGAAAGGCTTGACCATCTTGTTAGGTCCGTGTCCAGGTTAATGCCTGTTTGTAATGGATAATCTGTCTATGGCTTAGGTTTTTTTATTTTCATCTTGCTTTGGTGGTTAGAATATATAATTGTATATAAAAAGGATGTAGCCATGGGCGAAGTTATGCTGATTACGATGATTTCCCATTAATTTTGTTATGTATGAAGCAAGGTAATGTGCTTGAAAAATTTACTAGAGTCCACTGATGTAATATATTATCAAGGACTAGTTCCTCATGTATTTTTTTGTTGTCTAGGGCCTTCTCCCTAGGTATCAATATCAAAAAAATTATGCATCCAAGGAGAAGGCATGGAGGAGATGATACAAAAGAAGAGTCAGATCAAGAAGAAGAAACACATAATGAAGAAGGAAAAGAGTAATCACAAACCATTAAAGAAAGGTTGATTAAATCACTTAAAGGAAGGAATGATAGGATTAAGGTAGATGTTTCTAACTATGGTGGGAGTTTAAAACTAGAGGATTTGATAGAATGGTTAAATAGCATGAAAATTTTCTTTGAATGGAAGCCTATGACAAAAGAGAAGAAGGTCAAATTTGCATGCACAAAGTTGAAGGGCCATGCAATGATATAGTGGGATCACTTGTAGAAAGAGTGGAAATGAAAATAAAAAGAGAAGGCCATGAATTGGAGGAAGATGGAGAATAAAGCTGAAGAAAATGTTTTAATCGGTGGACTATGTTCAAACCTTATATATAAGATTTCAAAATTTGAGACAGAAAGATTATAGTGTCCAAGATTATACTGATGAATTTTACAAGTTGTCCATTCAAGTTGAGTTTGATGAGATGAAAGAGCCAATGGTTGCAACGTATGTAAATGATTTAAAATTTTTAGTTCAAGATAAATAAGCATGTATAGGAAGAATAACATGGAAGAAGCTTATCAATTAGCCTTGAATGCAAAAGAAAACTATACTTGGATATGTTTTAGAAGATTTGAAAGACCAAAGAGAGGAAAATCATCTTCAATAAGAGGATAAGGTGGGTATAATTACACAAGAGGAGAAAAATATTGTGTGTGGTAAGAGGATAACATAGAAGGTTTCCAGAATCATCAAAGAGAAAGAGGGATTAAGAGAGGAAGAGACTATGGAAATAAAAATTCTGGAAGTGGAAGAGGATGAGATGACCCATGTAGATCTTATGTTTTTATAGGTGTGGTGAAGAAGGGCATATGGAATTCAAATGTCCAAAACCATGCACAAGAGATGAGATTAGAGGATTGTCCCAGTGAGTCAATTTTATTGAGGATGATATTGATGAACAAGACACACACGTTGTGCCAGATGTTGGAGAGAATATCATGATGAGAAGAACAATGATTTCCCCAAGGAAAGAACACTCTCATGGTGGTGAGTCATGACTGCGGAAAAATATTTTCTGAACAAGGTGCACATCCAGAGGAAATGTATAAAACATTATCATTGATGGTGGGAGGTGTGAAAATATGCTTTCCAAAGAAATGGTATATAAGTTAGGGTTGTGGTGTGAAAATCATCCCTTTCCTATTGGGTCTCATGGTTTAAGAAAGGGAATGAAGTTACACTAGATATAAGACGTTTGATTAAATTTTGTATAGGAAATTTGGTGTGATGTTATTCCAATGGATGCATAAAATTTATTATTGGGGAGACCGCGACAATTTAATAGAAAGGTAATTCATGTTGGAGAGAATAATACCCTCAACTTTTGGAAAGATGGAGTAAATGTGGTTTTGTTTCTGGTTAAGGAAGAAAAACAAATAGAGAGCATGCAACCCACTAAGGATTTTATCACAAAGACGAAGATGATAGGGTTTTTCCATGCATTAATGTTAAAGAAAGAAGATAGAGTTGCTACCTAAGAGGGATATTAAACATCACATTGATTTGATTCTAGGATCATCCCTACCAAATCAAGCCACATACAGGATGAGTCCAACATTACATGCATAATTAAATAGACAAGTATCAAAATTGGTGAGAAAAGGAGCTATAAGGGAAAGTATGAGCCCATGTGCAACTCTAACACTATTGACTCCTAAGAAAAATGGGACATGGAGGATGTGTATAGATAATAGAGCTATCAATAAAATTACCATCAAATATAGGTTTCCTATACCCCACTTGGATGACATGATGGATGTTCTTGCAGGAGCTATTTTTTTATGAAAGTTGATCTAAGGAGTGGATACTATCAAATACGGATCTAGGAAGGAGATGAATGGAAGACAACATTCAAAACCAGATATGGTCTATATGAGTGGTTAGTAATGCCATTCAGATTATCTAATGCACCCAATACATTTATGAGGATGATGAATCAAGTTTTGTGAGATTACATTGGTAAGTTTATGGTAGTCTATTTTGATGATATATTAATATTCAATAAAAGTAAAGAGGATCATTTATTGCAGTTGAGAATGGTTTTGAAAGTGTTAAGGAAAGAGAAGTTATATGTAATTTTGAAGAAGTGCAAGTTTATGCAGAGGATCTTGGCATTTTTAGGGTTTACAGTTTCAGAAGATGGATGAAGGAAAGGTAAATGCAATTATTGAATGACACATCCAAAGAAGCATAACAAAGGTAAGAAGTTTCGATGGATTCTCTACTTTTTACATAACATTTTTCACAAAATTTAGTAGTATTGTGACACCAATACCAAAATGCATGAAGGGAAAATATTTTGTATGAACAAGTGCATCAATTGAGAGATTCCAATTATCAAAGAAGAAAGTAATATGTGCACTGTTTTGGCCTTACCTGATTTTAAAAAAATATTTGAGGTTGATTGTGATGCTTCACATGTGGGAATTGGTGTTGTTTTAAGTCAAGAAGGAAGACCTATATCATATTATAGTGATAAGTTGAATGAGGTATGAAAAAATTATTCTACTTATGATATTGAATTTTATGCCATTGTCAGACAAACACCAATGCATTACAAGTATTACTTGGTGGTGAAGGAATTTATTTTGTTTATAGATGACCAGGATTAAAATTTGTGAATGCACAAAAGAAGTTGAATAGTAGGCATGCACTTGCATGGGTATATATTTGTCTTAAAACATAAATCATGAAAACAAAACAAGGTAGTTGATGCTTTAAGTAGACACGTGGCCTTATTAATTGTGATGGTAAGTGAAGTGGTTAGGTTTGAAGCTATTAAAGAATTATATGATTCTGATCCCAAATTTGGGAGGATTTTTGAGCAACAAAGGAATCGAAAATTAGGTGAGACAAGTAATATTCATGACTATTATTTTATGCAAGATGGTTATCTCTTTAAGGGAAAACAATTATTTATTCCACTTGGATCTACAAGGATAATATTTTAAGATAATTGCATAATGGTAGTTTGGGTGGTCATTTTGGAAAGAATAAGACAATAACATTAGTGGAGGAAAAATATTTCGACCAAAGTTGAAGAGAGATGTGATAAGGTATGTTTCAAGATACAAGATATGTAAAGTTCATAAGGGACATGCAAAAACACCAGATTATACTCTCCATTACTAGTGCCATCAGGACCATGGACAAACTTGAGCATGGATTTTATATTAGGGCTACCTAACACACAAAGAGGTAATGATTCAATTTTTGTTGTTGTGGATAGATTTTCTAAGATGGTGCACTTTATTGCATGTAAGACGATAAATGATGCTACAAGGATAGCAGATTTGTTTTTCAAGGAAGTTGTTAGGTTGCATGGTATCCCAAAGTCTATCACTTTAGATAGAGACACCAAATTTTTGAGCCACTTCTAGAGGACCTTATGGAAAAAGTTAGGCACTAAGTTAGTTCAATAGTGCATATCATGTGCAAATCATCCTCAAACATATGGGAAATAAAAGTTGTGAATATGATCTTAGGAAATTTGTTGAGGTGTATTGTTGGTGAGAAGCCCAAACAATGGGACTTGGCATTACCACAAGAAAAATTTGCCTACAATAGTTCAGTGAATAGATCAACAAGTAAGTCACCATTTCAAATTATTTATGGAATAATTCCTAATGGTGTTCTGGATTTGGTACAACTACCTATTTTAGAAAGGGTGAGTGATGATGCAAAAGATTTTGCAGGGGCATATTCAACGATTACATAAAACAATAAGGAAAAAAATATAAGAAAGAAATGAAAAATATAAGATGATAGTAGATATCACTAGAAGACAAAAATTATTCAAAGAAGGAGATTTGGTGATGGTTTATTTGAGGAAGGATATATTTCCCAAAGGAACATACAACAAGCTTAAGTACAAGAAGATTGGCCCTTGTAAGATTGTGAAGAAGATAAATGATAATGCATATGAGGTAAGTTTGCCACACAATTTTGATATTTCTCTAGTATTTAATGTTTTGATTTGTATGCATTTCATGGGGAGGAGGATATAGAGGAAGACAATGAAGGAGTGGATTGGAAGGATCATATTCCAAGGAAGAAAAGGGAGAAGGCAACACAGGTTCTTGACAAGAAAACAACTAACATAAGGCAAGACAATTTCAACAAATATTTGGTACAATAGGAAATTTGTAGCAAAAGAAGGAAACACATGGATTTTAGAATCGTATTTGAAGAAACTAGATATACACAAGATACAAATATTTAGTCATAGGAAATTGCATGAGGTGAGTTATTTTTATCGAGAGGAGAATAAGGAGGATTAGTGGAGTTTTATTTGGAAAATTTACTTTTCCTATTTACAACTTGTTGTTGTTGTTTGTTCGACATCATTAAGAAGAGATAGAGGGGGAAGAATACAATACATTAATATAACACAACATAATTCATAAAAAAGACAACAATATTATTATTTATTATTCAAAAATACATTGTGACTAGAACAATTCTCATTCATTGAATACAAGTTTAAAAAATATATGAGGGAATTCCTTGGAAGGGATTTTTGTGATATATTTCAATAGAAGAAATGCAAGAATAAGTTGTTAGCTCAATAATGTGTAGATTGAAGAACCAGATTCCTTTCCAAAAGTCCAAATATCATAGACGATACCCCGCCATGATGCTTATGGATGGAACTAGGGGGCATTCAATAGAGTCCATATTCTAAAGAATTCCCTGTCCAAACACGCGTAAATGATAGAAGAAATGATTTCCAACACATTTTTTTAGAGGAAACGACAATTAAATGTTATAATAATCAACTAATTTCATATCAATAATACAAATAATTAATAAATAGACTAATATTATAACAATTATCTAATTTGATATTAATAATGAAAAAACATAAATATATTAATACCGTATGTTGGTTGAATTTTTTGTTGTTGCAGGAGCAATTAATAGTTCAGGGGACAACACTCCCTCCTCTTTAATGGGGAGGTTCCCTTACTCAAACAAAAAAGGAAACTCTAGAATATTCACATATGACGGGGATGTTGGTCATAGTGAATATTTTTATAATTTCAAATATAGAGAAAATATTGAGAAAAGAACAATATTAGGTAGGAGAAAAAGAAGGGATGCAACAATATAAACATTCAATGAGACTGACAAACTATGGACACAGTTCTATAAATTTATCGATCAAGGACACAAAGTTCATTCTTGGTTGTGCAAAATCACCATACTTACAAAATTGGAAAGTAGAGAGAGAGAGATAAAACCACTTTGCAATAAGAAGAATGCAAACCTTATTCTACTCCCGCATGTCAATAAAACTTAAGAACATACATGCTTGCATATAATGGAATTTACTGCAGTGAACAAGATACATATTGAATCAAAGTTCAATGATTCTTGGCACATGAGTAAGAACACAAAGTTTCAATATATAGATAATGCAAACAATACATAAAATGAAACAAAATGAAGAAAGATTTAACAAGAGAGAGAAGGGAGAGAAGGTTTCTTCTTCTGTATTTTAAATTAATGTCCTTTACATCAAAACTCTCCAACATCCAACCCCTTTACAATAGAAAATCAAGCCTTTTATAGGGAAGAGGGGAGGAATACTACCATAGCTACCCACATACTAACTAATTTGGATTAAGCAAACTAATCACACGATTAGTTAAGTCATTATTAAAATGGATTTTACATTAATATCCATTTTACAAAAAGAAAAGTCAATGTGAAAACATAAAAACTAGCTGGTGGAAGGTAGAGAAGAGATAACAGAGGCATGGAATTTCAACTTGAGCACATGCATATGGAATCTAGTGACTGTAGAGGATACATCCATGTCCTTTGGTAAAATTGTGTTAGCAAGATTCACCAACCAAATTCCAAGATATTTCTCCATTTCCACTGCAACTCCTCCACATTGGGCTAAGCATTTTGTAGCTTCCACAATCACATCGTTTAGTTCAGACAACTCCTCCATTTTATCCTTGTTCACATTTTGTGTCTTAAACAAGTATTCTTTAATCAACTTTCAAAAGTCTTCTTTGATTTGATCTATTGTATTCTGTTGAGATGAATTATCCTTGAAAATGTCACAATAGAGGGCACTTAAATCAGTAAAAATATCAGACTTCAAAGATTCACTCTTTTGGATGGAATTCTACAATTCAGTGGATGTTTCCTCAAGGACCTTAATCCTCTGTTATGCACTAAAGGTCCAAGTGTGCGAAAAATTATTTTTAGATTCATCAAAATTATTCTTAGAGAGAAGGATTTTCTCATCCATGAGAGACATAATACAGAGATCTTAGATACCATCTACCCAAATCTTTACCTCTTTCTCAATGATCTCAATACTTGAATTGATTTTCTTCTAGTGATTGTAGAGGATATATCCACGTCCTTTGGTACAATTTGTGTTGGCAAAATTCTCCAACCTAATTCCAAGATATTTCTCAATTTCCATTGAATATCCTCCACATTGGGCTAAGCCTTTCGTAGCTTCCACAATCACATTGTTTAGTTCAGGCAACTCCTCCATTTTATCCTTTTTCACATTTTGTGTCTTAAACAAGTCTTCTTTAATCAAATTTCAGAATTCCTCCTTGATTTGATCTATTGTATTCCGTTGAGATGAATTATCCTTGAAAAGGTCACAATAGAGGGCACTTAAATCAGTAGAAATATCAGACTTCAAAGATTCACTCTTTTGGATGGAATTATACAATTCAAGTGGATGCTTCCTCGAGGACCTTCATCCTCTATTTATACACTAAATGTCCAAGTGTGAGACAAATTATTTTTAGATTCATCAAAAATATTCTTAGAGAGAAGGATTTTCTCATCCGTGAGAGACATAATACAAAGGTCTTAGATAACATCTACCCAAATATTTACCTCTTTCTCAATGGTCTCAATACCTAAATTGATTTTCTTATGCGAAAATATTATACTGTCATAAGTTTTGCATTCTTCATCAATGAATTCCAAATTAGTGAGGAGAATTTTCTCCACCCATGCTTCTATTGATTTTCCCTGAGCTGCATGCTTGTGAATTTATGTAATTGCTTTTAAGTCAATATCAACAATTGTAATTGAGGGTAGAAGTGAAGATAAGGGAGTTGGATCTAAGGTAGTATTATCAAGAAGAGAGGAAGGATTTGATAAAGTTAGATAGAACTTGCACCTATTCTTCCAACTTCTCTTGAGTCTTCTTCCCTTTCTCAACTCTTTCAATTACCTTAGAAACAATTTCTCTAAGGTTATGCACTTCACCCTCAAGTCTCTTGCAGATATCTCATGTTCATTTTATCTCCTTTGGGTTTAGCAATTTCAAGAAATTGTTGTCCTGTGGCATCTGAAACAAAACGAGAAATAGTCTTGGCCTTTTTTGGAGGAGTGGTGCCTAGGAGTGCAACAACAACATCATAGTTAGGGACTTCCACCGTAGATTTTGATTTCCTCTTGTTCTTTGTCAATCATAAGTTGAACCCACGTAAATGAATCCCTCGATAATGTTCTTTTGAAGGAGGAAAAGTGAGTGCAAGTGGTGGAGGAAGGGTTTGTGAGAAAACCAATGCCACATTAGTTGTTGTAATGGAGGAAGGGGGTCTTCTCACATCCAAGTTAGGTCTATAAGAAATGACTTTCCTTAAATATAGAGTTGTTACTTCCACCACATCTTCATCATCATCCTCAATTTCTTCTTCTTGTTCCTCTTCATCCTGTTTCTTTTCACTTCCTTTTACCCCCTCCTCTTGCTTAGTTTCCTTCTTTTCTTCTTCTGTTTGTTCAATAACTTCTTCTCCTCCCACTTCTTGTATTTCATCTTCTTTTTGGGTGTCTCAGACTTCTTCTCACCTTCTTTAGATTTTTCTTTCTTTGTATACACCTTAGTTCTAGAATCTTGCTGAGAGGGAGAAGGAGTTTGGTTAGAAGGAGTAGCCTATTGAGAAAATTTTTCCTTTTGAGGAGAAGCTTCTGTTGAGAAGCATTAAATTCCTTCATTTTCTTATTAAACCAATGTCTCATTCTTAATAGAACAGGAGTATTGAGATCATTTGGATTATCCTTATCCTTTTGAGACCAGTCAATGGTGGGAAGAGGACTGAATTGAATAGAGTTGGTGAACTCAAGAGTAACCAGATTTGAACCATCATCAATCATGCCCTTTGGCACCATGTGCAACTTGAAATATTGGATCTGTTGGAGAGACAACCTATCATATGCTCTTTTCCTAACCTCATAATCATCTTCACAGCTCTACCCAAAAATCTTAAAATGTTGACACATGTTGATAAGAGAGTCAGAGGTTGTTGCTAATGAAATTTTTACTATCAAAGGATGCCCTCTTATGATAAGGATGTAGGTTGGGTACATATTCACATATCATTAATACTAACAATCCCATTTCAAATTTCATTTTAAATATTGTGGAAAGCCAAACAATGACTTACCCTATCCTCATCCTCAATAATTCCTTCGTCTTCCTTGACCATGGTAGGTACCAATCTTGACTATCCACCTCCTTAAACCAACAATCCTTCTCAAAACACCCATGTTGATACTACATAAATGATCATGTAAGAGTTAGATTAATCAACATGCAACCATTTAAAAATAATCAATTCATATAAATGCAAATAAAATTGGATTAAATGACTAATATACCACATCATATTCAAAAGGGCACACTAATTCAATGTCCCCAAACATTTCCCTTCCCATTTCCCATCCCCTCATCTTCATTGATCATGGGATCCCAATCCCACAACCACCCATTTAAAACAAGATGCTCCAATAACAATCATTTATATTAGTGGGGTGCACTAAATCATTGTCACACTCCCACAAACCCCTCCTCTTATTGATAATCATGGGAACCCAATCCTTTAGCCAACCATTCAAAATAAGGTGCTCCAATCTTTGCTAAATGAGTCTTATCACCTTACATCATTGTAAAAGAAAATGGCGGATGAACCCCAATCATCACCTATAATAGATCAATTGACCCTAATCTACATATTAAAGATTTTGGGAATATCTACAATGATTGAATTAAAATAAATTCTTGTGTGGTCACCCAATTATTATCCAAACCATTACGAGTGATTCTTTAGATTGGTACCATCAACTTAAACCTAACTCAATTGTAAAAAACAAAGTCTTAGTCAATGCTTTAGTAGAAGAATTTTACTATCATGACTTGCCTAAAAACAACACGAGTAATTTCATCAATTGTAAACATTTCAAAAATGAGTCGGTTCAAGAATTCATCAAATGAGGGAAAACCTTGGACAAAAAAGTTGAGCATAACTTGACCAATGATAATCTATTTATTATGGCTTTAGAACCTTTTCTTTAATGCAAAGTTAGTTTTTTTCTCTCTATCAACCTTTGAGGAAGTCCCCGAGAAAGTCAAAAACAATATCTTGTCACCGGAGAATTCGAGACATCTCAATCTCAAAATCAACCTAAACAACAACCAAAAACTTAAATTACTCATATGACCTTGAAATTGCAATTTTTCTAATACAAAATTCACCGACACTTAGAATCATAGTATTAAGCCCAATAACAACATCCATAATATCGATACCTCTAAAGGTTCAAACCACTCCCAACCTAAGGGAAGATCCTTTCCTAATCCTTCTCATCAAGGGGATTGTCATCAACTGCTTACCAAAGAAAAATTAAGGTGACATTTACCTAGACCTTAGTTGAAGCCTATTGACTCTTCTCGACCTCTCCCATAATGGTACGATGGGAACACGCGTTTTGTTGGTTTCATGATAATTGGATTCATTCTCAAGTAAATTGTAAATGAATTTGAATCCTTTCCCGTGGCTTCCTTATTGGCCATGATTTATATCATGACACCATGTTTACAAAAAGATATGATGAGGCAATGATGGTGAAATAACATGATTGACATGATGTCGTCCACAAAACCAAATCTCACTTAAGCATCTATATTAATCCTTTTCCTAAACATCATAAAAATGATAAACAACAACAACCTTCCAATGATAATTTAAATTCAACTCCTTCAAGAAAACTATTGAAATTTATTTTTATCCTAACATTGCCAACAAACAGAAAATTTTAAGGAACCCCCCTGAAAAAAACTTATAGAAATCGTGGCGAATATACTTGTAACCAATTTCGTGGTTTTGTGAATATCCCTGTAACATGTTTCGTTCTTTCGGAGAAAATGGTAAAAATATTAAAAATAGTTGGAAATCGAATGGTGAATCTCTTGTAACTTGTTTGGTGAATACCCTCTGTCGAATTTGATTGTAATGAGGCCCAAAAATTTTCATTTCTTTTACATGCCTTACCTTTATGCTCAAGTGTCTGGAATGTGTGACACTTGGCCACTCGAAGGAACAAGAAAATGACATGTGGTATCTTTTGATTGCTCACTGCCACTTTGCCTTGCCTCACCGACACCGCGGACCCAAAACTTTATTGAATCAGTTCATTCCATGGGATTGGAGTCCAGGGAATGCCTTTGACTTGGGAGGCCCGGAATCCTGCCATGTTTCTGTCTGATGGGCATGGAAGGATTGATAAATTTAATAATAAGGAAAAAATAACTTATATTTAATAATCAAGGATACACGTTTTATATTGAATTTTTTATATTTTTATTGCTTGCAAGAAGAATGTTCTAATAATGATATAATGTTCAATAGTAAGAATGTCTACATTTTTTAATAATAGGTAGGGGTAAATGTAATTTGAATATGGAAACTTAAGTTTAATTAAGTCACATGAAGAGGAATTTATTTCAAATAATGAAATCTTAGGCTCATGTCATTTAAAGTTTGTGACTGATTATTTAAATTTGGTGATTGATTTTCCCATAGTGATATTCCCATAGTTGATTGCAGGTTCTTCTACTTAAAAAATAGACAATTCAATGATTACTCTTGCTTAATACTTATAAGCTTTGGCAAAGACAAACAGAAAGCTCGATATATATTTATATATGGATATATAGTAGGAGCCAAGTAGTTATCTCAAATCAGCCTAGGCTCAAAGGCGATGCCATTATTATAACACATGTCATTGTGTTTATATATTCTGGCAGCCATGACCAAGACCCTTGCTTTAAATGAAAACAAAGGATGAGGATATTTCTGGAAAGCACCTTTTTGAAACACAAGAACTCTCCCACCGTAGTGCAACTAAATAAGAACATCCTTTTCCTCGCAAAAAACAACTTGGCACATTATGTGGGGCATCCTTGCAATTTCTTTCCAAGACCAAACATTGTCTCTCCTCCTTCCAAACTCAAGCTCAAGCTCAAACAAAATTATGTCCTTCAAATGGTCCCCATCTACAATTGGTGCTGCAAGTAACACCCTTTCTTCAGATACAACCAACCTTGGTCTATAGTGAGGGAAATGGTCTCTGCCATATCTTACAGGTAACAACACAAAATGCACAGTAGCATAATCTTGAATGTTATAAATTCTCACACCCAACACAGGTTCATATGACATTAAGAAGAAAAAAATTTTTTGAAGACAATGGGTCCATAGAAGAAACAATCTCTCAAATGTGCCACAATCCTCCAAGTCCCCATAGAAGAATCATAAATTTCTATAGTACCATTACCTACATTAACTCAGATCTATTAGCCTGCTTGAACCACTTTATACCCTTATTGTCATCCGCAACTAGAATGCCCCTATGCATAAATATAAAAGTTTCATTCATTAAGTTGAGATGATAACATCTGAGGAAGCTTGAAGGAGGTTCCAACCTTCAAGTGGATTACATACCCTTGAAACATGACTATGAACGAAAAAATAATATTATCCCTCGATGTGAATCTTCAAACCGTACCCAATCAAAGCATGATAACCACGAAAAGTTGAGAATTTTCCATGTTCTACTGTAAAAGTCGTATCTCAGCCAATGATGACCACGATCATGATTTACAAGTATCCATGGATGTTTGTTCCTTGTTTCATTGTAACACCTGAAGAATCTGGTGGAAGTCATGAGTGCTTTCCATTCCTTAGAAACTAGAGAGAACCTACATATGGATTCTAATGGAAGCCAAAGAAATACATTTTCCCAAACATCTTGAGGCAATGAATGATCCCATAGAACATGATTTCCATGTTGCTCCTCATTCTTTGACATTAAATCATCATCCATTTCAGGATTTCTCTTTTTCCTTTTCTTAGTGACAGCTGGAAAGAAAAGGCAAAGTTTTAAATTCAAGATGGATTGATGATGCTTTAAAGGGAAGTATGCAGAAACACAACATACATGACACAGAATCATGATATTGAAATCTATTGCAATTTGTAGGGATTTTATCACAGTTACCAAATACGGTCGATTTTTACAAATTTACCATATTTTTTCATTTTCTTCCCTTCACCAAATGAAACTTTAAAAATTTTGGGATTTGATAGTTTAAAAAAATAGAAAAAGTAAAACATTTACATCTTCTGTCAAATGGCTGTAAATAATAAAAAATTACTAAAAGTTTTTCCCAAAAAGCCAAAAACTTACTAGAAATAGTATAAAATCCACCGAATCTGTTTGGAATTGATGTTGTTATATTTATAATAGCCTGTTGGTATTAATTATTAAAATTACTATATTTTTTATATATACAATTTATGGTATTTTTTTCGTATTTATAAAAATTGGTGGACCATTTTTTTTCATATTTTGTGTCCATAGTTTAATACTCTTCGTACGAAAGTTGCTACTATGGATTTTATCTATATTATAAGTAATTATGTATCCATTCATTATTTACCTTGTAGAGAATCTCTTAGACTATAAGTTATTAAATTATTAAATAATTGAATCCTTTTTACTATTGGAACTACCCTTTATATTAAATAATTGAATCCTTTTTGAAATATATAACATCTAAAAATAATTTCATAATTTAATAACTTAATAACTTATAACATATATTTCAAAATTATAAGTTATTAAATTATTTTTAGATGTTATTAATTTTGACATTTATTAATTATCCATTTATTATATATTTGTCAGTTCTTACTTAAGTTGTTTTAACTGATAGAAAACATGAGTATGGAGGAAACATTGAGGAATATCTAATTTAAATATTATTGTTCTCAAACTAGATTGTACCTTCCTCAGGAAAAAAATATAACATTTGCGTACAATTCAAGACATACCTCTCATATATTTGTTGAAACATAAACATTACATTACATAAACATTACATATCATAACATAGGCATACCAAAAAAGCTATAACTATATTATAACATAAATATTACATATCATAATATATTTCTTAGTTCTTGTACCGCTTTCCTAGTTGCATCGGTATTGATCTTCTCCGCAGAGTGTTGGCCAAGGTTAGTATCCCGACACATTCTTTATCAATGATAGCTCTGTTGGTGTTTGTTAAGTCTTTCCAGGTTTTAAGCACTTCAAAAGCTCGTTGCAACTTTGCAAGGATGGAAGACACCATTTGACTTGACTTGTCCATCTGAGGGGTCATGCATCGGGATTGATTTCCATCAATTTCCATATCCACATCATTTGTAGCAGCATGTGGAGAATCCATAGGTTCGGGTCTAGGGATTTTGGATAAAGAATAGAGAGTTCCAGTAATACTTTGGGAATTGGCTGCTCAAACAGGAATCTAGTTGGAGCTCTGCAGAGAAGTTCCAAGAGAATGAAGGGGAACAATGGTAGTAGTTGACTGGCAGGAGAGAGGGGGTGGAAGCACCATCAAAAGGAGAACTAGAAGTAGAGAGGGTGAAGGATTTCCCAACAATAACCTCATCTGAGTCCATATCAGAACTAGAAGAAACCATGATGTATTCATGGCTTGATATTGGTTCGATGTGCTCAATTTGGTCCCCCATGATTTTGCAAAAGAAAGTAAGTGTCGAAAAATGACCATGGGCCTTGAATTTATAATTTTGAGTGAGTTCTTTCAATGGACCTTTACACGTGTCCACAAAACTGGGTATGAATTGATGGTTAATATTAAATGTAAATCGTGGTGAAAAATTCACCTTTAAACCGACGTCACTATCCCACGTGCCTTTGCCTTTTAAAGTTAAACATCCTTTTATCATGATGAATATGATATCATTAAGGATAGACATATTGAGATTCAAGCAATATATTAAGGGAGAGGAGCTAATCGTCGAGCATGGACCAATAAATTATAATGGTATTGGTGAGGGTAGATGTAAATACTAAAGATAGGGACTAGTACTTGCCAATTTATCACTTAAAATTTGATACAAAAGTAGTCGATAAAATGTGTCACATCAAAAATAATAAAATTTAAATGCATCACTTTAAAGACTAAAGTTATGGAAAAAGTATTTTCCATATTTATTAAATATGTCACTTTTATGAAAAACGTCTTTTCCATATTTATTAAATATCTTGTTTCTGGACCTTCATGCTAGAAAATATAACGTGACCAAGAATTAAATTTGATAAGACATTTCTTAATTGTGAGGGTGCCGATTAAATCTCTAATGGCACACTTTACATGAATAGGTAATTAATTTCAATTAAAATTCAGGTCGAGGGCTGAGGCTATCGATTTTGGGAGGATATGGCATTGATGGCGAAATGATTTCTCCCTCACACATCAGCTCAAAAGACATGCTTATTTAAACCTGGTGATGACATGTTACCAACTTACCACATAAATTTTCCAAGCATCCTCCGCCATCTGCTTTCAATCAACCATCATGCGTCCATGTCTTCTTCATCTACAAATTGAATCCTCTTAATGCAAAAACTCACCCATTTGGGTGAGTGTTTCTAGCTGACAGGGCCGAATGAGGCCCTCATCCGCCACATTCTCAGCATACCAGACACTAGGGACGACTCTCCCAATATTTCCTCTCAGAGGACATGCTTTTATCTTTCTTGCATCGCTTGTCTAAATTATGTCCTTCATTTCATGTTTTCCAAGCTCTCCATTTCCACCTGATTCACCTAGATTATCACATGAACACCAAACAATTAAAGAACCACTGGATATGCCACTTAATGTGTCTTAGGTGATCAATGGGGTTTCAACCTATATTTTTACAAACCTCATTTATTGACCATAAAGCTCTCAATACCAAGCTCACTACCTACTCAACAGGGGGAAGAACAACCCCAAATTTGCTAGAGAATGAAACAGAAGAAGTGGTTGACAACATTAGAAACCACCCTCACCGAAGTATGGTCCATGGTAAGCACCACACCTTTTCCTCTCAAGAAAAGGAGGATCATGAGGGAGGGATCTTCTGGCACTAGCAGAATTCCTCAATTCCTTGTAGCTTGACTTTCTTCAGGGAAGAAAACCAAAGCATACATAAGAGGGGAGACTCTCTTTTTGTGTGGGTAAACTCACATAAAAGGAAAAGAGAATTCACCAAAATATTGAATGGGCCTTGGGTGGGAGTCCAGGAGCTGCTAAATATGGGCATGTCATGGGATTTAGTGGGAGATATCCAGTTCATTTTCAGCACAAGTGTACAAAGATGTGTTTATCCAACGCAGGGACATGTTGCTAAAATGTGCTCCAGTGTTTCAGGATGAATGTGTCTTTAGAAGAATGACCATTATATTTTATCTTTATAAAGCAATTTGTAAATATTTTGTAATATGTGTATTTTGTAATATGTGTGTGTGTGTGTGTGTGTGTGTGTGTGTGTGTGTGTGTGTGTGTGTTGTGTGTGTGTGTGTGTGCTTTCAAAGGGGGCCCCTAAAATAGAACCCCATTTTGTTATGAGAATATTGTTGAATAATTGCTCACAATTGTAGTAGCATTTGATTGATGTATTTTTTAGATTTGTTTAGATTTCATCACATATATGAGGAGACACGTTTGGAAAAAAAAAAGAAACTAACTACATATATAAAATATAAGAAATGATATTTTAGAAATTTGGAAGTGACATATTTCAGTTGTCATGTATATTCAAAAGTTACTAAGCTTTATGAAAAGGGCACTTGCCTGCAAAATATATTGAAATGGCCATCATTGCATTCAAGTGATCAAATTTGAAGGGCTCCCCATACTTTAATTTGATTATGGCTAGGTTAAGCTTTACCCTTCGTAAATGAGATATTAGAAAACACATTACCCTTCAATAGAAAAAAATGAAAATGTTAATTTTCTTTCAATATATATCTGATTAATTTGAATAAAATAAATATGAAAAATGTCAAAATTATGAAATATATAACATCTAAAAATAATTTTGAAAACACTATATAAATGTGAAAACACTATATTTCATCAGTAATGACATCAACAATTTTGAATTCTATTTAAAAACAACATTTTCGTTAGTTACTTCAATTCAAATAGTAAATAATATTAAGCAACATTTGATTTTATTCATATTCATTTTCTTTAGAAAGACTTCCTTTGATCTATTCTCATCTATGGATATTTGGTTTTGTATTTTGAAAATTGAACTTGTGATAGCTTTTTAATTTATTGAAAACTTTAAATTAATTTAAGAAAGAAAGAATCTAATTTAACAAATCAATAATATAAATAATATATATATATATATATATATATATATATATATATATATATATTAGGGGAGATGACCCCATAGTTGTGCATGTACCAAAACATGTACATTGGATTTCACCATAACTTGATGGAAAAATTACCAATAGTTTTTCACTTTTTCATTAATGGTACTTTTTAAGAGCCAACCACAATGTGACACATAGGGTGCTCGGTTATTGGTACACTTTTCAAATGCTTTATAAAAATTATTTGTGTACTAAATCAATTTAAAATCTACTTTTCCCTCCAAATAAATGCATGAAACGAAAATAGTGATGTGACACGATCATATGCTACACAATGATATAATTTTTTTGCACTAACGAAGCCTCTACATAAATCTACGCACCCCTAAAGTTAAGGTGTGCGGTTATGGGGTCATCTCCCATATATAATTATGTATATATAATATATATATATATATATATATATATATATATATATATATATATATATATATATATATATATATATATATATAATATATATATATGTTGGGGCCCATCATATATTCCATGACCAACAATGAACAAATAAACCCGGACCCAAAATTTTAATTCATCCCCTAAATCCGGGAGGTTCACGTCCAGTGGGGCAAGGACAAAAAGAAATCCATGGAATTCTTCCACATGGCATGGGAAAAAGCGAGGGTGATAGCTTTTTAATTTATTGAAAACTTTAAATTAATTTAAGAAAGAATCTAATTTAAGAAATTAAGAAATCAATAATGTAAATACTATAAATATATATTATATATATATATATATATAAATATATAATATGTTGGGGCCCATCATATATTCCAATTCCAATGTCCATGACCAACAATGAACAATTAAACCGGACCCGAAATTATAATTCATCCCACCTAAATCCGGGAGATTCACGTCGTGGGGGCAAGGCAAAAAGAAATCCACATGGAATTCTTCCACGTGGCATGGGAAAAAGTGGGGTTTATTATTTAAAATGTTTCAATGGCCCCCAAAAATTTCAATGACCAAGTCATTAAATGCCCACACCTGTCACGGACAAAACTTTATTATTGAATCGGTTCATTGTGGGCTTGGAGTCTGGGAATGCCTTTGCCTCGAGGAGGCCTAGAATCCTGCCACATGGCCATCTGATAAATAATTTGCATCATTTGATATATTAAGATCAATGACACAAGCTCTATTCTAGGATGAAGGTCGACACACTCACATTTCGAATGGAAGTTCCGGAATAGGCCTAGCTAAGTGACAAATTGTCATCCACTGAATGGAATTTGATTAGAGACTAAATTTGATGTCTACAAAGTATAGTGAAAGACCTAATCATTTATAGTGATGTTGACAATTGAAATTTTGTTTTTGGAAGGCATACTGCAATAGAAGGTAGAATAGATTCATAGAAGTTGTGGACCGTGTAAGACTCAAAATTTTCATATTTTGAGTAAGTGTCATCCTGCATTTGAATCTTGATTCTTTAAATATTATCTTTTTATAAGTAGCATTGTATAAGCCTTCGCTTTGAAATATTTCAATATAAGGGTTGAGAAATTAGGGTTGAGGGTTTACAATAATCCAAAATTCCAAGCATGTCTACTTCACATAGATCCCAAAGTAAAAGTAAAACCCAAATCCCATACGCCAAACTGCTTAAAAGTAAAACCCCTGGTTTTACTGATGAATATCATGATATTTATGATCCTGTAATTGGCACAAAAGCTTCACAACTTAGATACACATCTGAGACGAAGATGAGGGAAAGTAGACATTCAGACCCATCAAGTAAACATAAAGGTTGGATAACATGGGGGTCTGGATTGGGACGCATGATGCTCCACGAGGTTTTACCTTGCCCTGAATTTGTCAATATATGTGCCCAAAATTACAATGGGAAAAAAACAATTGTTGTAAAGGGAAACAGACCAGAAATTTTTTGTCCATTACGGAGGTAAATCTTGGCCATGTGTTGGGGTTTGAAAGCAAAGATTTAGGAACCATCAGCATAAACCTAGAAAAAATTGCTAGCGATTATCATGCCACCAATAAAAAAGACAGAAGATGAGTTTTTATGAAAATTAATAGTTGATGGAGCGATACCAAAAGGAAGGCTCTGTATGCAATTGAGATGTTTAAACCATGGGTCAGGGATACCATTTCTATGCTAGTATTTTTCCTTGGCTTTGATAGTGATGAGAAAGTGGATGAAACCCTCTTGGAAATGGTATACAATATCCATTTTGTTTTCTCCACCTTGTCAATACATATTTGTTGGGTACATTGCAGAATCTATGCATAAACAATTATTAACAATCAAAGAAGGCTCGACACTAAGACCTTTAGGTTCACTACCTACTTGTGCTATTTAATTCTATGGTGGTTTATTGAATGGTTTGAAAAAACAAACTTGCAATTGAGCCCTATAATGTTGAGGTCCAGCCAAAAGTGATGTGTCCATTAACTGAGTGGACCCCCAAGATAAGGATGTATGATAATAGAAGGGACTACAATCAATTTGTGGATTATTTTTGGGCTCCAATTTATGAAAGCAATTACAAAAAGTACATTTCCTAGATTTTTGTGAAATGTAGAGATTGCATTCAATTGGGATCAGAAATACAATTAGCAGAATGGTACTTCATGGAGGAATATATTGTGCTAAGGTTTTATGGATCAGGAGTACAACCTTACAAATTGCCAATACATGTGACAAAGAGAGTTTTTTCCTTGGAATATATATGGATAGATGGAAAGCACAGATAATCTCTATTTTGTTACTCAAAGCAAAAGAAGAGCATATTTCCTTCCTTACCGTTCTCATGTGGAGGGTTCACATTTGAAAGAAAAGCATTCTATGTGGCACATGAAATATTACAAATTTTTAAGTTTGATGTTGACTCTCATTGGGTGTATGACCCATGTGAGGTGATTAAAGCAAAGGGTAGTGGCGAACAAGAACTCTGCCACTAAAATTCAACATGAAAGCAAACCCTTGCTAGAAAAATTGAAAAACAAGAACTCTTGGGATGAAGTACAAATAACAATGAATGAAATTTTGTTGAGAAAGGAATTAGTTCTCAAGAGTTGTCAAAACAAATTTTTGGATTTCCTGAGCCTCCACAAAAAAGCAAGAGGATTTTCAATCTGCCAAATTTTATGCAAAACTCTGATAAAAATTCCTCTAAAAGCATGCCAAAGGAATTACATCAAGAATTGTGAGATAAAAATTGGACAAGGTCAAAAATTGATGCCTTTTGGTCTATGAGGCAGGACCTAGGCCATCCAAAATCTATAGAAGACTATGATTCTATTCTAGAAGATGCATAGATTTTAACAAATTGTGGAATGAAGAGCATCTTAGAGAGGCAAGTAGTGATGATGACACTGCCTCTGAGGAATTACACACTCCCCTAGCACATATAAACCAAGTCTCGATGAAGGCTTGAAACAAAGATATTCTACAGGAGCAGTTATTGTTGAAAATTTGGGTTTTAGTGGTGGTGGTTTGGGTTCAACAAGACAAGGCATTTGCTTCCACCAGAGGCATAGTCTAGAAAATTTTTTTGATAGGTCAAGGCCTTGGAGCTTCGCCTTTGAGAAAGGACCACTACATACTACAACATCTACAAGTGTTAATCTAATGCAATTTACTCCGAGTCAAATCCTCAACAAACAGTTCAACCACACGTTGAAAATCCTAGAGGAGAAGTTGGCCATGAATATGTTAGTATTGCTAATGTTGGTGGTTCTAGTGATGATGGTAGTAGTCAACAGAGTGTTGGAAACTTAAAGAGGCCAATAGAGATAGTTGAAGTTGTTAGGGCTATTGTCCAACAAGGAACCGAGAAGAGGCAAAAAGACAAAGGCAGAAACAGTACAATTACTCTTAGCTCAAGGTAACTATTTATAGAAGGTGATTGCCACTGTCACCCCTAAAAAACTACCATTCCATAGGGAAATTATCCCCAAACTTCAATTACTCCTTCTCCATTCAAGGTGGAATAATTCATTCCTACGAACACCTCAAGTTTTGATTACCTAGTTGAGTTTTGCCAATAAATCAAGATTCTAGAAACAAGAACTAGAATTTAAAGAACTGGAACTTCCATCCAACCATAATGAGGGTATTGCCTACATATAACCTAGACATAAATACCCTAGAATACATGTATGATGTGCCCAAATTTGTAAAACCAGAGAATGAAATGGTTTCAATGACTACAAGGTGACCTCCCTTTAAATGGATCTTAAGGAAATGAAACCTTTTGAAAAAATTAATGTATCAAAAAGGAACAATGATGTGGTTTACACAACATTACTAAAGGCAAAGAGGGAGAAAATAAGTTGAATAATAAGATTCAAAATTTAGAGGCAGACCTGGAAAATGAGAAAGAAAAAGGAAAACAACAGTTAATAGGAAATGTGAGTTGGAGAGGAAGATAAAATCATCTGCCTCTATGACTACAGATTGTTGTGAATGAACAGCATATGTAGAACTAGAAGAGGTGAAGAAAAATTTATAGGAAACAACGAGTAAGAATGATAGATTACAAAAACATTTGGAGAATTGAAAGAGGTTGTGAAGGAAGAGAAAGAAAAGGTCAAAAAATGGGAATAGAGCCTAGATGATGAGAAAAAAAAAATGAAATATTGCAAATAGGAATTGGTGAAAGAAAAAAAGGAAATACATTCTTCCAACATCAAACTATTTGGATTTCATAAAAAAGCATTGATTAATATGACGGATAATGTTTGGGGGAAAATAAACCAAAAAATTGATGATTTGATTAGATTGTTTGAATTCATGACTGATCTACAAAGAATTTGTGATAAGCTCCATGAATACGTAACAAGTAGCAGAAAAGTGATGGCTTTAAGAGAGGATACAACAAAGAAAATTTTGGAAGCTATCTACAAATTCAATGACACAGAACTGACATCCAGAGGAATTCAAAACTGTTTGATGCCTCAATAAAGGTATCATCTATCATTCGAAGTGTGTGATGTTGGTGAAGCACAAGAATTGTTGAATAAGTGTCAAAGAATGTTACAAGAGCTGCATGGAAAGGTACATGAGTTCACAAATCTTGGTTTGCTAATGCCTTTTGAAAAAACACGCCAATTCATTAAGAAGGATGCATTCCAAAAGAAGATGAAAGAAAAAATGACTTAAGAGAAGGATTGAATTCCTGAGAAGCTAGATGAGACAAATTTTTTGACTTTGTTAAACCATTGATAACCTTGTCAGTAAGTTTGCATACAACAATAGAGGAAAGCTCCACTATTAGTTATGAATTGCTAACAAAGTTACATGTCAGTCACTCTGATTTACAACAAATTGCAATTCCAATAGATGAAGAGTGGAGCATGTTATAGAAGATGATATAATTTGTTAAAGTTGTGGAACCTGATTCAAAGTTGAAGTGGCAATTTGGTTTTTTTTTTCTATTATTTCAAAGGAAATCATGGTCATGGATAAAAATAGTAAATTGTCTTATTAATAGACTAGAGTTATTTTTATGTTTATTGTATTAATAAACATGTGATATTTAGGTTGTTTGTGGTTGAAAAAAACTTTTACAAAGAGGTGAAAAAGTTATATATATGTGCATGGATTTACTCTTTAGTGTATTTAGATCCATTTTGAAAATTGTTCTATTTGTTGTAATGACAATCTTCAATTTTTTCATACAAGGCATGTCTCAAGCAAGTTGAATGAGGAATAGTGTTATTTTTAAATTTTCATTTCAATAATGATTCAAGCAAAGCCACTTATTCTATCTCATAATTAAGCACCACAACTCTTATATGCCTAAAGTATATAATAATGTAAATGCATTGTGATTTAATATCCAACCAACCATGGTGTATGCTTTCTATAAAAGAGATCAACAACATTGTATGTGAAATATATTAAATACTCATTAAAACATGACTTTGTAATGTTTCTGCAATCAAAATGGAAATGGAATCAATATGATTACCTTTAGGCACATGTAAGTTTGGGGTGAGTGCTAATCCTTGTTTGAGATTCAGAACAATGTACTGAATATTTGAATATATTAATTATTATATGAACATCTATATCATGGGATATCCACAAATGGAAGCTTCTAACTTGATGGACTTGGATCATCTCTATCATTTGATTCACTAGATCTTTGAGACTGAATCTCTCTTTCTTGACAGTCAACTGTTGTAATAGGGTCATCTATTGTATTTGTGTCATTGTTTTCAACCCCTCTCCTTTCATTAATCAACTTCCATACTACTAGAGCCCTATCGTAGGGAAAGTTATCCACTTTGTACCATGATGTATAAATTCTCAAACAATTTTCCAAATTTTTGTCAAGCTTGTTTCACAATTTTGACTTTATAAAGGCCAAGGCACTGAAAATTCTCTCATCTTCAACTGAACCCAAAATCATTGTTTGACATAGATTAACCAATGAGAAAAACTCAGACATGGTTTGCTGTAAAATAGTACTCACCCCAATTTTTTTCCATAGCTAGGTTATTGCTCCACACTCTAAGGGATTATCCAAATCTTTGAATTGTTGAATCATTGTAGTGGTTAATTCATGCGATTGAGAAATCAAACTCCTTGCTTTAAATACCTATAATATTCATTCCATTGATACCAACAAGCTTACAAATAAATTGAATCCATGTAGTCAACCTCTAGAAGTAGTCTTCCGCATATGTCTTTCATTTTGGACAGGATTCCAAAAGGTGGGATTTACTACAATCATTGCTTCAAGTAAAGCATCCCTTTTAAACCACTCACTTATTTCTTCTAGTAGGGACACTACAATTCCTCTTTAACCTCACCCTTGTTGATGATACAATGTTATTAAACATAGGCCTTATGACTTTTACGAAAATAAATGAGAGCACACACAGAAATCAAATGCACATAACACTAGATATACCGTGGTTCACCCAGTGTGGGCTACATCCACCAAAAGAGACTGCTTGGATCTACTGTCCAAATCCAGCCAAAATAAAATAGTGTTTACAAAGTATGAGCACCCACTCATAGAAGACACCAATCTCCAAGCCAAACACCAATTCAGCCCTTGAATGCAAACACCATTGACTTTGCAATCTCTGATTCAAAGCACCAACTTCTGGAGACACCAATCCCCAATCCAAAGCACCCACTTCAGAAAATCTGCAATACAAATCAATAATATTTCTCCTTCTTTATTTTCTCTCTCACATACTCATACTCACTTAAGAGATTTACAATAATAACTTCACATACATATCACTCTAAAAATGCTCTCTCTTTTTCACACACGAAAATGTGCACACAACACTTGTTTATATAGGAAGAAGGAGAGGAAAAACCACTTGTGGTTTCCCTAAAACCATGTGCCCATACCATGGGAAAATTTACTTTAAAAAATGTGCCATATTTGGAATGAGGAAGCCACATCACTTGGCGGTTACAAAAATAATGAATATTTTCTCTAAATAGCAATATTCTTTTTCATGGTCAAGTGTAACTCATATTTTTCAATAAATACACATGACCAACTTCCCTTACACGTCCTTAATGTTCCATAAATGAAAAAATCCACCCCATAAGGATATATTCTCTTTTTGACTTCAATTTTGTAACTCCTCCATGATTTTAGAATCAATTTGTAACTCCTCCATGTCATAACTCATCACTAATGCAAATGTAACTCCCATTTTTAATTCAAACATTTATCATGCATTAAGTAACCTTCATTTTAAATGTACCTCATTAAAAAATGATCCATTACACATCCCACCATGTGTCATAGGATTCCTTTGTGATGTTGAATATTAAAATATTCAAATTTTGACATCACACTAATTTTGACATGGATAAATATTTTACGAACACTAATGTTGTAAAATTGAATATTAAGATAATATTCAAACCTCAATATTTATATCAACACTAATGTTGTACCTTTGACATCAATGAAAAATACTCAACAAACTCCCCCTTTGTCATTGATGGCAAACCTCTGCTAAAATTATTCGTGAGAACCTGTTTGCTATGAAATCCAATTTTCTGCCTCTGAGCTCTTTTTGTACCGATGCACTGTACTTGTTCTATGCAACTCTCCCCATGCTGCAATTCTCCCCCTTTGACATCAATGGAAAAGGGATAACTAAACCAATTACCTGAACCTGTACTTGGAGCTGAAGATAATGCAATGTGTAGCTCCCCCTATGTCCATACTCCCCATGAGATAGTCAATGAGTAAGAGTGATAGGAATCACTCCTAACTTTTGTCTGAGTGACTCAAAAGATTCCTTTGGTAGGGGTTTTGTAAATATATCAGCAATCTGATCCTTAGTTCCAACATATTCCAATTTCACCTGCTGATCTACAACTTTCTCTCTCAAGAAGTGATACTTAATGGGAATGTGCTTTGTCCTAGAATGCATGACTGGATTTTTGAGATGTTAATAGCACTCGTATTGTCACAAAAAATGGAAATAGGATGCTCATAATCTACCTTTATGTCCTTCAATGTTTGCTTCATCCAAAGCACCTGTGTACAACATGCCACTACTGCAATATATTCTATGTCTCTACTAGATAATGAAACTGAGGCCTGTTTCTTACTGAACCATGACACTAATCTGTCACCAAGATAAAAAGCTCCCCCACTTGTACTTTTCCTATCATCAACACTTCCTGCCCAATCTACATCTGTGAATGCTGTAAGAGTGAAATCATCACTCTTTTGATACCATAAACCATAATCCAATGTACCTTTCAAATATTTAAAAATTCTTTTCACTACTGCTACTACATGAGTTTCCTTTGGTGCAGCCTGAAACCGTGCAACTAATCCAACAACCTGCATAATATCTAGTCTAGATGTTGTGGTATATAACAAGCTTCCTATCATGGACCTATACAAGGTTTGATTAACATCGGAGACTCATCATTCTTACTCAACTTGCAACCTGTAATCATGGGTGTACTAACCGGATTGCAATCTTCCATTCTAAACTTTTTCAACATCTCCTTTATATACTTGGTTTGTGAAATAAAAATGCCTTGACTAGACTGTTGAATTTGCAAACCAAGAAAGTAAGACAACTCACCAAGCATAGACATCTCAAACTCCTTTTGCATCTCCTCTGCAAATTCTTTGCATAATCTCCTACAACCGCTTCCAAAAATAATGTCATCCACATAAACCACAACTATCACCTGATGTTCTCCTTTTGTCTTGATGTACAAATTGCTATCCACAATTCCTTTTTTGAATCCTTGTTCCTGCAAGTACTTGTCTAGTCTAGAGTACCAAGCTCTAGGAGCTTGTTTCAAACCATAAAGAGCCTTTTTTAACTTGCATACAAAATATGTATTTTCTGATAGAATAAAACCTTCTGGTTGCTCTATATAAACTTCTTCCTCTAAGTTTCCATTCAAGAAAGCTGATTTTACATCCATTTGATAAACTTTAAAATTCTTGAAACAAGCAAATGCTAAAAACATTCTTACTACCTCCATGCGAGCAATAGGTGCAAATGTCTCCTCGAAATCAATTCCTTCAACTTGTGAGTATCCTTTGCACACTAATCTAGCCTTTTTTAAACAACTTCTCCTTCTTCATTCATCTTGTTTCTAAAGACCCACTTGGTACCAATAATGTTCTTGTCCTTTGGTCTTGGAACTAACTCCCATGTGTCATTCTTTTCTATCTGATTAAGTTCCTCTTCCATGGCTTTTATCCAAAAATTATCCTTACTGGCTTCATCAAAATTACTTGGTTCAACCTTAGACAACAAAGAAAAGTTTACCTCTTGTGGTGCACTTGCTAGTCTCCTCCTTGTTTGCACTCCAATATCTTTGTTTCCAATGATTTGATTTGTTGGATGATTCTTTTGAACAGATCTGGATGGTGTCTTTGTGTCTTCTCATTCAGATTCTTCTTCTTCTTCTTTCTTTCTCATATTTTATTTCTTCATCCTCTTTCTGCACCGTTGAGTGTCTATTTTCTTCTTCGGTTTCCAGTCGTCAACTTTCACATTTATACTTTCCACTACTTTCTGAAGTCTCTTGTTATAGCACTTGTAGGCCTTGCTTCTTGATGAATAACCAAGGAATATGCCCTCATCTGCTCTAGAATCAAATTTTCCAAGCTCATCTTCATCATCTCTCTTAATGTAGCACTTACTTCCAAACACTTTGAAGTGTTTCACATAAGCTGGTCTTCCCTTCCATAACTCGTATGGTGTCTTTTCTATATTTACTCGAATCTATGCTCTATTAAGAATATACAATGATGTACACCACCTCTCTCCAAAAAGCATCTGGTAACTTAGACTCATTTAGCATTGTTCTTGCCATTTCCTGCACTGTTCTATTTTTCCGTTCAACTACACCATTCTGTTGTGGTGTTCTTGCTTGCAGAAAACTGTCTTCTGATTCCATGCTCTTCACAAAACTCATCAAATTCGTTAGACATAAATTCACCTCCTCTATCTGATCTCAAACACTTAATCCTAGAGTTTGTCTCATTCTCAATCAAAGCTTTAAATTTTTTGAATTGATCAAAAGCTTCTGATTTTTCTTTTAGAAATGCAACCCATGTCATTCTAGTAAAGTCATCAATTAATAACATAAAATAAGAATCACCTTGTAAGCTTTGTGTTCTTGTTGGCCCACAAAGATCAGTATGAATTAGCTCCAATGGCTTTGTTGTAGAGTAATCCTTTGTCCTGAAACTGACCCTTGTCTGCTTCCCATGTTGACACTGTCTGCAAGATAGTACTTTGCGGTTTTGTGATCTTGGGTAAATCTCTCACTGCTTGTTTTGAGCTTATTTTCACCATGTTGTCAAAATTAATGTGACCCAATCTCTTGTGCCATAACCAACTTTCATCAATCTGACTCATGCAACATTTTTCTCCCTTAACATCACTCAACATGTACAGGTTGTTCCTTGTTCTATTTGCATCTGCAACCCATTTACTTGTATCCTTCTTTCTAATTTCACAACCCTCAACATAAAACATGAGTGTATAACCTTGATCACACATTTGACTGACACTCAAAAGATTATGTTTCAGTCCTTCAACAAGTAAAACATTTTCAACTTTAGCTTGATCATTTAATTTTATGTTACCTCTTCCTGTGATCTTGGTTGTAGTGTTATCTCCAAACTTTACTGTACCTCTACTAGCCTTTTTCAGCTTTAAGAACTTGCTTCTATCACCTGTCATATGGCTTGAACATCCACTATCAATGTACCAAGGTTGTTCTTCATCTTGTGCATGGAGCATCGGTTTGTACCAACATAGCCTCTTCCTTTTCTCCCTCCTTTCTTTTTGCCACACTTTCTTATTGTTGGCTTTTTGTATGATCTATTTTCCCTCTTTCTCTTGCTTTGGATTTTCTGTAATCTTACTCCTGCAAAATCTTGCTATGTGGCCAACTTGGTTGCATTCATAACATCTAATCTCATGCTCATTCAAATTTGACAATGCAACAAAAGAGTTGTAGTTTCTAGCATGAAATTTCTGATTCCAACTCTGAACCTTCGATCTACAGTTCATCATCTTATGACCATAATTGTGACATGAAAAACAATAACCGTGAAAAGAATACCTGGTCATGTAGGGCTGCCTTTGATAAGATGAGTTTGAAAACTTCTTATTGGCACCTTCTTCCATTTTTTGTCTTCTTTGTTGTTGTTCTATGGAGGATGATCTTCTTGTTTCTTTTCTGCTTTCTCCTTTACTAGAGCTTTTAGGATATCTGCATAGCTGGATTTCTTCTCTGGTTCTTTGGTCTCTTTCTTTTCTGCTTCATTGAATCCAATACCACCTTTGGATGATTTTGGTTTTTGTTTATCCAGAATGTTGCTCAACACCTCAGAACTCTTTTCAAACTTGAGTCTTTTGTTTAACTTTTAGTTTCAGTCTAAGTGTGACAATCTCTGACTCTAATCTCTCGCATTCTTCTTCTTTTGATTTCAATTGTTTTCTGATCACTTCCTCTATTCTCTTTGCCTCTTCAACTTGAATCTTTAGATCAACAATAGTATCTTCACATTCTTTATTAGCATCTGGATTTTTCTTTGCTTCTTCATACTCTTGAAGTTGTGTTTTTGCTTTAGGTCTTCTTTTTGAGTCTCTTGATCTCACCCAAGGCACAATATGAGTTCTTCTTCCAAGTTTACCTCACCTTCTTTGTCAATTGTATCTCCAGCTTCCACTTTTCCATCTTCAAGGGCCATAAACAAAAGTTCTTCAAAGTCACCTTCTAGACAATCTTCCTCTGAGCTATCATCTTTTCTGGTGCATAGACTCTTCTTGCTTTGGTTCCAGTTCTTCTTCTTTTCAAAATTCCTTTGTTTGAAATTATTTTTGTAGAAAGGCTTCACTTTCTTTGCTTTGACAGGATCTTCATCATCACTTTCATTTTTTGCATGTGGACACTTAGCTGCAAAATGTCCAATCTCACCATAGTTAAAACATTTAAAAGGAAGTTTACCTTTGTACTTGTTAGATCCTCTTTTCAGATTTTTCACAAATAGAGATTCTTCTTCCTCATCGGATTCATCATCCGATTCAACCTTCTTCTCTTTTCCTTTTGAAGCTTTGAAAGTAGATTCTCTTTTTCTTTGCTTATCTGGTTCTGTTCTCATCTCATAAGCTGTGAGTATTCCATATAACTCATCCATTTTCATTTTATCTAGATCCTTAAGTTCTTCAATAGCTGAAACTTTAGCATCAAATCTAGGAAGTAGAGATCTTAATACCTTTTGTACTATTACTGGGTCTTCCATCTCTTCACCCAAGCCTTTTATCATGTTTACGGTCTCATCCACATGGAGTAAATATGCTGCAATGTTCTCTTCCTCCTTCATCTTTAGACTCTCAAAATTTCTTTTGTGTGTCTGAAGCTTTGTCATCTTTACCTTGAATCTCCTTCATATAAACTGTTGAGCTTATCCCACATCTCCTTGGTAGTTTTGCAAAGCATAATCTTTACAAACTCCAATCTGCTACACCACACAAAATAGCATTCATAGCTTTAGCATTATTTTCACATTGTCTCTTACCAGCCTGATCTGTAGGTGGAGTTGTTGGTATCGTATAGCCATTCTCAACTGACTGCCAAATATCATGTCCAAGAGAATTCAAGTAGGTCCGCATCCTTATGCTCCAAAAGGCATAGTTTGATCCATCAAATAGCGAGAGCTTTGTTTGTGGAGAATCCTTCTTGAGTTGCCATCATGCTTTCTGATCTACCTTCTAGTTGTTAAGCTACACAGAAGGAACCCGCTCTAATACCAATTGTTAGAAGCACGAGAATACTGAGAGGGGGTGAATCAATATTCCATAATTTAAAATTTTCTCCAACTTAATAAATTTTTTTTTACACTAAATAAGATATTCAAATCTGAAAATAAATGAGAGCACACACAGAAATCAAATGCACATAACACTGATATACCGTGGTTCACCCAGTGTGGGCTACATCCACCAAAAGGAGACTGCTTGGATCTACTGTCCAAATCCAACTGAAATAAAATAGTGTTTACAAAGTATGAGCACCCACTCACAGAAGACACCAATCTCCAAGCCAAACACCAATTCAGCCCTTGAATGCAAACACCATTGACTTTGCAATCTCTGATTCGAAGCACCAACTTCTGGAGACACCAATCCCCAATCCAAAGCACCCACTTTAGAAAATCTGCAATACAAATCAATAATCTTTCTCCTTCTTTATTTTCTCTCTCACATACTCATATACTCACTTCACATACATATCACTCTAAAAATGCTCTCTCTTTTTCACACACAAAAATCTGCACACAACACTTGTTTATATAGGAAGAAGGAGAGGAAAACCACTTGTGGTTTCCCTAAAACCATGTGCCCATACCATGGGCAAATTTACTTTAAAAATGTGCCATATTTGGAATGAGGAAGCCACATCACTTTTGTAACTCCTCCATGTCATAACTCATCACTAATGCAATGTAACTCCCATGTTAATTAACTCATTTATCATCATTAAATAACAACTTCATTTACAAATGTACCTAAATAAAAAATGATCCATTACACATCTCACCATCATAGGATTCTTGATTTTGAATATTCATGAATCAACATTTTTCAAATTCCTTGTCATAATCATCACTAATTTTGACAAATAAATATTTTACAAACACTAATGTTGTAAAATTGAATATTAAGATAATATTCAAACCTCAATATTTATATTTTCAACACTAATGTTGTACCTTTGACATCAATGACAAAATACTCAACAACAAGGTCTTCAACTTTTGCTACATGTTTAAATATCCCAACTATTTTTTAAGCTAGGTTCATTCTATGAGCCATATAATGAATGACAATCATATAAGGGCAATGAGATGTTTGGAGGCTTACACACAAGCCATTATGATGACCTTGCATTACAGATGCCCCATCAGCCCTAACACATACCAACTTTGATGCAATTGCAACATCATCCATGTCATCAATCTCCTTCAAATGTTTTATCACCAACTCACAAAGGTTTTCAGCATTAGAGTTCTCTCTCATCTTGTGAATGGAAAGTGAGGTTGTCTCATAGAATTGTCAACAGTATACACATGCATACAAACCAAGCAATATTATCTACTATTGTAACCTCATCAATAGACAAAGATATGTATCGTGACTTTATTTTCTCTTTCAAGTCTTCTTTCTCAACCATAGCTAGGCATTTTTCCCAATCCCAACCACTACTTTCGACCAATGAGAATGAGGAAAGTGTGGGACACCAAGAAAATACATCTTATTTTGTTTAGGAAAATCTATTATAGGATGACCTCTTTTCAAAATGTGAAAAACAATAGCTAGCTGAACTATTTTACCCAAAAGACTATTTTGAATGATCTTGTTGAATTGAGAGGTAATTGTCCCTCCATTCGCTGCAACTATTCTTTCATTTCTCTTGTGCTCTTCAAATTATTTTTCATACCTAATATGCAAACAATCATTTGTAATTTTCCATCTAGAAACATTCTTCTCAATGCCATCTACAATTATCTTTTCATATATCTTTCCTACATGCTTCTCAATAGTATCCAACTTAAGTTGCATTGTCTTGTCCCTACCCAATTTCTAGCTACAAATTGTACATTTTCATTCTTTGGGAGGTTCAAATTTATTCTCATTTTCAACAGGTTCAATAAATGGAAACTTAGAAACCCACTCTAACCTGAAACTCCTTCCCAAGTCCCATTTTCTTTCCTTTCTCTTTCTTCTAGAAATATGTGTTCGTTGAGTATTTTCCTTGGTGGAATTTATATTTTGTTGACTACCACTACTATAAGTTTCACCTCCAACATTCACTTGGGCACTAGCAAGTGATGCAATGTCATCTTCATTCAATTAGGTAGGTGGTACAATGTCAAACTCAACATCATTCAATGGAATGTCTTTAAGGGGAGGCATTTCATTGTTGTTGTCATTGACAACATTAGGAAAATAAAAAATGAACACATTCTCATTCTAAGTTTCATTTTGAATGTAATAATTATCCCTTGATTGTGATGGTCTTGTTGGAGAAGGATGGGTTTCCTTAGATGGTTTCTCAAAATAAGATGATATGTTTGAATGTCAAGATTATCACTACCAGGAGGTTTGGAATAGTATTTTTGCACGAGGTTAAGCTTCCCTTTTAGGTGCCATTTTGTTGAATTGGTGAATCTGTAGAATTAAAATAAAAAAAGATACAACATGTTAGATTAAATGATATTGATATGTGCACAGACATCTCAACATGAGAAATATGTATAAAGAAAAATATTATGCATGTAAATGCATTCAGATGAATTGATTTAGGTAGAAAGACAACAAAGAGAAGAAATTCATCGTGAAGCATCTCAAAGGCACTCTCATTGACTGATTGCTAATGTTAACATTGATTACAAAGAAGTGATTTCAATATCCATATATCATGTTCTCAAAACACTAGATAGTGCATCTCAAGATGTATCATGTAATGGATGTCAATTGACAGAAAATGCACAAAATTGTTGTAATGGATATCATGTAATGGATGTCAATCAACATTGCATCTTACAAGAAATAGAAAAATATGAAATAATAAATTAAAAGAAGAGTCATCATGGAAACCTAGAAGAAGTTTAGATGTAAAAATAAGAAATTTAAGGAGAACAAAATGTAACTAATCCCAATGGAATTCTTCAAAGATATTTGAATGCTTTTCAAGTGATTTTTGACATGGGCTATATAATATTGTGTCACTTAACATGTACTACTTTTTGCAAGAGTGTTACATTAGTATAAGAAGAAATTACAAAAAAATCCACAATTTTTCATGGTTTCTTGATTGACATGTTACATCAAATTGGATAAGGATTTCCTACCATTTATTCAATTTCAATGCACTTGATCTGTATTGGTCTGATCTACATGTTTTAGTACAAAAATCACAAGGTTTGACTCTTTTGAAAGAATTGATATAGAACAAAGTGAAAGGATGAGGTGATATTTTTAGCTATCTCTCATATAACTTAGTTGGAAGGAATAAAAATATTACTACAATCAGAATTAGATCATACATCAAGAAAACTGAAGATGTATTAGAGGGTTGAGAAGAGAAAAAGCAATTTAAATGATTTTTGAGCAACCAAAGACACTCTAATGATAAGACACTAGTGATAATAATTTTCTATTGTAGCTAATCAAACATGAAATAGGTGATCTCAAGGTCTGTGCTCAGTTTGAAATCAAAGTATAGTATGTATTTGCTCATGAAGGACTCTAGAGTTCATTGATTCATCCAAGGTATGATCTATATTTAGTTGATTAATGAAGGAGTCTTGATGACCGAGCTCTGTCATAATGTATAGAGGTTTGTCCTATTGTATAGAGGTTCTAAATGTTGTCATCAAGCCAAATAAGGTGTGCATCTACTCATGAAGAAATTATTGATTCATCAGAGGTATGAGGTCTATCATAAGAAGATCCAATTACCAAGAGTGTTCATCATTTCAAAAGAGCTGAGACAAAATATATGGTCTTCCATTTATGATTCACTTTGGTATGAGACTATGAATTCAAGTTTGTGAATCTATGCAGGGTTCTTTGGCTTGATAATGAAATGTCAATGTGTCAAAGCTAGCTAAAGTATCATTATTCTTGAGAGAAGATTGAATGCTTTGATTTGATGTTTCACATATGATACATATGAAACTTGAAGGATGAAGGAATTAAAAATATCCCAGGATCTTGATGTTTTTCCTTTATATTAAATATTATAGACATGTTGTTTGGACTATAACAAGGACAAGAAAAGATGTCAAAGAGTGATCCCACTTTTGCAATCTTCATGGAGGAAGAAGAGGTGGTGTAAACCCCTACATTCTTTTTGGAAAATTCTTGTTGTGGAGAGATAGATTCCAAATTTTCCTCAACATTAATAAAAGTGAATTAGTATTACTATACAATTTCTGATGGATTTATAACACAATTATTTTCATAGGAAATGCCAGAAGTGAATGTGAAGATAAAGAAAACATTTTTTCCTCCTCATATTGTTGAAGGAAATGCATGCTTGGAGTACATTCAATACATTATGTTTCCATGGTTTAAAAAGTTTGAAGTACATCACAATGAGGAAAATGGTGGTAACAAGTAAGCATGCTACAACAAGGACAAGAAAAGATGTCGAAGAGTGATCCCACTTCTACAATCTTCATGGAGGAAGAAGAGGTGGTGTAAAACCCTACATTCTTTTTTGGAAAATTATTGTTGTGGAGAGATAGATTCCAAATTTTCCTCAACATTAATAAAAGTGAATTAGTATTACTATACAGTTTCTGATGGATTTATAACACAATTATTTTCACAGGCAGTGCTAGAAGTGAATGTGAAGATAAAGAAAGCATTTTGTGCTCCTTAGATTGTTGAAGGAAATACATGCTTGGAGTACATTCAATACATTATGTTTCCATGGTTTAAAAAGTTTGAAGTACATCATAGTGAGGAAAATGGTGGTAACAAGTAAGCATGCTTGTGACAAGATGTTTGTACTTTTCCCACAACTACTATTTTCTGTCTTTTGTTTTTCCAAATGCTAATTATCTGGTTTTTGGTTCATTGTTGTAACTTTTTCCCTTTTCCATTTCTTGAATTTTTAATTTTGGACATCTCTGTATGGTCTCTATTTCATACATTATTTTTTTTCATCATTCCGTTAACCTCCCATTCCCAACCAAATCCTCCCAGTGGACGTGAACCCCACAGAATGATCTGCAGTTGATAATTTTTTGGGTCCGGAGTGGGTCCCGGCTCCCGGGAGGTCTATGCCACGCATCGCCATTCCGTCACTCTCCTAAGGAAATACCCCTGGAAAACATGAAACTTGTGAAATGTACCACATTTTATATATCCTTCGAGTCCATTATGGGAAGAGGTAGTGTCAACAAACAATGATAAACAGTCATAGTATTTGTCGTGAAATATATGGCAAAATCGTAGTATAACTATATATATACTAAGAGAAGACATTAACAAAAAGATTCAAAGAAGATACATTGATAAAGCAAGGAATATACAGAGCCATACAACTCGTGGAGATGTATGAAGTGATTTTAAATATATATATATATATATATATATATATATATATATATGTATATATGTATATATGTATATATATGTGTATATACATATATACATATAATATTTATACATACATCACACGAGTTGCTGCTCTATATATTCCTTGCTTTATATATATGTGTATATCTATATATATATATGTATATGTATATATATATTTTACGTAGATGTATCTAAGATAGGAAAACTAGTTATAATTCTCTAGGAAAACTAGTTATAAGTGGAGGACTATTTTAGATTACATAAAAATCATAGTGGTTATGAGGATGAGGATGTTCATGCTTTGTAATAACTTACAAAGGAAGAATCGTAGATAAAACAATGTGACATGAAAGAAAATAGGTCTCAAAGGCGAGGACTCATCTCGCAATAATTGCTTCTAGGATGTAAACTACAACGTACTAGCGGGCCCCGACAAGACCTAGATTTATTTGAAATTTTGTAAGCAAATTGCAATATACCGATTCATTAAATCCCTTTCTACTACTTCGCAAAAAGGAAAATTGAGGGAAAACATCACCTCTATGTATATATTGGGAAAATTTAGGAATGTTTTCTTAGCCAAATAAGGTTCCATAGATTTCTTAGCGAAACATTAATGTTTTCAATCGGACGTGTTGATTTCTTGGTGAAACATTAATGTTTTCAAATCCTAACGTTGATTTCTTGGTCGGTGCGTCGATTTCTTGACGAAACATTAATATTTTCAAATCCCAGTGCGCAGCGATCACGCAGCGATTTAATATAAAAATATACATTAGGATTAGAAATTCCTTGGCAATTTAGATGGGACAGATTATTGCTTATGGGATTTTTGGGCAAAACCTAGGTACTGTCGTCGTTGTAAAATTCACCAAAATAAAATTCCTAGAATTCTACTATTCGTCAAACTATGAATATTCGCCACTAAAATTTTCCCCGAGAATGGCTAATGCCATTGTTTGAACACATTGGCATGGATAGCCACATAGAAAATGGTTAAAAAATACATGGCGATTCAATAATAAAAATAATTAATAAATAGACTAATATCATAACAATTAGCTAATCCGATATTAATAATGAAAAAACATAAATATATTAATATCGTAACAATTAATTAATTATGTACTAATAATAAAAAACCCAAATATCCCAATACCTTAATAATTAATTACTTTCACACCAACAATAAGACACAAATAAACTAGTATTGTAATAATTAACTAGTCACATATCAATGAAATAATTACTAAACACAAAAATACACTAATACCATAACAATCAACTAATTCTATACAACAATTAATATAATCATCTAGTTTTGTAATCATAATTCATGTCTATTACTTTCTACGATATCTATCAAGTATATTTGCTTTGGAAAGATTTTCCATATCATGGCTTTGTTTACATATAATTTTATGTGATTTTCATTTATTTTTAATATTATCACACTACGAGCAAATAGTCATACTAACAATTTCATTTCAAATGTCTTTTCAACTGTTGTGGAAAGCCAAACAATGACTTACCCTATCTTCACATCCTCTAGAATTCCTTCATCTTCCTTGACCATGGTAGGTGCCAACCTTGACTATGCACCTCCTCAAACCAATAATCCTTCCGACAACACCCATGTTGATACTAAATAAATGATAATACAAGAGTTAGATAGAATAATCAATATGCAACCATTCAACAATAATCAATTCATACAAATGCAAGTTAACTTGGATCAAATGACTAATATACCACATCATATTCGAGGGGCACACCAATTCAATGTTCCCACACATTCCCATTTTGCTTGCTCATCCCCTAATCATTAATGATCATGGGATCCCAATCCCACAACCACCCATTTAAAACAAGGTGCTCCAATCACGGTCATTCATATTTAGTGGGGTGCATTAAATCACTTTCACAGTCCCACTAACCCCTCCTCTTATTGATAATCAAAGAAACTCAATCCTACAACTAACCATTCAAAATAAGGTGCTCAAATCATTGCTAAATGAGTCTCTATAGCCTTATATCATTCGTAATAGAAAATGGGAGATTAATCCTAGTCATCACCTATGATAGATCAAATCTACATATTAAGGCTTTTGGGAATATGTAGAAGGATTGAGTCAAAATAAATTCTTATGTGTCCTCCCAACTCTTATCCAAAACCATTATGAGTTATTCTTTAGATTGGTACCATCAACTTAAACCTAACACAATTGTCAAAATCAAAGTCTTAGTCAATACTTTAGTAGAAGAATTTTGCCATCACGACTTGCATAAAAACAACATGAGTAATTTCATCAATTGTAAACATTTCAAAAATGAGACAGTTTAAGATTATTCATCAAATGATGTAAAACCTTGGCTAAAAAAGTTGAGTATAACATGACTGATGATAACCTCTTTCTTATGGATTTAGAACCGTGTCTTCAATAAATAAAAAAATTCTCTATATCAACCTTTGAGGAAGCTCGAGAAATTCAAAAATAATATTTTCTCACGAGAGAATTTGAAACATCTCAATCTAAAAATCAACCTAAACAACAACAAAAACTTAAATTCTTCATATGACCTTAAATCTGCAATGTTTCTAATAGAAAATTCACAGATGCTTAGAATCATAGTATTAATCCTAATAACACCATCCATAATATTGATACCTCTAAAGGTTCAAACCAATCCCAACCCAATGGAATCTCCTTTCATAATCCTTCCCATTAAGGGGACTATCATCAAATTCTTACCAAAGAAGAATTAAGGTGACATTCACCTAGACCTCAATTAAAGCCTATGGATCCTTCTCAACCTCTCCGACAATGGTATGATGTGAACAATTTTTGTTGGTTTCATGCTAATTGAGGTCATTCTCCAATAAATTTGCAATGAATTTGAATCCTTTCTTGTGGTTTCCTTCTTGGCCATGATTTAGATCATGAAACCGTGTTTGCGGAAAGATATGATGAGGCGATGGTGGTGAAATAACATGAATGACATGATGTCGTCCACAAAATCAAATCCCACTTAAGCATATACACTAATCATTTTCCTAAAAATCATAAGAATGATAAACAACAAAAATATTCCAATGATAATTTAAATTCAACTCCTTCAGGAAATACTATTGAAATTTATTTTGATCCTAACAGATGCCAACAAACAAAATGTGGTCAACATACAAGGTATGAAACATATAATTACATGTATTAAATCCACATATTAAAAACCCTTCTCAAAACCTACTTGATTCTTCAGGCCTACCCTATGTGTCAGACTTCCTCAGAAATTATTTTTGAAATTCATACATTTAAATATTTCCTCCAAGATAATGTTATCGACCATATTGAACCTATATGGTTGATGTCATTATTGGTACAACTTGTTAAATCTAACTCCATTGACCAAACTATACTAGAATGGATGATGTCATTATTTGAACATATTAGCATGGATAATGTTATCAGCCAATTTTGACTTCGCAAAATTGTTTAAAAATAATAAAAAAACGAAAAATTTGAAAATTTTGGAAAATGTTTCTTTGTGTGGTTCATTGCCCTCGTTGCGATCGTTTCGGTCTTCGTTTTGTCCTTTTCGGGCAAGAACTCCTCCACTTGAGGTTTAAATCGCGTTAAAATACATTAAAAATTAATTAATTAATATTTAATTAATTAATTGCTTCTTGTTTGATAAAATTGATTTTTAAATAACTTGAGAAGTATTTAATTAAATAAATATAAATTAAAAGTTCATTCGACAAATTTTTTATTCCGAGGAAGTAAGCTTACGCTTCCAACTGCTAGAAAGCCAATTTGGCTTCCCGAACCCGGATTTCCCCTTTCCCTGGCAATCTTCTTCAATTTTCCTGCACGTGGGATTTTCTCCACCAATTGCCAAATCATGGATTGGCTAACAGGCAAGAAATTCCCCAATTTCCCACATGGGGAAATTGAACGGGGATTGCCAACCCACTTTACCATTCCCGTTGGCAATTGTCCACGCGCAGGGGAGAAAACTGTTTCAAGGAGACCACGCGCAAGAGGAGAAAACTGTCCTTAAACAAAAACAAATTTGTTTTGTTGTTTACCAAAAGCCAAAGGCTACGCATTGGGCAAAGGAGAAACAACAAATAAAGACAAACAAATTAAAGAAACAGTCCAAAAGAAGAGACCACGTTTTAAAGAAAGTTTAAATGCATTGGTTTAAAGGGAATGAGATAAATAGCAAGAAAGAATATCCATGCATGGGTAAGATCAAAGAAAATAAGCACTTCTCTCACGCAGCCCAAGGGAATAAAATACATTGCAGAAGTCTTTGAAGAAAGTTACAACGCAGCAAGGTAAGGAATGAATAGCAAGTTTCAACGCCTGTAGGAGAGGGAAATCAGCATGTAGAGGGTAAAAGAAATCTGCCCACACACAAGGAAATAGCCAAAACCATTCTACATGCCTAGCTGTTTGAAAGGAGAGCAAAGGTCAGCAAAGGAAACAGATTTCTCCAGGTGACAAGCAAGAAGTTTTTCACACAGCCATAGCAAAGAATAATTTGTACGCATGCAAATGACATGATCTTCCACGCCAAGGTTTGAGCTCCTAAGGCCACGCATTGGGCATAGATGATCCTCCAAACGTAGCCAAACAAGAAATACAAATCATTTCCACAAAGATATGATCTTCCACGCATTCGCAAAGGAAGAAATCTAACGTTGCAGAGTCAAATCACGTTCTAGGCATTCAGATAAAAATATCACGCATTCAAACGCATTACCGATGTATATCGGCACAAAAAAAAATGAATTTAATGAAGAAAACGATAGATGCGGAAAGAATGTGACGCGGGTAGTATCCGTTGAAGTAATCAATTTTGGAGCTCTATATCTCGAAGTCGGATGATCGTCGCGAAGAAAGGTTTGGTTCATTGAATTCTCCCCATCTTCGTATACTCATTTGCCAAATTTCAAATGCGCAGCACCTCATTTGATATTTTTCACGAACCCGAGAAAAACCCAGTTTGCTCGATTTTGCCGCGCGTGCAGTTTCAGCTTGGCGGAAGGCCTACTTTGAGAATCCATATCTCGAGCCCAGATGATCGTCAAGAGAAATGGTTTAGTTTTTTGAATTATTCCCACATTCATGTACGTATTTGCAAAAATTCAAATGTACAGCACTTCGTTTGATATTTTTCACGGGGTCAAATAAAATGCAGTTTGCATGATTTCGCTGCGCGCACAGTTTTCAGCCTGTCAAGGTGGCTCACTTCGAGAGTTGATATTTTGAATTCAGATGATCGTCAAGAGAAAATAATTATTTCTTTCATTTCTTCCCACCTTCATATGCTTCCTTGCCAAGTTGTAGATGCTCAGGGTGACGTTTGTTATTTTTCCCATGCTCAAACCAAACAGGATTTTCACAGTTTTACACTTGCATTTTCCTAGCAGTTTCAGAAGAGTCAACTTTGACCTTTAATATTTGACTGAAGAATTTGATTGAGAAAAAAAATTCGACACACAAACTTGTGGTACCTTAATATACTTCCTCATGCAGTGAGAAATTCTCAAGACAAGATTTGCTATTTTTCCCAGGGTAGTTTTACAGGCAATTTGTGCAGTTTTGTAAGATGGAAGTAATAGCCTGAAATCACGTTTCTGTCACAGTCATGTCATTCCCAAACAAAATGATGTTGCGGTATAGGTCCTAGGGCACTCTACTTACCTCAACGCTCCATTCAAAGTATGAGAACATCGTCGATACCAACTTGGGACACATCAACATAGGTTGATTCTGCGATCGCATATCAACCGAAGGCGAGTCACAATTTTCCTGACGCTTGTTCTGAATTGGTCATCACTTGCATGGATATACCACGAAACCTGCATAGTGTGGCGATTCAACTCCAACACTCGAAACAGAAGCAACCCCTAACTTCCTCATTATGCGGTATAAGTCGTAGCTATTGGCATTGGTCTCTTCGGAGTCAAAAGTCATTGTTATCGGCAGAGATCGATAATGGGAGAATCTTGTCTACATCAATTTTTCACTTGATCATTGTGGCGGATCTATTCATCGACAAACCAAGACCAATGACAGGTGCAATTGTGCGGATCATCAAGCAAGGCCACATCATTCAAGCGTGTCCCTGTCAGCTCTCAGTTAGCAGCGTGCACAATACTTCATCGGCCAGTCTTTAAGTTGTTCTGTTCTCGAATTGGACGATCATGAGTGAATCAGAATGCCAACACTTCGGGATGGTGACAAAGACAAAAGACATAACTCTAGGAGGTGAATTGTAATTTTGGCTCTTGAAGATCTTCTCAATGACAAAAGATTAAGAGTTGGATTCTGACAAGCCAAGGTGGCGTAACGACTTCGATCTTGTGAAAATGAAGAATTCACCATGGAAAGGTATTCAAAGCATGTGGAGAATTGTATGTAATTTTGAATGTGAATACAAATGAAGACAAAATTGCTTACACCAGGATGTTTCTCAAATGAAGAGGTGGATGAATTGATCAAGTTTTAAGCTCAGCTCTCTTGTCATCTGGAGGATTGCGGAGCATGGTCAATGAGTTCATTCCCATACGATTGGGATAGGCGGACTCTTGGCCCAATGGATAAGACACTAATCCTAGGTGTCTTGATCTAGGTGGCGCATTGTTGACTAGGATGTCTATGTGTGCGTCCAAGTCATTTAAGTGGGGTCCACGTGTGCCCATTTCTTTTATGACTTTTTAACTTAAGTGGTTTCTATTTTTAGTTATTTTTAATAAAGTTGGTTAAAAAAGTCAAAGGTCACTTAAGTGCCTTATTTAATGATCATGTAAAACCCTAACTACTTTGTAACCAACTTTTGGGTTATAAAAGGAAGTGAGGGGCTCATTTGTAAAGGTGACTTTGAGAGAGGAGAAGAAAATACTTTTGTGCAAGCTTTGTTTTAGGAAGAAACTTTGTGTTCTTTTGTGAAAAACATTTTGGAGTTAATGAAATACGAACTTTGTGTCTCATTCATTGTCTCTTGTAACATTTGATGTTCTTATGTTCATTAGATGTTAGGTGTTTGAATCTTGCATGCAAATATTATCTTTGATCTTATTGTCAACGTTATTAATTAGTTGTTCTAGTTCATAGTGATCAAGCTCTGATTATCTACTTGCTCATGTGTGTTCCCTTTTACACATTCTTGTTTGGCTAACTCAAACTCTGTTTTATTTGTGTTGGTTATTCATCTTTCCTCTTCATGCAATATTAGGCTCTGTTTTTACCTAACTCTTACATGTTCTTTCAGTTCATTCCATTCCACTCCTTTCCTTCATTCCATTCCATCTCCCTCATTCACTTTTCTTTCCATTGATGTTCCAAAACCCCCACATACAATTTTGAATGTATAGATGTAAATACAGTTTTGGTTTTCAATAAAAGCAACCTCACCTTCATTGAGGAGGGACTTCGTTCCCACACTGTTGCATGTCATTTGCATGTGTGCAAATCCATATGCAAATAGATAACCACATAGAAAATGGGTAAAAATTTAAAAATCTAGTCTAATATGATTTCTCATTCCTTTTGAAATCATTTTAGTTGAAACTCCTCGATTCAAACCACCATCAGTAAAACCTAAATTTTATAGTAGGTAATATTTGACATGAATATCCCTCAACCCGGTAGCTTTTGGGAAAGATGAACCTTCGCATGGTTTAGATCTGAGTATTCTACTACAATGCGAGGAGTTATCTATTCAAATTGATCAAAACACTAATCAAGCCTTATCCCTTTGATTTGTAATACAATCTATGATCCCTGAACGAACTCTTGTTTCATGTCGATGACCATGCTCTATCCATTTCAATCAAGTTAGACAATGTGCAGATTCGAGAGGGCTATAGTTAATGAAGTGTCCAACACAATTGTCATGTTTATTGAACTCATCAAATCCTTAGGTTATTAAACTGAAAATCTAAAATCCATTATGCAACATGTCAATCATTGTATGACCAAATACTAATGCCCTTATTGGGATATATTGGTTACCCATTATTGTGCCTCCTTGAATCATTAGAGAAAAAGTTGTGATCTCTAAGTTTCTTCTATCATATAGTATAATGATTGGTTGATCATGGACACATTGTATTCATGATGTCACTTCATCTATTTTTAATGTTTAATATTTCCTTACTTAGGTTACCCATGGAACTTTTAACAATTCCAATAAAGATGCTTATTCAAAATTCACACTCTTGAGGGACTATATTGTGCTCCCTTTCAAGGGTACCAACAATTTAATTACTTATTCGACACCATCTAAGAATATAGTGGACATTTGTAACTAATGGTAAGAACTCCACCTATCCTCCTTAATTCATATGATGATGAACATTCAAAATCAAAACTTCTAACCTCCTAAATATTACATTTCCCATTGTCCCCTTCTTTTATGGCCTTGATCTCACAATAAGACAACTAATGTAATCCCTATGACCATATCTACCATCAAAATTACTCCTAAGGATAATACTTATTTGCCTCCCAATGATATTGTAATATATATTCTTAATATTGAACTTACTATCCCTAACTATAATGAAAAATAATTTGTAGATGATCATTTATTGTTTAGTCATGCCCAATCTAAGAATGCAATCATTTTATGCTATCAAGAATCTCCACAATAAACCTTTAAATCTAGTAATTGTGATAAAAGGGGGGGTTTATTAGTGATCCACCTCTAAAATCCCTACAAACTATCTTCAAATCTAATATCAACACCATCAATGTCATACATTACTTCACCCAATAGGAATAAAACTTGATGGGCGATGATGATTATGTTTTTCCTATTCAACAACAACTCGAATCAAACACCATGAATTCAACCCATAGGAAGAAAACTTGGTGGGGTTTATTACTATGTAGCTCCTTCTCAACCACAATGTAATCAAGCACTACTTTGATCCTTTATTTAGGTATTTATTTGTGGAAATGGCGTCTACCACTATACACCCTTACACCCTCTTTTTACAAAGTCATCTACAAGATCAAATGTTTAGAATGTAACATTTTATATGTGGTATGATGCACCATGTCATTATGTTTAGGCGTTTAGAGCCTACAAAAACATCAATTTCTTGAAGAACAAGTGAATGAAGAAGAGAAATAAAAATGAACCCATCATACCTCTTCTCCAAAATATTTTTCTTGGTTTGGGTTATTTTTTCCATTTTGATGCCACCTATTGTGTAACTCAACATCAACATCATCCACAATTACCCTCTTTCCCCCTCAAGTCAAAGATCTAGCTTCCATCCCCGCATCTTCTACTCTAATTTCCTATTATGGGGAATGCCCACCTTTATTCACACACCAAAAAATAAAAATAAAATCCCCCTCACTTATATACTTTTCGGTTGGAGGCACATCCTCCCTTTAATTCCACTTCCCCTTTCCATGGATAATGCAGCCCAAATCGATCTTGAATGTTGCTCTTTGACCAAGTAGTAGATAGGAAGTAATATCCCAATTTTCCCAACCCCTAATAATAGTGAATAAGTCATGTATATATATATATATATATATATATATATATATATATATATATATATTATTCCCTTTTTGAATTTCATCATTGAAAACTAAAAAGGAGGACCCAAAGTGGTAGGTAGTAATTTAGAAAAGATAACAAGTGATGTGGCATTTCAATTTTGAGAAAAGGAGGGAAAGGGATATAAGCGCCCAAAGGGGGCAAAGAGCGTCTGGGTGCTCCTGTCCCTAATGGGTGGTACTACCAGGATGCTCGGAAGATATAAAGAAAATATAAATTTGGGTCACATGTTTTCCAATGTCTAAAAGTAAAGTGGTCATCCCAAAATACTAAAGAATAGAAATATAAGAAGGATAAAGCAAAGGCAAAAGAAAAACAAGTGTTGTTGATGTCTAGTTTTCCACTTATGAATCATGCATATAATGGCATACTTAGAGGCATGATGTAAGTAGCAAGTGCGTGATTTTGTGTCTACAATGGTTAATCAATCTTCTACTCAAATAATTCTATTCTAAAGACTTATTTGAAAATAACTTAAACATATTCATCAATCCCAAACAAGGTGATAATGAGATAGAGGCGTGATGTAAGTAGAAAGTGTGTGATTCCATGTCTATAAGGGGTTAGTCAATATTTTGCTCAAATAATTCTATTCTAAAGACTTATTCAAAATAACTTAAACATATTCATCAATTGTAAACAAGGTGATAATGAAAATGTCTAATCCTTCAACTAATTATGGAAATCTCTTTGCACTCGAACAAAACATTCTTTTAGCAAGGATAATTTTTATATAATTAATGTATTATAATCTCACCTTAAATATAAGGCTAAGTACTTTTCTCCCATCACTTTTGAATAAGTAATCAAGCAAGCCGAGAGCTAAGATTATCATACATGTACGTTTGAGAAACCTCAACCAAAGTATTTCAAAATCAACCTCAATATCAAGCACAAAATAATATTCACATATTATTAATACCTTGGAATCATAATGCTACTGATTGATTATGTCTTAGAAATTCCTTATCCTAACAATTCCTTTCAAAGAACCATTCACAATGTCAAATCAAACCCTCCTTATTCTCATGGAGGTAATTGCCTTTCTTCCCAGAAAAATAACCATCAAACCTTGTTTATGTAATAGTTGTGGAAATGTCTTCCTAGGCTATATACTTCACCTCTATTCACTTATCTCCTTTATCCTCATGGTTCAACGATAATCTCTTTTTTGTGGCATGCCAATTAGGGCCATTCACTTGAAAAGTGTAAATATCTTCGTGTTTTCACCTACATTTTTTATTAGTGTTAACTTCAACCGTGAAGCCATTATCTATAAGATATTAGAGGAAGCAATCATGGCTCATAGTTGTGCAAAAGGATTAACCATCATAATGTCATGAATTAATCTAATGAGCATCTTAAAAGTATATATTGATCTTTGGACCAATCATTCTAAGGTTGAGGAAAATCCTCAACCTAACAACAAGAAATGAAAATATTTTTCTTCTTCTCGACATTATATAAACCACACATAATCCTAAAATTGAGCCTTTTGAGAGTGTGGTAAACATGAATGGCATGAAAAGAGTGATTTCCGCTTTCGATACCTCATTCTCCACTTCTCACTTCTAGGTTCATCGATTTCCCAAGCCTATCCTATATGCCAAACTTCCTAAGATCCACTTCACCATCAATAAATTCCTAAATATTCTCTTCAAATAATTGTCGCCGACTATCTTCAACCAATAGGGTCAATGTTTTCTTTCACGCTTTTTTTTCTTGAATCCATCAACCATCTTCAACCAATATGTCTAATGTTGATGTCATCATTTTTTATCCCGACGTCGTCATCCTTTATCAACTATCAAGGTAGATCCCGTCTATTTCTTCTTTATCAACCTTGACAACATTGACCACTATGAACCTAACAGATGAAACTATATAACTAGGGCAAACAAATAAAATCCTAGTCAAACCCGAGGTTTTATCCCTTCGATCAAATTTTAATTCAGAATCCCTCTTGTCTTGATCACCATGTCATCAAATTTGGAGGATTAGAATCTAATGAAATAACTCTCTAATATCCTAAGTCAAATCCCCTTATTTTAACTAATAAAAAACGACATCATAATCACATCATGAAATATCTCTTCAAAATGAATATACCATCACCACTAGAGTGGGGCATGAATCCCCCTTACATAGTTCGAATGAGAGCATATTTCAGTAATATGAAGAGCTTACTATCCAAAATTATTGAACCACTAATCAATCTCTATATCTTCACTTTCCTATTGATCATGTGATTCTAGATAGCCTACTCTTATGATAAAATGATCCTCCTCTTTTCATCTCAATCAAGATCGGTAGTGTGTAATTCAAATGAGCCTCATTGATGAAGGCTTGGGTAAATGTATTACATCCTTCGAATTCATCAAATATCTTTGTTACTCTACAACAATCTCAAATCTACTAGTAGAAATTATCAAGGATACTACCAAAAGTAAATTCCCGATGGGTTACATTTGGTCACTTGTTATCGTGCCTCCTCAAACCGTTAGGGTGAAATTCATGATCTTCAATTTTCCTCATTTATACAATATTCTCCTTAGATGACCATTAACACATCATATGTGTGTACTTGCATCATCCACTTGTCAATGTATCAAGTTTACCTATCTAGGATCTATGTTCAAGATTCAAGGTGACACCAATCTATGGAACTTTAAGGAATTCCAATAATGTGGTGTCTATAAAATCCATACTCTTAAGGAAATTCCTTGTGTCATAATTCAATAGTATTAACACTTCAAGTACCTTGTCAATTCCCTTTGAGGATATATTTGACATCCAAAAATCATGAAGAATACCACCTAACCTCCTCAACTTAGATGATGACCATAAAATGAAATAAATTTTAAAATCAAAACCACCGATCCTATTAATTTTACATTGTTCTGGCTTATCCACTTATTTACAACCTTGTTCTTGCAAGAAGGTCAATGTTGCAATTTCAATCACTATATAGTTTTCTTTACCTTATCCTAAGGAGTTGTTTTATTCACCATGTAGTGATATAGTTGTTGTATCTCTCTTTATTTACATCACCACCCCTAAATATGATGATGACTATTCACTCAAGGATCCATTCTTGTTTGGTTATGCCCAAGCCGTGGATGCAAAAATCCTTCAACATAAACAATCATTATACTCTTCTTTATCTTCTCTAGAATCTTTGTTGTCATCGTTCAATCATAGAACTACTACCATCCACCTTTCAAAGACAAAATCAAATATGGAAGGACTTGAACCTAAGGAAGATGATTAGATGGGTGATAACCTTGATACCCCAATACCATAACCTTAAAAATACTCCTTATGACCCAAAACTTGATCCGTGACAATATCTCTCCTTTTACTAACACTATTATTATTAATCCTCCCTCTCCTTCCTCTATGCTCTCACCTATGCCTCACATAGTTATAGTTCCATAATCACTCAATGAACTTGAGTCATACTACACTTGGCATAAGGCACGTGGACAAGATGTAAAGGATTTGTTGAGGTTATCAATGACATATAAAGAAGTTAGAAGTTGAGGTTCATGACAACTAGAAACATTAACCATATTTTCCTTCTTCTTCTCATCATAATTTTTGTTCTTGACATGGTATTGGTTATCATTCCTCTATTGGCTATCGGGTACTCCAAAACAATAGTAGTAGTAATAATATTGATGGTTTCCCTCTCCTCCAAAGTTAAGATCTTGGTTACCACTAACTATATTAATTCCTCTTATGAAACACTCATATTTACATGCATTTTATAGACCAATTGATTGATCACATCCTCACATATTTTTTTGGAGGTATAAGATACCTCCTCTTGTCCCTAAACTTTCACCGCCTTGATGGACTTGTTTCAAGAGATCTTATCTTAGACATCTCTATGGATGGAAGAATATATGGTAGTTACATGTCATGATATCCATAAAAATACATCTTGTTCCCTCGAAGACATCAAGGACACCATGAATCACATGTATTATGATATTTAGTGATAGGTTCATGAGGTTATTTAATATGTTTCCAACTATCTTATACACCCTTTCGACCTCATCCACTTATTCGATACCCATATCACTATATTTTAATTTTTCACACTTTACTTCTTACACTACTTAGTTATATACCTAGATTAAATAGGTCAAAAGTTCAATACTTTGGATACCCCTTACATCCATAGTTTTGATAGGATGGTAACTCAACAACTTCGGCTGCCCCTTACATCTATAGTTTAGACATGTTGGTTAGTTTGACAACTATGGCTACCCCTTATAATCCAATATGATCATGTAATATTTTATAGGTTGGTTATTTCACATGTGTTTGCTACCCCTTTACATGCTAATTTTACTATTTATACACTCTATGTAACATCCTTCAAATCTACTTTTACTATATATTTCTTACTTGATTTTTTAGTAGAGTTTATCCTTTTATGATATTTTATACTCGTATTTTACACAATACTTGTTTTACATCTTATTCTATTTATTTCTACCATTTGCTTCATACTTGAGCTTTTGGTATGTTGTTTATCCACTTATGAAATTACATTATATTAGATAATATCATTTATTATGCTTGTAATGGATATATCATAGGTTTGATCTTCCTTCTCATGACATCTCTAGCAATTTACAATTCCTATACTACTCGATCCATCTCATTTCAAGCCTTGATTCTAGATATGAATCCTCTCTATATCTTTCCACACTTCTCCCATGATATCAATCAATTTTATCCATTATTTTATCACACTCTTACATCTTGGCATCTTTCACTTATCTCACTCCTCTCACTAGAGGCACACTTAGGTCATAGATGAGATCACACTCTTTCTTTAGGATGGGTTTAAAAGTATCTAAACATTGTGATTTTTTAGGTTATCCTTTAGAGCAATTAGGTGTAAGATCTCTTGTGTTATTTTATTTTCATACCCATTAGATAAGCATTTCAAATACGTATGGAGGAGGAAAAGTAAAAGCTAAAATAAGAAAAGAGAAGTTAAAATCCATATTATGAAAGCAAAATCAATGATAGGAAACAAAAGGAAATGATAAAAAGTAATAAAATTCAATCACAAACACTTAAGACATTATATCATCATATTAGACACATCTCCTACCCTAGTTGAAAGCTAAAACTTTGAAAATGGCCTCAGTGCAGGGCTTGACGTCCTTTGGGGTGTGGTAGGTTTTTTGACTGGGGTATAAGTTCTCATATCTATCATTTAGTGCCCCTTATTTCTCAAACTAGTACTTGAACTCATAGTAGGCCTATAAACCCATGAGTGGGGTCTTGAGGAATGAGGAATATGTCATAGGGAAGTAGGATTCATACCTAATATCATATTCATCATCATATATAATAATATATGACTTTGGGATATACATTTATACAACACTACTTGACCTAATCCCAACTCACTCCTTTGGATTCCTTTTCTCTTTGATATCAAAAACATTTATTCATTTCCTTTTGATTATAATTTATCATCTTCATTAAGGATCTTGTATCACCCTTATGACACCTTGATTTTTGTATCTCTTCATGTTCACTCCCTTCACTCCACATGATGGATATTTCTAGTAGTTGACCATGAATTTGTATCATTTCTATCCTATCTGTCTCATTTCCTATTTGTGAGTATGATTGTAAGACCTTTGGGCCTTCCTCACAAATATTTACACATTTATTTGCTCCATCCCTATAAATCCTAGTCATGACATTAGATGGTAGTGCATTACATCTTGAGAAATTCCAACACAAACATTTATTATGGTTCTATTCACCCCTTCTCGATGTTTCCTTCTTCAACATATATTATGATTTCCTTACCTATGTCTTATTTATTACTCCTTATCTTACATAGATTTTATTTTCTTTGATTATCTTCTTAGATTTTATTAGATGTCTTTCATTCCTCGTATTATACAATTTTTTATTCTCATTTGAGTTATTTCTTAGTTTTAATTAGGTGTCTTATAATATTTGTGTATGTTAACAATATGAACTTACACCAAGAATTGTTTAATCTATAATTTAAACAATAACATAAAGATAAAGCAATAAGAAGAGAAACTATTTTACATAAACATAAGTAAATGCAAACGTCACCTTGTTGTGTGGATTTACTTTGAATGTATGTGGATGCTTGAAAACTAATTGTGTGAGATTTAAGCAAAGTGTGTTTGAAAGGGATATGATGATGTTAGAATTTTTCCCAAATTGGAAATATGTTTGACTTTGGTGAGCTCTTAAATCAAGAGGGTTTCTCGATTCAAGTAAGGTGTTTAAAAATAGAAAGCTTGCATGAGAGATGGTGTGTGATTGTACCTTTGGAAGGTTCATTATATAGTTTTTTTGTTGAATAATGTTGGCTGATTTACGTGAATGTGGGATAATATAGATGTATAATCAATATATTGTTAAATGTGATCACGAGAATTTATTAGGATTAATGCTTATGAGATTTTAATTAATTGATGAAGGGGTGATTTATAGGATTTTAGACTTGTTGTGACTTACTCATCTTGATATTGCACCGATAATGTATATATTTATTAACACATAGATTATGATGACGAACATCCTAGATGTGATTATGTAATAGGTTAATTCTCAATGTAATATTAAAACTAGGTTAATGTAATTAAGATATTGAAATGAGTTTGTAAAATATAATCTATAACAATAAATATAATAGTCCTAAGTTATGTAAGTATGGTATTCAAACAAACACAACTTCTGAAAGTGAATATAGACATACTAAGGTTAGGGTTTTAGAACATATTCACTTAATATAGGATATGTGGCGTTGATCTAAATTTGGGAAAGGATCTTTTGTAAAGTTTATTGGTTCCCATTTTTACACCCAGTGAGACTCAAAGAAATTCAAAAACAAATGGCTTGAATAATGATAGATGGGGGATGTGTCATTTGTAGCCAAGGATATATCTAACATTCTTTCATCACTATGTCCTAGAAATGACTAGGAGGCAATACAAGGGAAATGGATAACTCCTACTACTTTTGGCTCTACCTAAACTAGGGTGAGAGAACCCAAGGTGTGTCTTTAATGAAGGAGGGATATTATGATTCAATCTCCTCCAATTGTTTGAGTGTCAATATGATCCAGTATGCCCATAAATGTAATGTTTACTCAAAGATTTGTCACACAAACATTGCACATACTTAATCAATCAAACACAAACTACTATAGAAAAATAACATATGATTCACAAACATCATCTCTATATAAACAATTACTTTGAGGGAATTTGATGATGTTGGAATTCTAATCTTCAAAATCATAACAAATGCATTCATAATCTACAAGGTTTATGAATGCATTTGTTATGATTTGTGAAGATGAGAATTCCAACATCATCAAATTCCATTTAAGTATTTTTTTACGTAGAGATGATGTTTGTGAATCATATGTTATTTGTATTTAGTAGCTTGTCTCGATTCATTAATTATGTGCATTGTTTTTGTGACAAATATTTGAGTAAACATTCCATTTATGGATATACTTGGCTTAGATTGACCAGTAAACAATCAGTAGGAGATTGAATCATAGTATCCCTCCTTCATTCAAGCTACACCCCGGGTTCTCTCTCACCCCGGTTCAGAAGCACCAAAAGTAGCAAAGATTCTATCCATTCCTCAGACGTGCCTCCTAGTCATTTACAAGACCTAGTGATGAAAAAATGTTAGATATATCCCTAGCTACAAATGACACATCCTCATCTATCATTCTTCAAGACATTTGTTTATGAAGTTCTACCAAGTCTTTGGAGTGTAAAACTAGGAACCAACACACTTTTGGCATTGTTTCAGGGACATAAATGTCTTAGTTTGTTTATGAGACTATTCTCGGGATTATTTTTTATTTTTAACAAATATTTATCAATTATTCATCCTTAGATATCTTTCTCAAGGTACACAAGGTTTTTTCGGGATCTTCGCTTTTAAAGGGTTTTATAAAATTTTATCTTATTAGTTTTTCTATGTTGATCATGGATTAATTTAGTGCAATTTTTAGAGTTATTCAAATATTTCTAGAGTGAAAATATCTATTGACTCTAACTCTATTTTGGGTCGACCAATGTTGTATTGGCTAATATATTTTATTGATAAATTTGCATTTGCAAAGCTAGAAGGATTAAGGTCTTCATTTAAGTCAAATACGGATAAAAAACTTATTCTCGAGTTGAAAGAATTACCATGTAGAAGAAATAAAGTTTGAAAGCTTTTGGAAGGCCAGTGTTAAAGAGGTAAGGGTGTTCAAACTTATGAGTTTTGGGATCTCCCTTTAATTGAAGATTATTTCAACTCCTTTAACAACTTTGAAACACATAATCCAAATTATCACTTGCATTCATTGTTTCAACAAAGTTATGCTCCCAAATCTGTTACAATGTGTCTTGAGCCTACTCATTTATTCAAAAGCAAGGATAGAGGTTTTGGTTTTGAGGTAAATGCTTCTATAAAGTTCCATAGCATTGACCATACTCCTTTGATTCAAAGGCCTTCGTTTAGAACCGATTGATACCCCCAAAAAAATCTACTCGAATAACAATATAGATCGACCCCCTCCTCATGCTAACTTTAGATTTAATGCCTTCGGAACTATAACTTTTAGTGGCATTGAAGGATATCTAAACGATGTACCAAATGAGATTAGAAATGGATTTCCTAAATTTCAAAGTAACAATGTTATCAGTGGTGATCAACACCTTAAATTGTTTCATAATATTATTGATGATAATGAGGTTGAGTATGAAGATTTTTATGTAAAGCTTTTTATGCACTCATTAGAGGAAGATCCTAGGGAATGGTTTAACTCATTGCCTCAAATATCAATTGATTCTTGGGAAGACATGAGAAATGCATTTAGGATTTAGTATGGTGATAAGACTGATCCTGTATTTCTATTATAAGAATTTAAAAATATAAAGAAGAACCCTAATGAGTGTGTACAAGACTTTAAAACTAGGTTCAATAAGACATTTACAAGGTTTACAAATAATTTAAGACGTAGTGATGAATCTTGTCTTATCAAATATTCTAATGTATTTGATAAGAACGTTGCTTATTACTTAAGGGACAAAACCCCACAACTTTAAGGCATGAATTTACCATGGAAATTCAAATTGAAAATAATATTAAAGTTGTTGGTAAGCCTATAAAGAGAGAGGGGGTAAATATTTTCAATCCATAGAAGCCTCAAACAAGCAAATATACTGATCTTGAGGAGGTAGTCAAGACCTTGGCTGGCACAATCAAGGAAATGACATACAAGTTGGCCTCGAGATGAGAAAGGATTATCTCCTAGCCCTCAAATTCAACATCGAATAAGGGGTAAATTAGATTTGAAAATCATCCCAAAGGAGACCATAGGGTTGATGACAGAGGGAAAATTCCTATGGGTCATATTGATAAACATCATCAATTTAGAGACAACAAATTAGTTTTGGATCACGTTAGTAGCACGAGTTTTTGTCAGAGAAGAGGAATACACCATTGAATGGTGTGGTAGATGTGTGTTACCTCATGCCCCTTATGGGGTATTCAACCATTGATGATGATGTTATTGAGTCTAACTTTGGTCATGTATGTGTATTGAGCATCAAGAATACTTAGATCAAGGTACATCTTCTAAGAGGGTATTGTTAATGATGGCAAAGTAACTCCTTTCAAAGTTAATGCAAAAATTGATATGACGCCGTTGAAAATAAAGTCTTTTGAGGAAGATAGGATGTAAAAAAAAAGGTTGTTAAACAATTTCCCCCTAAGTCTAAAATATATTTGACTAATGGTACCTCCATTAATGGAGTATCCCTCCCACGCTAATCCTAGATCAAGGATCCATCTCGAGAAGATATTTCTTCACCTTTATCTGAATATAACACTTATGGCCCAAATTCTAATTCAATTGGTTGTGGAGTTATATAGATCTACATAGGGAAAGATCATTTGAATATCTGGGATTCAATTTATTATGGTGTTTCATGTTATTAAACAATACCCTAAAATATATCATGTACCTCCATCCTTTCTTCACCACACTTATAGCAATCATGCAATCATGAATGAATTGGATATTAAGAAAACGGATGGTTTTGGGAAATGTTATGCCATGGATTCTAGAGAGGTACTTGTGGTTGATTATGTGAGAGGCTTGGTTGTACACCTTGCAGGTTATCTTGGTAAGTTCTTTACAATGAATGTCATTATTGTTGATTTACCTGCTAAGTGGGGAATGTTGTTGTAAATAAAATGGGTAGAAAGTATAGGAGGAAGTGTGCATATGGACATGTATTTTTCCACTATACCTTTGGATGGGAAGCTGGTAAAGCTGCAAAGGGATGATAACATGTTTCACTATATTGAAGACTTTATGAATGCTTCATATGAGGTGTTATTTACTTATGTAGACATGGATAACTAAGTGGGGAATGTTTTTGTCAATAAAATGGGAAGCAAGTGTAGGAGGAAGTGTGAATATGGACATGCCTTTTCTCGCTATATGCCTTTGGAAGGGAAGCTAGTAAAACCGCACAAGGAGGATAAAATGTTGCACTTAATCAAGACCGTATGAATTTTTTTGATGAGGTGTTATTCACCGATCTAGACATGGATAAATTTGTGGGCACTTTTGATTTTGATTTTTAGTGCCTTGATATGATTGTCTAGTTGGAGGACCCTATCGCTCCATGGACTATGTCCTTTGATGAAGCATGCTCTAGCTTTGGAAATGGAGTTGGTGTTGTGTTAATTTCACTAAGCCATAGCTCTTTTAGTTTTTCTTTTAAGTTAAGTTTTGAGTGCACTAGCAACATAGTACAATATGAAGCACTCTTTCTTGGCTAAAGAATTTCTTGGAGGTATGGAATTAAGGACCTTATTGTGAAAGGTGACTATGAGTTGGTTGTGAAATAGATCAGAAAATTATAAGCAACCAAGAACAGGAAAATTTTAGCGGTGAATATTCATAGTTTGGCAAATAGTAGAATTCTGGGAATTTGATTTTGGCGAATACTACAAAGAATGGTAACTCCCAAGTTTCACCCAAAAATCCCATAAACAGTAATTTGTCCCATCTGAATCACCAAGGAATTTCCAATCCCAATGTATATTTTTATATTAAATCACCACATGATCATCACACCGGATTTGAAAACATTAATGTATCGCCAAGAAATCGACACACAGGGATTTGAAAACATTAATGTTTTGCCAAGAAATCGATGCACATGGATTTGAAAACATCAATGTTTTGCTAAGAAATCAACATGTCAGGATTTGAATACATTAATATTTCACCAAGAAATCAATGTGCCGTGATTTGAAAACATTAATGTTTCAAGAAACCGGGATTTGAAAACAAATCTCACAAGAAAACCTTATTTGGCCAAGAAAACATTCCTGAAATTTTTCTGATATATACACAGAGGTGATGCTCTCCCGTAATTTTCCAATTTACGTATTAGCGAAGTAGTAGAAAGGGAATTAGTGAATCGGCATATTACAATTTGCTTACAGAATTTTAAATAAATCCATGTTTTGCCAATGCCCGGCTAGTGCGTTCGTAGTTTACATCCTAGAAGCACTTACCTGCAGTGAGTCCTCGACTATTTGAGACCTGTTTTTGTCATGTCGCATTGCTTTATCTATGATTCGCCTTTGTAAGTTATTACAAATCCTGAACATCCTCATCCTCATAACCACTATGATTTTTTATGTCATCTAGAATAGTCCTCCACTTGTAGAGAATCATAACTAGTATTCCTATCTTAGATACATCTAGATTCTATGTAATATATATATATATATATATATATATATATATATATATATATATATATATATATATATATTATTTAAAATCACTTCATACATCTCCATGAGTTGTTGCTCTATATATTCCTTGCTTTATCAGTGTATCTTCTTTGAATCTTTTTGTTAATGTTCTCTCTTCTGCAGTATATATGTGTGTGTGTGTGTGTGTGTATATATATATATATATATATATATATATATATATATATATATATATATATATTGCGGTTTCACTTTCCATTTATTCCACAACCAATACCATGATTGTTTTTCACTTGTCCTCCGACACTACCTCGTCTCGCAATAGAATCGAAGGATATATAAAATTTGGTACATTCCGCATGTTTCACGCTCATTAGAGGCATTTCTTGGAAGATCGATGATGAATGGCGATGCGTGGCATAGATAATATTTTTATCAAACAATGTCTTGGACAATACATTTACATTGATAATATTTTGAGCAACAAAACTCGCTAGGACTTGAATTCACTTGTTTCTTGTACAAATTTTCACTCATGCATAAGGTTGTGCATTTGGTAATCAAACATTTATAAAAACAAGTAATATTTAAATGACCAGTTTATAAAATAAATAAGGGTATTGAGAATAAACTACCAAATTCCAAACATGATTTACAAGCAAGAAAAAGCTAAAAGAGAATATCACTCTTTTGAAAATAGAAAGAGTAAGGTAATTTCTTATTTTCTAGAGATTTATCCTTTTTCCTAGTGATTTTTTGCATAATTTGTGTGAAGTGAAATCAATTTTTTTAAAATATAGAAAATAGAAAGCTAGCAAGCATGCATTTTGTTGCTCTAATTATTATTTAATTTTTATTTATTAAAATAAATTTAATAAAATATAAAAAGCAAATTAGTAGCCAACATATAATTTACATGACAAGTGATTTTTTTAGTTAGCCCTTCGAATGAAAATTTATAATATTTTAATGTTTTTAGTATTAAAGTGTAATTTTAAATTTCAACATTTTTTTGGAAGCCCATATATTTTGTCTCAGCTCCTTTAAAATGATGAACACTCTTGGTAATTGGATTAAGACATACCTCATACCTCTGATGAATCAATAATTTCTTCATGAGTAGATGCACACCTTATTTGGCTTGATGACAACATTTAGAACCTCTATACATTATGACAGAGCTCGGTCATCGAGACTCCTTCATTAATCAACTAAATATAGATCATACCTTGGATGAATCAATGAACTCAGAGTCCTTCACGAGCAGATACATATTATACTTTGATTTCAAATTGAGCACAGACCCTGAGATCACCTATTTCATGTTTGATTAGCTACAACAAAGAATTATTATCACTAGAGTGTCTTATCATTAGATTGTCTTTGGCTTCTCAACAAATCTTTTAAAATTTTAAATTTCTTTTTCTCTTCTCAAACCTCGATACATCTTTATTTTGCTTGATGTATGCTCTAATTCTTATTATACTAATGTAACACTCTTGCAAAAAGTAGTACATGTTAAGTGACACAACATAATTTTTATTTATACATATTTCTCATGTTGAGATGTTTGTGCACATATCAATATCATTTAGTCTAACAAGTTGTATCTTTTTTATTTCAATTCTATAGGATTCATTGATTTAGAAAAATGGCACCTAAAAAGGGAAGCTCACCTCAGGAAAAAATGTTATTCCAACCCCTCCTAGTAGTGGTAGTGGCCTTCGAAAAATAGCATCTTATTTTGAGAAGCCATCTTAGGAAACCCATCCTTCTCCAGAAGACCATCTTAATCAAGGGATCCCGATTACATTCAAAATGAAACTCAGACTGAGAATGTGTTCATTTTTTATTTTCTTGATGTTGTCAATGAAAACAACAATGAAATGCCTCCTGAAGACATTCCATCGAATGATGTTGAGTTTGACATTGTACCACCTTCCTAATTAAATGAAGATGAATTGCATCTCCGTCGGTGCCCAAGTGAATGTTAAAGGTGAAAATTCTGGCAGTGGTAGTCAATGAAGTATAAATTCCACCAAGGCAAATACTCAACGGACACCTATTTCTAAGTAAGAAAGAGAAAGGAAAGAAAATGGGACTTGGGAAGGAGTTTCGGTTAGATTGGGTTTCTAAGTTTCCATTTATTGAGCCTGTTGAAAATGAGAATAAATCGAACCTCTCAAAGAATGCAAATGTACAATTTGTAGCTAGAAATTGGGCAGGGACAAGACAATGCAACTTAAGTTAGATACTATTGAGAAGCATGTAGGAAATATATATGAAAAGATAATTGTAGATGGCGTTGAGAAGAATGTTTCCAGATGGAAAACTATAGATGATTGTTTACATATTAGGTATGAAAAATAATTCTAAGAGCAAAAGTGAAATGAAAGAATAGTTGCAGGGAATGGAATGACAATTACCTCTGAATTCAAAAATATCGTTCAAAACATTCTTTTGTGTAAAACAATTCGATAAGCAAATCAAGTTTTTCACATTTTGAAAAGAGGTCATCCTATAACATATTTTCCTAAATAAAAGAAGATGTTTTCTTTCCTTGGTGTCCCACACTTTCCTCATTCTCACTGGTCGTAGAAAGTAGTGGTTAGGATTGGAAAAAATTCCTAGCTATGGTTGTGAAATAATACTTGAAAGAGAAATTGAAGTCTGCACGATACATATCTTTGTCTATTGATGATGTTAGAGAGAAACTTCCTAGGTCCTTATGCATGTGTATAAATCAATAATTTATGAGACATCCTAACTTACTTGTAATTCACAAGATGAGAGAGAAATCAATGTGAAAACATTTGGATGATAATTTTTTTAAGGAGATCGGTGAAATTGCATCAAAGCTAGTATGTGTCAGGGTAGATGGGGAATTTGTAATGAAAGGTCATCGTAATGTCCTATGTGTAAGATTCAAAACATCTCATTGCCCTTATATGATTTCCATTCATTATATGGCTCATAGAATGAACCTAGCTTACATAATAGTTGGCAAATTTAAACCTATAACAAAATTTGAAGACCTTTTCCGAGATGTGCATGCTTATTTTTGTCGTAGTCTTAAAAGGTTCGTGGAATTCCAAATATTTTAGAAGGAATAAAAATAGGTCATAAACTGTTAAAATATGTTGACACCAAGTGGATCTCATTGTACCAACCGGTTTGTAGGGTGTACAAAGAGTATCAATCCTTATTAGGAGTGATGTGGTAGAATCACATGGAAGTGGACAAGGCCCAAGATTTGATACATCATTTGAATGATATAGATTCATTGCTGATGTTGTGTGGTCTCCTTCCCATGTTGGAAGAAATGCATCATTTAATTAAACAAGCACATGAAAGAACTATCTATATTGTTGATTTTTCTAGTTTGAGGAAACGAGTTTGTATGACAATAGAATATTTGTATCTCAATGAAATTGCTTTTACAGGTCCAACGTTTGATGGTTGGAATGATTTGATAAATATTGGAAATGCAAGTAGCTTTCTGAATCTCAACTTGTTTGGGGAAGTATGTGCTTTTGTACGTGGATATGAGATATCAATGTACATGTTTAAAGTAGTAGTCGGTAAGGTTGAGGAGGTAAAAGTCACAGGGTCGTTGTTTGATAACATCGTATCATCAACAAGGGTGAGGTTAAGAGAAATTGTAGTGTCCCTACTATAATAAATAAGGGAGCGATTCGTGAAGGGATGCTTTACTTGAAGTAATGGTTATAGTAAATCGACCTTTTGGAATCCTCGTCCAAAATCAAATACATATGCAGGAAGACTACTTCAAGAGGTTGAATACATTGATTCAACATTTTTGTAACCATGTTGATATCAATGGAATGAATGTTGTAGGTATTTTAAGCAAGGACAGTTTGAGTGCTCAATCTCATGAATTTTCCACTACAATAATATAGCAATTCAAAGATTTGGATAATCCCTTATAGTGTGGAGCAATAACCCGACTATGGAAAAATGTTGGGGTGATTACTATTTTATAGAAAACCATGTCCAAGTTTTTCTCATTAGTTGATCTATGTCAAATAATGATTTTGGGTTTAGTTGAAGATGAGAGAATTTTCAGTGCCTTGGCCTTTATAAAGTCAAAATTGTGAAACAAGCTTGAATTTTTTTTGGAAAATTGTTTGAGAATTTATACATCACAAGATTTAAGTGGATAATTTTCCCTACGACATGGCTCTGGCAGTATGGAAGTTGATTACTGAAAGGAGAGGGGATGAAAATAATGGACACAAATACAAAAGATGACCCTATTGCAATAGTTGACTGTCAAGAAAGAGAGAGTCAGTCTCAGAGATCTGGTGAATCAAATGATAGAGATGATCTAGGTCCATCAAGTTGGAAGCTTCCATTGGTGGATATCCCATGATATAGATGTTCATATAATAATTAATATATTCAAATATTTAGTACATTGTTCTGAATCTCAAACAAGGATTAACACTCACCCCAAACATGTGCCTAAAGGTAATCATATTGATTCCATTTCCATTTTGATTGCAAAAACATTACAAAGTCATGTTTTAATGAGTATTTAATATATTTCACATACAATGTTATTGATCTCTTTTATAGAAAGCATACACCGTGGTTGGTTGGCTATCTGTGCACATATATATAACTTGTTCACCTCTTTGTAAAAGTTTGCTTCAACCACAAGCAACCTAAATATCACATGTTTATTAATACAATAAACATAAAGATAACTCTAGTCTATTAATAAGACAATTTACTATTTTTATCCATGACCATGATTTCCTCCCAAATAATAGAAACAACAAAACCAAACTGCCACTTCAACTTGGAATTAGGCTCCACAACTTTAACAAATTATATCATCTTTTGTAACATGCTCCACTCTTCATCTATTGGAATTACAATTTGTTGTAAATCAAAGTGACTGACATGTAACTTTGTTAGCAATTCATAACTGATAGTGGAGCTTTCCTTTACTATTGAATGCAAACTTACTGAAAAGGTTATCAATGGTTTAACAGAGTCAAAAAATTTTCTCATCTAGCTTCTCAGGAATTCGGTCCTTCTCTTGAGTCATTTTTTCTTTCATCTTCTTTTGGAATGCATCCTTCTTAATGAATTGGCATGTATTGTCAAAAGGCATTGGAAAACCAAGCTTTGTGAACTCATGTACCTTTCCATGCAGCTCTGTAATATTCTTTAACACTTATTCAACAATTCTTGTGCTTCGCCTAGCATCACACACTTCCGAATGATAGATGATACCTTTATTAAGGCATCAAACCGGTTCTAAATTCCTTTGGATGTCGGCTTATGTATCACTAAATTTGTAGATAGATTCAAAAAATTTCTTTGTTGTATCCTCTCTTAAAGCCATCACTTTTCTGCTACCTATTACGTATTCATAGAGCTTATCAAATATTCTCTGTAGATCAGTCATGAATTCAAACAATCTAATCAAATCATCATTTTTTGGTTTATTTGCCCCCAAACATTATCTGTCATATTAATCAATGCCTTTTTATGAAATCTAGATAGTTTGATGTTGGAAGACTCTATTTCCTTTTTTGCTTTCGCCAATTCCTATTGCAATATTTCATTTTTTTTTTCTCATCATCTAGGCTCTATTGAAATCTAGATAGTTTGATGTTGGAAGACTCTATTTCCTTTTTGCTTTCACAAATTCTTGTTCCCATTTTTGACCTTTTCTTTCTCTTCCTTCATAGCCTCTTTCAATTCTCCCAATGTTTTTGTAATCTATTATTCTTACTCGTTGTTTCCTGTAACTTTTTCTTCGCATCTTCTAGTTCTACATGTGCATGTTCATTCAAAGCAACTGCAGTCATAGAGGTAGATGATTTTATCTTCCTCTCCAACTCACTTGTCTTATTAACTGTTGCTTTTCCTTTTGCTTTCTCATTTGTCAGTCACCTCTAACTTTTGAATATTATTATTCAACTTATTGTTCTCCCTCTCTACCTTTAGTAATGTTGTGTAAACCACATCATTGTTCCTTTTTGATACATTAATTTTTTAGAAGGTTTCATTGCCTTAAGATCCATTTGAAGGGAGGTCACATCATAATTAGTGGGAAGCATTTCATTCTCTAGTTTTAAAACTTTGGGCACATCATACATGTATTCCAGGGTATCTGTCCTTGGGCTATATGTAGGAAATACCATCATGTGGCATTCTGGATCTAAAGTTCCAGTAGCTTGTAGAATCTGCTTCTTATTTTTTTATCTCTTTCGATTTATGGAAAACTCACCAATAATCGAAACTTGAGGTGTTCGTAGGAGTGAACTATTCCACCTTTAATGGAGAATTATTAATTGAAGTTTGGGGAGAATTTCCTTGTGGAATGGTAGTTTGTTTAGGGGTGGCGCAAAGTGGTACACGCCTTCTATAAATAGTTTCCTTGAGCCAAGAGTAATTGTACTTGTGTTTGCCTCTATCTTCTGCCTCTTCTCGCTTCCTTGTTGGACAATAGCCCTAGCAAATTCAACTGTCTCTATTGTCCTCTTTAAGTTTCCAACACTCTATTGATCGTTACCATCATCACTAGAACCACCAACCTTAGCAATAAGAATGATTCATGGCCAAATTCTCCACTAGGATTTTCAAAATGTGTATTTGAACTGCTTTACTTTGAGGATTTGAATCCAGAGTAAATTACACTAGATTAGCACTTGTAGATGTTGTAGTATGTAGTGGTCCTTTCTCCAAAGGTGAATCTCCAAGGCCTAACTTGTCGAAAACTTTTCTAGATTGTACCTCTGGTGGAAGCCAAATGCCTTGTCCTCTTGAACCCAAACCACCACCAGTAAAACCCAACTTTTCAACAATAACTACTCTTACAGTATATATTTCTTTCAAACCTTCATCAAGACTTGGTTTATATGTGCTACTGCTAGGGGGATTGTGTAATTCCTCAGAGGCAATGTCATCATCACTACTTTCCTCTCGAGGATGCTCTTTATTCCATAATTTTCTGAAATATGCATCTTCTGGAATAGAATCATAGTCTTCTACATATTTTGGATGGCCTAGGTCCTGCCTCATAGACCAAAAGGCAATAATTTTTGACCTTGTCCAATTTCTATCTTTCAATTCTTGTTGTAATGCCTTTGGCATGCTTTTAGATGACTTTTTATTAGGTTTTGTAGATTGAAAATCCTTTGCCTTTTTGTGGAGGCTTAAGTAATCCAAAATTTGTTTTGACAACTCTTGAGAACTAATTCCTTACTCAAAAAAAAATCATTCATTTTTATTTGTACTTCATCCCAAGAGTTCTTGTTTTTCAATTTTTCTAGCAAGGGTTTGTTTTCATGTTGAATTTTAGTGGCAAAGTTCTTGTTCACTACTACCCTTGCTTTAATCACCTCACATGGGTCATACACCCAAAGGAGAGTCAACATTAAATGTTAAAATCTGTAAGATTTCATGTGCCACATATAATGCTTTTTTTCAAATACAAACCCTCCACATGAGAACAAAGTGAGGAAGGGAATATGCTCTTCTTTTCACGAGAAACAAAATAGATAGTATTAATGCTTTCCATCTACCGTATATATTCCAAGGCAAAAGCTCTCTGTCACATGTATTGGCAATTTGTAAGGTTGTACTCCTAATCCATAAAAACTTAGCACATAGTATAATCCTTTGTGAAGTACCAATCTTCTAATTGTATTTATGATCCCAGTTGAATGCAATCTCTACATTTCATAGGAAATCTAGGCATTGTACTTTTTGTAAATGCTTCATACACTGGAGCCCAAAAATAATCTACAAATTGATTGTAGTCCCTCTATTATCATACATCCTTATCTTGGGGGCCCACTCAGTTAATGGACACACGACTTCTGGTTGGAGCTCAATTGCAAGTTTTTTTTCAAACCATCCAATAAACCACCATAGAATTAAATAGCACAAGTAGGTAGTGAACCTAAATGTCTTAGTTCCTAACCTTCTTTGATTGTTAATAATTGTTTATGCATAGATTTTGTAATGTACCCAACAAATTTGTATTGACAAGGTGGATTAACGAAATGGATATTGTATACCATTTCCAGGAGGGTTTCATCCATTGTCTCATCGTTATCGAAGCCAAGGAAAAATACTAGCATAGAAATGGTATCCCTAACCCATGGTTTAAATATGTTAATTGCATATGAGCCTTCCCTTTTGGTACCTCTACATCAAATGTTAATTTTTGTAAAACACATCTCTGTCTTTTTTATTTGTGGCATGATAATCACTAGAAATTTTTTTCTAGGTTTATGTGGACGGTTCCTAAATATTTTCTTTCAAACCCCAACACACTACCAAGATTTACCTCCATAATGTACAAAAGTTCTTGTCTGTTTCCCTTTGCAACAATTACTTTTTTTGTCTCATTGTAATTTTGGGCACATATATTGACAAATTCAGAGGGGGAAAACCTCGTGGAACATCATGTGTCCCAATCTAGATACCCATGTTATCCAACCAAAATCTTTATGTCTACTTGATTGGTCCGAACTTCTACTTTCCCTCATCTTCGTCTTAGACGTGTATCTAAGTTGTGAAGCTCTTGTGCCAATTACAGGATCATAAATATCATGATATTCATTAGTAAAACTAAGGTTTTACTTTTAAGCAGTTTGGTGTATGGGATTTGGGTTTTACTTTTACTTTGGGATCCTGTGGAAGTAGACATGCTTAGAATTTTAGATTTTGTAAACCCTAACCCTAATTTCTCAACCCTTATATTAAAATATTTGAAAGTGAAGGCTTATACAGTGCTACTTATAAAAAAGATAATATTTAAAGAATCAAGACTGAATGCAAGATGAAACTTACTCAAAAATATGAATTTTTTGAGTGTTACACGGTTCGTAACTTCTATGAATCTATTCTTCCTTCAGGTGCAGTATGCCTTCCAGAAATAGAGTTTCAATTATCAACATCACTATAAACAATTAGGTCTTTCACCGTACTTTGTAGATGTCAAATCTAGTCATTAATCAAATTCCATTCATTGGATGACAATTTTCACTTATCAGATGGCCACGTGGTAGGATTTCAGGGCCTCCTCAAGGAAAAGGCATTCCCATACTCTAAGCCTATGGAATGAACCGACTCAATAATAAATTTTTGAGTCTGCGGTGACAGGTGTTTGCATTTAATGACTTGATAGTTTAAATTTTTGGGGTCGTTGAAACATTTCAAATAATAAACCCCCACTTTTTCCCATGCCATGTGGAAGAATTTTGTGGATTTATTTTTTCGTGCCTCGACGGACGTGAATCTCCTAGATTTAGGTGGGATGAATTATAATTTTGGGTCTGGGATTAATTGTTCATTGTTAATTTGTTGGTCATGGACATTGGAATTGGACCGATCATCTAGCTAACGAGGCAATTGATGGCCTAGGAGTTGAATTAATTTCTAATAATATAGACTAGCAAAAGCATCTCGTAGGTGCTTGTGAGAGGCCGATAGGCATATAGGAGGAGTAATTGAAAGAAGTAAATTAGTGAAGATTTCTAGCCATTCAAGATTCAAGTATCCATGTAAGGTGTTGAAGATCAATTGCGATTGAAAGATCCTACAATAATTAATAGTGTTATTAACATCATAGTATAAGTCACCTTGATCTTGGGAGAAGATATATTTATTTAATATAAAATTTTATAAGGGGTAAGATTTGAGGATGGTATTTAGAAATAAAAATATAGTTTTTCCTCTAATTAATGTCTCTAAATACCCCTTTTGTTGTAGTGTGTGAATTTGAATTTTCTACACATACATAAGTACCCTAGTGTTGTAGTGATCATTACAAGTATTACAAATAAATTGAGCATTTTTTATAGCATTCATTGAAGTACTAACATATATGGTATAGACACATTGCACTACACTTACATTTTCCGGCTAGAAAACATAAATATAAATTTGGAGTGATGTCTTTGATATTGTATAGAAGGATGGCATTTGATAAGAATTGAGCTAAGTGGAATATGCATCCCAAATACAAACCCCATATTTTGTTAGGTTTAGATGTTGGCACCCGCTTAGGGTTAAACAAAAGAAGATTAATTTCCTAATAATTAGAGAGAAGTTTCAAAAAGCTAGATTTATAGATGATACAAATTAACAAATCTATTCATTAAAGAAAAATTAAACTTGAAAAAGTTTTTTCACAAGCTTACATATTTAAAACACCACCTTTTAGATAAAAATGTTACGTCTCTTAGGAATTTTGTAAACTCTCTTTTTCCCTAAAAATTAAACATGCAAGTTCAAAATCTAACACCTATCTCCCAATTTCCAAATAAACCAATTTCCTCAGCCTGTCATTTGGGTCTTTTATATCATTTATTTTAGGATTAAATTCGATGCCTACTGGAACAGATAAAGAATTTAAGAGTGGAGCCATTGAAGGAAACCTCGAGGTTCAGTTTTAATTGATTTGACTAAGAATTCATAGAGCTCAGGTCAAGATCAGTGAAGAGCACATGATAAATATCAATTTATTTTACAGCAAAATCCTTGGTAAGAAGTTTTAAATCATTAGTTTTCTTTTTGAACCCCTGAAACTCATCATCAAATTACTCAAAAATTGAAACCCAATATCTCATTACTCAAAAATCCTAGAAAAACTCTTGAAACCCATCATCAAATTATTCAAAAATATTATAGCGTCACTTAAAACCCATCACAAAGTAGTTAAAATTCTAATAAGAGATACACTTCTACTATTAACATTTAGGGCCTCACTCAGACCCATCATAAAGAAGATGAGAAAAATGGTAGAATATCAAAATGCCCATAAGCTTCTAAACTATGGGAACTTAAAAGTAGTTAATTTTTTTGTTAGAGTTATAGTTGCGATTAACTTCTATTATCTATAGCTAAATTATTATTTGGGAATCAGATGTTTTCAAGAAAGACTTTTAAGTACAAAAGAAAAAGATGGAGAGAGGGGAGGCGACATTATTCTTGTAGTGATCATGTTCAACACTGATTCAACTGTGAATTCATATATCTTAGGTCAAGTTCAATGAGGAGGATGGGATAAAAATCAATTTCTTCTACAACATAATCCCTGGTAAGAAGTTTTAATGCATTACTTTCCTTTTTTGTTTCTTTTTTATTTAAATGCAATGTTTCTCACAATTAAATTGAATAACATGTTATTGTAAACACCATCTCGAGCCCATATAGTAATGGTAGAAATGAATTAAATATAAATGTTTATTTTCAACATTTTAGCAAGCAACAAGGTAAAAGTAGATTCAATAGAAATGTACATTTACAACATTGTATGGATTAGAGAATATAATTTTAATTGGTATAACTTAAGTTTAAGATATTAAACATATATTCCATTAAATATAAAAAGTATCCAAAGACCATACTATTAAATCATAGTTATTTGAAACAAACAAAATGGGAATCCAACATGTTCTAGTTTACTCAAATTTGTAAAACTATTTAAATATTTTTATTGCTTGTTCAAATTGGAATTTTATCGTCCTATTTTTGATATTATTATTGTTGTTACTATCAAATTTTATATCATAATTTTTAATGCTAAATTAGTCTATGCATTCTATTGAAATCATTTGATTTGATGGTTATGGGTTTCAATATAAATGCATCTACAATATTATGACAACTTAGTGTTTTTTAGATATATTAACATATGCTTAGAAGATAATAGGAAAAATTGAAAAGTAAACGTCATGTGCAAGGTAATATTAATTAAGAAACCGTAAAAAAATTCTTGACGGGTAGGGGTGACTATCAAATTTAACCCCCTCAAGTTTTGCAAAGTAAGCACTATCAAAAATGAGGCAATTGATGGCCCGAGAGTTGAATTAATTTATAATAATATAGAAGATTGGCATGACTTGGAAGATATTATCATTTATGATGGGTGGCAAACACAAAGCTTGAAGAATTAATGGTGGCATGTGCCACACTTTGGGCCTTTATTATTGGTGGCCGCTCACATTCCTCTCTCTCCCTACCTTTGTTTGTTCGTGTTTTTGGGCTGGTGAGAAAATGGTTTTTTTGGGGTTTCCTTTCGTTGCTCGTAAGGGAGAGAAGGGAAATTGCCTTTACTTTGGCCATTTCCCATAGGCAACTTCAAGAGGTGTTTCGCTATGATTTTTTTCTTGAGGCCAAGGCCATTGAGCGTGTGATAGGAGATTCCTATATGTAGGACTCTCACAGGGCCAGAGTCAACTCTGAACTTGTTGCAACATTCATTTCTAATTACCTCTTGCTCCATCCGGTCAAGGTGGATGTCATGGTTGTCGTAGAGTTCTTTATTTACCTTATCCATCAAGTCAATTTGTGTGAAGAAATGGACAAGTGTCACATCCCAGACACTCTGCTATGGGTGGAGGAGGTGGATGCTCAGGTGAATGGCACCGAGCGTGGGGAATATTGGCTCGAGGCAAGCGGTATAGGGAGTTTTTACTCTATGCAGAGGTTGTTCATGTTCTGTTCTAGCATGGTGGTCCGGACCCTAGTAGATTACCTCCTCTGGATCTCACCGATGCTCATTCACCTATCGACTCACCATTGACCACCTCAATGAGTTTTGGGATAATATTAGTGAGGCCTTTTTTCTTATACTAGGTAAGGCCAAGTAGCTAGAAGGTGGCATTTCTGATGGTGGTGGTCGGGTCATTTCAAGAGAGGATGTTAGGATGAGATTAATACTCTTTTCTAGCTTGTTTTTTTGGTTTTGTGGCCATGTGTATTTGTTGTCTTGAAGCCACTTTTGTTTGTTCAAATGGTGTTTCCTTCTTCTTCGTGTGGGCCATTTAGTGGGGCCTTGTGTTGTTGGTTTATGTTCAGTTTTTGTTTGGAGTATAGTTGTAAGGGTGGGGTCCCTTAACCCTCTGGTTCATAGCTCTGGTAAAAAAGTGTTTAAACATCAAATATATATATAGTGTTTTCACATTTATATAGTGTTTACATTATTGACTTCTTAAATTAGATTATTTCTTTCTTAAATTAATTTAAAGTTTTCAATAAATTAAAAAGCTATCACCCCGCTTTTGCCCATGCCACATGGATGAAATAATATAATTTAAGTACAATATATATTATTATTTTTTATACTATCAAGGTAGTAATATAGTCTTCACACCAACAAATAATCACTTTCACAAAAACCAACCAAATAATGCCATGTGTATTTAGATACCATTTAACTAAAGATTCAAGTGTAAATTATTATTTTTGTTTCAATTCTATTGGTTGGGCCCTTTATTCCTCACTGTGCAAAAAAATGGAGGTATAGAAAATTTTACTAATTTCAACAATTTTACAAACTAATTTCAGCAATTTTACTAAACATGTTTGGGGAATTTGCAAGCAAAACTGTAATTACACCAGTGTAACTCCTTAACATATACAATATTTTTGTCCCATAGCTTTGTTGGTCCGAAAATCTTCAGCTTGGGCAGATCTATGGATAAACGAGCCAACAGTGTGCGGTGGCATAGCCCTCTTTGAGTCAAAGTGGCCGGTTTATTTATTCTACCAGGCAGAGGAATCATGCAAGTCTCATGATTCTCGCTTGGGGTTTGGGATCTCATTTTCCGATGTGAAAAGAAAGGAAAGGAAGAGGGGATGAGGAAAGAGCAGTCCGAAGGAAGAAAAGAAATGAACTCCAAAGCGTAAAGGTCGGAAGATTTATGTTTTGGGATTGGTAGTAAAATGATCCAAACCTACTTGCATAAATAAACAAAGCAATACCGATGAGCAAATGACAAAAAGGTAGATATGAATCTAGCAAGAATAAACACATACAAATGTAACATAAGAAAGCTCTTATGTATAACACAAGTATTCTAAAGACAAAGCCTCATATTTGTATTGCATTTTTCTCTTATTCACTAAGAAAGCTCAAAGTCTTTCTCTCCTCACTTCTATTTTCATCTAAAAATGTCCACCTTTGAATACAACAAGTATTCCAATATATATAGAAGAGGAGAAGGAAAGAAGGCAAAAGGAGCCAACAACTATTTACAAAGATATTTACAAAATATCTAAAAGTCATGTTGACTTTTACAACTTGATGGATGACATCATCCCATGACGCAACATGGATGATGTCATCATTTAGGCTTAACATACTTTTTAGACATTCCAAGAAAGTCGGAGAAGAGAGAGAAGAAGAAGAAGAAGAAGAAGAAGAAGAAGGAGTAGTTACGTCGCCGTCATCATCCTATGCCAAAAGGGGGTAGCTCTGCTTTTGATCTTCGCTCGAGGTGATGAGATATGGAACTGAGCGCGGTATTCCAAAAACTTGTTAATTATTGGCCCAAGTTGATCCCGAGAAGGATCCTTGTGCCTATCGCTATTGCTTCACAAGTCTCTCGCTCATCTATGAGCTTCTCTCGGGAGTTTGGAAAAGTCCTTTTCCGCCTCAATGAGGAACCCGACGAAGTCCCTACAAAGCAGAGCAGGTTGTTGATAGATTCGAGTGTCAAATGTGACCTCTCGCCCCGTTCCTTGAGAAGCAATCTCTTCAAGATCGGATGGTTTCATTGACCTTAAGGTAAAGGAAGGAGTGAGCAACCCGGAGACATGTTGAGAACAATTTGCTCCATTTGATGCATTGTATCAGTGGCCTCTTCCTTTACCTTGTCAATCTTTTCTAGAATAAATTCTAGTTGATCCACCGGTAGTCCAGTGGACATGATTTTGTTGAGGGCCCTCGATGGCCGAAGACGCCTAACTTGACCAGATCTTCGACTCGAATAGTCGAACAAAGGCCTCGTGTTGGAGCCCCTAGCATGTTCCAGCTCTTTCCGATATGGGCCCTACTAATGCTTGGAGTTCTTTATTTGCCTTATCGATATTCGGATATAAGTCGAGAACTCGGTGATCACTTTTTCATTTGTCTTTGAGGATTTGGCTCCTCCAAGCGGAACGGCCATACCCCGCTCACCGAGCTTTGCATATTCGTTGATTTTCTCTGGTGAGAAGCTCAAGTCTCGGGCATTGTGGGAGGCGCACTACCCATCTTTCGTAAGGCTTGGAGCAGATATTTGTTTTGCTCTTTTAGTAGCCTTTTCTCTTCTTTTGTCTCTTGAACAGAGGCGTCAACGCGGAAAGAGCTTCTGGAGACTTTCAGGAAGATGTCCCATTGTGACTTGGGTCACGGTAAAATCTGCCGGAGACAGATCCGTTTTCTTTGAGGATCGGGGTATGCAATTTCCATTATTCTCTCACCAAGCAAAGACCTTTAGAGAAGCGTGTAACAAAGCTTTTCGCTTCTTCGCCCCTTTGGTGGGATCACCGAAAAGTCCATCGGAGCAATGGGAACTTTTCTCTTCACTTGGCTTATTCTTTGAGAGATCCAGGCCGGTCCTATGGAAGAAGGACCAGAGACAGAGGAGGAGGCAACTACAGAGAAGAGGGGAAAACGTGGAGACACGCGGCGGCGTATTGAGAGAATAGCCGAAGAAGTGCCCACGAGAGGAAGGGAAACTGCAGCTGCGGAAGACATAGGAAGGGAAGGGAGCTCGGAGATGAGGGAAGAAATGGAGGAGGACAGATCAGCAAGGGAAGAGAAGATAGACGAAGAAGCAAGGGAAAGAGTAGAAGAAGGGACAGAGGACACGACCAAAGGGATGGTCGCTTGAGTCACTCGAGGAGGGGAAGGAAGAGAAGAAGGGATAGAAGGGACCTCTGTTGTGGTAGCAATGCCGACATCCTGAGTGGATGGGCCTATGGGACTATCCTCTCGCCGCTTCTTTCTCTGGCGAATCCGAGTTATTACTGCTCGCAGTGCTGCGGAAGGAGGACTCTCGTGGGCTTCTTCCCGAATGGTGCCGGATTCACCTTCTACACCTTTTCCTTTGCCGCTTCTTGGATCGTGGAGGCACGTTGCCTAATGGGGATGTTGTGAAATCAACCCCGAGGTAGATTAGGCCGCTCATCCCAAAGCACTCAATGTTCTATCCTCCGCAAAGTCTCCTTGACCCTCTCCTCAATTGTCTAAGGAGCCTTAGTTCTATCAATGGCTGAAAAGGGCCAATCGTCCCCATCCGTGTCAAGATATACCTGTCTACTTCATCTTCGTAGTTTGGAAGCCTTTGGAGATAATGGCTACCCCATATTGGATAATTTCTGCCAATGCTAGGTGAGAATGATCCTTTCTTCGAGCTCTACCTCATGGAGGACGCGTCAATATAAATATCCTCGATCCGAGGGATATGGATGGATCAAGCTTTGCCTCGCAGCAGGCTCCTTGGGTCGAAGGTAGGCCTGGTACGGGAAGTCATGCTTCAAATTGAGTAACTCACTCTGCGAACATTTCCTTCACCTTGTGGTGGGTAGAGCATGTGTATCGCCCTTTGTGAGGGGGAAAGGAGTTCCACCCTTCTTCCTTTTCGAGGGCATTTTTCGTGGTATGTGATTAATCGCGCTTGACAGCCTCCAATAGAATCACTTAGGCCCAAAGATACCTTGGTAGCCCGGTTGGCTCTCCCAAAAAGTTGGCAGCCCTCGAGATAGGTGAATGTGGGAAATTGGGTGAATAGGGCCCCATTTCTCCGTTGCCACTATGTTTTGGTCATACTCTATGAGTCATATTCGGCCTCAAAGCAGTGATGGCGTGGTAAAAGAATGCGTCGTTGATTTTGGTGAATTGGGCGATGCTATTCTCCAGCCTCAGTTCTGGATAATACTCATATATTTTGACCTGAGGCCAAACTCCACTTCGTGCTAGGCCTGGATAATCCCTCTCTCGATACGAGGCGTAGACCACGTAGGAGTTCATATGGAATACCCGCCAGGCTTTGAATGTTGAGCCGCTCGGAGATGGTGCTTTGCTTATAATTTCCCCCCAGCAAAAGCGTTGATCAGGCAAATTCTTGTTCATTGTTTCCAAGTAGCGCAGCATCCATTTATGGAAGTAATGGGCGTCAGAAAGCCCGAAGACCCTGCTCAGGAAGGTAATGGTATCACGAGCTCTTCGAGAAGTCACTGCATGTGGATGATTTCGGGGGCCACCGGGTTACCACCTTCTTATTTTTCAGATATACTTCATTCATTAGCTGCATACATTGGTCTTCATTATCTTCCCGTGCCTTGATGCACTCTGCGGCTGCTAACGGCCACAAAGTGCCGGTGGTGAGGGATGCCGAGTATGATCTCAAAATGACGGGCAGTGAGGTTAATGACTACCTCGCCCTTGTTGTTTTCGACACACCTTGTGTCTTTGTTGTAACATTGAGCAACCACCATCATAAATTCATTGTTGATGGCGCTGATGGGGATTCCTCCGGCGAAGTGCAGGGCACTGGTTATTAGTTTGTCCATCCATGGACTCCTTGTAACTTTCTCGAAGTTCGCCTGAGAATTCCTCCATGTCGATATGCCCCACCTCGAGTCTCTCGACGTCCATGCGCATTCGGCCCGTGACTGGGCATTCGACCCTTTGATATTTATACTTCATCTCTTCCTCTCGTGAGCTTAGCCTTTCCTTTCGATTTGGTGGGTCTCTTCTGGATGTAGACATATGTTCTTTCGAACTCGCCTTGCTGATCTGCATGAAGAAGAAGCGAGACCCAATCCGAAAAGGTTGAATTAGCCATTTGATCTTCCATTGGAATGTTAGCGAGAAGAAAGAGTTAGAGATTTCTAGGCTGGGCGCAGGCGCATGAAAATTGCAGCTTACGGTGGCTAAATAGGTCAGAAAGGCAGGCAGTAAAGGTTAAATCAAGCGATGGCGCATAAATAGATTGCATTTTATAAAGGGCGCATAGACTTTTCATGTTGCATTGGGATTTGGTGCGCCCTTTGGCGCATGTAAGGTTTGTGTAACATAAGAATTTTTCGTGCACCAAAGGGAGCATGGTGCTGACGCATCAAATGTTTACACAACATGATGTTATTGTAATCGAGGATGCGCCTGCGCCTTCAAAGATTTGTACTTCAAGCGCAGATAAAGCTTGTGTTGCATAGATGTTGGGTGCGCCATTGGCGCATGGAAATGGGATGCAGCAAGGAAGGTCAGGCGCGCCATGGAGCGCAAGTTTAGCGATGCAAAGCAATATGGGTGCGCCATGGCGCTGGGTTTTTATCATGTCGCAAGGGGGAGATGTGCCATGGGGGCGCAAAGCAATCGTTTATGATGTTCAGCAGGACGCACCGATGCGCCAAGGGAAAACAGCTTTTCTCCATTTCTTTCTTCACTTGTTTTAGCGAGGTTATTGGGCAATGAAATGGTTCATCAAAAAGGAGATAAAACCATGCTTTTAGACAGTTCCCCTACCACAATCTGGACAGAGGGGGAGGGATATGGGAAGATAAAGCAGAGTAGGATCTTGATATTCCAAACTTCAGGCACAAACTAAAACCGGACCACCAAGCACAAAGAAACAAAACGCAAAACATGAGAAAGAGAAAAGAACCTCTCACTGGACAAATAGCGAAAACTTGTAACAGTCCACAAGGCGATGAAAACGACGAGGCAAAATGCGGCTGACAGGCTCAGAAAAATCACGTGCTCAGCGAATAGTGAAAATGACATTTTGGGCGCGTAAACACATATATATATATAGGTGAGCTGGTCATAAATGCGCCACCCACTTTTTAAAGGGCGCATGAGAGTTCTTGTCGACGAGGAAAGCGTGCGCTCTTTCGCGCATGAAAACGTTTTCCAAAGAAATTAAGCGCTTTCGCGCACCAAAAGCTATGTCGACATTAAGTTATGTGCGCCCTTTGGCGCACAAAACATGGCGCAACAAAAGTTGTGCCAATACAAAGGCGCATGCGCTGCGCGCACGCAGGAAGGCTCAATATACTTTGGCGTACTAAAAGGTGTGTTGACACGAAAATCATGCGCCAAGGGTTTTAAAGGGGGTGCACCAAAAGTTGGTGTTACATAGCAATTTCATGCGCCCTACCAAAAAAAGGCTCAAAAGACTAAGTTTGAAAACCGATTTCCGGGAAGGGATTTTATAACGTTTGAATGCAAGGGATCCTAACGAGGGATCGAACAAAATTTTGGTATGGTTATTTCAGTAAAATTGCCCTTGTCAATTTTACGATAACAAGCTTCCACTCAAATACCTCAAACTTTGACAATATTAGCCATATCATGGTTGTTTTTTATTAGTAAAGCGGGTTAAAGGGTCTTGTTCCTTTACAAAAGAGAGAGGCCAAACCTCGATACAATATGAAGATGTAAAAACTTCGTCAATCATGACTCGCTAGGTATATCGAGAAAAATCTAGCTTAATGAAGGAATACTATAGTTATACTATATTCTAGACATTACAACATATATTTAGATTAATCCCTTGAATCAGAAGACACAAAAAAAATACAACTGGAGATCCTGTCTCAACCACACCCTCCTCGAGTCTTGAGAAACAACTTCATTGGCCCATCTCGCATTAAAGATGATTATAATATTCCCTTATAGTTTCACATATTTTCATCCACCAAAGTGGCACTAGCTCGATGGAAGAATTGAGGGCAGCCAAATTAGGGAGTTTTAAGCACGTCCTTCCAGTATTCTTGTCATGACCGAACACCGCCAGCCTTCTCTCTGTGAAGGCCATCAACTCCCCATGGCAACATTCAAGTTTCCGATGACACTCAAATCCACACCACCCCAAATCTTCACCTCCTCCCCTACTACCCGCAGAAAGCAAAATTACACTTTTGCACTTCTGTAACCAAATTTCTGTAGAAATACGGTCAAACCCAGCGGAGAGCAACATTGACCACATCAAACTTCGATGGCTCAATTATCATAATATTTTAAATAAAAAATGAGGCCACACTACTATTAACCCTACACCATCCATCCTCAAACATATATATTTTCCCCAAAACCAATTTAATTACCTCCAAATCGCTACCATTACCAATTTTAAAGATCCGCCGCAGACGATTATCGGATATAGATAACCTGAAAGCCATTTCCCTTTTATTTCAAAATAAAGATAGCATGGGAACTTGAGGGGAATCCATAGGTTCTCACCGATAAAATTGATGAAAATGAAAAAAATCGACCCACGATAAATAGGCAAAAAACAAGACCCTTCACGCGCTCGAAAAGATTGGTGACAAAGATATATTTAAGGCTCTTCTATATTTAATGATTTCGAGACCATCCCAAATTCCAATATATATATTATGATATATATATATATATATATATATATATATATATATATATATGCATAATATAAATTATATATAATAACTAACGAAAATGTTGTTTTTAAATAGAATTCAGAATTGTTGATGTCATTACTAATGAAATATAGTGTTTTCACATTTATATAGTGTTTTCAAAATTATTATTAGATGTTATATATTTCATAATTTTGACCTTTTTCATATTTATTTTAATCAAATTAATCAGATATATATTGAAAGAAAATTAACATTTTCATTTTTTTTTGTTGAAGGGTAATGTGTTTTCTAATATCTCATTTACGACGAGTAAAGCTTAACCTATCCAGTCAAATTAAAGTATGGGGAGCCCTTCAAATTTGATCATTGAATGCAATGATGGCCATTTCAATATATTTTGCAAGCAAGTGCCCTTTTCATAAAGCTTAGTAACTTTTGAATATACATATTTATTAAATATGTCGCATATTTATTAATATGTCACTTTTATGAAATAAGTCTTTTCCATATTTATTAAATATGTCGCTTTTATGAAATAAGACTTTTCCATATGTATTAAATATCTCATTTCTTGGACCTTCATGCTAGAAAATATAACGTCACCAAGAATTAAAATTGATAAGACATTTATTAACTGCGAGGGTACCGATTAAATCTCTAGCGGCACACTTTACATGTGTCATGAATAGGTAAATTGTAATTAATTAAAACTCAGGTCGAGGGCCGAGGCTATCGATAATTTCTCACCGGCATCACTATCTCGATATGTTAAATGTTTATTACGAAGGAAGTTAAGTATTATTGATTTAATGTATAACATTCTATCCTTATCATATTCATCATGATAAAAGGACGTTTAAAAGGCAGGCGGAGGCATGTGGGATAGTGATGCCGGTTTCAATGCGAATTTTTCACCATGATTTGCATTTAATATTAATCGTCAATTCATACCCGGTTTGGTTGACATGTGTAAAGGTCCAATGGAATAACTCACTGGAAATTTATAAATTCAAGGTCCATGGTGTTTTTCAAACTTTCTTTCTTTTACAAAATCATGGGGGACCAAATTGAGCGCATCGAACCACTATCAAGCCATAAATACGTCGTGGTTTCTTCTAGTTCTGATACGGACTCAGACGAGGTTACTGTTGGGAAATACTTTTCCCTCTCTACTTCTAGTTCTCATCCTAATGGTGCTTCCACCCCCTCTCTCTAGCCAGTCGACTGCTACCATTGTTCCCCTTCATTCTCTTGGAACTTCTTCTATAGAGCTCTAACCGGATTCCTTGTCTGAGCAACTGATTCATGAACTTTAACTGGAACTCTCTGTTGTTTATCTAGAGTCCCCAAACCTAGAACCTATGTATTCTCCACTTTCTGTTATAAACGATCTAGATATGGAAATTGATGGCAATCAATCCCCTTGGTGACCCTTTAGATGGAAAATCAAGTTGAAACAATGTCTTCCATCCTTGCAAGTTTGCAACAATCTTTTGAGGTGATTAAAACCTGGTAAGACTTAACAGACACCTACATAGCTATCGTTGATAAAGAATGTGTCTTGATACTAACCTGGCCGACACTCTGGTGGAGAAGATCGATACTGATGTAGTTAGGAAAGTGGCACAAGAACTGAGAAATATATTATGATATGTAATATTTATGTTATAATATAGTTATAGGCTAAGGGCTTATAGATTTTTTGGTATGCCTATGTTATGATATGTAATGTTTATGTTTCAACAAATATATGAGATACTCTTGTGGAACTGGATGCTTTTGTTTCTGGATCTCAACAAATATATGAGATACTCTTGTGGATACTCTTGTTTATGTTTCAACAAATATATTTTTCCTTGTCAACACTTGTTCTTGTGGATACTCTTGCATTGCTACAATGTCACGCCTTTTATTTGTCTTCTCCTTCTTGAAACACCGGAAATTTTTTCTTCATTCTAGGTTATTTCTAATGTAAGTGTTGAAACCTTGCTTGGCCATTTAACCTACAACCCCTGAACCCCCTGCTCATATCGTGTGCTTGTTGTGTGTTGCCCTTTAGCATCATCAATCACCATTGAATTTTATTTTCCTTTTCTTTTCAACTGTCACCGAGAAAAGGAAAAAGAGAAATCCTGGAAATGGATGATGATTTAATGTCAAAGAATGAGGAGAAACATGGAAATCATGTTTTGTGGGATCATTCACTACCTCAAGATGTTTGGGAAAACGTATTGCTTTGGCTTCCATTAGAATCCATATGTAGGTTCTCTCTAGTTTCTAAGGAATGGAAAACACTCATGTCTTCCACCACATTCTTTAGGCGTTACAACAAAACAAGGAACAAACATCCATGGATACTTGTAAATCATGATAGTGGTCATCATTGGCTGAGATACGACTATTACAGTAGGACATGGAAAATTCTCAACTTTTCATGGTTATCATGCTTTGATGGGGTATGGTTTGAAGATTCACATCGAGGGATAATCTTATTTTGTTCGAGTGAATCGAGTCATGTTTCAAGGGTATGTAATCCACTGAAGGCTGGAACCTCCTTCAAGCTTCCTCGAATGTTATCAGCTAATGAATGGCACTTTTATATTTATGTGTGGGAATTCTAGTTGTGGATGAAAATAAGGGGTAAAGAGTGGTTTAAACAGATGCTAATAGATCTAGATTTAATGCAGGCAATGGTACTATAGAAATTTATGATTCTTCTACAGGGACTTGGAGGATTGTGGCACGATTGAGAGATTGTTTCTTCTATGGACCCGTTGTCTTCAAAAATAGTTTTTTCTTCTTAATTTCATATGAACCTATGTTGGGTGTGAAAATTTATAACACTCAATATTATACTATTGTGTATTTTGTGTTGTTACTTGTAAGATATGGCAGAGACCATTTCCCTCACTACAAACCAAGGTTGGTTGTATCTGAAGAGAGGCTGCTACTTGCAGCACCAATTATAGATGGGGACCATTTTAAGGACATAATTGTGTTTGAGCTCAAGCTTGAGTTTGGAAGGAGGAGAGGAAATGTTTGGTCTTGGAAAGAAATTGCAAGGATGCCCCACGTAATGTGTCAGTGTATTTCTGCGAGGAAAAGGATATTCTTATTTAGTTTCACTGCATGGTGGGAGAGTTCTTGTGTTTTAGAAAGGTGTTTTCTGGAAATATCCTCATCCTTTGTTTTCATTTAAATCAAGGGTCTTGTTCATGGCTGCTAGAATATATAAACACAACTAGCATCTATTATAATGGTGGTATCGCCTTTGAGCCCAGGTTGATTTAAGGAAACTACAGATTTGTTTCCTAAAAATTTATAGATTTGTAGCAACTTTTCTTATTTTTACTGTTATGGTTTATCTTCTAAAATCAAAGCATCCAAAAAATTAAAAGTTATATATTTAAGGAATGATTATTCTCTATTGGAAACTAATTTTTCTCTTTTAGTAGCATGATTTTCGCTTTCATGTTTTTGGCATGTTTTTAGAATTTATAAATTTTGTTGCTTTCTATAGTTGCATGCAAAGGCATACTTGGCACTAATCTTTATCCCTATTCCCACGCATGTGGCACTAACTATGCATTCGAATATGACCATTTGGCATCTTTATTCGATTCGATCATCAATTATTGAATTATTTGTTGTTGTTGTTGTGATTAACGATGTGAATTGCGTCAAGACCCTGTAAATACATGTGATTTTTAATTTTAGACATAGTAATTAGGCCCCCATACTATTTTTCATTATTTATAAAAAAATAGCTTCGGCAAGATTTTCCATATCATGGCCTTGTTAAAAAACACATTCTTACTTGTTGCACATACCTGACATAAAAAAATTAATAACAACCAACCGCAATGGTGTATCCTTCATTATTAAATATAAGTTATTTTTCCTTATTATTAAAGTTATTAATCCTTCCCTACCCATCAGATAGACACATGGCAGGATTTCGGGCCTCCCCAAGTCAAAGGCATTCCCGACTCCAAGCCCGCAGAATGAACCGATTCAATAAATTTTCAGGTCCGTGGTGTTGGTGAGGCAAGGTAGAGTGGCAATGAGTAATTAGAAGATACCACATGTCATTTTCCTATTCCTTCGAGTGGCCAAGTGTCACACATTCCAGAACTTGAGTGTAAAGGTAAGGCATGAAAAAGAAATGAAAATTTTTGGGCCTCATTACAATCAAATTCAATAGAGGGTACTCACCAAACAAGTTATAGGAGATTCACCATTCAATTTCTAACTATTTTTAATATTTTTACCATTTTCACCAAAAGAATGAAACAAGTTAAAGGGATATTCGCCAAAACCATGAAACTAGTTACAAGTATATTCACCAAAACCATGAAACTAGTTATAGGTATATTCGCCAAAACCATGGCCCAGTTCTTGGTATATTCGCCATGATTTCTATAAGTTTTTTTCAAGGGGTTCCTTAAAATTTTCCCGACCAAGAATTAGAGGTTGAAACATCACAGACATGCAAAGTATGGGATCTAGTTGAAGTATTTGACTCTTTCAATATTGAATATCATGAAAAGAAGTCCGAATGCAGTAGTTGATAGGTTAGCAGTCCTGACCTCTCAGTATGACAATAAGAATGTGTCCCCATACTGTAAATATGAAGTTGAAGTGTTTGTTAAACCATCTATGTCTGAAAACATCCAACATTGGTAAGTGTTCGATGAAAACTCACATATTAAAAGATTATTGGGTTGTCATGGTGAGTTTTCAAATCAAATGATTGATCTTAAGCCTATGATAGAGATGTGTGATGGGAAAGAAACCATGTTTGGGAAGGAAGTGATCTAATTAAGATAAACACAATCACAAGGGGACCGGTCAGCCTTAAATATACATTTGATAGTGTTGACATGGTTATAAGTAGGTCACCTTACATATCCAAAGATGTTGTTTAATGTAGCTTAGTAACTTGCCAAGATTATATGAAATTTTGGTTGGGATGAAATTTGAGTATAGAAGAAAAAGAATATTTTTCCAAACTACTAAAGAAATATCGGGATTTATTGGCTTGGGCATATTATGAACTAAAATATTACATAGAGGATCTATTTCAACATAAAATACCTTTGGAGCCTCACACCAAACCATTCAGACATAAGCAGAGACCAATTAATCCCATCCTTGTAATTAAAATACAAGAAGAGCTCAAGAAACTCAAGGATGTGGGAATTATATAGCCTACAAGGTATTCATCATGGGTTGCTAACCTAGTCCTGTTAGAAAGAATAATGGGGACATCAGATTGTGTGTGGATTTCATAAATTTAAATAAGGCCTCACTAAAATATAATTACCCTTTACCCAATATTGATAAATTTTTACAATAGATAACAAGGTTGGAACTATTTTCAACCTTGGATGGTTTCTCAAAGTACAATCAGGTAATGGTTAAAGAATCAGAACAATAAAAAATTTCTTTCACTACTCCCTTAGGAACTTACATTTATATCAAAATTCCTTTGTATTAATGAATGTTAGAGCTACTTTTCAGCGAGCTATGGATGTTGCATTTGCATGATTCATTAATGACTTCATAGTGGTCTATTAAGATAATATTACAGTCTTTTCTAATACAAGAGGTGGCCACCTTAAGTACCTTGAAAGGATTCTGATCAGATGCAAAGAAATCAACATTTCATTAAATCCTAGAAAATTTCACTTTGGTGTCTATAACACTAAGTTGTTAGGACACATTGTGTGTTAAGAGGGAGTAATGATTGACCCTAAAAGGGTACAAGAAATTGATAAGGTGCCCATTCGCCAATCTAATATGGGTATTTAATCCTTCTTCGATCATATCAATTTTGTAAGAAGGTTCATCTCCAAATTTTCCAAGATCACTTTGCCTATCACGAGCATGTTAAAGAAGGACCAAATTATCAAATGGGAAAATGAGGCTATGCAAGCATTTCAAGGAGTAAAGGATGCATTGAAGATTGCCCCGTATTGGATATCCCTAATTATTGGAGAGAATTTCAAATCTTATCCTTTTCTTTTGATTTTACTGTTGTTTTTGTTTTGTTACAAAAGGATGATGAAGGGCATGGAAAACCAATTTCATTCTTTAGTAAAGCATTGCAAGGGTCTAAATTTAAATACACCATCATGGAGAAGCAAGATTTTCTTTGGTGAAATCCATAAAGATATTTAGACCCTACATCCTCAGTTCAAAAATTATTTCTTATGTGCCCCACACCATGGTTAAAGAAATTTTGAATCATATGAAATCTCAAGCAAGAGGTGCAAATGGGTCAAAAAACTTTAAGAGTATGACATGGAAATTCAAAATACAAAGTTGGTACGAGGCCTTGGGTTGGAAAAGTTAATGACATAAGCCAATTTGTAAATTTTTAAGTCCATAGTGTTGATGTTGGTTTCATTGATCCCCATAAGAAGATTAGTACATCCGACCGTTATAAGGACATAGTTTATTATTTGCACAATTTAAATTGTCCTTCGGGCTTAGATAAAAATCGAGAGAAGGAAAATAAAATTAGTGTCCCAAAAATACATCTTAAGCGGCCTTGCTTTATATTGGAAAAGTCTAGAAGGGGTGTTGTTGAGATGTATAACTGAAGATGAAACCCCTAAGCTGGTTGGGGAATTTCATGGAGGATTGTGTGGTGGTATTTTTCTTATGAAGGTGAAAGTACACACCCAAATTTGCATGGTGCTACATTGTCAAAATAGTTCAAATCCCCAATGATGATAATTTCGTTTCTAGATTAAAATGGTGTATCCAAGTCCAACTTTCTCGTTTGTAGCATGTTCTTGTAGCTTAGTTTTCCTTACTTATCTTTTCCTAGCTTTTCTTGCTTTCCTTGTTGCTTTTTAGCCTTTTTCCTAGCTTACCACCTTTAGGTATGGAGGCTCGCCGGTGGTTGCATAACCATCATGGCCATTATCGGCAACCGTCGGTTTGCCTTGAGTGGTGGTTATGCAAATGATGTACCTGAGACTTTTCCAATGTGTTCTAAATGTGTGTTACTTTCTCCCAAGTTGATATCTTGCACGTTTCTTGACTAAATTAGTTGTCATTGAGCTTGTTAGATTTGTATAGACTTCTTCTCCTTCACTTACTATTATTAGTAAGTTAACCGCCCTTCTCATGGTGATTTGGCACTTCTTGGTTACCAAGTGTGTTGCACCATTTCCTACCAAATTTCTATAAAAACCAAGCTTTTTCCCAAAGCATTGGCTGGAATATTTTGATTTGGAATTACACTATTATGTTGCCAAAATATTGCCAAGAAGTACACAAGAAAACACAGTTCATTTTCCTTATTATTCTCTTGCTTTGCATTGTTACCATACTACCTGTAAACTAGCTAACTCCAACACTCCATTTCTTTTGCACACTTCCAACACAACTCCCTGGACACATTTGGATTCACCATTGGAAAAGAAGTTGAGGGGATCAACAAAAGCACAACCAACACTAGAAATTGTCTCAGTTCTACACTTCTAGGTTGGGGGTGTAATTGAATTCTTTGAAGCTTTCTTTGTTTTAGTTTAGATTTCAATTTGTAATCAATTTAAACATTTGTTTTAGAGAAGTAGAATTTACAATTAGCTACATTTCTTGTAAGTAGCTTCCATTGAGGATTTCTTCTCATCTCATCCCTATGGATTTTTCGGGAAGGATTCGGAGGAATTTCTTGTGCATAGTATTTCATTTCTTCATAATCAAAACAATTATAGCTTTCTTTTGTTCTTTTAGTTATATTGTGCTTGCATACGGGAAAATCTTCTCTTGAGAGATTCCTCCTTGTTTATTCCTGCAGATTTACAAGGGAAGTAAGTTTTAATAAGCTTTTGTTTCTATGCATTTCATTGAGTTTCTTCACAAAAAGATTCTATAGGAATTTTAGTGTTTTATCGAGGAAGTCTCAGGGGAAGAAATTGCTTCTATGAATCTTTCAATTCTTCCCGCGATTCGAGGTAGAACCAGAGGAAATTAGATCCACAATTAAAATTTATGGAAATCCTCTGTTTTAATTAGATTAGATTAAATTCATTTTGCAACAGGGAAATAGCCAAATCTAGGCTATTTCATTGTTTAGCTTGTTTTATTTTAGAATAGAAGTAGTTTCTATTTAATTAGAAGCAATTATATTGACTATGTAGCTTTCTTTAATTAGTTATAGAAAACCAAGAAAATCCTCAAAAACATAGATTAGATTATTTAGATTTGTTTATTTTTCTTATTCCCTTTCATTTAAAATCTTTGAAAATACAAAAACAAGTAGACTAGATTTAATTCATTGTTTCATTAATTAGTTTCATTTCTTTTAATTAATTAGTTACACATAGATTTAATTAAATCAAAGGAGAGTAATTAAATTTGTTTAATTTAAATTTGTTTACATTTCTTTGTTAATTTAGGAACATAGATTTAATTAGATGAGAATTAACACAAGCTCCCCACATTACCTTAGAGGCTTAGGTTACCGAAATTGACCTTAGTTTCCTTTGGTTTCTTTGTGTGCTTTGTTTGTTTCCTTAGATTATTTGTTTGCATGTCCACATGACCATCCAAGGCCCAGAAAACCTAGGTGAAGAGTGTGTGATCCAAGAGTACCACAACCCAACATTGCAACACAATTGACCAACATAGATCAAGGCCTTAGACAACTCATATTCCAAACCACCCCAGTTTTGCAAGCATTATCTCACATCTGAAATCCTTGAATGAAAAAGCGGATAATGCTAATGAGTTTTGGCATAATCATCCCGGTTGAGACTAGATCCCATAATCCATAGATTTTTCCTTCCCACACATCTATTCTCACACCTCCATGACCTTGTCTAGAGATTTTTACGCAAGAGACACAAGATAATTCCCATGTATCCCACAACCCATTCGAGGTATATTTGGCAATTTTGACATTGATCAAAACCTTTGTGCAACCATTATCCTTGATCATTCCATCTCACCCGAACAAGTTAGACAAGTGTTCATTTCCTTAAACGAGCACATTCCCATAGTTCCCATAGAAGAAATTTGTTTTCCTTGATCTACCTTTTATCCATTTTCACCTATTTTCACATATTCCACCTATTCATCCTATTTATCCATTCCATAGCCATCTTTCCATCTCATATCGGTTGTCCCGACACGACCTCGGGAGGTCGAGTGCACCCTAGAGTCACATGTTGATTCTTAGACATATAAAATTGGTGAACCCGATGTGAAGGACTAGTTCCTTTTCGTTTCCTCTTTTCTTTCCTTTCTTTCATCCATCCTTCTCCTCTCCCATTATTTTTGGGTGTTTTACACCCCGAATATGTTAGGTTAGGAATACAATAGGCCCATTTTGGGTCTTGAATCTTATTATGCTCAGATGAGTATGCAACAGTCGCCCTATTTGTCAAGGTGGGATGATAATTACTCATAAAATCTCTTATCTCCTCACACGCCCCCTCCTTAAGGGTATAATATTGTTTCATCAATTAGAATTGAGGATATTGACAAACCCAATCACAACGCACAACCCGAGTTCTCCAGCTCAAATAACATGACATTTATGGGAGAACAAAGGTTTTATCCTTGGGTCTTGTCTAGGCCTCAAATTAGTATGCAAACTGATTCACTCCCTTCTTATCTATTACCAAATGATGAGTTCCTAGCACAACTCAACCGAAGTGACAAGTGTCTCAATGCTATAGATCAATCCTTGGATAGGATGCAAGGGTATACTAATGTTCTTCTCTATAACAACGTTGTTACCCCTCCTCTTACAATAGAAAATACACCTAAAGAGGGGTGGCCTACTAAGGATCAATTCATAGCAGGACATCACATGCCTTTTCCCCTAACAAGGCTCAACACATGCCTAAGAAAATGTAACACCTTCATCGATGATGTGATTTCAATGTTGGTGGATAGAATTAGGGAATTATAGCTTTCCTAACCTTCACATTCTACACCATTAGCGAACAAGGAAAATTTCCCACCACGTTCAGAACTATAATTATGTTCCCTCTGCACCATCACCTTCTCAGTCCACATGGGTGTTCCTAGCCCTGGAGACCTTCTTACCGATTAGTCACATTAGGTATGCCCCTTATTCTTCATATGGATACCCACCATAGGGGGTATCCGAAAGTGCATTCTCGAATGTTATTCCAACTGGTAATGTGAAATTCCTTGGTTTTTCCCCTACCAATCCATATCAAAACAATGTTCCCCCATATCTTCACATGTATTCAAAATCACCACAAGGGGACATGTTTTATTATCCTAGTTTGTACACTTATCAACAAGGGGTTCCTTATGTTGCAAACAATGCCTATGTTGTGTTGTACCAAACTTTGATTCCACCCCCACCTCCCCATCAAGGATCATTGATGGTTGAGTCCTACACATTGGGCAAAAGTATCTTAAGGAGACCTCGACTTTACCATATGGAGTGTAATGATTCCATGACCATTATTGGACCTTCCAAAATTCAAAAGGGAGGGGGATCTAAATGTGCACATCAAAGTGTATGCGACTACCATCGAGAGAGATACTCCCATGGATGCGGTCATGGAGAAAACTTTCCCCAAGACCCTTAAGGGGATTTCTCTTAACTAGTACTATAGGATCTTGGAATCCTTAATTCACTCTTTCAAGCAAATTGTATCCAAGTTCATAAAGGATTTCAATATGAACAAGATCTTAAGAATAGGAATAAGATAATTCCTTCACATTAAATAACATCATAATGAATCAAATGCCCATTTCATCCAAAAGTGGCAGCAAGTCCTATACTCCTCTTCAAGTGCTCCCAACATGGATCAAATGGAGCTTTGTGATCTATTCCTCCACTCCCTCAATTGAGAAACTAAGGAGGAGGTAAAAATTTCCTCTTAGGAGCTATGAGGAGGTCTTAGAGGGTGCTCTCCGTATTGACCAAGTAGTGGTAGATAGAGGATGAAAAACTTATGGTCCAAATGGGAAATTGGTCACTCCTCTCAAGGTAATTCAAATTACCCAAATGGTTCAAACAATAACAATCAAGGACCCAAGGTCCTCAACAAGAACCATGGTTCTACAATGGATGGTGTAACTAATCAATCTAAGAAGTTAAACGTTGTTAGCACTAACAATGCAAATAATGACAATAACAATGAAAATGTGAACAAAAAAATGAGTAACAACTTTACTCCTTCAATTAATACAATTGATTTTAGTCCCCTCCCATTCCTCCTCAATAGGTTCAAGCCCAAGGCCCGGTTCAATACCCAAACCAATATCCAAACCAATTTCCAAATCAATATCAAAACCAAGGCCAGAGGCCTCCAAACTTCAACTACAATAACCAACAATAGAATAACAACAAAAACTATGGGCCGTAGCAAAACTAGAACCAAATACCTCATGACTATGATCCCAACTTATACTATGGTTTCCATAGGGTTATAGGACACGATGCTCAAACGTGTCGTGATTGTAATAAATTCATACAACGGCTTCTAGAAGACCAGAGACATATCTTCATTGAGATTTTCTTGGCTAATCCCATGGCACCTACACAAAAACACTCACATTGGACATGTTGCTCCATAAAATGCTACTCTCATGATCTATAAATACCCCTTCCCACCATGTCCTAAAAATATGTAGCTTGATCCTCATGGTACCAACAAAGAGGTGCCTATAGGAAATAATGATCATGAAGCTTCTACGTCTATAGATCCTCAAGTAGCTCCTCCTTTGGACAATCAAAATCAGCCTAAGATTGTAGGCCTAGTTGAGTTAGAAACCAAACCGAAAGTCCTTGTAGAGACCCGCATGCATGATTATTCTTCACAACCTCTTCCCATTTATCCCTCAATGTTAGATGATACATCAGTAGCTCCTAATCCAATAAGATCCTATGATTTGATCATAGATCTGACTAATACCTTTTCCCACATTTTCTTTTTAGATTTGTTAAATAATTACCTTGCACATCAATATACTCTATTAGGAGCACTAGGTCTAGGTCATCTAATCCACTTCACCCCTCCCCTAGAGGCTTAGGTCAATCACATAGACTTCAATGTCTATCCCCTAGGGAAACTTGAGAGAGAGAGAGAGCGAGTTATATTTGTGTTCGATATCGAAGATGCCTATTGACATTGAGCTAGTGCAGAGAGGCGATCCTGCGTTATATCTGCAAGTTTGGATTTACAATAATTATGTTAAGTGAGCTATGATAGATGATGGGGCTACTATTAATATAGTCCCCTTCTCATTTCTACAAAATTTAGGCTATGGAGAGATGAACTATTCCTCCACCCAAAACACGTTGAGAGGCTATGATAGCCTTAAAGCAACCTCTATTGGAACCATAGTGCTTCCAATCACTCTTGGACCCAAGACCATGTTGACTAAATTTTATATTATAGATCAGGAAACTAACTATAATATGATTCTTGGTCGACCCTGGATTCATAGAATGAAGGAAATTCCTTCTATGTTATTCCAAGAAGTCAGATTCTTACATCTAGGGAAGGTCTTCGTGGCTCAGGGTGACCCAAAGCCATTTAATATCCATTTGGAAAATTTAAAGAAGAAATTGGGGGTTCATACCAAATTCGAGCTCCCACCAATTAGTTAAACAAGCCATAGGGATCAATACCTACATCTAATCTTGTTCCTACGATTGAGTTGGAAGCCCCTAAGGCAATCAAAGGACGTGATGTTAATGAAAATAAAGTCGTTGTGGTAGAAACTATGTCAACAAAAACCATGGCTGAAATCATTAACCTTTAGAGAATGATCAGCCTATTATTCTCCCATTTTATTCCTTGGGTATAGGTCATGCTCTTAGAATCATGTCTCTTTCGATCGAGGGATTTGAAGATATTTTTATGGTTGAGGTCTCGGAAGTTAAGGAAGAAGACTCCAAGAATAATCAAGCTTTTATCTTCCTCGACAATTGTTAGACTCTTAAATACGATGGTGCAAAGTGTCACTTTGGCGCTAGGTCGGGGTGATCCTCGATGTCTATGAGCTTTAGAGATAAAATTTTAGTGACTATGTGTGATAACTATGGAATAAACCTCACATACGCCTTCGATTTATAATCCTCAAAGGAATGGGCAAGTTGAATCAAGCAACAAAATTTTTCTCAAAATACTTACAAGAAAATTAGATGAAAATAAAAGGAAGTGGGGTGAACAACTCAAATTTACATTATGGGCTGATAGGATTACGACAAAGAGATCCACTAGAAATATCCCTTTTGAGCTGGTATATGGTGTTGAAGCCCTCTTACCTCTTCATTTTTATTCATCCACTTATCAATTTATGTAGGAGTTAGGAGATGGAGATGGTGTTGATCCTTATGTTGCTAGGATCAACCAAATTATTGAGTTGGATGAGATCATAAGAGAATCTCATCAGAGACACATTAAGTTTAGAGAAAAGCTTAAGAAAATATGAAAGTCACTCCAAAACTTATATTTTGGTGATTTGGTTATTTTATGGGATAGCATACATGAATATAAAGGTAAGTATGACACGTTTGATGCACTATGGATGGGTCCTTACTCTATAAATGTCGAATTGGAGAACATACATTTTTCTTGAGAGACTTGGAAGGAAAACTACTTGAACTACCTATTAATAATAGACATTTCAAGCACTTTTTGGATTAAAAATATGTTTAGTGTGTATTATTGTATAGTGTACAACTTGTTTCTCTTTCCTTCTAGTCCCCTGTGGCTATTTTTTGAACTCATGTGATCCTTACCCTACAAAACCAGATGTATTGCTATGTGACTCCATGCCCAATGGATAGGCGGTTCATTTACTTCCATGTGTTATTATTAGTGGTTCTTGTAATACCCGTTGGGGGCATTTATCCCTAAGAAGGAACCATTGTCGGTGGCTGATTTGATTCTGTTGTAAATCATGGTATTGTTTTTCCTCCTTGGTTTTGTGGTGTGCCTTAACCATTCAAATCACTACTTGAGCCTTGAAAATGATGTTCAATGTTCCATGAGTCCCAAATCAACCAAGTATGTTGTGTTCCGATCCAATGGTCACGTCATTTTTCTAAACAACTTAAGTTTTCATGTTTCTCGATTTAATGGGATGATTTTTAGGTTTGAGGGGAATAAGTAATGTTGTCGGGATCTTGAAAATATCATTGATCCATCAAGATAAGGCCTTATGCCTTTGGAATATGTTCTTACAATTTTGCGAGGTGGGTTCTACGTGGTTTAAACTGCAGTTATATTCCTAGCACTCGATAGAAGGAATATTCAAAGTGGAATGGCTAGCTCCTACTACTTTTGGCTCTACTTGAACTAAGGTGAGAGAACCCAAGGGGTAGCTTGAATGAAGGAGGGATACTATGATTCAATCTCCTACAGATTGTTGGTGGGTCAATCTGAGCCAAGTATAGCCATGAATGCAATGTTTACTCAAAGAGTTGTCACAAAAACATTGCACATACTTAATGCATCATACACAAGCTACTAAAGATAGATAAAATGTGATTCACAAACATCATCTCTGCATAAACAATCACTTAAATGGAATTTGATGATGTTAGAATGCTAATCTTCACAAATCAGAAAATGCATTTGTAATCTGAGGTAAACACAATATGCAATCAAGTACATGTATGATAAACAAGGTTAATGTGTTTGCAAGGAGATAAGACAAGATGTAACAACCCATAATTTCATACACAAACAACACAGTAAAATACAGGATAACTTTTTTTTGACACAGGCCACGACACGACATGCCACCACCGAGGTCACAACTAACTCCGTGGATAACTCAATACAAGGATGACCACAAAGGTAGCACGGAAATGTTCACACCCACCAAGGATGGTTTACTTTTCTATTTGACAAAACAACATAAGAAGCCACCACATAACACACCTACAGATAGGGCAAGCCACAATGAGGAAATTATTGATGGTTATTTATTTTTATGTAACCTCTTTCGATCCTTAACTTCAGTTTGCTAAGACTCTAGATATGATTTGTACAATGCTTCTTACAATGCTAAGTTCTTACTTTTACTTTGAAGAGAAATTTGTTCTAATTCTTTCTCTAATATGGCCTTTATTTGCTTAATTCGTTTATCAAGAAAAAGGAGTATTTAAATTCCACAAGGCCATCTGCTCACCACTAATGCTACTAAGACTTGTTCTTGCCCACAAGACAACATGGTTTTAATATCAACACACTTAAGAGAAGAAATAAGGTGCCTTAGAAAAGGTTAGAGGGAGAAGGTCGAGATGAAACATCTTTAGGACCTCATTAGTTATCAGAGAGTATTTAATGAAGCTAGAGCTCTTAACTGCATTATCAACGATTTTACTTAGGCTTCGCTAAATGAGTATTACCAAGGAGCAAAATTTACTTTCCAAATGGCGGTGAGAAAGATTGTGAGATCTCCAATTTTGTTTTCTCTGGCTTATTAAATCTTATCATCTTCTAACAACTAACAGTTCATTTCACCTTAGGGTCATTTTACAAATTTCACCATAAAAGGAATAATGTTCACTAGAGGAGCTAGGGTTATCATGTTATATAATTCTTACTCACAATGATAGTCTCGCCTATGATTACTTCAGGAATCTCTTGTTCTCAAGTAAGTCATCTCTACATTAATTTATCTGAATATATATATTTAGCTAACTTCTATAAGGGTTAACCACTCCATTTAATTTTACTTATATCACATCATTACAAGGTGTCGGAGAGTTTTGACTGAACACTTTATTCTCAAAATCAAGGTTTTACAATACTTATGCCAATGTAATGATTGAATATCATTTCTCACCAAGGTAAGTTACTAGTCTAACAACAAAAGGGAAAGAACACTTCACCACGTAGTTTTCCGAACATACCGAGACAAGAGATCTTCTAAACTCCTTGCAAGCAATGTTACAAAATTTACAACGCATTGAACTTTCTACAAAGGACTTCATAGTTTGAACTGATGAAACTTTTACACTCTTTTCCTTTAATCTACTTGCATAATCCATCTGCACAAATATTTACTAGAGTCAGTTCGCTAGAACTGAGCATGATAAGATATAAACCTCACCTAATAACTTATGCCATCTAGCATTTAAATAAATGAAAGTTTGCAATACTCCCTATCAAATAATTCCTAATCATGTATTCAAATCTTAACTGCACATCTCATGATAATACATTTCATACCCATTATTGTTCACTTCCCTAAAATCTGCTTACATATGAACAAAAATTCCAAGTGGAGAGATATGCAACCTTAACCTTGCATTTAATCATAATTAAATTACAGTAGTAATAATAACGCTCACCTAATACCCTCAACCTACTTCACATATATAAGTGTCCAACAATATTATCTTTCAATTAAATAAAAGCACCAACGACATTAAGTTTATATAATAAGTACAAGTATCAACCTTATATTATTCATCGATATTACCCAAGTATCGAACCTTAATAGATAATCAATGATATGTAAGTATAATTTTGATATTTATCCCGCAATTTTAAGAGTATATTTACGTTAACAAAGATTTCGCCAATCAGCAAGTTCATGTATTATTCAAATATCCTTTTTGGTTGCTTATTACCATGTCTTATATATTTCTTCTAGTAAAAGAGTCCAACTCATAAGAATGAGTTATGATCGACAATACTATCATCTGTTGGAAATATGCCAAAGATACATTTGACTAGCTAAGATATGTAAGCGTGGTCCAAGCCACTATAAATACAAGTATCAACATTACCTCAACTCCCGATTGAGATGCAAGTATCAATTTTTAGCTAACATAATAATCATCGTAAATGCCAGAAAATATTCCACTCGTTAACCACGTATTGAAATAACATATTTATCCTTACTGGTTACCTGATAACAAAATATTTCATATTATATAATTCAACCTCCACTTGCATATCTCAATTTATGGGTATTAATCATTGTCCTATATAATGAAGTTAAATAATTTCAGGTCGACTTCTATCCTTAATGTCATATATGGTATGTACAGTCCCATTATGGTAGTTGTCACCTTTACTTAAGGCTGTGTATGAATCCATTTTAGGGTAGTTCTCATAACTTCCCTATTCATCTGTTTTCCTACCAAAAGCATTTCAACAAGCTTTGAAGTCAAAGTATAGGATAAATTTATAATCTCATATTTCAAGCATTGTCTGAATTCATATGCCTGAGGGCCATCACATGTCAATCAAACTTGAAGAATGTACACATTCATGAGAGTTCGATGTATCCAATATTACTTTAACTGATTCGAAGATCTAAGTAGTGCCTCAAACTTAAGCCATATAGTTATCCACACAAACTAACGTCTTGAGTGCTTACCGTATTCAAAAAGGTCACAAAATAGAAACCCCATTAACACATGCTTCAGGAGCGTTCCAATCTAAAAATAAGCTCATAGTAATAATAATAGTAGAGGGCCTGGTGAGGGGTTTTCAATAATCCCCAAAGTAAACGATAATCAAAGGAGTCGGATAGTATCTAGAAAGGACCAGTAAAACCAGTACGACTCTCCCCAAATAGAAGCCTCCAATCCTAATGGGGGTTTATATTATTATCAATCCACATTAATAGACAAACACAGTCTTCCAAGAAAATTCCCGTTTTCAAGCCATGTTCTACATAATAAAAACAATACAAGAAATATTCTAAAACTCATTCACACACCACAATATTTTCTACAGAGACCACTGTTCACAGGATAAAACATGGCAAAAAGATAAACCAACTTTATAAGATCGCTAAGCAAGAATCACTGGAGAGAGATTTCTTCTTGTCAAAAAAGGTAATTAAGATAAACTGTAAAGGGGGAGAGAGATCAGCTCATGCAATTATGATTATAAGTCATCCGAAACCCATCTCTACAGAATTCAAACAAAAATTACAGAGGTTGATTTATCCAAATACTAAAGGAAATAAATCATTAAGAGAGAGGGTTAGTCTTATCATGCCTTTAATGCGCTTCCCAAGACAAGGGCACGCTGAAACAGGTCCTGCAACAGCAAATTGTGCTTCATGAATATTCTGATATGAAACAGATCCACCTCTATGAGATTCTCTTCCATGAGTTACATCGTAAAACAAGTAAGGTCTCAATAGAGAATCTTTATCATAAATGTCATCAAGTCTCCCTGGTAACACTATTACTTGTCACTTAATCGATTTTGATAAAAATATCTTGAAGGAGAATCCCAAATTTGAGGATGCATTCACAATGAATGATAACAACATAGTTAGACAACTCGCTTGTCTGGAAGCGCTCAAGAAGGCTTCTACTATACCGCAACATGAGCTAACATTTGTGCAGGCCGTTGTTGTGGATCCCGACAAGAACACACCTCGCAGCACCCAAAGAAAGTGGAGGTAACACGCCTACTTCACTAGCTTGTAGCTTCATCTATAACCACCATATCACACCCACGCAGCCAGCAGGAAGGCGCCAAGGTTCTGCGCACTACCACAGTCCACGCAAACTAACAACAAAATAACTCCATCCATTCTCCCCCACACAGTAAGGCATAACAAAAAACGTGCCCAAGTCCTCGCGCAAGATCGAAAACCTTCCTCCACGTTTTCCAAACGCCCTAGCCTGGCATGAACAGTCTCAACGTACGGTAGAAGGTGAATAAAACAAGGGAACAAGGACCAGGCGCGCAGTAGAAAAAGGAGGCAAACTTTTCTAACGTTTTTTCACCATTCCACAGTCAATCCGCCCAAGAAGATCCCGCGCCGCCAGAGCAGGAAGTTGCAGGTTTGTGGAAAGGAGAGAAGTGCGGCCAGCAAAGTTAGGGCCAGTTGGAGATGGCCACGCAGCAAGGAAAGAAGACAGATCTGCACAGAAAGATCCCACACACAGCCCCAAAAAAAAAAATGCGGCCAGGAGGAAAGAGGCGTCCCTTTCCAGCTAAGAGGTCAAAACATGATTTCAATAAAGCTGACAAAGAACAATTTAGGCGGCCCAAGGCAAATTTACACTTCCTCCACCAACAAGTCAGGTAAAATTACTTATCCACAAAATAAAATAAATTTAATTGGTCAAAATTTCATTTTAAAATTTGGTTAGATCGACAGACTGACGGTATACAACTGACAAGTCCAGGGAACCGACGAGATTCGCATATTTTAGTTAATGAAATTCTTCATAATTGAAAATGTGCAATCCTATTGGTCAGCGTATTTATCCGACAACATACATAATACATTTACGTGACCAAAAACGTCTTTTATTTATCTCTGCAAAGAAAACAATGTCTCCGCGCCAAGTATGAGGATAAATTAATGATAGAAATTTACCAGCTGGTGGATGAGACACCTCAACTAAACAATAACTCGCAGTAAGGCATGCGCACGGCCCGAAAAGGCTTAATTAATTCAAAAATGTACTTTTATCATCTATATACACATAAGAATAAAACTGATACCCGCTTCTTTACTATTCATTATTATTATGTTTTAAAATGCTGCGACACCTGACGGGGTTCGAAAAGTCGCTTAGGACCTAACACGATAGTGACAACAAATAAAAATAATAATAATAATAATAATTTAATCGAGGGGCCGAGCACGAGAGTGATCAATACTACGGCAAAAATATCTGGCAGGCAACAAACAACAATCAACAGGAGGTTCGATATAGCAAGAACAAGGTCTTCCTTTAATAGGATAAATCGCGAGGGATGCTGCAGGGCCAGCAACCAAAACATCGACACCGACGCAAGCAGGTAAGCTCAACAAGACGAAGACACCACGTTTCAAAGGAAACACAACGGCGTTCAGCCCTTAGAAGCACGGTCGTCACAGAATAACAGAGCAATGACGAATGGGGCATTACATTCTCCTCCCCTTAAGAAAGCATCGTCCTCGATGCGACATAACACCGTGGAAAAAAAAATAAAATAATAATAATAATAAATAGTATGCAACAACAAAAATAAATAAATAAATATTCAATATGGGTGCAGTTACGTTCTAAGATTACGATTTCAGAGGCACATGCACGGCCACGGGGTGGCCTTAGAAACATTTGGCAGAAATTTTAACTTCCAAGGTTCTGTGAAGATTGGCTCCCTCTTACTCATTATTTCATTAGTCTCTTTCCGTTAACATTATTTTTAGTTTAATTTACAAAAAAATTATTGTCGAAGAGTTTTAGTTTATTCCTTATGGGTGCCCCAACATGAATCACATACAATCACCTATCGGGGTCGAGAAGACACTATAGATTAACAAACACATAAGTATATACTTCATGACTGAATTACATCACAAAAGATTACTCAAATATGGAAGGGAATAGGCACGGTCCACATAACATAGTACTTGTCATTTATTATGACCGATAAAGAATAATTGAGCAAGGTGTACTATGACAATGACGAGAGATTTCCTCAATTCCACATGATGAAAAATTCACATAACCCCGAACAAAAGCTACAGTGTACATAGGGTACACCGGGAGCCACAACCATAACCAACTATTATGAGCACACATACATCATAACACTACCCGAAGCATGAAAATAACCACCTACTCCCAAGTATTACAAAGCAACTCCATATAATCTCCCAAAGAGAAAGAAACATAGTGCCAAACCAAGTCGGGTCACTCAACCATAGAGCCCCATCAAGAATATCAGGTCACTCAACCATAGAGTGCCATAAAGAATATCAGGTCACTCAACCATAGAGGCTGTCTCCTTTCTCCTTTTAATGAGGCCGGGTCACCCTATGGCCCTGGCACATAGAGCCCCGTCACCCCCAACCCAAGTGACATAATAACTCGTGGTCCAACAACCCGCTAGTTATCTGTAACTCCTTGGGGCGTACCCCCATACGACGAAGCGGGTCCATGGGCCCAACCATTCCATGGTGCATCCCATGACCCTAATCCACACATCACGACAATAGAACCAGCATAACAATCGATCGGAATGCCAAGTGGCAAATACAAGCCTTCAAGCGGTAAAATCATAAAACTTAGAAGAAGATCCAAAACTAGGCAAGACAAATGACCAAATGGCCATAGTTAGTGTAAAAATTTGCGTGTTAGTACCAAAACCAAGGAAATGCCCAAAATGTAAAACATGGAAATCAAGAAAACTCACTTGGTCTTCGTAAAAGTAAAGTAAAAAAGTTCAATTTACGAATAAAATACCCATATAAGAATAACACATTACTATGACTACGTGGCCTTATCTGCCACCAATGGGTATTCATCGAGTTCTTGAACTTTGAACATCGATCACTGTACAATATATATCAAAAACAACTGTCATCATCTCAATCAATCATCTCGCCACAACTTCAACAAGGCTCAACATAGTCAAAATCACATAGGTAGAGTCCATACAACAACCATATCTGGAGAGAGAAAGAAAGTACATGTCACCATCTACTAAGCCTAAGGTGTCGTGAAACACAATATGCATGACACCCGTTGAACAAGTGTCACACATACCAAACAAACGAAAGTGGGTTTTCAATAGACATAAAATTGTATCAAAAGTTGCACTTTTAAGCTATGATGTCATACAATTTAGGAATGTCGATATGAAAATGGCATACAATTTAGGAATGTCGATATGAAAATGACATACAACTCAATATATTTCAATTGAATAAGGGAGACATACATCAAATGCTCTCAATGCTTGCTAATGACTGTACAAATGCAATCACCTTATCCTAAACCCAAAATTTAGAACCCCTGGAATGAAGACAGACCTTCATTCTTATAAAAAAATCCCCAAGGAAATGTACCCAAATTCCCTCCAAGAGCATCTTGAATAAAGTAAAATGAGAAGTAGAAGATTTTGAGTTCGTCAAAATGGACAAAGAGGCTGTCCCAATTGAAAATATTCCATTTTGAAATGTTAGGATGGAGCGGTTCTGTTTCATGATTGAATTTGTTGAGATGAGCAGGATATTCCTTTATATTAACAAACTTCTTTTGTCTCTACCACCATGTCACCTTCCATGTGTGCACCACCATAGTGAGCCAATTATGCATATGTAATCATTATAAGTATTTGATTTGATTCACCTTTTTGAAATCTCGTTAAATGAAAAATGAATATTTTGACAATTTGTTCCGACATGATTTCCCACGGATATCATCTTACAATTGAACCAGAAAAAAATAGATTTTTGCGTGAATGATTTAATCCCCCTTTTCCTAAGTTTGTGCTAAATATTCGAATGAGATTTGATATTGTATGTGGAATAATGGTTCACACATGACGCCCCAGGAGCCATTTTACTTTAAATTTACCTTTTTCCCTCATGAATTACAAACCTTTATCTTGTTTCATAAACAAAACTCTTACGCATTCTCCTGGAGACTCAACTTTAAACAATGACAGCATCAGGAATGGGAACCACACTGTCTAGCTATCTTCTACAGCTCTATAAACAATTTTTTTCCTTTCAAGCCCCGACGAATCATTTGTTAGAATGTTATTTGATATTCCCAATCAACAGGAACCTTCTTTTGAGAAATTAACCCATAATGTAGTGAGATTAGCCTTAATGAGTAGAATTTCAAGGATCGCTCCCTTATTTTCATCATTTCCAGGTCATGTTTTACCATATTTTTGCCCATATGATCATATTTAGGATGACACCTGAAGTAATTTTAGCTACATGGCCATCCTGTTATACAAGATGCAAAATTGTTTGTTTCCAAGGCTTCTTTACTACTGAAATTATGGAGCGCGGGCTCCCTTACCATGATAGCCTGTAAGTGGTCCCAAACATAATGAAGTCCTAGTTTCTCGAAGACTAGATAAATTGGAGAAGAGAGTTACCTCCCTCGAGGAGGTTTTTGTGAAGTCATCTAACAAGAACACCACTAAAATGGAGTCCCATTATCCTCCACAGATAAATGTTGGATTATCTCGAGCAAACCTGTTGAAAAATGAATTCAAACACCAAAGCCTGCATCTCGTCATGGGACCAATACATATCTTATAGGAGCAGAAAATCTTCTGGAGTGGGTCGCCTCTCTTGAAAGAAATTCGATTTGATTCGGATTAGGATGGATCCTGGGTGAGCATTTATGAACTTATGCCAATGGGTATGTGTCTTGGATTGGAAGGTGATGTCTAGTATATTTTGGTGTAGTTGAGAGAAAGGAATTTGATTCTCACAAATATAAACTCCTATCTCATCTCCCAATATTCACCGGGGATTTTGTAAAGTTTGGTGAATAATGTATCAATTATAACATCCATTGTATCATTTTTCTTATAGTTCTAAGGGATGGTGCCCCTATCGAATCCTCATTTGTGCTTGTGTGTTTATATTAGAGAATTTCCCACAAATCTTATGCTTTCTTACTCTGTTTCTTATCTGTAGTTAACTCTTTGATTCTTACTTTTCAAATGGATACAAAATGGAAAGAATAAAGAATAAGGGATAAAGAATATGCTCAAAGGGAAATTAAGAAGGATCAAGATTAATCAACTCGCTCTCCTTTTTCTTTTCAACCTTATCAACATATGCATCTAGCCTTTTGAACATTTTCTAAAGGGGTCTTCATCCGGCCCAGTATGATAAAGAAAAATTGTCTCTTGCTCAAATAACATGTTGTCAAACTCGGTAGAAATAATTTTATTCTTCCTTGCTCTCTTAGCCAATTTATTTATGTAATTTTCCAAGTGAACAAACCTTTGAATAGAATAATCACAAAACTCCTTATGAGTGTCAAATTCCCTGTAACATTATTTTTAAGTACTTAAATGATTTAAAAACCATATGTAACTCCTAAGTAATATGTTCCTTCAGGGGGAGATTTTTTTTCTATCTTGGATTCAATATCATCCACATACACCCCTAATTTATCCCTCATAGTTTGAAGTTCGTTGATTCATCTCCCCAATGTTTTTATCCTCAATCTAATAGCCATTTCATACTCATATTTCTTCCCTTTAATATATTGGGGTACCACCCCTTCCTTTTCTACTTCTTCTTCATCCATGACATTGATGGCTTCAATTTTGGGCAAAATACCATCCCAATACTCTACCTCATCCCGATATTTTTCAATCAAGAGTACCACATCAACCTCTATTTGTTCGAAACACGGTTGTATCATGTAACTACTTATTTAAGGACTTGAATGCCTCTTTTCAACCATTATCCCTTCCCACCTCTTTGTAGATTCTCCTCTAATTTTCATGGCTTCTACATATTTTAGTGTACTAGGAGTAATAGCGACCCAATTTCTTGGTTAACCTCGGGAGGTTAGATCCATTTTGCATACATAGATAATATTTCAACATTTTCTTTGAGCTAATTTTCGGTCTTCTTATCCTTGTCCATTTTTTGGAAAAGGCCTCCCATTGCTACTATGACTTCATATTTGAGACACTCAGTAGTGGGTTTCCCTAATGGGACTTGAGTGATTTGATAGTGTGTGCGAAGTAGCTTTATCCCTAGTTATGTTGAAAGACAAAGTGTGACACTAAGGAGAAGGCGCACTGAGAGAAGATTTGCATGCAATAGCAAGGCAGATTTGAAGGCGCAAAAAGATAGGGAAGGAAATGCACGTGAAAGACAGATTGAATCAGGACAACCATTTTCATGGTTATGAGCTATTTTAGAGATAGCATACGGAGCACACAATGGGATGGAGACTTGCGTGACACATAAATGTTATTTTGGGAAGATCATATACTAAAGCGCCATGCATGAGTTTGAATTAATAATAGAATTACTACTATCAGTTAATTGTAAGAGATCTATTATTAACACACTTGTATGTGTACATGTTATTGTAAAGGCGCATGACTATTTTTAGCATGTGACTTATTTTTGTAATTGCGTATGTTACGCCCTTAATCATATATCTTATATTGGATGTATATAGCCGACTTGTGGCTATCATAACTTCTTATCATTATGTATCTCTTTCATATATGTTATATTTTCATTAGTGGGTCGGCCTTGGTGTTGGCCATAGCATAGGAATAGTATATATAGAGGTTAGTAGGTAGTAGTTTATCATCATTGGAGCATTTGAGTATTATTGTATGGTTTGGAGGTTGCCCCCTCGAAGTGGCGAAGCTATTCTAATTGCATATTGAGATCATTATTCTGGAATATTGTGTTATTTGGTGTTATATTTCTACTCATGATCTGAATTATACAAGTAATTTCATTACAAGTGGTATCAGAGCTTGAACTCGGCCAACACTGCGTCAAACCCTAATTTTGAAGGTTCGTCCATATCTCAACATCAGTAGCGAATTTTTCAGCAAATTTTTCTGTGGTGTGGTGAAATCAGTCAAGTAAGCTTCCCTCAAAATTTTAATAATTTTTGACTTGTTTTGCAAAAGTTATAGCGGTTTTATGTTTTTTCATAATTCGGCTACATAGGGTGCAATTTGTGGAATTTTTCAAAGTTATTTACATTTCCAGAAATAATATTAAAAATTAGTTTGAGTTTGTTCTTTGAGTTTTATAAAAATTCCGAATTCCTATTGAAATCTAAAACCCTAAATTTCGACCTTGATCCTTAAATCTTACCATTTTGGGGCATCATGGCTAGGCCTTCGACAAGAGGCAAAAAGAATCCCATCACTCCAAGTAAAACCCTAATAAGGATGAGATAATAGTTGAGGAGTTAGAGTCAGAAGGGGTATCTATAGAGTCCTCAGGGTTAGGGTTTACTTCAACTGACCATAAGGTCAGCTATCTTGAGTTAGAGTTACGAAACCTCGAAGGTAGAGTGGCCAGCAAAGAAGATGTAGAAAATATTGGACAACGATTAGAGGATTTCATTCAAAAATTTAGCTACAATATCATGGGTCATCATATCATTCCTAATGAGCCACAACTCAATCATACTCATATTAACCATGGTGGATCTTTAGGTCAAAGTAATAAACAAACTAGCCAGGGTGGATCTGCAAACATGACCAATCCAAATACAAACACTCTACAAGCCCGTAACATGCTTCCAAAAGTGGAAATGTGTAAGTTTGATGGAAAGGATCCACTCAATTGGATTAACCAGATGGAGAATTTCTTTGATCTTCATCAGATTCCATTAGGACAAAAGGTTACCATGGCATCGTTGTATCTTGAACCTGACCAATTCATTTGGTATCGATGGTTATGTGCTCAAAGGAAAAAGAGTGGCCTCAATGTTACATGGACAGTATTCACCGAAGAGTTGCAATTGCACTATAGTTCTAGTGTGTCAGAGAATTATTTCAGCCAATTAGCAAAGCTCAGATAAACAGGAACAATCAAAGATTACATCCATCAATTCCAAAACCTTTCCTTACGGGTGGAAAATATTCCTAAAGATAATTTGAATGACTTATTTCTTGGGGGTCTTAAAGAAAAAATTGAGATTGAGGTGCGTATGTTTAATCCTCATAAGGTTTTAGACTCTATGATCATGGCACGTAGGGCAGAGGAAAAATTTCTTTCAAGTCAGAAACAAACTATCAGTACTATCAGAGATCGTAGCACCCTTCCACCATCATTCCCTCGGCCAGTGAGACTGACACCTCAACAAATTGAAGAAAAGAGAGCCAAAGGGTTATGTTTTAATTGTGACAACAAATTTGGACCAGGACATAAGTGTGTGGAAAAGAAGTTGTTCTACATTGAGGGACCTACTGAAGAAGAAGAAAATGAAGAAGACGAAGAGGTAGAGCTAGAGGAGGAATTAGGAGATCCCCAACCAACAATATCATGCCATGCAATTTCTGGTATTAGCACTCCCCAAACTCTCAAAGTAGTTGGATTCTTAAAAAACAGAGGGTAACAGTGTTGATTGATTCAGGAAGTACTCACAATTTCATCAATCATAAGTTAGCGGTATCTTGAACTGCTTTGTTTATCCAGCTCCAGAATGTCAAGTCATGATCGCTGATGGGAAAACTATTAGTTGTTCAGGAAAATGCCATAATATTAATCTCACCATGGGAGATTACTTGCTAACTAGCAATATGTATGATAATGCCATGGGAGGAGCAGACATTATGTTAGGATTTCAGTGGCTTACCACCTTGGGAACCATTGAAATGAATTTCTAAGAGTTGTTCATGCAATTTCAGTCAGAAGGGAAGAATTTTAAACTAAAATGACTAAGAGCAAAGTCCCCACATATGGTAAGTTCTCATCAGATGTAAAAATTGCTTAGAAAGGGTGTAGAAGGGTTTGTAGCACAACTATTTTCATTGGAAGCACATCATTCCAATACATTTATACCCATGCAGATATGCAAGCAGTTATAGATGAGCACTCGGGGTTTTGGAGAAATGCCCAAGGGTTTGCCTCCGAAAAGAGACCATGACCATGCCATCCAGCTAGTACCAGGGATTCAACCACCCAACATCAAACCTTATAGGTACCCCTATATGAAAAAGAGTGAGATTGAGAAGATAGTTCAAGAGATGTTAGAAGCAGGACTTATTCGTCATAGTCAAAGTGCTTACTCTTCTCCTGTAGTGATGGTACGGAAAAAGATGACAATTAGCGCATGTGTCTAGATTACAGGGAACTCAATAAGTACACAGTTAAAGATAAGTTTCATATTCCTGTAATTGATGATTTGCTAGATGAGTTACATGGTGTTGTTTACTTTACAAAACTTGATCTTCGTTCTGGATATCATCAAATTAGAATCAAGGATGAAGATATTCATAAAACAACCTTCAAGACACATGAAGGACACTATGAGTTCTTGGTAATGCCTTTTGGACTAACAAATGCACCCTCTACATTTTAAAGCTTGATTAATTCCATCTTTAAGCCATTTCTTGAAAGTTTATTTTAGTGTTCTTTGATGATATATTAATCTATAGTAAAACATGGGAGGAACACCTGCATCATGTAAATAAGGTGTTGGAAAATCTTGAACAACATCAACTTTATGCAAAGCCTTCTAAGTTTTCTTTTGGTGTCAAGGAGGTTGAATATCTGGGTCATATTGTCTCTTATGAAGGTGTTAAAGTGGATCCTAAAAAAATAAAAGCCATGCTTGAATGGAAAGTTCCCAAAACCCTAAAAAATCTCTGAGGATTTTTGGGGCTTACAGGTTATTATCGTATATTTGTAAGGAATTATGGCAGCATCGCAGCACCACTCATAGCTTTATTGAAGAAGGACTCTTTCCATTGGAACAAGCAAGCTACTATGGCCTTTGAGAAGTTGAAGGAGGCCATGTGCACCACTCCAGTTCTAGCCACCCCAAATTTTTCAAAAACATTCATTGTTGAATGTGATGCTTCAGGGTATGGTATGGGGGTAGTACTCATGCAAGAAGGGCAACCCATTGCCTTTGAGAGCTGCCAATTCAAAGATAAGAATATCTCTAAACTAGTTTATGAGAAAGAAATGTTAGCAATACTTCATGCAGTGAAACAATGGAGACCATATCTAATGGGACGACATTTCAAAGTAAAGATAGATCATGATAGTTTGAAATACTTCTTAGAGCAACGTTTATCATCAGAAGAACAATAGAAATGGGTCTCAAAAATGTTGGGGTATGATTTTGAGATAATATACAAGAAAGGGAAAGAGAATGTAGTTTTTGATGCTTTATCTCGGAAGGATGAATCTGCCCAGGCATTGTTGTGTGCCATATCTGTATTACAGGAGGATTGGATAGAGGATGCAAGGTCTGAATGGAAAAATGACCCAGGTACAAAAAATCTCATTCAGAATCTCCAACAAGATACAAACATGTCAGAAAAAAATTTTATGTAAAGGAGATGTTTTATGGTATAAAGATAGATTATATCTATGTAAGAATTCAATCCTTAAAAATAGGGTTCTATCTGAGCTCCATGCTTCTCCAGTAGGGGGTCATTCTGGCTTCTTAAAGATTTATCATCGAATCAAGCATGCTTTTTTCTGGGAAGGGCTAAAAGGAGATGTCCAAAATTTTGTGGTTGAATGCATGGTTTGTCAGCAAAATAAGGGTGAAACAATTAAGTCCCTGGGTATTTTACAACCTCTATCTATTCCTAGCCAGAGGTGGGAAGAGGTGTCTATGGACTTCATCACAAGATTGCCTAAATCAGAAGGTAAAAATGTAATCATGGTGGTGGTGGATAGACTCACCAAATATGCCCATTTTTTGCTTTATCACATCCATTTGTTATGAGTATAGTAGCAACGGCCTTCAGGGATACAATTCAGAAGCTACATGGGACACCAAAGATTATAGTAAGTGATCGAGACCCTATCTTTACTAGTAATTTTTGGACTGACTTGTTCTCATGCTTGGGCACACAACTAGCTCGTAGTTCCTCTTATCATCCCCAGTCTGATGGGAAAACAGAGGTGGTAAACAAGTGCTTGGAGGGATATCTTCGTTGTTTTACATTAGATAAGCAAGCGAGATGGGTCCAATGGTTACCACTGGCAGAATGGTGGTATAACACCTCCTTTCATACTTCATCTAAAATGTCTCCTTTCTTGGCATTATATGGGTACCATCCACCATCTATCACTTCATCTTTGAGAGTCCAGCCAAAGGTTTGAGCAGTTGAAGAACATATTCAACACCAACAAGAGGTGCTTTCTAGTCTCAGGGAGAATTTGGCCATGTCACAAAACCACATGAAGCGTGAAAGACCAACATCGCAGTGAAAGACATTTTGAAGTCGGTGATTGGGTTTTTGTGCGTTTATAACCATATAAGCAAATGTCCTTAAAACAACAGAAAAAGGATAACAAGCTTTCACCTAAGTATTATGGTCCTTATCAAGTGTTACAGAAGATTGGCAATGTAGCATACAAACTGGAACTTCCTCCGCTACTCGAATTCATCCAGTCTTCCATGTATCTTACCTAAAGAAGGTAATTAGACAAACAATATCAACCCAGAAAGTGTTACCCGAGCTTGATGAAGAGGGCGAATCATCCTGGAACCAGAATGCATCCTTCAGACACGCACTAAGCGGTTGAGGACAAGGGTCATCACTGAGTATTTGATCAAGTGGAAAAATCTAGATAATGAAGATGCAACTTGGGAGGATGCAAATTTCTGCAATAGCATCTAGATCTTCTCAACACTGGGGACAATGTTGCTTGAAGGGGAGGGGCATGTTATGCCCTTAATCATATATCTTATATTGGATGTATATAGCTGACTTGTGGCTATCATAACTTCTTATCATTATGTATCTCTTTCATATATGTTATATTTTCATTAGTGGGTCGGCCTTGGTGTTGGCCATAGCATAGGAATAGTATATATAGAGGTTAGTAGGTAGTAGTTTATCATCATTGGAGCATTTGAGTATTATTGTATGGTTTGGAGGTTGCCCCCTCGAAGTGGCGAAGCTATTCTAATTGCATATTGAGATCATTATTCTGGAATATTGTGTTATTTGGTGTTATATTTCTGCTCATGATCTAAATTATACAAGTAATTTCATTACGAGTGTAAGTGGTGAAGGAAAGTCCCCACCCTTATAAATATGTATTAATCTATATAAATTAATAGAGTGTTGTGTAAGAGCTATTGTGGAGTTATGCTGCCAGATCTAATGCGCACATAAACTTATGATACTACTTACTGTAAGAAGCTTTTGTGTTTATTGTGCTTTAATATTAGTGAGTGTGTTGGGTGAATAATGGTGTTAAACATGGCTGAAACTAGTTCTTACATGGTTGACTTCGTTGTATCTATCACTTAATTCATTATTCTTTTAGATCTAGATCTAGAATATGCTCTGTGGAATATTTATGTTGTTCGTGGATATAAATAGATTACATCCTCGTCATGTTCACATCCTATAAAAGCAACTTTAAGGAGGGGCCTGGTACCTTTGTGCACTTCGGGTGAGCGATCAGCTTAGGTTGGGTGATGTGTCGGGCGTGCCTAGGTAGTTTGTGGTAAATTCTAGGTTGCATCAAGTTATGTCACCTTGTGGAGTGGAAATCTCCACATTTTTATCTCTTTGGGGCCCCATTGTTGTTATTGATAAGAGTTTTTATTATTAGGCACCTTGGATAGCCTCAAGGATAAGAAACTTACTAATTGATTTCATCCACTTGCACTTTTTTTTTTTTTTTTTTTCTTGGGAGTGCAGCTCCCAACCATCCTGTATGTAGAACATTTCCCTTTTCTTGTGCTTGCTGTTTTAGGGCCGCTTGGGACAATCATAAGTTCTTGGGATGGAGAGAGTGTGAGGTTGGATTCATCGGTTTGTATTTTTGTTACCCCGCTTTCTCATCTTATTACACCCGAACTTCCTCCTTCCCAACCCTTGATCCTTAATTTCTTCATTTGTTGAAGGGTGTGTGATGCCCACATCTAGGAATTGTACCACTTCAACCTCAATTATTTTCTTCTTTAGTGGAGATTGCTCTTATGTTGGCTCAACTTGATTTTTAGTTAATTCTTGTACCTTACCTTCTTCAATCTGCTTGCAACCTCATGTGTTGCAATCAATCTCTCAACTACATCCAGTGTTGTTTGGAGAGGATCCACCATTGTAGAGTATTCAATTTCTGTCATTGTGACCTCCCCAATACTTTTTCCTCCTTCCTTTTTTTTGTTGTGTATTTCTTGGTGAGATCCTCATGAGTTGTTGTGCCTTTTTCCTCCACCCATACTGATACAACCTCAGTTGGTAAGGTTTGAATAATTCAAAGGCTAAGGTCAACCCCCACATTCTACCCCAAACTACGCAATAAGTCAGTAAGGACTTGTTTATGTGATGGTATACGTACTTCTTATTACACAATTGCACCCGATGGAGTTTTCTCATCAAGAGTTGTAATAGGAGCAGAAATATCTGAGCTATAGGGGTTAGGGCAATATCTCCGCCTTGGGTACTTTTGAAACTTGGGCTAGCATCTTTAATATTAGAGATGACTTTGATAATGGTGCTCTTATAACCAACTCAATAAAATGTGGAGCCACCTCTACCCTCTTTTCCTTACAAAATGATTTATTGTTGGCTCCTCCTCTACCTCTCTAAGAGTAGGGCCCAATACTTTGGATTTCCCCTTGGTTGTTTGGGTGAAAACCTTCCTTGTATTCTTTTTCCCATAACCGTTGTCTCCTTTTGAGAAAGTATTGATGTACCTTCATGTGCCTTTCTACGAGGAGTGGTCACTTTTGGCATAGAAGAAGTATGTGGTACTACTTAAATAGGGGTGTCCTGAGTTATTAGAGCATCCTTCATTGCTATTTACAACATTTCCTCAACTTTTTGTGCTAATTGGGACATAGGAGTCCCAGTCTTGCTTGCAATTATACTTTATTCTTCTACTTCCCTTGAAGTTATCCCTTTGATTGAAATTTGAAGAGGCCTACCTCGTAGGGGGTCTAAACCATTTTCTCTCTCCTTTAATGGTGGGAGAAAATATTTAATCATTCTTGCATTCCTATATTCCCTCAAAACAATAGTGTTTTGGAGGGATACATCAATACCTTTGTTTCTTATCCAAGTGAGGATTCTCTTTATAACCCTAATAGTTATCTCATATAGATAAATAGATTCCCCTTGTTGTCCAATCCACGGGTGACATTGGTTGAGCTGTAATTTTATTATATATATAGTAATTTCTTGCTAAATTCTTATCACATAGAAATCCTTCGGGAATGATTGTAACTTTATAATCAATGATCTGAGTAAGATTCATCCTAGAGAAATCCCTCGATCGACCTCCTCTTCATCTTTGCAGGTCCATTCGGTAATCCTCATAGTGAGGTTCTTGCTCCTAAGAATTCCTAAGGGCCGCTTGTACAATCCACCTGATATCATAGTTTTCCCTTGGTTAGAGCTTGCACACTTACCATATTCATCTCTTCCTCAATGAGATTGATTTTAATCATTGTAGGATAAGTGTACCACCCAATTTTTATTGGTAATTTAACATTGGTTTTGTGCTTGTCAACAAAGAATTTTTGACTTCTACCAATTGCCTTGATAACTCCCTGCAAAGCCCATTTGTCATACAAATACCTAGGAAGCATGTATGGAGTTCCTTGGAAGCCACTCACTCTAACATATGTGAAAAACTTGAATTGTTTCAAGTAACATCCAAATTCAATTATCACGTCTTCCACATTTGTTGAAATCTTCTGCTGCTCCCATTCAAGTTTGAAAAGACACATAAGAGGAGAAAATAAAGAATCATGGACTAATCTGTAGTTGTGCTTCTAGTTCTCAAGGTTAAGTTGGGGGTATACATTATATACTCTATATTGAGAGAACTCTTTGTCCTTTTCTAGTCTAAGGAATGACTGTGACGGGTAATGTTATAAACCAAATAAGATGTCATATAAAACTAATACCTTTGCTTTAATCCTTCCCGAATTTGAACCTGTCATTTTAATAATTTAATGGTGGATGGATTTGTTGATCAATTCTCACCAATTGATGTAGAGAAAATACTAAAAACATGTCATTCACAAATCAAGAGGGTTTCATACCACTACTTTATCGATTCTCTGCATTTGAGGATCTTTACCTAAGCCGGAATGGCTTAACTACAAAAATTGATCAATTTCTCTAAAAAGGACTCAACAAGTCCCTCTTCCCTACTTCAACACTACATTCAATGCCATTCAACCCTCAATATGATTCACCATCAAAGAAATAAATGACTTCTCTATTTTACCCAATCTGTCATTTGTCCTTCTTCACTAGCTTCTAGTCCAAATGAAGCAAAATTGACTCTTTTGTCTCTAATGTACTCTCCCATTATATACACCTTGTTTATCCTTCACAAATAAGGTTATATCCAACAAAAATTGATACAAAAAGGTTCAAGGAATCAAAATTTCACCTATCTACTTCAATCTTGCACTCTTGTCCCCTTAAGACAATGTATCTTGGTACCTTCAAGGTTGAGAACTTCTAGACCTACCCATGACAATGTGAAAGCTTCATTAGAGTCCTTTCAACATCCTTGTGGTGTATGCAAAAATCATAACTTAAATCTTCCATTATATTTCTCAATATCACTTTCCTTCTTAGGCTTACTAAGCCACAACTAGGTCTGGGACAGTCTTTCTCGTCAGTCATATCTTCTTTTCTATGAGGCTTAAAACCAAAACCTAACCCTTCGCAAATACCCATTTCAAGGTTATTGATGCATGGAAAGTTTCACCATCAAAATCTAACCCAAACTTCCCCTTCCTTTGTAAACTATCCTTCCAAATTAGGCTTAGATTGTGCACACTTTGTCCTTTTATGAGTGGTGAGAATATCTTCAAAAGTAGCCAATGAAATTACAAAATTCCTTTTTTATCCTTTTAAGGACTATTTAAACATTACTCCTAATTTTTAGGATGTTATGCATTGATTTAGTCCTTCCAATCTCAAACCCTATCAAGACCCAGAGTTAAGCTTCCTAGAAACCTGGGGTGTTAAATTTCATTATAAATTTTTCAAAAATGTAATTCAAGGAACACAATTTTAACCAAAAGTATATTTCATTGTCTCCTTCATGAATTATTTACCAGTTTAGGTGATCCAATTTATTTTCTTCAATTTTCAATTAAATGATCTTGTGCACTCACGCTAAGTCAGGGTATCCAAAACCTCACTTCAAATGAAAGACTTAATCTCAATCAAAAGGCATATTTTACTTCTCATTCCAACCTTCCTAAGGATGTTTTGACTCTTATGAAATCGCCTTAATGAAAACAAGTTCATGGTATAAATAAATGCATAGTCACATTCCTCACATAGTTTCCCACATCACAAAGTAAGCTCTTAGGGTCATCTTAGCATGCAAAAAGGGATATCAAACCCACTATCCTATAAACCTTCCGATGACATTTTCTACATCATTTCTCACATGTTTAACCCTAAAGCACATCAACTCAGTCACAAAACAATACATCTTAAATCCATGTAAGTCACGGTTCCTCTATTTGCATAGTACATGTTAAGGCTTACTTCACTAAAACAAAGAACTTCAGTTTAATCTTGATCACTTCATCCATAAAAACTCATGTAAACGTCTCATACAACTTATCTAAATACTATGAAAGAAATAACTATACAGTTCTCAACCATTAAACTCAGAGATAACCATCATTAAAGAAATAATTCATACAAAACCATAACATTTCCATAATCATATAATGTACTTACAAAATTCAATCCTTCTCTTCCTAATTATCATCATCTACCTTGATAAATGAGCTCTAACTAACTCCCTTTCTCCATATATTTGAACTCTCCTCTTGCATGTCCCCTCTTCTTGATTCATAACTCGCCTTTTTATGACTTATGGTCCTCTCATATGTCTCTTTCGCATATTATGGCCATTTTTACACTATTTTAAACATTTCAATGACTCTTACTTTTCTATGACCTATTACCAAGATGACTAAACTCCTCACACACCCCCTCGTAATTGTTATCTAATTTCCACCACCGCCCTCTAAAACTAGATAACAAGCAGATTGCTATTGGATTAATCAAATTTTTCCTAATAATATTGAACTCGATACAAAAAGAGTCAAACTTCCAACGATAGGGGAAGAATTTAGCCAAATTGTGATGAAAAGCGGAGCACGGAATGATTCAACTCGAAAAGAGCAAGACTCGCGGAAGGTGCCACGTGTCAACCTAACTCGGTTTCAAAACTAGAAGGGAAGAAGGAGATCTCAAAACCCCGCAAAAACTTCCACGTTGAGTCAATAATGAGGGGCCCACCAAAGAAAGGATCCTCGTATTAATCTACAACGAGTCCCATTACAAACTCAAAGGGAAAAAAAGAGTTAGTCACTTTTCTCTTTTCGCCCTAAAAGGAACAATAACCAGATCGTACCAAGCCAAGAACATAGATTTTAATCAAACACCATGATCAATAAGATGAAATTAATTCACCAGAATAACTTTACATAAACCTTTGCAAACAAATGAGCAACAATATCATATATTATTATGGAACTCAATGAAATATAATGAGAATGAGCCTTGCTTATATAGGAAAGGAATAACAATCTAAGAACCAGTCAAGGTCATAGATCAATCCATAAATCATGGAAAGAACTAGTCAAGACCATATATTTAGGAAAGAACTAAACATCAAGGATCTAGTCAATACCATAGATCAAGGAAATAACTAGTCAATACCATAGATCAAGGAAATAACTATACCTAACAACTAGATAATATCCCCTAGTATCTAAATAAATAAAAAGAAATATCCACACACATAAGTGGGTAAGGATAAATACAATAAAGGTAAATAAAGTACCTAGGTGAACATGAGCTAAGGTAAATACCTATTCTAACATGCCCATGTTTCTTCTCCGCAGGTTGTGATCGAGAGCTCAAGCCTCCTTCTCAAGCTTTGTAATAGCATTTTTCTTGCCTCTTACCTATTATTGTTATACCGGGCACAATTTTGGAGCAATATAATATGCCATGTGATGCGTTTTGTCCATCCTTTGCATAGTTGTATTGTCTTTGATAGCCTTTATTTCGTTGTTGGTATATGTGCATATTTCTAATGTTTACTATAGGTTTTGGAAGTTGTGCTTAATGATTTTGAAGTGGTGTTCTATGTGAATCTATCTCTAGCCTGTGGTGCATTTTTTCCACCCTTTTCATTGCTCACCTTTTTCCCATTTCAGGTAGTTGGATTCTTGATTAATTTCTTCTTTTTGGCGCATCACTTCTGTTAGTTTTGTGCTATGTTTTACTTCTTTGACCCTCATCTCATACCATGGAGAAGAACTAGCTTCTTTAAAATATGGAGGTCACCTTAGGGCGCATGTCCCACTAACCTAAGTTTTCTTGCGACTGACGGTCCATCCACAAGGATCGCCGTCAACGGGACTATCACACACTTGAAGACATCCTTTTCAATACTTTTATAAGCCTATATTTTTCATTACATGCTTTTATGATTTCAATGACAATTTGGAGGGAAATTAAAATTTTTAAATTGCAAACAAGTTAGCCCCTTAGACCTCCCTATCTCATGCCTAATATACTTGTATTGAGTTTGCATTCATAGATTTTGATGAGGAGTTGTCAATTTCAAGATTCATTGAAGATGTTCCTACATAACCAATGGATGTATGCTTGGGAAGCGAGGATGATTTGGATATATCTGAACATCCAATCATGATAGTGATAAGAATATTCACAACCCAAAATCCTATTCAACAATGTAACAAGGTTTCCAATCTCCTCAATAAAATTATTTCTATTTAGCTTCTTGGGAAGGTGGGTAGTTGAAACACTAGATTTTTCCAGCCATGAATTATTCAGGACCTTAGAAAGTTGAGCACTATTTGTAGTCCGAGAATTGTTTTGCCTTATCAACATCTATATCTACCACTTTTCTCACATCAGGATTCCCAAATCTTATCAATGGTTTTAGGAGTTAATGGTAGTATTATAATACCACGTCCATCCCTAACTTCCTTACTCGAGGGTTGTGGTTTTCAGCACATACCCACACTAGTTTGGGGTATTGAGATGAAGGGAGAAAGGTGGATTCTAGGGAAATTTAAATTTCATCTATCTTCTTCATAATCTCACTTTTATCACTAGCATGCAACCTTTGAATAAATTCATCGAAATCTACATTTTCTAGGTTCATCTCAGTGATGAAATCTAGGATGGAAACAAAGTGAGATGTGGTTTAAGTTCCACTCATATTAATATTAAATTAACGAATATGAGAGGGAAACTAACCTTTCCTCGAGCACAGGATTGATGGGAATCAAGATAATTCCATAATTTTCCTTCTTGTCTCGACATGACCTTGTATTACAGTAATCAAAGGGAGATTAAACTTAATTACTTACCTGTACACTAAACAATTGCAATTCCTTCTTTCTAATCCAACGGGAACTTGAGAACATTGTTTGAAGCTTCCACTAAGTTCATTCCCAAGAATTAGGGATTTCTTCTTCGTCTCAGGGTTTTAATGGGCTTGATCTCTTTGAATCCAATTGGTAAAGTGAAGGATTCGGTCAATTTCTTGTTCATATAGGTCCCCACATGATTTCATTAATGACAAAATATTCTCCTGCTTCTTTTATATTCATGGTCATTGATCTAATTCCCAAGTTTAAAAGGGGGCCTTACACATGGGCATATTTTCCACTTGTCTTTTTCCACGGGCTAGCATGGTTAGGGAAGCAATTGGAAATTGCATAATAGCTTCTGAAGTGCTAACTGCGGGGCTAAAAAGTTGCCCCAATGTTGAGATGCCACCACAAGCTACCACATATCTCTTTTATCAGGCCTCAGGATCGGGGATGTAGTTTTTACCCTCACAAAAATGCAAGAATTCCAAACTAATCTGGTGCAAAATAGCCCTACATGTCAACTGTCCTTTCTTCATACGCCACCTCGTGTCCTCATCTATTATGCTTCTGGGCTCTGGGCCATGCTTGTAATTTGTAACTTTGTATAAGATGTAAAAGTGCACCTGAGGCCCGTGTATCGCCAAATTCTTCAAATATTCCTTCCTGTTAGGTATCAGGGATATAACTATAGTTTGTAACCACGTAGAGCTACCAACCTGTAAAATTGCAGGGAATGTATTTCTAAAGGCATAAGGCGTTCACTTGATGGATGAATTATATTTTCAAGATCCCCACAACATCTCTTATGCCCTCAAACCTGAAAAAACATCCCATTAAATCAAGAAACATGAAAAATGTTAATTTGTTTAGAATAAACATGACCATTGGATCGAGAACAAACCATACTTGGTTGATTTGAGACTCGGGAATATTGAACTTCATTTTGAAGGCTCAAATAGTGATTTGAATAGTTAAGAAACACCACAAACATAAGGAGGAAAACAAAACATGTCATGATTTACAACATAATAAAATCAAGAACCAACATATTGTCACAAGGATGTCTATAAATTTTAAGAGCTTGGATCGAGTGATGAATGAGTTAACTTGCCTTGGATAGGTTCTCCCAACGAATGCATCCTATGTTGGAAATTTCCATCCTTTGTTACTTTGACCTACAACTAAATTATGACACTTAGTGGGATAATGTCTTTGGATATATGATTTTTGTTTGTATTCTCATGATTTTTCTTTTATACCTATAAATATCTTCATATTGTGTTGAAATCCTTGATCTTCTTATTTGTCCTTAAATGGGTTAGGATACAATTGAATTGACTTCCTCAACACTCCCATAATGTTGAGAACTACCGTGTAACACTTCTTTGAAGATTCTTTAGACCAATGCAATTCTCCCTCATGGTACGTTTATGAGAATGAGTGAAAAATATATACATTGAATCCCTAATTAGGCCTTCAATAATTGGCAATGACACTTAATTTTAAACTTAGAATATGATGATGATCTTGTGTAGTAAAAGATAATGTATTCACATTCGGATTTTTTTGTAATGTGGTCCACAAAAATATGCTTCAATGATTGGCCTTAAATTCCTTCTTAGAGTATGCTTAGATATGGGATCCCATATATGTTCCTAATAGGTTAGGGGTCATGGGTTTATATAGGTTACTTGTGTAAATAATTGATTTCTCAACCCACCCTAATTGACTAAGGTAACATATGCATTTGAAAATATGAAAATTGAAAGTACAATTGACATGTTCACCAACCTTAAACAAATTCATAAGCCAAACCTCTCCTTGAATGGTGAACCTTACTAGGTTTAGGGTAGAATCTACTTAGAGACATCGGGTAAGTTCTTAAGATTTGAAAGATGTGTTTTGTATAATGTGCATTGGTTCCAGAGGTGTCAAGTTGAAGAGAAAGGTATGAACTAGTGGATTGTGAGTGTGTGAATTGATTTGGATGCCTTTATATTTAGTAAATAAATGTAAATGAGATGATGTATAGATAAATGATTATTTCAAACTTCTTTAGGACTAAATTTTAGGTACTACAATTTCCCTCATTTTAATTTAATAATGAAATTGTTGGATAAAAATTAAAAGGGATAAGAAAATGCAAACATATCACTCCCGATTTAGGGTGTGTGATTTATGTAAATATGAAAAGTGCGCCCCCACTTTAAAAATTTGTGATATGCAAATCTCTTGGAAAATTCATCTATTAATGTTTAGTAGAGATGTACAAAAATTTTAATAAATGAAAATTTGAAATTCAAAATCATAAAATAGTTACACATGATTTCCCTCGGTGTGCCAGATAGGAGTTGATGATTAATATATGTGAAAACTAAACATTTAGGAAAGGTAATTGTTGTCTGTAGTATTTATGCATCATGGTTTATGTATATAACATTTAGGTATGTTACTTTCCATTATGTGTAGGATGTTGATATAAGTGTAATGGTGTGGATATATAAACTCGTAATATGTCATGAATAACTATGAAAATTCCATCACATTATGTACCCTATAACATTATGGCTATGATCTTTGTAAAGTATTAGAAGCACCCTCAATGTTCCCCCTTTTAATTGAGGTATGTTACAAAGGATAACTTAGCTCAAAATAGAAAGTGTTAATTTGTCAAAAAGTGTAGAACTAAAGCATCCAGGTGATGAACCGTATATAACATGTAAATTAATCATTGTGATGTAATAATTGTGTGCATCAAATATGATCATTTAAAAATAATTAGGAGATACCATCTCATGGATAGAAATATCATAATCACATCGATAATTTAGATAAATCACTAGTTAAGAGCGTATTATTGAATGATAGAGTAATATGATATTAAACATGGGAATTGACGCCTAATGGATCCTCTTGAGGATTTTCTTTGTGGATGAACCTTCAAGAGTCATTGGATACCTTAGGTTAGTGGGACTTGCACCCTAAGGTAACCTCTAGGTTTTAAAGAAGTTGGCTCTTCTCTATGGTGCGAGATAAGGGTAGAAGAAAATTGAAATAAAATGCAAAAATTAACTAAGGCGATGCATTGGAACAAATGTTAAAAGACTCATAGATAGATCCTGGGAAACTACTTAGAATAGTTCAAAGAGAATTTTATCATGATCTACTATTTTCAAAAGTATATTAGATTATCAGAGGTCGAGGAGGTATAAAACATAACAATATGCAGATAATAGATACGTAAAGAAAACCCAAGGGCGTATAGCATGATAGATCTTCAAACTTATCTAAAAACTACTAGAAGTGAAAGAAGAAAGACACAAAATATTGAAAGCTAAGATGCACAGAACAAGAACCCTTTATTCATAGAGAAAATCATACATAAGGCTGATATGGCATAGATTACAAATTCTTTCTACGATAGATTCTTACTAAGGCTAGCCAATACAATTCACCGAGTCCAAATCTCTTTTCACGGCTCCACATTTTTTCCTAAATTTTCTCCTCTCTTTGCTCCCGAATCGAACGTTCATTTATAGATCTTCTTGGCTCTTTCCTCAATGCTTGGAATCATAACTTTTACGAACAACATTCAATTTCCTTACAACATCATTCATTTTTGGGTCAATATCTCAACTACATGTTGTTGATATTTCTTCTTTCCTTCAATTCATCCAAATCGGCGCTTCTTCATTAGGAGATGATCCTTTTCTACCAAATAGAGGTCATGTACTTACTTGGGGGCCTTCCTCCTTTCTCTTTACTTGAAATTGTGCTTAGGTGGCATGTGGAGACCTTGTGAGTCTCCACTATGTTTTTGAATTTTCAACCCATCGGGGAAACCTTGTCGGGCCGGGACACATGGTCGATACGACGCAAGTTTGAGAACATCCTTTCTCGCTCCATGTTATGAGTGCACCAAAGGGACGCCTTGATACCTTTGCATTCAAATTCATACTTAGTTGATTTTAGACCCAAGCAAACAAAATAAACTAGTGTCGAAGCAACAAAAGATGGTGGCCATTAAAAAGAGTCGTATACAAAAAAAACTCTACAGTTATGGCAACTCAACAAGGGACTCTATGACACTCTCTTGGAAGTATCCGATAATCTTCTCAGCCTCAAAAATTCAAAATGTGGCTCACAAAATGCCACTCAGAGCTACTGCAAAGTAGTCATATATTTGAGCCATTCCACCTCTGTAGGATAGGTCCTTCTTTGCAAGGCCTGGAAGGCTCGGTCTAGCTCAATTATCTCATTATGGGAAAAGTTTTGGAGACTCTGTATGACTGCGTGCAAGTGGAACTCTAACTGCACGATGGGGTTCAAAATAGCTTCCACCTTGGTAACACTGGAGCTCTCCTTTAAAGACTGAAAGATAGTCTTGTCTTGTCGTTTAACGAGCAAGAGCTATTGAATTTGGTCCCTTGATAGATGTAGAGTCAACGAGGAAGGGGGAAGGGAAGCCTAAGCTGGAATAATTCGTCGATACTCTGCTTCCATTATTTGATCCCCTGTCGGAGCTGAGCCAAGAGATTTTGGCATTTGATAGAGGCCTTGTTGCGGCTTAGGATCTCGTTGATTTTTGCAGCAATCATCCACCTTTTAGTGATTCCTACTCCTTGTAGGGTGGAGTTGGAAGCGTCATAAAGTTTTTGAATCAATAGTGATGATTTAGGGACCTTGGTGGATACTTCATTATTGATGGTGTAGGTTATGCTCTCCACATTTGAGCACAATAGTTGCACATCGAATATAAATATAAGTGCGGGGGCTAAATTTATTGTCGTAGTGGCAATTTGGTCACAGCATGAAGCATACAACTCCTACACTAATGTTATAATTCCCCCTTTCTGGGGTTTTTGTCCCAATTTATAGGCCATATCCTTGACCGCATCCTCAGATGATTTCAACTTTTTTTAGAGGCTACATTTTTCTGCCTCGACGGTGCGTAACTTGGCGTAGATGGCAGCCACCTCTTCCTTTCTTGAATCTACCTCATGTTGGAGGGCTCCCTTTTCATGCAAGAGAAAATTGGCCACGGCCTCGGATGTGGCAAGTTTAGTCTTGCTAGAGTCTTAGTTTCGCCCGAGAAACCTCAAGGAATTTTTGTGACAAATCTTCCTTCAATTCCTTTTAGAGTTGATCTATCTCTTTTCCCTTACTCTTTATCGCATCCTGATGATTGGCCAAATTGGCCTTATCCTACTGAGAGGCTATATTGCACCTTTTGAGCTGGTTGTTGAGCTTAAGGTAGTCTGTTGTGACTACCGTTGTTTCATTCATTAATTTGACCTTGTCCCGAGGCTAAAACTCAAAAAGGTAGACCGCAACAACGTTGATAGAGTAATCATCCGATCGCATCTGTTTCGTGGGTTTGGATACTTGGGGGACAAGTCATGCGATAGTCAAGGAGATTTTTTAATGGTCATACAATTACCACATCCGCTTTTTCACTCCTGTTGACATTTCTTTCTTCTCGTTTTCCCTTTTGTTGTCTCGAGAGGCCTTAACATACTCAAATTGACTCAAAATTTGGAGGGAGAAGGGACAACCCCACTCGTGAATGGGAACCTGACTGAAAAACCATAAGGAAAGGTAACTTGTGGTTGAGGCATCAAAGTTACCAGGGCCAAAGAAGGGCTTGTTAACACACAGGGAGAGAAGTTAGAATCATGGAAGGAATTTGAGGCATTATCAAGGGGCTCTGAGTGGAGGGAGAGTATGAGATGGGGTGACTGATAAGGGCATACTTCCAGAAGGGGGAAATGGTGGTGGAGGAGGAGATTGAAATAGAGCCCTAGGAGGAGGAAGAGGGGAGGGGAAGTAGGAGTCACGGTCAACTTTAGATTTTTACGCAGGGGGCTCAAAGTGTCACTCCCTCCATGGGTTCCTTGATCTTGGGTTGGAGTTGATAGTGAATGAAAGTACCATAAAATTAATCATCCACCCTTCTATGGTACTTTCATTCACTATCAAATCCTCGTAGTGGGTTGAGTTGTGACCCAAATAAGGCCATCTTATCAACCTTTATATTTTTGTCTTGGGGGATGAACTTGATATACAAGGCTTCAAAATATTCAATGAGATCACATACCCTATGTCAATAGGACCTTATTCTTGGGTTTTTTGTGGTGGCAGTGTTCCTTACCTGTGTCACCACCAATTCTGAGTCATCAAAGACTCTCAACTATTTGATGCCTTATTTTTATGTCATGGTCAAGCCATGTACTAAGGCCTCATACTCTGCTTCATTACTAGTACAAGAGAACTAGAAGCAGAAAGCCTCGAGTATCTTCTTTCGCTTGGAGATAAAAAAACATATTTGGATACTAAGCCATTTTTGCTTTTAGCCCCATCAAAATGTAGGGTCCATATCTAAGAATCTCTGGCAGGATTCTCTTCTCTTTTATCTTTTCCTTTTACCACCTTTGGAATCGTGGAGTCTTCGTCAAAGATGACATAAGTACCCAAACCAATGGAATCAAAGTTCTCGAAGGGATCACCGGGGAAGGTTGGCTAGATGACCACCATTTTGAAGATTATCCTCCTCTATATATGATTCCTCTTCTCTGGTGATCATAGCATGGGAAGCCTCAAAGCCTGAGGCCACTTGGTCCGTTATATGTTCTTTGGCAAGGGGTTCTGATAATACCTTCATCTTAGAGTCGTACTTGGTCTGCAGAATCATATGGGACCAATTAAGAGACATATAACCTCCTATTTTAGTCAGTGTGAAATCGCGTGAGAGACACAGTTCAAAGATTTGCGGAACATCGATTGCTACTATGTCCTATGGAATGGTTATGTTTGGGCAGGAATAGAGCTACAACAGGAGTCCCTTGATAGCTCCTATGTTTTGGACTGATTTTCCATCTAGTTGCATGACTCCTCTCTTTAAGGGTTCATATTTAATTCCCAAGGTATATGTAATTGCTTTGGGCATGACTGTAGTGATTGCACCGAGTCTATCATGGAATTATGTAATAATTTCCTACCTATGATAAGAGTCATAAAAAAGGGGTTAGGCCTTGGTTTACTTACCTCTCCCTTTTGATTTAATAACACTACCTCTGTTGGGGCTCGAATCGCTTTTACATGTTCCTTCTCTTTCCCAGAGGTAGTTGGGTCATCATTTGATTTAAGTGCTTCTTGGAGCAACTCCTTTTGTTCTGGAATGCCTATAAGATCCCACAAGGATGCATTAGTCGGCGCTTTCTTGAGTTGTTGAACCACATTAATTGGTTTGAGTTATGATGCCTTAGAAAATGACTGGTGTTTTACTCCTTCAATAAAGCGAGGGTGAGGAGTATCCCGATTCGAATAGTTCTCGGAGCTTCTTTTTGACCATCGGCGATGAAACTATGATGGTTAGAGACTCCTTTTGCATCTTGTTGATCATGCTTGGGATAGGAGTGTCTGTCTCTATCATCCTTTTTTGAAGCGAGTGTTGTAATTAAATTAAATAGGTTTGGAAGAAGCTACCTCATTCGTAAATATGAATTCTTCTCCTTCTATCCAAGAGAAAATCACATGTTCTGGTGCAATCTCTGCTTCCTATTCCAGGACATCCCTTGAATCTATACAACAAAGGCTGCATTTTGGACTCCCACAGACTAGTAAGGTCTTGATGTGTTAACATCATAGCCTTCTCTTGCTCTTTGTTTGGCTACCTTTTGTTGCAAATTTCCTTAGGGACAGTCTCTTGGCATGTGGGATGTATTATAGGGGAAACACCATGCGTTGGGATCTTCTGCCAAATTATTTTGCCCAAGTACCATTTCTCTTCGCTATTGGGTGGAATAGTTTGGAGTGGTGTTGGCACCAGGATGAGTTAGTTAGACAATTTTGCAAATAATGATCTCTAAGTATTTTGTTGTTGAGAGGATAGGGAGGCTTGTCACCTTGATAGCTTTGATAATTTTGTCTTGGGTAAGCACTTTGATTCCTTTTAAGATTTACTATCTCATTAGAGAAGTTTCTAAGGATATTTTTGACTTCCTCCATTTCAGAAGAAGAGGATGATGACGATGTATTGGGAATTGGTGTTGGTTGAGAAGATGGGTAATTATACAGAGACATAGGGGCTTGAGTAGAGCTCGGGACTTGTGCTTGTAAGATAGGAGCTAATTCGGGGTATATTGGCAAAGGGGCTCGAGGGAAGCTTACCGACATCTATTAGATTGTTCTCGGCTTGGGATACAATATCATATGCTTATGGTAAATAATACCCTCCTAATGATTGAATCATCACAAAAATATCTGAATTCATAGCTTTTAAGTAAAAATAATAGCCATACCTACAGGTGGCCTTGCTAGAGTAGGAATCCTCTACCATGTTTTGTGAAACCTGGTGTTAAAATCATTCATGAGCTCTTGTGGGCCCTTCTTGATGTTGATAAGTTGTTGTAGGAGCGAGGATCTATCCCCTTTCTCACTGAATCTTGCTACCAATACATTTCCCAGTTGGTCCCAAGTGCCGATAGTATTAGGAGTCAAAGATCGGTACCAATCCATAGCCTTCCCTTTAAAGGAAGCAACTAACAACCATAAGGCAACATCCTATTCCCTAATATAATGTACCACACATATTTCGCTACGTCTTGGAGGTGTTCCTCTGGATTTTTGAAGTCTTCTCCACTAAATTTTGGCAGCGCTTTTAGTGCGTTAGCTAGAATAGGATTCCACACCACCGGGGGCATGGGTAGGATGAGCAGACTCCCTTGATTCCATGAAAAAAACTATCTCGGAGGTTGAGCTTGGAGGTGAGCCATTATAATAGGTATGAGGGTTCTAGTTGACTGTAAGAAGGGCCTACCTGGCAGAGGTGTTGAGAGAGTTTGGTTCGGAGGAGATGGAGACCTCTGGATCTATCTACCTCTTCTATTACATGGTGGAGATAATTGTAAGTATTCAAACACACATTCCTCCCTTATCCTCACTCTTTTGCATTCATTTTGTAAACTAGAGAAGACCAGACTTAGTACTGCTGAAATCAGTAGATCTTTGTCGATGAAATATCAAGGTATGTAGATATTTGTGACCCACCCAAGGCGTGCCAGAAAATTGTTGATGTATATTTGTGGATGAACCGTTAGAGTTGTTGGATACCTTAAGTTAGTGGGACGTGCGCCCTAAGGTAACCTCCAGTTTTAAAGAAGTTGGCTCTTCTCTATGGTGTGAGATAAGGTTAGAAGAAAATTGAAATAAAATGCAAAAATTAACTAAGGCGATGCGTTGAAATAGATCTTAAAAGACACAAAGATAGATCCTGGGAAACTACTTAGAATATTTCAAAGAGCATTTTAACATGATCTACTATTTTTAGAAGTATCTTAGATTATCAGAGGCCGAGGAGGTATAAAACATAACAATATGCAGATAATAGATACATAAAGAAAACCCAAGGGCGTATAGCATGATAGATCTTCAAATTTATCTAAAAACTACTAGTAATGAAAGAAGAAAGACACAAAATATTGAAAGCTAATATGCACAGAACAAGAACCCTTTATTCATAGAGAAAATCATACATAAGGCCGATACGACACAAATTACAAATTCTTTCTACGACAAAGAGTCTTACTAAGGCTAGCCAATACAATTACTGAGTCTAAAATCTCTTTTCACTTTGCTCCAAGATGTTTCTTTCCTAAATTTTCTCCTCTCTTTTCTCCTGGATCAGAATGTTCCTTTATAGATCTTCTTGGCTCTTACTTCAATGCCTAGAATCAAACCTTTCACCAACAACATTCAATTTCCTTACAAGATCTTTCATTTTTGGGTCAATATCTCAACTATGTATTGCTGATATTTCTTTTTGCCTTTAATTCGTCCAACCGGCACTTCTTGATTGCAATGATCCTTTTTCCGCCATGTGGAGGTTGTGTGCTTACTTGAGGGACTTCTACCTTTCTCTTTATTTGAAATTGTGCTTAGGAAATACATGGAGACCTTATGAGTCTCCGCTATGTTTTTGAATTTTAAACATGTCTGGGCAACCTTATCGAGCCGGGACACATGGTCAATGTGGCGTAAGTTTGAGAACATCCTTTCTCCGATCCATGTTCTAAGTGCACCAAAGGGATGCATGGACACCTTCCACATTCAACTTCATACTTAGTCGATTTTAGACCCAAGCGAATAAAAGAAACTAGGGTTGGGGTGACAAAAGACGGTGGCCGTTAAAAGAGTCTTATAAAAAAGAACTCTACATATCCATTGGGACATATGAAACAACATGATAGACATGACATAATAGTCCTCTCATATAACAAATATAACTAACCATACATAATAAGTTGACCAAAGTGTTAATAGTAGTTAGTTATGTGTGTAAATCAAATATGTGTCAATCAATCTTTCATGTGAAATGTACAATCGATGTAAGTAAATTACTTAGATATATCGGAAGAATAACATCAATAGAACACCAAAGAAAACAAAAATAGAGAGATAATATGAGAATATTCAAGTATAAAAGACTCATCCACTTCGAGGGGAAAACCTCCACACCTTACAATAGGACTCAAATGCTCAACATGATGATGACCTACTAGTTATGCCTCTTATATATACCATACTTATGCTATGTAAACCACCATTGCTGACCTACTAAGCATATAAAATCATAAATAAATGTGACATGAAATGTTAAGAGATTATGTTAGCCACATGTCGACTATACATATAATAATATATGACATAGGATTAAGGGTGTAGCATGCCCCTCCCATTCAAAGAAACATTGTCCCCAATGTTGACCATTTTTGGATGTTGCTTCAAACAAGCATAGTCCTTCATGTTAATGATCTATCGATGTTAGTACAAGACATATTCCTCCTTCCATTTTGTTTCTTAATTATTTTGATATTTTAATTAATTGGATACTCTTTAATTAATTTTTTTCTTCACCCTCTTAGAGTTCATTTGAAGACTTTCTCAAGTTCCAAACTAATTTGACCTTATTTATCTAGCTCAAGTAAATATTTTGGGCTGAAGTGCAATGGCATTATCCAAACCGAAAATTTGATTGTTATGTGACAATGGAAAAATATATTTGAGACTAGAGAGTATCTCTTGGTGGTGCTCATTGTGTTCTTTGTCTACTTGAATCTTTGATTAGATCTTCTAGGTTGAGATGGTGGATGATGGATGGAGTTCAAGAGACATTTTAAAAGAAGTGTCACTCATAGGTGTTTTATATAATGACATGTCCTCAATAATAATTGAATACTTTTTCATCCTTACCTAAGAATATGGTGGTATGTAGGCAAGTAACTATTTTTCTTCCATTGAAAATAATTATGTTGTAGGGCCCTTTATTATCTATATTTGATGAGAGCTCACCCTTTGAGGTGACTTTACACATAACCCTTTCAACTCAAACATATTTCCATTTGAACAAAAAATGCATGAATAATTTATGTAAGTTTATTTCAATCGCGACCAAGGTTGTGAGCCATTAGAATCCAAAAGAAGTTTCTCAAAGCATATGAATAGAAAAAATAGTTGAATATAGTTTGTAATATCCCATTTCAATTTTGATACCATGGAATTTCCCATAATAACTAATTGTACCTCCATCTACAACCATTTCATAAAATTATAGAGTTGGGTAAACAAAACCATTTAGACCCGCCATCATCTTATTATTGATAAATTTATGTGTGCTCCTCGAGTCAATCAATAATATTACTTTATATTCCTTTAGAATACCCCTTAGCTTGATGGTTTATGGGGATATAACACTTGAAATTACATGTCAAGAAATAGTAGGTTGGGATCCCCAAACCCTAGTTTGTTCATAAGTTCTACTTATTTTTATTCATCTTTGACTTCATCTTCAATAGCCTTCATGTAGAACAACCTATTTTCATCACATCTATGTCCTTTGTTATATTTTTTATCACAATTGAAACATAATATTTTTCTTATTTCTCTTCAATTTGTTGAAGATTTAATTTGGTAGGTGAGGAAAAGACTATGTTGGAATGTTATATGTTTGAATGTGTTATGTTGGTAGTTCAAACGTGCACCCGCATCTCGGATCTGGAAGAGCTAAGTTTTTTGAGACAAAAATGAAACCATCCCCAAGTTGTGGGACCTTGCACACTTGGGATGGATCTCTGAAGAAGGCCGATTCCTCTACCTACCTCTAACATTACTGCTACTCCTAATGTTGAAAGTAAATCCTATACTAAACATGCCAAGGGACTAGGGATAGAAGAATGTGCAGAAAGGGGAAATCCTAAGCTAAGGAAGGTGATAACACCAAGGAAAGGGTTGATCTCTCTCCACGAGTGATGAAGGAAATAGAGAGGACATGGGAGAAGAGGGTGGATGCACGCACCACAGAGCAACATGCAGGCTCAGCCTTCCAGTGTGCACAACACATGAACACGGAGGCGCAAGTGGGAATAGGCAAGCATGCTAGAAAACATGAATAGAGGTGAGATGCAATGAAAACAAGAAAGGGAAGAAAAGAGTTCCACAAAACATGATTTTATTGCTTAAGTAAGTGTGCGGTCATTTACATTGCAGCAGGAGGTGAGAATACATTGCAGAGACCATGCCAAGGTTTGAGGCCTGTGGGAAGTTAGCCACTATTTTAGCATGGTGTCATTACAATAGAGAGGGATGTTTTTACAAAGTAGAACTTTATTATTTATAGAAGAAGACAAAGAGAAGAGAAGGAGAAAGAGAGGGAAAATCAGATTCAAATCTTCAACCACCAACAACAAGTGATAAATACCTACAAATTTGCCTGCAAGGATATCATATGTGCTTCCCCATGTCTGTTTGGTGTGTAGAAGAAGGAAGAAAGAAATATCTGATTGAAATCTGGTGGTTGAGTTCGATTAGATGTTTGTATTGATGATCATAAAGATGTTTCCTATTTTTCTACCTACCAAATCCTGCCTAAATCTAATTTTGAAAATTCCAATGTGTAGCTAATGTTAGCTTTCAAATGAGACTAGGCACATGGGAATCTGAGCACTGCAACAAAAGTTATGGTTGTTAGAATTCTACATGTCGCTCTGACACCGAATGACACATGGCGCACTTGCAGATTGACTAAGGAAATCGACCAACTGTTCATTTGATTTTTCATTTCGCCACGTGTCACGAATTGGTTGGTTGTCAGGATTCGATGCCTTTTGGTGCACTTTGATAGGTTACTTGTAACACACTCAAGTTTGATAGATGACGTGGCACATTGGTGACATGAAAGTAAAAGGCGGTGTGCGAAGGCACAGAGAAAGGGCACACAAGATTGTGTGCACGAAAGCAAGGTGCATAACTACAGGAGTAGAAAAGTATTTAAATGGGGCACATGTATTCAACTAAGGAAGGGAAAGTGATGGAAAATAGAGAAGGGGCATGCAACATAGATTAGAGTATGTAAGCACGTAGGAGGAATATCGGGGACAACCATTTTGAGGAAAGTCTTCAAAGGTGCACACAAGGAGTGCACGATAGGATAGGAAAGAAATCATTTGCACAGGAGGAAGGTGCAAAGGGGAAATGGAAGGAGATATCAAAATGCAGATAGAAGGGGAACAAAAGCAAGGAAGCAAGGAATGAGGGGTGTGCGGAAGAACTGCAACCATGCAAATTGTGTCAAGTGAGAAAGCTTGAGTGTGCGCAATTAGAATGTGAAACATCGTAGTCGAATGAAAATATAAGTTATCCAGATAACTGGGAGAGTTATTTAGATAACAAGAACATATTTACAAGGAGCTAATATTTTCTATCCATTACATCAAGGACTGCATTTTGGGACCGCCTACTTCACTACATAGGAGTGTCTATTCTGAATTCCATACCACACAATTTGTATTGGGATAAAGTAATTTTAGCCCACTATTCTTTGTGCAACTAGAACTAGGGCATTCTAGCTCAAGGGACATTATTCCAATACACACACACACAAGAACTACATTGAGTCTAAAATTTAGTGTAGTGCTTGATGAAAATCACATTGGGGTGGTCATCGAGGTCATTCCAACTTAAGAATATGCATATTTTTATTCATCTAATGTGTGCTTGAGTATGGTACAGTAGCTAGGGTTTGTTTTAAAGGTATAGGTTTGACCGAGAAAACTTATAGCAAACCTAATGTGCCCTAAAATGAACAAGAAGTGACAAGAAGAAACACAGAAGAACCATGACCAAATCTATTCCCATGAGACACACTAGCACCCATAATAAATGTTAGTACTCGGGTGGTCATGTCCTCTCCCAATAGATTTTGTCCTGAGATCATCAAATCCTACTCTAAAAAATAAAGCTTATATAGTCTAGGATTTGCCTTTTGTTATGATCCTAATGTGTGGATTCACTAGCTCCTTCAGTTTTGGTTTAATGGTTCGATTACAAGTGATATCAAAGCTGCGATCTCAACCAAAATTAGGTCAAAACCTATTTTTCATTTTAGCCATATCTTGGGAAAATATGATAATTTATCAACTAAAATTTTACAAAAGTTACGACACATATCAAGTAAGATTCTTAGAAAAATTCAGGATTTTAAGATCTAGTTTTCAAAAGTTAACGCCATTTCAGGTTTTTTTTAAATTTACTCCACATACCACAATTGTTGAACTTTTCAAAGTTATTTACATGTTTGGAAATCTCTATAAAAATAATAGGGGTTTATTGTTTGTAATTTATAATTTAATTCCAAAATAATTCATAAATTAGACACTTAAATCTTGATTAAAGGAGTTTATTCTAGAAACTTTAATTTTTGCATCATGGGGATGATTTTCTATGTAAAGGGTGAGGTGGATGCTAGAGAATGGTGGGCTGAATTTAAGAAGATTTATTTTTCATCTTGTTGGTTGTCAAAATAGGACTTTAATGCAAGCAAATAGTCAGGGGATGAAAGTCCCTCCTCTTTGATGGGAGAGGTGCCCTTATTGAAAGCAAGTAGCAAAACTATTCACAAATGTACAATTTTCTACTTCAATGAGGAACTCTGATATCATGAAAGTGTTTTAATGCCAAGATAGATTATCAATACAAAGGAACAGAAGAACTAAGGGAGGGAAAAAGGTAGAATATAATAGCACCCTTCAGGAAGTATAGATAGCAAAATAGTTCCTTATAAATGTTGAGCAAGGACAATATATAGAACAAAATCATTCATATTAAAACCACTAGATGTTATTTCACTAGACACAAAGTTCCAAAGATAACATCCACAAGAATACAAAGCTTCTTAATGCAATAAATTAATGATTCACAAATTTCAGACAGATAAGAGAGAATAAATAGATGCAGATAGAAATAGGAAGGGAAATCTTCTATATTGATAGCTTTTAATTCTTTTACACTTTCAAAAATAATCAGAGTTCCAGCCCCTTGGAATGGCGAGGAGAGCTCAATATATAGCTTACAAAAGCGGTTACATTTGGTAACCATTTCTTTTAACCAAAAGATTAATTAAGGAAATGCACAATACAAAGTCCTTAATTAATTTACAAGGAGATCCAAACTATAGATAGAAAAGGAGAGTCAAGAGCCAGAAGCAGAGACATCCGGTTGTGGCGGAGGAGGGCCCACTACTTTGAGAATCCGATGCCTGAATCTCTTCAATGCTTCCGCTATCTCCATGCCTCTTGGAATTGTTGTGTTAGCAGTAGCATGAGTCCATGTGCCAAGGCATTTTTCCATATCTTTGTCAAACTCGGTATGCTCTAGATACTCCTTATTAGCCTCGGCTATAGCTGAATGGAGAGAACAAATGTCCTTCATTTTCTCTTTTGTGATTGAATCTTCTTTGAATAAATCATCCTTGACAAAGGTTTTGAACTGAGCCTTGATTTCTTGAAGAGAGAGGGATACACCTGTAGCTTCATCCTAAAGATGGCAGTGGATATCTTTGAAGGCAGATAAAACACAAGTTTTAAAAGACTCCCCTTTTTGCCATACATTCCTTAATTCTCCCAGTGCTTCTTCTAGAACCTTTATTTTCCATTCAATGCTAAAGATCCATGTCCTTGACAGGTTATTCTTGACATCATCAAATACATTATTGGCTATCATGATCCTCTCGTCAGTTTGACCCATTAGATGGAGATCTCGTAATACAACCACTCTGCACCATCGCCTCCTTATCCTGGCTTTGATTGAGGAAGTGAGTTTCTGCTGCAGCTTGATCACCTTCTCATTAGTTTTGAAGGCTTCCTCAATGAAGTTTAAACCTGCTATGATCATATCATCTACCATGGCCTCAACAACCTTCCCATAAGTAGAATACTTATGTATGTCTTTGATGCTTTGAACCTCATCTTGGCTGAGAACAATGGGAGGTGGGAGAGTAGCCAATGGAGTTGGATCCAAAACTTTATCTTTGGCCAATAATGATATGATAAAGTTGGAAAGAACTTGATTCTATTCTTCCAACTGCTCCATGGTTTGCTTGCCTTTCTCACCCGCTCAATAGCCCTTCCAAAATAAGCCCATGCTTATTTTTGGCTAACTCCTCCTCCTTTTCCTTTTCTGGTACTTAAAATGAATTTTTGCATGCTTTAGGGACTCAAAATTTTCTAGGTATGTTTTCATCAAATAGAGGATTTTCTCACCTTTCCAGAAAGGTAAAGAAGTCCTCCTAACTCCTTGTATTTTTTGAGTTATGGCTCGGTGGAGTTTGAAAGGGAAATTTTTCCTTGGGCGGGTCCCGGAGGTAAGGAGGAAAATTTAACCAGGAGTCTCGGGCCGGCGGAGCGGAGTTGGAAAATTTTGCCAAGGAAATTGGTGCCAAGGTTGGCTAAGAGACAAGGAGATAAATTTGGCATTTAGCCCTTTTGGGGAAAAAAGGCACAAAGGAAAATTTTGGCCCGCAGGCCCGAAGAAGGAATGAAGTGCACTCACGGGGCCAGGGAGAAAATTGTGACACTTAGCCTTTTTGGCTAAAAACTCAAAGTATAGAATTGGCCCGTGAGCCCACAAAGGAGAAGGATTAAATGTTGGGCCGCACCTCCATGCCGAATCAAAAGGTGCCACATGTCATCGGAGAGTGGGGCGTGGATAGTTTTTGGGAAATTTTCCCAATTTGAAATCAAAGGCACAGAGGGGTTAAATGTCGACTTTGCCCCCCTAGCCAAGAATTCTACACGTGTCATACGAACCTGAGGGGCCGTGGAGATTTTTGGAAAAATTTTCCAATTTGAAAAAAGGGAAAAATTTAAAGTTTGACCCTGCCGACCCCAATTTTGACCCGTTTTTCACCATTTTTGCCCTAATTTGGCCATAAAATTTCAAAAGGTCATATCTTTCGATCCAGTGGTCAAAATTCATCAAATTTGGTACCATTGGAAAGCTATCAACACCATCTATGCCATGGAAGATTCAATTTTAAGTTTTGGGAAAATTTGAAGGGAGAAAATTGAAGAAAAGTCTCGGCATGGGAAAAAACACATAACAGACATCCAACCACCAAAAATTAATGCAGTATGGCACCCATTTTTCTCCAACATGGTCGAATACATTGGAAAATGGATTTTGAGGTGCCCTTTCCATTTTAATGAATCTATCTTGTCGGTGGTTGGAGATCAAAAATCAATTTCCCGCATTTTTTTTCTTTCTTCTTTTTTTTCATCGTTAAAAGCCAGTTTTGGCTCATTTTGTAATGGTTGGACCCTTGCTTCCTTGCAAGCTCTATTTTCTTCCTTAGCAGGTAGATTTGTAGAATTTCAGACCTCCCATGGAGATTGTAACTCATTTTTTCCTCTTTGTCAATGGAACGTATTGTATCAAACTTGGAAATGATAATGTATGTTCTGTGATCGATTTTCAATCCTCTCATGCATTTATTATTGTCTTCTGATATTTCATTGCATTTTAGTAATTTGTGCATGTTTTGGTGTTGAATCTCCATGATCTATGTCAAATTTGCAAAGCAAGAATTCCAACACTCCTTTGGTGTATCACCATTCTATTTTTTTCTTAGTTTTGTTTCCATTTCCATGTTTTCTCTCAACCCTGTCTCCTTGGTAGTTTTAGAGTAGGAATTTTGAATCAGAACCTCTACAAAAATTGCATGCATACACCTAAACAGAGGAGTAGGAACCAGCCTCAATCTGGAGAGATTTTTCCCAATTTGCAAGGTCCCACACTTAGGGAAAACTCAATGTTGTGCATTCACACTAAATGACCATTTGACTACAAGTTTGAAGGTCATTTAGGGGTGTTGTGAATTTGCACTAACAGTTTTGGCACGGGTGGGACACTGGGGTTAGATATTTCATCTTCTCTTAGTGTCTCATGTAAACAACAACATATCTTACACCACCGTGTGCCACTAATAGTTTTGGCACCTGGTGGGACCTTAGAGGTCTTCCACTTCATTTTTTGCAGGTTGATGTGTTCCTGTTTAAAATTTCAGCCTTTGGAGGCACTTGCAAACACATCTGGTGACTCCATCTGATCAGCAACCCATCTCTGAAGTTGTAGACCTTCTTTCCATTCATTTTCTTTCATTTTTCATTCCATTTTTCATTCCATCTCTTCATTCTTCTTTCATCCATGAAGTTGTGCAATCATGACTTCATTTCCCTCATGGAATTTGCATTTACAATACAAGCAGCAATGTTTCCCACCTCCAACATGTTTTTCAAATCCTCCAAATCAGCATTTTGATCAAATTCAAAACCAATATGCATACCCATATGAGCAATGCCAAAGTCAGTTTGGCTATGAAGCATATCAAGCACAAGGGTACGCAGATTGTGAGGGCAGTCAAGAAGAAAATGTTGGATTTTTTGGAGAAGATCCAAAAGATGGAGGCAAGCATGGTGCAATCAAGGCTCAAGCACAAATGAAAGCATTTGGAATTGGTTGTAGGGCACCTTGTCCATGGGTGGGACCTTTTCCAAGGCATTATAGTCCTCAAGAGAAGCTTGACTTCATGGTTGAAATGCTGCCCCAACTTGCACAATGGATTGAGGAGATAGAGGCATATGAGAAAGTATTGAATCAACCTTGTCAATGGGTAAGTCACACCATCTCTTGTCTTTTTTTTTACCCTTTCTCAAGCTTTACCATTTCAACATGATCAAGTTTAAACTCCCCATCTTGTTGCCCCAAGTGTTAGTTCCATTTCTCCATCTCCTAGTCTTCCATCCCCCCATTTCAGTTCTTGCCCTTTTCCCTTCAAATAGCCATTCCCCTCAAAGAAACAAGATCCAAACCAGAAATGCCTTCCCCACCAACCCACCACTCTTCTTGCCTTCCCAAGTCCATGTTGGGAAGAAAACAATAAAAAAACCAGCCAAGGAGAACATCAAATAGAGGAACCCAATAGAGAAGAAATGATAGAAAATTTGAAGAGTTGGGCTGCTAAATTTGAGTTTTCAAAAATCCCCTTGATGGTGAAGCCAAAAGAGGAAGTTGGAGTTGGGGAACAAGTGGTAAACAAGGCTGATTTTATAGCAGCAGTGAAGCAAGAAAAACAATAGTTTGTTTGTGATGAGTTGGGTGTCCATGTTGGCACTTTGCCCAAAGAAAATGCTGATCCAATTTACACTGCAAAATCAGTCATTATGGAGGAAGAAAAACCAGCTCAAAATCCCATTTTTGAGGAGCAAATGGATGAGATCAAGTCAGTTTTTACAACAGCAGAAGAAGGAAGCATTATTGATACATTTTTGCTTTCATTTGAAGGGGCTGATTTGATTGATGAAGCCATTATGGAGGTGAACAAAACAGGTCCAAAGGCATTGAATTATGAGAAAGATGCACAAGAAACTTCATGTTTCTCTCCCACTTCATCTCTCCAAAAATCTGATTTTTTGGATGAGTTCGAGCTGCCAAGTTTCATGTTTGAAAATGAAGTTAAACATGGTGAAAGAAAATGTAGATTTGAAGGTCACCATGCAAGAGGAAGAGACTTTGTTGCAGCAGGACATTGAAGAGTTTGATTGCTTATCAGACTTAGAAGAATGTTTGGATGAGGAGCCAGCTGAAATTACAACATTCTCTTCTCCACCATTCATTCTTCAACATCAAGAGCTCACTGCCACAAAGGAGAACATTGAAAAACAACAACTTGCATTTTGTAATAGCCTTTTGGAACCAAGATTGGAAGATTTAAATCTTCCATGTACTTCATGGGAAAAGGAAGGGGAAAGAAGAGATATTTTCACCACTTCTTCCACACCATCCACTCAAGAAGGTCCACAAGAAGACTCCATTTTGGAGTTGAATTTTAGAGAAATGGGCACATCCAAAGGATTAGACCTATGCCCAATCAGTACTTGGCTTCATTAGAGCCAAAGGAGAAGCCAAAACTAGTCATGCCTACTTTAGGGCATGAGGATGACATCAAAGTACCAAGGGTCATCATCAACACCTCCAGGAGTCCAATGCCAGTCAACTTGAGGAGGTACTTCCCATTAATGTTGATACCTTGATGATTTGGGTGGAGGATAGGCTTAGAGTTAGTTTTCCACTCACAAGCAGCTATATTCAGTATCAAATCATTTACATGGCTGCCTCTCTTGAGAAAGGGAAGCTACTTCTCCCAACCAGTTGCAGGGTTTGTTTAGCCACCTTTGCTCCAGTTAGAGTAGAGTAGGTAGGTTTGTTTTCAGCAGAATAAGTGCTTGTGCACACTCTGCATATCCCACTTGGGGTATGTATGATTTTCATGTTTGTACATAGTTTTTGTGGTGCTGGTTTTGCTCTTGCACAGTGCATTGTTTTGGCTTTTGGTCACAACCGGTTTCAGTTTTCAGTGGTTTCCAAGAGGCTTAAAAGGGAAGTTTTCAAGTAGAGGATCAGTTTGTAGGCTATCTATCATGACTCCATGCCCAATGGATGCTTCAAGGTAGCTGGTATTTTCATCTAGTAGGTAGATGACCCCTCCGAGTCGCAAAAGTGTTATCCAAAATAAGCCCATGCTTATTTTTGGCTAACTCCTCCTCCTTTTCCTTTGCTGGTACTTAAAATGAATTTTTTTCATGCTTTAGGGACTCAAAATTTTCTAGGTATGTTTTCATTAGATAGAGGATTTTTTCACCTTTCCAGAAAGGTAAAGAAGTCCTCCTAACTCCTTGTATTTTTTGAGTTATGGCTCGGCGGAGTTTGGAGGGAAAATTTTCCCTGGGCGGGCCCGCGGAGGTAAGGAGGAAAATTTGCCAAGGAGTCTCGGGCCAGCGGAGTGGAGTTGGAAAATTTTCCAAGGAAATTGGTGGCTTGGCAGAGACAGGAGATAAATTTGGCACTTAGCCCTTTTGGGGAAAAAAAGGCACAAAGAAAATTTTTGGCCCACGGGCCCGAAGAAGGACTAAAGTGCACTCACGGGGCCAGGGAGAAAAGGGTGACACTTTACCTTTTTTGGCTAAAAACTCAAAGTCTAGAATCATCCCACAAGCCTGGGAAGGAGAAGGTTTAAATGTTAGGCCACACCTCCATGCTGAATCAAAAGGTGCCATGTGTCATCGAGAGAGGGGGTGTGGATGTGGTTTTTGGGAAATTTTCCCAATTTGAAAAAAGGAAAAGGGTTAAATGTTCGGTTTGAAGGAAGAAAATGAAGCACCCCCACCCATGCCAATCAGAATTTGACACATGTCATGTGAACCTGAGGGGCCATGGATATTTTTGGGAAATTTTTCCAAAAGGGATAAATTTAGAGTTTGAGCCCGCCGACCCCAATGACCCCAATTTTGACCTTTTTCACCATTTTTGCCCTAATTTGGCCGCAGATTTTCAAAAGGTCATATCTTTCGATCCAGTGGTCAAAATTCATCAAATTTGGTATCATTGGAAAGCTATTAAAACCTCTATGCCATGATGGAAGCTTCAATTTTGAGTTTTGGGCAAATTTGATGGAGAAAATTGAAGAAAAGTCTTGCACATGGGAAAAATGCAAAAAGACATCCAACCACCAAAATTAATGAAGTATGGCACCCATTTCTTCTCAAACATGGTGAATACATTGGAAAATGGATTTTGAGGTGCCCTTTCCGTTTTAATGAATATTATCGGTGGTTGGAGATGTAAAAATTAATTTTCCCGTGTTTTTCACCTTTCTTTCATTCTTTTTTTCATCGTTAAAAGCCGATTTTGGCTCATTTTGTAATGTTGGACATGTTCTTGCTCTTGCAAGCTCTTATTTTCTCCTTAGCAGGTGGATTTGAAGGAGTTTCAGACCTCCCATGAAGACTATAGCTCATTTTTTCCTCTCTACCATTTTAATGTATGTATCAAACTTGGAAATGATAATGCATGTCATGTGAATGATTTTCAATCCTCTCATGTGTTTATTATATTTCTTTGATATTTCATTACATTCTGGTAATCTGTGCATGTTTTGATGTTGCATCTCCATGATCTATGTCTATTTTGCAAAACAAGAAGTTCAGCACTCCTTTGGTGTATCACCGTTTTGTTTTTTTGCTTAGTTTTGTTTCCATTTCCATGTTTTCTCTCAACTCTATCTCCTTGGTAGTTTTAGAGTAGGATTTTGAATCAAACCTCTACAAAAATTTCATGCATACACCTAAACAGAGGAGTAGGAACCAGCCTCAATCTAGAGAGTTTTCCCAATTTGCAAGGTCCCACACTTAGGGAAAACTCCATGTTGTGCATTCTCTGTTTCCCCTCAAGAGGATCTACCTTGGTTCCTCAAATCATCTCTCTCAAACCAAACCTTAGCGATGATACATGAGCAATCATTCAAATCATCTCTCTCCTTCGCATACAAAGGTTTCTAAAGTGTGCTTGATTGATCTTTCATACTCAAAGGATTGCAAGTCCTCACCATTGTCCAAAATCCCTTCAGCACCTGGTAGAGATTGAGATCTAAGATTTGTTGTAGAGACAATCTACCAAAATGCCTCCTCCTGGCTTCAAAATCATCAACACAATCAGCCCAATAATCCTCAGTATCAGGACGATGATGATAGGTTATCCTGAGATTTTGATCAATGAATTTCTTTAGATCAAAGCAAGTCCTGGGTCTGAAGAAATGAACAATAAGAGGAGCAATAGCCCTTTCTATATTCTGGGCATCTAGAGTTGTCCTGCATGTATAATTCCCCAAAGTGATAGGGAAATGAAGACCAGTGATCTTCTTATCTTGGCAGGTTCTATGAAGTTTATCTAGCTGCCTACACACCTCAACTAAAGCCATTTTATCATTATAGAACATGGGAAGCTTGAGAGGTGTACTTTCAAAACATAGGCCAGTCGATGTATGAGAACTTTCAGAACTGGATGAAGAAAGCCCCATACTTATCTATCAAATCCATAGCCTCATCAGAGAACCTTCTGGCAGTGTCACCCTCCAAGAGCCTCACAATGTACATGGTGAAAGCATCATTTACCCTTCTGAAATTGTGATTACTAGCCTTGAGGGTAAACTGAGGGAAATATGTGTATATGGGCTCATCCTTCTTGCCCTTAATGTAAGTGAAGCCGAACCACTCCCGAGATGCTTTGTCAGGGTGTACATGAGATAAGAAGTCATGTAGAACTTCTTAGTTTGCTGAACATTTGACAATTGCTCAGTCAAGTTCATACAGATAATCTCAGCCCAATTAATGTTTTGCTTACCCTCGTAGATGATGTTTATAAAAGGGCACATCCAAAAATGGAAGTCGTTGGTAGAGGGCATTCCCATAATACAAGTGAGCAAGATGATGAAATCTGATAGTTCTTCATTGAAATCAACCCTGAACAATGCCTTGGAGAGTCGGGACACTCCCTTCTTAGGACACTTCAGCCATGACTTAGCTACTCGTGCCTTGTATTTCTCAGCTGTCTTGATCAAATAGGGTTTGAGCTTGAGCAAGAGTGAGAACAATGGAGTCTTCTATCTCAAGAATGCGTAGGGCAGCAACGATGGTGGTAACATCCAATTTTGCAATCAATTCTCCATGCACATTAACAACCTCCTTGGTATCCAAATTGAAATGAGCCTCGCAGTGAGCACGGTGTCGACACTGCACAAAGATAGGAAAACCAATAGCATAAGTGATTCCACTGTCATTGATCATTTGGGCCATGGGAGTAGGATTATCACATGCTAATCTACCCTAGAAATCATCGAAATCTAAGTGTTGAACTTTGTTATCTCCGATATTGGGTACAGAAGTCTCCAAAGGTGATAGATGCTCGTGCCCTTGAAACTTGATCTTCATTTTTACAAAGTGCACAGAAGAATGTCCTTCAAAGAATAGATTCATGATAAAAATGCAAAGGGATACAAGAAGATGAACAGATGACTCAATTGCAAGAGTGTAGGCAAGAGATAGTGAGCAAGAAATGTGTCAAATACATAGATGGTAGTCCCTTTAAATAGCCATTCAAGAGAGAGATAAGATCATAAATGCGCATTAAATACACCTTGCACCGACTCAAAAAAGGTGAAATGTGGGAAAAGCGTAAAAATGGCCCGAACGGTCCATGGGACATTGGGACATGAGGGACGCGAAAATCCGATTCGGCCGATGTGGGGAAAAAGGAGCACGGGTGGTCCAGGGACATAGAAACATGAAGGACGTGAAGACCCGATTCGGCCGATGTGGATGATGCGGGGAATCGGTGAATAGGAGGCCCAAACGTACTTGGGACAGATGGGCGAAAATGTCGATAAAGCTGACAGACAAGGACTCATGGGAAATCGGCCGATCAGTGAACAAAAGGCCCACCAATACTTGGGACATGAGGGACAAAATGTCCGATAGACCCACAAGTCACTAAAATGACCCCAATAAACGCAATTTTTGCCATCTCTTCAAATTTTTACTTCACTAGAACACTATTGAAGGGTGTCAACTCAAAATTTTCAAAATTTTCAACTTTCAAAAGAGGGGAATTTTGAGAGGACAACTGGCTCTTTCTGGGGATGACTTGACTAGATCACAAGAACGAGGTAAGACAAGAACTCAAGAAAACTCTGGGGAAGAAGACCAGTGCCTTATCCATTGGGCAAATAGAGTCAAAGGCAAATCAATACATAAGGCAACACACGGGAAAAACAACAAAGAAAAAGCGAGGAAAGGCAAACACACACTATACATAATATACAAAGGCCTTTTGGTTGTCAAAACATCTATATAGATAGGTATTTTTTTTCATTTTGGCTTGGTGTTCCAACAAATAGGTGGGCCTCTCGAATTGAATCAAGAGTGGTTATATTGGTCTTGGGAGAAAATGAAACAAGTTTTCTTGACTAGGTGGAATAAATAAGTAGGAGAGGAAGAAGAGGAATATGGAGAAGAAGAAGATGGAGATGAAGAAGAAGGAGAAGAAGGAGAAGGAGAAGAGGAAGAGGAAGATGAAGAAGAAGAAGAAGGAGGAGGAGGAGAGAAAGAAGATCAATTTGAATAAAAAATAGAGGATAAAAGTTTATATAGTGTGGCTCTAAAGAGGGAATATTCAATATTTCCATTCAAGAGTGTACTGTCAAAAAAATAATTTTCAGTGAGCTTTAATTGGATGGTAATCTCTCGTCTCAAAGAGAGTTTTCTAATTTCACATACCTGACACATTTTTGGATTTTGGAATGTCATTGCACAAATTTTTTCAGCCCAGATAGAGTTACTTGTGTTGGATAAAGAAGGCCAAATTGGTTTGGAACATGAGGAAATTCTTCATATGCAGAGGGTGAAGTGGAGAGTAATTATTGAGTATCTAATCAAGTGGAAGAATCAAGATAATGTAACGACAACATGGGAGGAGGAAGATTTCTTGTACCAACATCTAGAGATCATCAACATTGAGGACTACACTTGTGTGAAGAAGCCTCCAAAATTGTCAACATTGGGGATAATGTTGCTTTGAAGGGGAGGGGCATGCTACGCCCTTAACCTTTGTCATATATCGGATATGGATACCCGACATATGGCTAACATAATATCTTGTCGATCATATCATATTTATTTATGTTTTTATGTGCTTAAAGGGTCAAACTTATGGCTTTGAATAATATAGTAGGGTATATATAGGAGTTAGGAAATATGATGTTATGCTCTTATTGAGTACTTGAGTCTTATTGCATAGTTTGGAGGTTGCTACCTCAAAGTGGCTAAGTTATTCTACTTGCATCTTGTGATCATTTCTCTACATTTTGGTGTTATTTGGTGTTATATTGTTCTTGATATTCATATCTATCTAAGTTATTTCATTACAAGTGGTATCGGAGTGACCACCGTGTTTGAATCCCACTCAATTTGTTATGTCATGTGGCGGGGCCCATGGGGTGCCTAAAAATCTGTGAGAGTGGGAGTGCGGGCGCTGACCCAACCCAAGATTGGGCTCTCATGGAAGCATGGTGGGATGTTATGATCCTGGTGTGTGGATTCACTAATGCCTTGAGTTTTTAGGGTAATGGTTTGTTACACCTTTCCAAACTTAATCATCATTCTAGAATCATTCCATACCCACAGCTACAAGTTGATTCATTCTACAAACCTTGTCCATCATGATTGCTTATATTTATATATCTAGATCTTTCTTGAATATTGTTACATGTATTTGATAATCAATGTCCTTAGATTTAAATTTCATTAAATCACATTTATACACCTAATTTTTGTAAAAGACTATTTAATTTCTATGGTGTTAGTGTGTTTATTAATTATTAGTCCAAGTTTGGCTCTTGTTGACATGTGTTCATTATGTCGTTAAATTTTCCCCTTACCTTGTCCTTATCGACTTCGTGTTCATATTATCAACTCTTTGTTTCTCTCATTATGTATTATTTTACCTTGATTTGATTCTCTTTCCTTGTTTTATCTCACCCCTTATTTCCATATGGTTAAGGTAAGTTTATAAATACATACTTGTATAGTTATGGATTCAACATTTATGGGTCCTTTCCTCATAATTTGTGTTTTCCAATGTTTTGTGTTCCATTTTTGGCTTTCCCATGTGTTGTTTGTCATCTTATGTGCCGTAGGGTCCTAATTTTAATTCATATTGTCTATAAATACATGAGTGCATTTAGAACAATAATTCATAAGTAAAAATCAGTGTAGGAGTGATATCAAATTTATAGGAGCATGATTTATCATTTCCATGGCCGTCACATACCAAAATTAGAATTGAAGCATGTAGAGAGAATTTTAGTATTTACTCATTATTTTACATCCAATGGAAGACAATGTTTGGGAAACTTACATACATCATATTGCTTTCGACTTACATTCAATGTTGATTTCCAAATTATTCAAGACACGAGGGTTTGATAATAAAGGATGGATAACACATACCTCTCTTAACACCCTCAAACTTTAATGGATCTTACAAGGTTTTGAGGTCAAACTAGAGTTTAGAGCAAGAATAATATTTTTTAATTGCTCCACAATGAAATAAGGAAAAATGAGTAATATTTATGGAGTCCAAAACTAAATATTTGCATTTATAAGTCAATTTCATATTTTTCATAGGAAACCATTTTTTGTACTATAGTTTTGGTATGATTATTTATGTACTTGTATGAATTTTTTCATGTGGCTTGTGTAGGTCGATAAGGAGTTTCACAAGCAATCCTCCTAAATGTGAAAGACTTTGTAATAGATAGGGGTCTACACACCACTATTGTTATATATTTCTTGCTTATAAATTCTACTCAAGGATATGTGACATCCTTCTTCCCATCTCATAAACTATGTGCTTGAATACATAAGATCATTTTCAAATGTAAATAATGGTAATTACATTACATGTTCTACACTAGATTTAAAAGTTAGACCAAATTGTATTTAAAAACAAGGCCTTTAATAGGATTTTAATATGTTAAGTTTAGATTAACAACTAGCTAAGTATGAACTAACAATAGCCAACAAATAGGAAAGACATCCAATTTCATTGGATACAACCAAGATAGGATTTTTATCTTACATCCCATAAAGAAGAGGGAAGGAACATCCATAAATATTGTAACTTTTAACCACTAACAACTTAATAATTATTTTGTCTCTTTGTTGGAAAATACCAATGTAAGAATAGAGGATAGAAATAGACCCCTACATAATAATTGAAATCCATGAAAATATATAGCTCATATAATCTCAACCTAACCACCTACTAATGAATGGTAAAAGTAAGTGTACATGTTTTTATAAAGGATGAAATACAAAGTGACTTAAAATAGACCATTATTATAATGTACCCTATACATCCATATAACTCCTCGTCATTATTCCCCACATTAATAGCTTTGGTCTCCAAAGCATACAATATTTAAAAGACTAGGAAATAAATGAGTTTAGCATTAATAGGTAGTAAACATAATTTTTGTGAACAACCTGACATGCCACAATAGAGATCTCTACCAACAATAATAAAAATGAAGTATCTATTTCTAAAAGGGTCACCTAATCAAGAATTTTGGTGAGAGGGTATAGGCATGGTGAGACAATCAATCCTCTACACCCTTTAAAGGGTCTACACATACAAGGTGTGAAAAATTATCCTTTGCAAAAGAAAAGAAACTTGAGAAAGGGTGTACAATTTTTGTGAACTCGCATAAGTTTTGCCAACAAAGTTAGAGAATACCCAAAACCAACTACAATTAGACAATGAATTAATAAGCAAAATCGAGGAAAAGATTCCAAGACGATGTCTTCTCGGATTATAAATTAGACCCATATCTAAACTCAAGATCCTTGGGAGCTCAAATTTGTCGATATGAGAAGTTGCGCTATATTTTAATACCAAAAAAATATAAAAAGAGAAAAATTGCTACGAGAAAAATGTGATCATCGAAAGGCATCGACGAGAGCAGCATGAAGGTTGTTTTTAGTTGAGTTAATTGCACTAAAACTAAAAAAGGATACAAAATATGCCAATTGGTGTAGGAGTCTATCGATACTATTGGGATGACTTATAATTAAAAACCCTTATTTTCTTTTGTTCTCCTTTTTTAAAGTTTTGGATTTTTTACTATTTTTAAATATTTTTACTAAAAATAAAATATATCTTAATATATTTTTAGAATCTACTTTAAAAATTATGTACGTTAAAAGATGACAACAAAAAGGATTCCAAATGAGTGAGAAAAGTACCTAAGAAGTTAATTCTAAACATAACAACTAGCTATAAAGAAAACTATTTTTTCAGAAAATAAATAAAATCATCAAAATTAAACAATATCAATACATTGTCATAAAAAGAATAAATTCAAAAAATAATTAACCTCAATTAGACGTTGGATGAATGAGAACGACCTTATTAATGTTTGATTGCTAAATAAAAATGCAACCACACAAGCATGAAGTAAGCCAAAGTATGTGATGATGTAATGTATGTGGTTGGTAGCATGATGGCATGAAATGATGATGTGTCACAATGACATGGCATGATGACGTGGTGCTAACATGGTATGTGATATGTGAAATTGATGGAGTAGCTAGTGTGACACTATTTTAAGGCTATAACATGTTTTGAAATTTGTGTTGCACCAAAATTAAACCCATAACAAGTATATAAAATAAGAAAATAAAATTTTGAATTATACAAATGTCTAAACCTATGTTTTTGGTGATCTCGAGCTTGATGGTGGTATTATAATTAGCCTAAAACTCTTTGAGCATAATATTCCAAATAGATCATTGAATTCTCAAATCTAGAATGCGTTGGGTACACATGTAACACAAACTCAAAGGTTTGTCGTAGTGAAGTGTAGTTATATCATGAAGATCACCCAAGTTTCAAAAATATCACAAATTCAAACCTAGTCCTATATCAATAATGAGGAATCACATGAAAGGCCCTCCCAAATGTGGAAGACTTTCAGAATGATAGGGTTTTACATAACACTAATGTGACATACATCTCCCTTATGGGGTTTACACTAGGATGTGTGACATTCTTCTCCCTATTTCATAGAATACATGTGTAAATATAGAACATAATTTACAAATGCAAAGAATGATAATTAAAGTACAAGTTCCACATTAGATTTCAAACTCCATACTATATTTACAAATGAGGCATTTAGATATGATTTGCATAAACTACCAAATAGCTAGAAAATAGGAAAGCTATTTGGAAAATACCAATGTAATAATATAGGATGGTCATTTAACCTAAATGATTAATTCTTATAGTGGGTAGTAATTGATGGTAAACTATCCTAATCAATATTTTTCTAAATCTAATTGCAGTAATATTAAAAATAACCATATGAACAATACTAAACAATGATGAGAATAAAATAGATAAAGCACTTGCAATGTGAGAGAGAGAGATATATATAAGATGAATTATCTTATATCTTGCTCAGTGTGATGATCTTGGTTGGTCTAATGACTCAAACATGTTAGAAATAACCTAACAGAGCTTCGTTGTTGAAACTATGTCTTGAACTGCTACACGGACCAAAATGGATGACACAGCCAAAGCGTGCACTCCCAAGACATCCCTTCTCGTACGCTCTTGTCCCTTCTAATCATTTGCACTTAACACTTTTTTGTTCTTTGTATTATCTCTTGATTTTCTCATGTTTGGAATCGAACCTCTCAAACAATGTGATGATCATTGTTAAACCGATTTATCCTTCAAAACCTTAGATAGTCAATAATTCCTACAAAACAAACATTAGGTGGGTTGTAGGCACCCTCGTGAACTACCGGTGTCACCACTACTATAAAGAGGGCTCAAACCACACATTTTTCTCACCGAGCATGTGATCTCTAGAATGTATTCAACCAAATAGATAACTATGATCTTACAACAATATAATTGTACTTGCACCTTTTCCCTAGCTTAACTTGGAGTGATGATATATTCTTTGTATTTGTAGATATAAGTGGATGACTACCCTATAATGAGTATGCAGATTATATGGAGCTCAAGGGAGTATTGGAATGGATTTTCTTGTGATTTCTCTTAGTGTATACTCATTAGGATCTTTGGGTGTCAAGTTTTCATGATCTCCTCCTTGATAAGAGATGAATAACTAGCTTATATATGTGTTCTAGATCTAGAAAACACATATAAGGCTGAATAGATGTGTACCAAAGATATTTTAATTTAAAAATTAGCATTGAAGAAAGAGGGACCAAAGCGGATGGGAAGGGCCATAGCGTATGGACACTATGGCCCTTTCTAGGCACTTTGGTCCAGGATGCATGTGTGAATGCTTTGAAAATTAGGATTGTATTGTGCGAGGTTTAGCCTAATTTTATGGACTAATATGACCATTGTGTGAATAAATGAGTTGTGTGTGCAAGCAATAATGAATGAGATATAACTAAGGATAACATGATTGACCAAGTTGGACAAGTGTGGACTAGTGCAAAGGCATTGTACAATTTGTGTTGTTGTAAGACATGAATTACTAAAATGAGTGTCTACATTTTCCACCCCTTTAAGTATGAAATTGAAAATTGCATGTTTAAAGGAAAGGTTACCTAAGTGTGTAGACACATTTTTCTTTGTTCATAGTGCCTTCGCTTATGCTAGTACTTTGTCTTTGTTTCAATTGTGTTTGTTTTGCCAAGATGAGTACCTATAGAGAAAAGTGTAGTCAATGTCCATAGTATATGAAATCAAACTTTAACTTGAAACTTTTGAACTTAATGTGAAAATAACAATATGTAAATTAAAAATCAAAACAAAGGAAGGTGTAAACCTAGTTGTTTTGTGAGAGGGGGGAAGTGAGTATTCTCAAGTATCTTGTTGTCATGGATATGTGCTAAAGTGTTTGTAAGAGTTGGTTGGAAGGAATTAGGGATGATTAGTCTCAAGTGGAATGTGCCAACGAGAATAGAAAGAAATTCAAATGCACCCCACATGGTGAAGATAACTATATGTGGAACACTCTAGTTACTCTCGCATCCCTCCACAAGAAATGAGCAATGAGAAGTCAAGCCTATAAGGATACCCGTCACCTTGATACTTACCAAGATCCATAGATAAGTGCCACTATAGATGAACACAAACCCAATTGATTTACAAATGATGACACAATATATCAATTTAATACAAACTTACACATATACTTGGTGTAACCATAATATGATCTGTACCATGAATTCGTGATTAGACCCGAGTAAAAAGTATGTAGATTTCACCGAGAAATTGTCCCAATTAAGAATTTTATTGAATCTATCTTAGGATGAAGTGTATGTTATGGGCCGCAGATCCATTTGTTATGGTCCTTGTTGTACGACTTGGTCCCTATGTATTTCTTGACCTAAGTTTGTTTCTAATCCATTTCTACACATCCGAAATGTTTACTTTTATACATGTTATTTTATTTCTTGGTTCTAGCCACATCCCTCCACAAAAATGAGAAATGAGAAGTCAAGCCTATAAGGATATCAGTCAACTTGATACTTCCCAAGACCCATGGATAAGTGCCACTACAGATGAACACGAATCCAATTGAATTACAAATGATGACACAATCTACCAAGGTAGTGCTAGCTTGCACCTACCCTTAGTGCCACCATAATATAACATGTATCATATATTTTGTAATTGATCTTGAGTAAAAATCATGCAAATATGTTACTGAGAAACTATACCTTCTAATAATTTTATTGAATCTTCCCCGTGATGGAAGCACATGGAATGGGTCATAGTGTCCATACGTTATGGTCCCTATTGTATAGTTTGGTCCATGTGTATTTCCTAACCAAAGTATATTTCGAGGAATTTTTAGACCTTTCGAATGTCTTGTTTAATACAAGTTTTATTTTGTTCCTTGGTTATGAGTTGTTGTGAGTATGAAATATAATCTCGATGGTTGTTCGCTATTTGGGACATGTGAGATAGAGCAAAGTGAATGTGGCCCAAACAAGAATACTTGTAGTTGATGTGCACATGTGTTGAAGGATTCCTACAGAAGAAATATGGGAGTATGCATGATGTATACCAGGTGCATACACAATAGTATAGATTTTAATCTAAAAAATTTCTAGTGACAAACAATAGAAAAACAAATCAAGTAGATTGAAGCAAAAGTATGTAAAGACACACAAGTATAACAATCATGGAAATTAATGTGCCACATACATGGGACACCACTCAGGATGTTACAAGACAATCGAGGCACTCAAGGCTAATAAACAACAATCAAGTAACATAGGGCATTTCCCATAAACAAGTGAAAGCATATATTAAGCATGTAAAACAAAAGATAATCCATAGAATGAAAATGATTCTTTATTTATAAGTGACCTACAAAATAGATACTACACATGAAGCACCCATTAGCATGTTAGAGTAATAAAGAGTATGACACGATGTATGTATTGAGTAAATGAGGTAAGAGGAAGTAAAGTAGTAAATATTGGAATGATAGAACCTATGTGTAAAAAAGTGTAAAGTGGATGCCCCAATTGGCCCAGAAAAATTGGTAGAGAGCAGTGTCAAGCATCCCGCATCGTGAAAAAATTATGTGTACCTTGCATTCAATGTAATGTACCATATGAACGCACATGTGTATAGAAAAATGATATAAATTACTATGTATCAAGATAACATGATAATTAAAGTACAACATGAAAAGTATAAGTGTGTAATAGAAATAACCAAGCAAGAGAAATGTAATTATTTTTTAATTTTTAGCATATTTGAGTGTTTTTGGATTTTAGGCCTCTTGAGGGAATAAATGAAAACCTATTCTCTAAAGATAAGAAAGTGTGATCCAAGAATACCCCTAGGAGGGAATATATAGATTTTTAGTGATTTTAATGGATTATAGAATGTGTAAGTAGAGGTGGGAAAGCATGGTTTCCCCTTTTGTGTGTGTGTGTGTGTGTGTAACTTATCCCTCAACAATCAAGTTAAACATATAAACAAAGTGTATCATCAGAAGCGTGGGGTGTGTGGGGGAAGTGGATGCCCCTAGTGTGAGTAACATATACACTAACCAATGAGTAATGTGGGAAGTTCGAGGAGACCTATTCGGGCTAATAACCAATGGTGAAAGTGTGGGACTATTGTTAGGAGTGTGTGAAAAACCCATAAGAGTAACATCACTAATTATAGGAGTAAATGTGATAGTAGATGGACTAGGAGTAACGTTAACTGGAGAAAGAGGTGCACTACTGGTAGGGACCTATGAAGCTTGAGAGATAATAGGTAATGAGGTCTGAAGCTATGGGATACATTGAATAGAGATGAATTGATGCCCGTGTATGAATTTGGCACATTGGTGTACAATAAATGGAACAACCCTAGTGGCCTTAAGTCAGGGAAGACATAAAATCATATCACAATTCTTGATTTTGGATGCTACAACAAATGTCGATAGATAGTAAGAGGCCCAACTGTGATGGTAAGAGATACACCCATAGGAAGTAGGAGACTTGCGCTTGATTTGAGATTATGGAAAGCCAATAACACACAAGATGGTAAGTGAACATCAGCTATGTTTGAAATTAGGATTAATCGTGACATTATTAAGAGCTTTATTGACAATGGATTCATGAATGTGAAACATGGAAGATCCGAAAGAAGCATAGAAATCCACATGATTAAAAATAATGGCTGGTGGTAGAGTAGTAGTACCAACAAGAAATTCTAGAGGATTATTGGTATATTGCAGAGGTGGAATTGTGTAGTAAGCATGATTAATAGTTACATTAGATGTAGTTTTGTCATGCTTAGGAAGCAAGTCATTGAATATCTTAAGCTTATCATTATTATTTGTAGGTTTGGATACAAGAGGCTCGTCCCATTTAATTGCATCAAAATCAATTAAGTATTGGATCACATGTTTAATCTTAAAGCATCGATCAGTGGAGTGTCCATTGCAGAATGGTGATAATCACAATATGATTTTTCATCAAAGTTTTTTCCTTGAGGATGACTAGAATCCAACTTGAGAGGTGGAGGAAGAGAGATAAGGTTACTATCAAGGAGTTGTTGCAACACCTACTCAAGGTGGGATTGGAAATTTAGTAAAATGTCATCAAGGAGGTTGGATTTGGATATTTTTCGATTGGGACATTGCATTAACAATGAATTTGGGCTCATATTTGGGCTCAATAGGTTTTCTCTTGAAGGTAGATTTACTTGGGAATTTGGCATTAGATTGACTAGAAGCATGATCATGATATTTAAGTTTTCCCATGGAAATTAGCTTGCCTTCATGGTCTTTGAGGATATGACATAAGTGATCAAAGGAATGAAAGGTATCAAAGATGATTGACTATTAGATAGAGGCAAAAGACTTTGTAGAAATAGATCTTGCAATTTAGAATCAACTAGGATATTGTTCATTTTAGTAAGATTAGTCTTATAACACATAACATAGTCACTAAGGTGCTCATTGAGGTCTTGTTTCATTTTATCCATTTGTGCATAAGAGATTTTAGTTCCAATGTTATGTGCTAAAAATTGATTTTCTAATAGAGTAAAAGATCATATAAAATGAATAGGAAAATCATAAAACCATTGCAATGCATAATCTTGTAAAATTCTAGGAAACAATTTCGTTAACAATGTATCATGAAAGTATAATATAAGTAACAACCATACAATTATCTAAGATGTTCTTGTGGATATTATTTACCACTGAAAAGAGGATGCTTAGGTGAAACAAAACTAGGAGGAAGAATAAAAGAGGCAACCTCATGTGTAATAGGACTGTGTAGAATAAGTGAAGAATCCATAAAAGAAGAATTGATGATAGTGACTTGTTGTAATTGAAGAACTTGGGCTTGTGGGTTATGTACCAAGGACTCTAAGGCACAACTACCAAAATAAGAACTAGGTTGAATATGAGAGATAAGAGGGGAATAAAAATGAGTGGTAGACACAAGAATGGAAAATTTCATACTATATACCCCTATGGAGGTATGGGGAGAAGAAATAAGAATGGAAGATGTAGGTACCATGGAGGTGATATGATTAGAAATGGAGCAAAGTAAAAGCCTAGAGTTGTGATTCCTCACGAGCAACATATAAGAAGAGATCCATATTTTGAGGGTTAACAACTATATATTCATTTAGATCATTTGAATTCTTAGTAGTAAATGTCTCTTGAGGAGCTTCAACCATGATGTTGAAGAATAAAGAATCGTGAAAAACCATAAGGCTTGAAAATATAGCAAAATAACTTGAATGAGTAAAAGATAGATTGATTTCACCAAATGATTCAGCTTAAATGGTTAATTCTTATAGGGGTGGTAACTGATGGTAGAATATCCTAATTAATTAGTTTCCAACGCTAATTGTAGCAATATCAAGAATAACCATATGAACAATATTAAACAATGATGAACATCAAATAGATAAAGCACTTGGAGTGTGAGAGAGAGAAGGTGACTTAGCGGATATCTTGCTCGTATGATGCTTTAGGTTGGTCTCGATGACCTGAAACATGATGGAAATGACCTAATAGAGCCTCGCTGTTAAAAATATGTCCTATAATACTGCATGGACCAAAGTGGATGGCACGGGCCAAAACATACCCCTATTATGGCCCTTTATGTACACTCATGTCCCTTCAAGTCCTTTGTTCGCTACTTTATGGGTATGTGTATTGTCTTTTGATTTTCTCCTGTTTGGAATCTGAACCTCAAAAACTATGTGATGCTCATTGTGTAACTGATTGATCCTTCAAAACCCTAGATAGCTAAGAAGTTATGCAAACACAAATTAGGTGGGTTGTGGGCACCCATGTGCACGACTAATGCCACCACTACTTTGAAGAGGGATCAAATTGCACTCGCTCGACCTATCATGTGATCTCTAGAATGTATGTAACCAAATAGATAACCATGATCTTGCAACAATATGATTAGACTCACGCCTTTTCCCGGTTTGAATTGGAGTGATGGTATGTTTTTATATTTGTAGATATAAGTGGATGATTGCCCTAGAATGAGTATGCAGAGGATATGGGGCTCAAGGGATTCTTGGAATGGTTTTTCTTGTGATTTATCTTAGTGTATGCTCATTAGGATATCTATGTGTCAAGTTTGCATGAACTCATCCTTGATAAGAGATGAATAATTAGATTATATATGTGAACTGGATCTAGAAAACTCATATAAGGTCAACTAGAAGTGTACCATATGGATTTGAATTTAGAAAAGTACCGTTGGAGAAAGAGGTACCAAAGTGGATGGGAAGGGCTATATTTTATGGATTCTCTGGCCCATTCTAGGCATTTTGGTCCGAGATGCATGTGTGAATGCTTTGAAAACTAGGATTGTATTATGTGAGGGTTTAACTTGATTTTATGGAGTAATATGACCATTGTGTGAATAAATGAGTTATGTGTGCAAGCAAGAATGAATGGGATATAGCTCGTGATAACATAATTAAGCAAGTTGGATAAGTGTGGACTAATGCAAAGGTGTTGTAGAATTGTTGTTGTTGTAAGACATGAATTACTAAAATGAGTGTCTACAGATGGAAATCGACCCCTACAAAATAATGGAAACCAATGAAAACCTTTGTCTCATATAATCTCAACTAACCACCTAATAATGAGGGGTTAAACTAATTGTACATTTTTTACAAAGGATGAAATATAGGGACTTAGGATGGACCACTAACATAATGTACCCCATACATCCACATAAATCCTCATTGTAGCTTCAATTTTATGGGTTAAATTTAACTTGTTGTCTAAACTTTTCTTTTACTAATGGTTGTATCAAAATTCACGATAAATTGATTATTATCATAAAAATCCCAATTAGCCTTTATTTTCTATAATTAAGTCTATTTAACCACTTTGTATCAACTTAAACCTACTTATTATTACTTGTGGTTACTTTAACTGGATTGTTTAAATAAAAACCAACTATCCATATCTATACTATTATTAGTTAAAAGCTAGATAACTATTAAATATTTTGTGATTATGTACCATGAAAACTATTGTGTCCTTTTCCATTATTTCCCCTTATATGGCTATCACCTCTTTTAATGCCATTTAATTCAAATTCATATATATAAAACCCATCACAATATGGTCCATAGTAAAATCTTATAATTATTTTTGTTGACATCAACCTTCACCTGCCTTAGACTTAATATAAAAACCATCTCATTTTTTCTTCTATCCGCCTAAGTAATATACCCAACCAACTCATTTCTACTCCTACACTTCCATAATTGATTGTAGTTCTTCCCTTATATAGCTATCACCACTTTAATGCCAATTAAATCATATTTGTATGTAAAACCCATCACAATATGTTCAAAAATATAAACATAGAATTATCTTTATTAAGGTCAACCTTCACGATCTTAAAATTAATATACAAACCATCTTGACCTTCATTATCTTAAAATTAAAATACAAACCATCTCATTTCTAGTTCTACACTCCCAAGTAATAGGTCCAACCAACTTATTTATTCTTGTACACCCCTAAGAGATATGATGCACAAGCATCCCAAGTTAAAGGAAATCATGCACAAGTTTGGACTAAGTGTGGTGCACACAAGGATGGGAGGTGCAATAGAGTGAAGAGATGATTTTGTAGAGTGTACAAAAGTCTTAACTTAATATAAGGAAAAGGGATCACAAATAATGTGCATAGGTTTGAAGAGGCGCGAAGTAGAATGAGGTGTGCAGAAGTTTTGGAGAAGAGAAAGGAAGAAGAAGCACATGTGAAGATAGTTCTTGGTAGTGTACAAAGGTTTTTGGCATAAAATGGATGATTGGAGGCGTGTAAGGAGTGTAAAGGAGTTTAGTGAAAGGAAATAAGTCAAGGACACATGAGAAGGTAATTCAAGGGATCACACAATGGTGTGGATTATGGAATCAACACATGATGTCCGAGAAGACATGGAAGGTGACAAAGCATAAGAAAGATACAAAGGTGTAGCATGATACCATGGATGCACATGATATTTGTGAATTGGATTGAAAAGGAGAAAGAAATATGGAAGTGTGTGACACAATAAGTAGCTAGATGAAAGCAAAAAGTGGTTACAACTATCCGATCAAGGTTATCGACAATGAATTAATATACAAAGGATCCCAAGAACTAGGTCCACGTGGTACGATAACGATGATTGTATGACATATAAGTAGCTAAGAGAATTTATGAGTTTGAAGACCAATCTAAGTTTGAACAGAAATTTGGGAGTGTTTAAAAGAAGCTAGAAGAAAGAAAGAAGGTGATGTTTTAGTACTTTTATCTTGATATAATTCCTCTAAGAAATGAAACGTTAAAACCCAAAATGATAATAGGATTTATTAGCTACTCTACGGGATGAAGAATGCACGTCATTGAATCCAAGTGACTTAGGAACTCCTTTTTGTCTAGGAAGGAAAACCTTTACATAAGTAGACAACTTGAAAAATATAGATTAGTAAAATATTAGGCGTAGTTTCCTAGAAAATTCCGGTCGAGAAGGAAAAGGCTTCCTTTCACGAATGTCTACCCACTTTTAAGTAATCAAGCTAGAAGCAAGAAACGATGGAATTACAACTAAAAATGTATGATAATATGGATAACAAATTACTAATATATAATGCTTAAATACGGGATTTAATCGACGTATTCAATGATGGGTTGAGGTGGATTGAAAGGACTGGTCTAATAAAGATTGGCTTCATCCCTGTCTTCAGGAAGAGATCTAGTTGGCAGGATTTTTCTAGATTATGTGTAAGGACGATGACACATATACTCAATTCGTGATTGATATAAGATTTATCCCACACAAAAGGTTGACGAACTATGGGGAGGTCATGGATGCTTGGTGGGTTTGAAAACTTATCCTAGGATGGTCATCTAATAAAAATACATGCTTACATAGAGGAGAACATTAGCTATGATGTTTTAAATATGAAAGAAATGTATTGAAAAGGCGAGGTTAAGTATTTTTTATAGGAAACGATACCGATCATGTCAATCGATGTCAATTAATTCAATTGATGTCGATTTCCATTTAAAGGTATGTTTTTAATGAAAATGTTTCACAACAATGCAAATTTTCTAAGCGGGTGATTAGATGGGGATGTTTCGGACTTGTATACCTAGATAAAGTAAGCAATGTTATTATTTAATTTGAAAGTGATGGCCTATAAACTCAAATGAAGAGCATGCCTTTATGATGAAGGTGACTCAGATGATTAAAGGAGGAAGATAGCTTCTCTAAAGGGAGGCGAGTGCAACATGGTGCTTTTTCTTCTTCACGCCAATAGGGGGTTTCAATTCAACTCTTCAAGTGTTTAGTCAAATGGTCTTATCACATCAAAATTCATCTAATCCTTAGGAAATGGTTTGTGTTTTTTATATAGAAACATTACCGTTCAAGTGAATTGGTACCATTCTGCAACAATCGGCACCGATTCAAAGAATCAACACCAATTCTTGGCTTTTTCGAGGAGTTTGGTTAGATATGGTTCTAACTACATTCTTTTCATGGTTGATGCGACTTGTAATGGTTTTAGGGTTATTTTAATTCCACGGGAGTTTTTGGGGGGTTGATGTTTTTGGTTTGTTTTGTCTTTATTTATTTTTGTTTATTTTATGTGGTTGCATGTGATTGGTGAGGTAAAATTTAGTGAATACAGATGTAAATATGGGTCGGTAAATATTGTGATTGGTAGAGTGGTCATGTGGGTTTATGGAGGGATGTTCTAAGGTACATATATACATGTAGGAATTAGGGTTACCCAATTCTAGTGTCTACAGGTGTGCCTATAAAAGGATGTCTAGTTCACCATATAGAGTCCAGACGAAAGAAGTGTTAGTAGACACTAAAAGGAGAAAGGATGAATAAGGTTGATATATGAAGTTTTGAATGCGCTTATGATGCACAAGGTCACCGATCTAAGTTAGGTACCTTGGAGTGACACCAAAGAGTCTATAAATACTTTTCTAAATAGTTTGTAATCTCCTTAAGAGTAGCTGCATGTAGATGTTATAAAGGCCATCAAGATAATAAAATAAACTATAATGATTCATTTTAATGTGTTGGACTTTGCAAATAACCTAGAATCAACATAATCCATATATATTCATCAAGTGGTATCGAGCCATGACACTTTCTTACGAGTGAAGGAAGCATAATAGCTAGAAGAACGACGAATGTGAGGTAGATAACAAAAGTGCTTGTGTTCTCCACTATGAGAAAAGTGGGCGAGAGGATGGCAAGAAGATCTTGGAGTGTGGTGGCTAAAGGAGATCCATATATTTCTATTGAAGGAAAAATGCCACCAATGAGAAGGGACATGTCGAGTGTGCAATAACCACAAAAATTGGAAGAAATTTGGAGGAACTCAAGGGTGTAAGGACTAGACTAGAAAGTTTTGAAGAAGACCACAAAAAGGGGTTATGTGGCACAAATTACCCAAAAGAAGAATAAGGACTCAATAAGGAGTCAACAATGCAAAGAAGATTATGCGGTGAGAGTTCCAAAAGGAATAAAAGGCACTCACCGAGGCAAATTGGGGTTATGTGAGAAGAGAGAAAGATCCAAGAGAAAGTATGGATAGGAGTACTACAATGGATGCATAACAGATAATGCATGGAGAGAAATCTTGTGAGTTAAGAAAAAGATGAAGAAAGAAGTCACCTAGAGGTATGTGATAGTGCACAATAATATTACACAAAGAAAGAATCTTCAGGAAAAGAAGATGGTCGCTAAGGGCATAAGTGCATGAAGGATTGTGTGAAACCATAGATAGAAGTGAAAGGACAATAAGAAAATAAGATCGAAGATATTATGCATCCAAGGATTGAATATCGTGTAAAATAAGAACTCCTAGCAATTGGACCGGGAGGGCATCAATGGTTTCTAGAGGAAGATGTCCTAAAGGAAGGACTTATGGGGTGTGCAAGAAAAGAGGCCCCAATGAAAAGGATGAATAGCGTGAAGGAATGCATGAAAGAAGAAACTCCAATAGGATTTGAGGAGTGCGTAGATTAAAAACGTATGGTAATGGGAGCATCACTGCAGAGGAAACATATGAAGGAGGGAAAGAGGATTCCCTGAAGGAAACTAAAGTAAAGTGGTCCACAGAGGATACGTGATAATGCATGTGATAAATAGCCCACCAAATATAGAAAATATCCACAAAGATCTCAAGGAGGAGCGTGAAAAGAGTACGCTAGGGGAGAAGATCACAAAATGAAAGATGATGTGTGTATGGAAGCAAAAGCTAACCCAAAGATAACCAAATACAAGTGGTCTAAGGGAGAGGTTGTAGAAGTACATGTTGCAACATAAAAGAAATAATATGTGAATACAAAAGGGCATAGAAATAGTACAGAGACACCGTAGGAATATGTGAAGGTTTCCCTAAAGCTAACTAAGGAAATAAGGGAGCATCGCGAAGGAGAGGTGAAGGAAAGTGGCCAAGAAGAGTTGCCTAAAAAAAGGGAAAGAACATATGACATGTAACCAACATGACCAAATGTGTGAAGAAGAAACATGAATGGTGTCAAGAGAAAATGCACCAAAGAGAAGTAGAAGGTAACGTAGTAGCCATGAGGAATTGGAAGAGAAACATATACAATCAAGAAAATAGTGGTTTGACGATACATAGACATATATAGTTAAATATAATAGAGGCCAAGAAAAGGAGAAGTGAAGGAAATGACCACGAGAAAACTTGGGCAAGAAGGCGAATATGATTTGAGTAAAATTCTTTGAGAAGTAGACGTGTAAGAAAGAAAATCCTTAGGTAGAGAAGGGTGAAGGAAGAGAAGGTGACTAAGGAGATGGTCGATGATGGGTCCAAACCAACAAGAGCATGAAGAGATGAACACACAAAATAAAAGAAAACAAGAGAAGATGGTGCAATGAATAACATAAAAATAAAGGGGCACACAAAGAACAACCTAGCCAACAAGTGTGTAAAGGGAAAATGCAGGAGGAGAGGAGGTCACAACAAAAAGGTGAAGAGGAAAGGATAAAAATGAAGATGTGTGAAAATAGAGCACATGAAAAAATCCCATGGAGAGAAAAGGGGCATGAAGGAGGAGAAATCAAAAGAGGAAAAATGTGTGAGAAAATAAAGTGTTAGGGAAAGGATGCCTGGAGATGAATTAGGAAAGAGGGAAATAAATCCCCAAAGGATTTAGGTGGAGATGGACAAACACGAGTGAGCATAGAATCGTAAAGTAAGAGGCTCAAAAGTGAAGCCTTAGGAGGAGGAGGAAAACTTGTAGCAAACAAATGTTTGTGGGAGAGGAGCATGACAAACAAAAAGTTGCAAAGGATAAAGAAGAAAGATCCATTTGGAGGAGGTGGTCATCAAATGGTGAGTTTCATCTCACAAAATTACCATGATAATGCAAAAGAGTCACATGAAGATATGCCAAAAGAAGTGCAAAGGAAAAAAATAGGCTTATTGTATGAAGAAGTCAAGACTATCTATTCCAATAGTCCAAAGGGTGGTCCTACCACTCGCTAAGTATACTTGAGATGGAAATAAAGTTGTAAGTACCTCGGGTGTTTGATGCAAGAGAAACTCAAGCTCAAGGAACTTTTACATTAAGCATTGGCTAAGTGTGGGTGCAGAAAGGATGGTAAGCACAATAGAGTGAAGAGACAATTATGTATATTGTGTAAAAGGTCCGACATAATAGAAGGAGAAGGGTGCACAAACAATGTGTTGAGGTTTGACGAGGTATGGAGTAGAATGAGGTAGAAGAAGAGAAAGGAAGAAGAGGTGCACGGGAGGACATTACATAGTAGTGTGCGGATGTGTTTTGGTGTAGAGTCGATGACTAGAGGCACATAAGGAGTACCAATGAGTTTAGAAAAATAAAGGAAGCTATGAATGATGCATGCAAAGATGAGCAAAGGGATCACATAAGTGTGTGGATTGTGGAATCGAAGTACCAATGTTTGAGGAGGTCTAAAATATGACAAAGCTTGATAAAAGAGACAAATGTGTAGCCCGAGACCATGGGATTTATGAAGTGACTTGAAAAAGAGAAAAAAATCTAAAAGTGCACAATATATTAGGTGGCGAGGCAAAAATTGACAAATGTGGTTAGAACTATCTAACCAAGGCGTTGACAATGACTCAAAAGTTAGAGGATCCCAACAACTAAGTTGAGGTGATACAAAAAGGACGTCTAGATGGCGCAGAAGTAGCTAAGAGAATTTATGAGCTTGAAGAAGAATAGCTATGAGTTTGAGTGGGAAATTGTGGAGCATCTAGACAAAGCTAGCTAGAGAGAGAAGTAGGAAAACAAATATAAAAGGAGGTAAAGATCATCATCTAGAGTCTAGTCGATAGAGTGTTAATCGACACTAAAAGGATAAAGGTTAAATAGGGTCGAGAGTCGAAATTATTGAGTGTGTTTGTGATGCACAAAGTAACTTGTCTAGGTTAGGTCCCTATAAGAGGTATCAAAGAGTCCATAAATACTCAATTATAGAGTTTGTAAGCTCCTTGAAAGTAGCTACATGTAGATGTCGTAAATGCCATTAAGAAAATAGAAGAAACTTTAGTGTTTCATTTTGTTGTGTTAGACTCTACAAATGGCTTGGGTTTTCATTATCCCTACGTAGCCATCAAGATATGTCCATGATTGGTGGGTTTTATGACTTCCATCCACCATAAAAAGGGGGTTATGATCCTTACCTACTTTAAACCTTGATTTATATAGATTAACTATGTTGAGAGGCTTAACTTACAATATGAGTCAAGGGTGGTGATTTAACAAATATTGAAATATTATGTTAAATTCTAATCGTAGAATCACAACGAAATAATAAAGTAATAAAGTGCAAATATGACCTAAGCAATAAAAATTAGACTTAAAACCTAAGTGTAAGAAAGGGATTAAGATACTTAGTTATTTTTGTAATTGATCCTAGATCGTGTGACGAATTAGAAAACTGATAAACAAGAGGAGGAAACTTTCATTATTGTGCCCATAAAATTGTGCAATTGTCGGATCTACCTCGATCAGGGCACCAGGCGCCGAGACCTTCTGGGTGCTCATGACTACGAAAACTATAAGAAAGTGATTTCTTTTGTGTCGTAAAATGTTCACTAGATGTCACTTTTTTCACCTATAGGTCATTTTCTCGATTACCAAATTTTCCTAAAACCTACAAAGAGAAAGAGCACATGCAAAACCTTAAAACACATCAAATTCTAAAAAGAAAAAGATGCAAATGAGGAGTCGGATTGACCTCGAAGGTCACCCATTGAGTGAACTTATGATTTAGGTGTTTCACTAAATTTCAGAATCCATGTAGTTCTCTCTATGTGTGTGTGTGTAGAATCGTGCCCTAGGTGGCTCTTATGCAAGATGCACTTGATAACAAGTAATAACTAGATGTAGAAGATGTAAATAGATGTGTGCATGGAAAAATGAAATTCCCCTCCTATGAAGTGTATGTAGAATAATGCAATCCCTTGTCCCTTGAATGGATGTTAGATGGATGTTTTGATGCTCTTAAAATGCCTTTGGATGCAACCTTAGGTGATAGTAATAGATGTTTAGAGTTTGGTCATTTATTATGGTCACATAGCTTTGTATTTATATGATTCCCTTGTTTGAATTTTGTAATTAACCACTAAAAGAATGACCACCAAGAAAACAAGATGTTGAATAGCTACAAAATACCCAAAAGATGCGAGAAAGATACAAAGAGGTTAGGGGCGCCTGGAGCTGGCATCCTATATGGGAGTTGGCATCCTGGCCGGCGTCGGTGTCCGGACTCGAGAAAAGCTGAAGTAACAAAGGTCGAGGTAGCAGGGGTGTGTAAGACCAAGATGAAAACCATAAAGAATCAAAGAGGCCAAAGATAGTGATCAATTAGTATTTTTCTCGCTTAGGAATCATATGAATAGTAATATGTGATTAGGATCTAGAAATGTACCCAAAGTACATTATTTAATTTCTACATTTTCCTCACTTTATGTTGTTGAGTGAATGCTTGATAACATAAAGTAGATAAGAGATGTGTACCTGATAACCATGTAGATCGATGGTGAAAGCATGAAATGAATAATATGAAGCGTGGAAGCTAGAGAAGAGGAAGTGACCCTAGGGGTGGAAGCTTATGTGTGATGTCGCGTTGTACATATTTTTGATGTTGTTTGATGCTTGATGATGTGAGTATTGCTTCCCATAAGGGCGGACTTGAAAAAGGGAAAAGAAAAAGAGTATTCAAATATGTGTATATGAAAAATTCGATCAAACGTGTAAAAAGTGTGTATAAATGCAAATAGGAACATGTGAACCTGATTCGTGATGAGTGAAGAGATATAAAGGATCTTGAAAATGCTGTAAAAGAATGAGTTTTTTGGGTGATCTCATGCCAAGTGCGAGTTTTTGGGGTGATCTCATGCTACGGTAGAAGAAGTGTAGGGAAAATGTCTAGTGTTATTCTCCAACCTTTGAATGCTTCCCAAAGATTTATACACCACTACAAATTGTGTGTTCCTACTTTGTTCAAATTTGATTAAGTTCGATCCAGTTGAATCCAACACGAAAATAGAAAAGAGGTAGAAGTATGCATGCTTATTGTTGAAGGATTGCACTGCATCTGTACTGTGAAAACTATTGTGTAGACTGCTAACGAATGTGTTGATCTGAGAAGAACTGTGTAACTGCCCATGGTCATAGGCACCCAGGAAGGGTCAAGAGTGCTCATATGCTCATGTATGTGTCTGGGTGTTGGAGTCATGTTGCAGTGTCGAAGACTCAAGTCATAATCTAGGCCATTTGTGAGACTATAGATTGTGCTTATTCTCGTATTGAATTATGTTGTACTATAACTCTGAATGTTGAATGGGGTGACTGATTCACCCAATGTATCCCCCCCTCATTTGGGGTGCATGTGATGTCATTAGGAGGATGCATCCCAAAGGAGGACCAAATGCATTTGAAACCGATATTGATGCCTTGTAGGGGAAGGGAATGTGCATGGTAGAAACCAAGGCCAATGTAACCAAAATGGTTGAAACATATGTTAGTGCAAATAAGACAAATATGCACATAGAAGACAACGTATAATCTAGCAAGAAAGAAGATAATGTAGACAACGGAAAGTGGGTTTCAAACATGGGACATCACTCACAATTTCGCAAGACAATCAGGGTCAAAGAGGCCAAAAGCATATAAGTAGTGACCAAGTAAGACATAGGGCAAATCCTGCAAACAATGACAAACAATGGAAAATAGTAGCAAGCTAAGAGTAACAGACAACCATGGTAGCAAATAGTTCCTACAAAGAAAATGTTACATATGAAGCACCCATTAACATGTTATAAAGATAAAAAAGTATGTCAAGATATGTATATATCGATAGAGAAGTGTGCTAGGAAGAATAGTAAGTAGTATAAAACGAAACAATAACACCTATAGCGTGTATGAAAGTAGATGCCCCTAGGAGCCTTGTTGGGACTGGTGAGAGTTTTAGTGCCAAACATCCATGTTGTATGTAAGGATCTGTATAAAGTCTACATTCACAACTAGAGAACAAGTGAACACGCATGTGTATATAGAAAAGATAATGACATACAAAATATCCGTGTAACATGTAAAACAAAGTGTAATCATGCTAGTATAAGTAAACAAGAACAATGTGCAACCAAGATATGTAGTATATTGTGAATGAATGTGATGGAATGGTATGCAATGTGAGTGTGATAGGAGCACCATGCCCCTCAAGTGTATGTGTATGAATGTAGATAGATGAGATGAGGTTATTTTATAAATGCCCCCTCAACAGTCAAGAATGAACCATATAACAAGAGTGCGTCACTAGGAAATGGTTTGAATTGTGCGCTATATAGATATGATCAATGAAGCATAAATCATGTAGAGTGAGTTAGTGTGGTGAGGTTCATTTTAGATTTAGACCCTCAACATTCAAGTATGAATCGTGGAACTAGAGTGTGTCATCGGGTAGTGTGTTGTGATAAATGTGCACTAGAAAGATGTGTTGTGAATACGTCGAGGTGAAATGTGTAGTGTGTATAATATGAGGTTCATGAATGCAGTGAGCCCTCAATAGTCAAGTGTGAATTGTATCATAAGAGTGCGTCATTAGGTAATGACGATACAAATGTATCAATATGTACAAGACGCGTGTGAAAGACTAGATGTAAAGTAAGAAGTGAAATGGTAGAAATGTGAGACACCTGATAATGCTAGAAGGGGGAAGAATAAGCATGATGCCCCCAAAGTATATGATGTGTAAAAGTGTCAAGTAATGTCATCTAAGAGATCATCATTATCATGGTCAAAACCGAATGGAGATACATCAAATACCGATAAGCAATAGTATGAGGTTGATCACGCAAAGATCCATTGCGGTGCGTATTATACATGCCCATTGCATATTCTTCATCGGTGAAAGGTGGTAATGGACACCCATGTGCATACTAACGAGTAAGATTTTGCAAATAACCGAGAAATGAATCATTGCAAATAAAAACGCGGTGAAGGGCATAGGGAATGAAATGTCGATATGGTCAGGATCTAAAGTACCGCCAATATAATCAAGCCAAGATTGCTCGAGAGTAAGTGGTTAAAGGCGCAACAAATATGAACAGATGAAATACTCGGAGGCCATAATCAACAGTAATGCAAACATGTCCATGATATAAATGAGGAGCATGCGATGGAGGGATGAGATCATCCAACATGAATCCTAGCTAAGCCAAGCCATCATGTGTGCAAATAGTGTCAAAGAAAGTAGGATCAAATGGAATGTGGCTAATAAGCATTATTCATGAAGAGATTGCATGTGAATGGAGGAGATGCGGATGTAGATTTCTCATGAGAAGATAATGAAGGTGGTATAACATCCGATGTATAGACGTAACGCCGATAAAGTATCATTCCATTAGTAGGAGGGTGTGATATCTTGAATAAGATGGAACAATGTCTAATGCACAAATGGTTCCTTTGAGTGGAGGCAAGTTGTCCAGATAGTCCATGGGTTGTGGATCAACAATAGGATGTACAATAGTAGAAGTTGGAGTATGTCTTTGTAGTGGTTAGGTCTAGGTTGTAATATTATAATGGGTACTATCGGGCGTGAACTAAATATTCAATGCCGTCATGTAAGAATTTGATGCATCAGTGGATCAGTAAAAGGTATTGCTTGTATTCTATGAAACCATGGCCTATCGAGTAAGCAATTATATAAACAGGAAATCAATGACAAAGAACACAATAATAACTATTTTATGCCCAATGTGATAGGAAAAACAATAGTGTCGAGACATGGACACGTAGTAGAATCATATGCCCAGAGAGAAATAGATGTTGGGTTAAGATTAGCTATGGAAAGGCCTATAGCCTAAATGAATGATAAAGGACAAAGATTGAGCTCAGATCCATTGTTGACTAAAGTTTGTTTAACACCCAAGTTATGGATGCATACTTGTATATAAAGAGGAGGATCATTGTCATAAACAAATAGATTGTCAGCTATAAGAGATGGAAAAGTAAGTTGCTGAGAGAATGCATCCACAAATGTCTGATAAACTATGTCTAGATCAATAGTAGAAGGGATGCAAGTATTAGCCAAGAGAGTAATAATTTTAGTGTGACAATCAGGATTGGCTAGCAAGAAATCATGAATGGAGATATCCATGATGAGAAGATCCTAGGAAAATGAGAACAATGAAAGTATGAGGACCCTAAGAGTGTTCGAATGAGTCATGTTCACCAAATGATTTAAAAATATTGAAATATTATGTTAAATTCTAATTGTAAAATCACAACGAAATAATAAAGCAATAAAGTGCGAGATCGACCTAAGAAATAAATAATTAAACTAAAAACCCTAAGTGCAAGAAAGGGAATAAGATACTTAGTTGATTTCATAATTGATCTTGGACTGTGTCGAACTAGAAAAATGTTAAATAAGAGGAGGAAAATGTCATTACTATTCCCATAAAATTGTGCAAGTAAATCTGACTCGCTGGACTGGGTCGGGCGCCTAGCGTCAAAGACATTCTCCAGTGCCTGTGATTGCGAAAATTTTCCGAAAGTGATTTCTTTTGTATCAAAAAAATGTTCACTAGGCGTCACTTTTAGTTGCATATAGGTCGTTGGTTGATCTCCAAATTCCCTAAAACCTGTAAAGAGAAAGAACACCTACAAAACCCCAAAACACATCAAATCCTAAAAAGAAAAAAAGATGCAAATGGGGAGTCAAACTGACCTCGATGATCACTCGACTAAGTGAACTTATGATGGGCATTGCACTACATTTTAGACTCCATGTAGTTCGAGTGTGTGTGTGTGTGTGTATAATCATGCCCTAGGTGGTTCTTGTGTAATATGCACTTGATAACGATGAATAACTTGATGATGCAATATGTAAATAGATGTGTGCATAGAAAAATGAACTTCCCTCCTATGAAGTGTATGCAAAATAATGCAATCCCTTATCCCTTGAATAGATGCTAGATGGATGTTTTGATGCTCTTGAAATTCCTTTAGATACAACCTTAGGCGATAATAATAGATGTTTAGAGCTTTGTCCTTTATTATGGTCACATAACTGTGTATTTATATGACTCCCTTGTTTGCATTTTGTAATTAACCACTAAAAGGCCGACCACTAAGAAAACAAGATTCCCAACAACTAGAAAGACCCAAAAGATGTGAGCAAGATACAAAGAGTTCGAGGGCGCCAGAGGGGATGAGGGCACCTAGGTGCGACGTCCTAGCTAGGTATTGGTGTCCATACTCAAAAAATTTGAAGTAACGAAGGTCGATTGAGCGGTGGGGTGTGTAAGACCAAGATGAAACTAGAAAGAAAGCAAAGAGGCCAAAGACAATGATCAATTAGTACTTTTCTCACTTAGGAATCATATGAAGTGTGTGATTTAGTGTCAATGGTGGTGGTGAAGTGTAATATTTGTGAGATCTAATACCTTACAAGAAGGCATATTCTAGTTAATTGCATAAGCACAAAAATTTCAAATCTTCATTATCCTCCTCGACAAAACTTCTAAATAAGGACAAGACTCGCTAAAGGGTCCAATTTGTAAATAACCATTTTGTCCCAACAAATTGTCAGGCACTACCAAAATCGAGAGATGAAGCATTTACAACATATTTATAACATGTTTATCACTTTTTCACACCCAAATCAACTTCCATACCAAAGTGAAATAGCTAAGTGAACTTGTTTTCTCATGCTTTACTTTATTTACCACAAGATCTAATTGATCTATCTTGCAATTTCTATATATGTATTATTATATGAATGCTTAATTAATAATCCGAGTATACATCTTGTTTCTAACCCTAATATGAAATTTAAATAAGTGAGAAGTATTTATCTATCTCCCCATACTTATTTGTATATTTTTACGGGTTGAATCAACTAGCCATAGGATATTCAAAACCCTCTAATATGGAAATCAGGTGGTCTCTTTATCCTTTTGACTTTCAAACCATGATTGTTCTTTTAATTACTTTTGGAATTCCCAATAGATGGCAAGGAGACCACAAAAAATATTTTTTAGGGAATTACTTGTTTGTTTTAATTAGATATGTATGCACACGCATACACATACATCAAATTGGGTCATTATGTAGACACCTAATTTTGGTAAGAGACTAGCAAATTGTTATGGTGCTAGCGTGTTTATCAATTATTAGTCCAAGTTTGGCTCTTGTTGGTGCGTGTTCCTCGTGTCGTTAAACTTTTACCTTTCATTGTCTTTATCAACTTTGTGTTCCTCTTATGATGCCGAATTAGTGCGGGAACTTTGAGTCCGATTTTTTTTTTGAAACCACGTGTTTTGATGAGGCGAACGCAGTACCCGCCCTACCAGTTGGGGCAAGTTTTCGACACATTTTCGGGCCCTAAATCGCCATCTTGAGGCCGAAAATTAGGATTTAAGTTATAGTTTGGTTTTCCTATTTTTGAGCATTAGTTATAGTCTCATTTTGAGTTAGAAAGTTATCCTCTAATTTAGGGATGTAGAAGATCGTTGCCCGTAGGAATAAGCATATTATTTTAGCTTTCTTTCTTAGTTTTCTCACCCCCTTATTTCCATGTGGTTATGGGAAGTTTATACATATGTACTTTTATAGTTATAGATTCAACATTTGTGGGTCCTTTCCCCTTATTTGTGTTTTCCAATTTTTCATGTTCTTTTTTTCTTATCTCCCACTTGTTTTTATTTATCATCTCTTTCTTAGTTTTCTCTCACCCCTTATTTCCATGTGGTTAAGAGGGTCCTAATTTAAATGCATGTTCTTTTTCGGCTTCCCCACTTGTTGTTTATAAATACATGAGTGCATTTAGAACAATAATTCATAATTAAAAATCAACGATGGAATGATATTGAAGTTACATGAGTATGATTTATTATTTCCATGACTCACATGCAAAAATATAATTGAAGCATGTAGAGAGTATTTTAGCATTTACTCATTATTTTACATCCGCTCGACATCAAGGTTTGAGAAACTTGCACACATCATATTGCTTTCGACTTACATTCAATGTTGATTTCCAAATTATTCAAGACATGAGGGGTTTGATAATAAAGGAGGGATAAAACATACCTCTCTTATCACCCTCGAATTTTAATGGGTCTTACAAAGTTTTGAAGTCATCTTAGAGTTTGGAGCAAGAAAATTGCTTTTAATTATTCCACAATGAAATTAGGAAAAATGAGTAATGTTTATGGAGTCCAAAACTAGATATTTGCATCTACAATTCAATTTAGATTTTTCATAGGAAGCCTTTTTTTGTCCTATAATTTTAGTACAACCATTTATGTACTTATTAATTTGTTCATTTGGCTCGTGTAGCTTGATGATGAATTTCATAGGTGATCCTTCTAAATGTATAAAACTTTGTAGTAGATATGTGTCTACACACCACTCTTTGCGACATACTTCTCCCCGATAAGGTCTACACTAGGATGTGTGACATTCTTCTTCCCATCTCATAGACTATGTGCTTGAATATATAAGATAATCTACAAATGAAAATAATGCTAGTTAAAGTACATGTTCTACACTAGACTTCAAGCTAGTCCAAATTTTATTTACAAACAAGGCCTTTAAATAGGCTTTAAATATGCTAAATTTAGATTAACAACTAGCTAAATATTAACTAACAATAGCCAAAACATGGAAGGTCATCCCATTTCATTGGATACAACCAACATAGGATTTATATATTCCATCCCTTAAAGAAAAAGGGAGGAACATCCCTAAATAATATTGTAACTTAATATTAACCACTAACAACTTAATAGTTAATTTATCTCTTTGTTGGAAAATACCAATTTAAGAATAGAAGATGGAAATAGATCCCTAAAGAATAGTTGAAATCGATGAAAATCTCCATCTTGTATAGTCTCAACCTAACCATCTACTAATGAAGGGTAAAAGTAATTGTGCATGTTTTTATAAAAGAGGAAATATAGTGACTTAAAATAGACCACTATTATAATATACCCTATACATTTATACAAATCCTCATCATTCCTCCCCACAATAATAGCTTTGGTCTCCAAATCATACAATGTGTAAAAAGACTAGAATATAAATGATTGTAGCATTAATAGCTAGCGAAAACAATGTTTGTGAACAATTGACATGTCACAATAGAGATATCCATCAACAATAATAAAACCAAGTATCTATTTCCAAAAGGGTCACATAATCAAGAATGTCGGTGAGAGGATTTAGGCATATTGAGACAATCAATCATCTACACCCTTCAAAGGGTCTACACATATAATGTGCAATAAATTATCCGATGCAAAAGAAAATAAAATTGATAAAAGTTGTACGATATTTGTGAACTTCCTAACAAAGTTAGAGAATACCAAAAAATAATTATAGTTAGACATTGAACTAATAGGAAAAATTTGAAGAAAAGATGCCATAAAGTGTCTTGTGGATTTGAAATTGGACCCATATCTAAACTCAAGATCATTAGGAGCTCTAAAATGTTGATAGGAGAAAGCCGCACTAGCTTTTAATACCAAAAAAATTTAACAAGAAAGTTTGTGCTACAAGAAAAATGTGATCTCTAGAAAGGTGTCAACAAGATCATGAAGCTTGCTTTTAGTAGAGTCAATTGCACTAAAATCGACAAAGGAGAAAAAATATGCTAATTTTTGTAAAAGGGGGTCTATCCATATTGTTGGGACAACTTATAATGAAAACACCTTATTTTCTTTCATTTTCCTTTTGCTAAAATTTTGGGTTTTGAATATATATATATATATATATATATATATATATATATATATATATATATATATATATATATATATTACTAAAACATAAACTATATCTCAATACATTTCTCGAATCTACTCAAATAATTATGCATGTTAAAAAGACACCAAAAAAGGATTCCAAACGAGCAAGACAAGTGCTTGAGAAGTTAATTTGAAACATAACAATTAGTTGTAGAGAAAACTATTTTTGGGAAAATTAAACAAAATGGCCAAAATTAAAGAATATCATTGCATTACCATCGAGAAAATAGATTAATTGAAAAATAATTAACCTCAATCGATTTTGGATGAATGAGAACAACCTTGTTAAAGTTTATGCTAAATAAAAATATAACCACACGAGCATGGACTAAGCCAAAGTATGTGGTTGATAACATAATAACATGGCACGATGTTGTGGTATGATGGTGCAAAGTGTTGACATGACAATGATGAAGTAGGCGGTGTGACACTATTTTAGGCTATATGATGTTTTGAAATTCATGCTACACTAAAACCAAAACTCAGTAACAAACATGTAAAATAAGCAAACCAAAAAGATTTAATTTTTATAGCTCTGGGTGTTCGTTTCTAATGATACAAATGTATGCACCTATGTTTTTGGGTGCTCCAAACTTGATGGTGGTATCAAAATCAACCCAACAATCTTTGGGCATAAGATTACAAACTAACCCTTAAATTCTCAAACCCATAATGGGTTGGGTACATGTGTAACACATACTCAAAGGTTTGTGGAAACAAATTACAGTTATATCATAAAGAGCACTCGAGTTTCAAAAATCCCATGAAGTGAAACCCGATATGATACCAATAATGGGGAATCACACATGAGGTCCTCCCAAACTATGGAAGACTTCGTGACAAATAGGGATCTACACAACACTAATGTGACACACTTCTCTCTTATGGGATTTACACTAGGATGCGTGACGTTCTTCTCCCCATTCATATAATACACGTGTAATTGTAGAAGATAATTTGTAAATGCAAAGAATGAGAATTAAAGTATAATTTCGACATTTTTTCTGATCAAAATGTATTTACAAATGAGGCATTTAGATATGATTTATATGAGCTAACAAATAGCTATACAATAGGAAAAACATTTGGAAAATACCGATGTAAGACTATAAAATAGAAATAGATCCCTAAAGAATAAGGGAAACTAATGAAAACCTTCATCTCATGTAATCTCAACCTTACCACTTACTAACGAGGGGTAAAACTAATTGTACATGTTTTTATAAAGGATGAAATATAGAGACTTTTGGATAGATCACTAACATAATGTACTCCATACATCTACGTAAATCCTCATCATAGGTTCAATTTTAAGGTTCGATTTGCTCGTTGCTCGAACTTATCTATTGTTAATAGTTGTCTCCATATTCATGATAAATTGATACTAACCTAGTCTTTTCAAGTATTTCAATTAAGCTAAGTAATTTCTAAACTATCATTTGTTCTAGATTATCCCCTATTTTCTACAATTAAGTCTATTTCACTACTTTGTATCAAATTAAACCTAATTACTATTAGTTGTGGTTACTTCAAATGCATTGTTTGCATAAAAACCACTTTCCACATCTAACTATTTCACACTATTATTAGGTAAAAGCTAGATGACTATTGATTATTTTGTGATTATGTATCATGAAAATTATCGTGTTCTTTTCCATTATTGATTGGAGTGTCCCTCATATGATTATCACCACTTTTAATGCCATTTAAATCAAATTCGGATGTAAAAACCATCACCATACGTTCTACAATACGATCTTAGAATTATCTTTGTTGGCATCAATATTCACTATCTTAGAATTAATATACAAACTATCTCATTTATGCTTATATACACCAAAATAATAGGCCCAACCAACTCATTTCTACTTATACAATTTTATTATTAATTGGAGTGGCTATCACCACTTTTAATGCCATTTAAATCAAATTCGTATTTAAAATCCATCACAATATGCTCTAAAATATAAACTTAGAATTATCTTTATTGAGATCAACTTTTACCATCTTAGAATTAATATACAAACCATCTCATTTCTACTTCTACACTCCCAAGTAATACGCCCAACCGACTCATTTCTACTTGTACACTCCTAAGAGATAGGTCCATGAGTGATAGAGTCTATGACTTCCATCCACCATAGAAAGGGGGTTATGAGCCTTACGTACTTTGAATCCTAATTTAGATGGATTAGTTACTTTGAGAGACTTAACTTACAATATGAGTTGAGGTGGTGGTAAAGTGTAATATTTGTTAGCATGTCCATTAAAATAGTAGAATCTAAATTTGACATCCATTTGATTGTCATGATATAGTTTCCTTCTTACTTAAGTCTTAGACGATAAAACAATTGTGATATAATGAACACATAGTAAAATTTAAAATTTGTTTTTATCTTTATTTATTTTTTTCAAATCTAACGTCATAATACAACTATATTGAAACCATATATTGCCAATCAACATATAAATCTTTCAATATTAAAAACTATATATCTAACCTTCCTTTTAAATCTATTTTGTTTGAATTTAAAGATTGGACTTACCTACGAGTTACGACTCACATTAAATAATTGTGACACTTTATTTTTATTAAAGATATCTCTATACTATTCTAGAAAAGTGGCGAAAAATGTGTAGCGAAAATGTGTCACCCCGACGCCAAGTCTTTGCCACGGCGATACGATGACTCAGCTTCTCCATTTTAGTCATGATTTTGACTAGGAACAAATTCCTATTTTCACACCGCAGTTCTGACACGTCGACATTGCTGACGTGTGCGAACGATCCCGATAAATGATTAGGTCGTCTTCATTGTGCATTCGAGCAGGTCGGGCGTTAGGTTAAGTGGAGCACCACCTGTACTAAAAAAGATAAAAAAATAAAAAAAAGAAGAAAACTCGCAAAATCTGAAAAAAAACGTACGCAATTCCTGAAGTGTCTTTTGCCGCAGTTTGAAATCAATTGAAAACCAGCGAAACAGGCGCAAATTCGGTGTAAATTTAGGTGAAAAATCATTGTTTGAATTTGACGCATGGTCTGATCGCTTCATAAATCAGCAGTAGCGACGATCTTGGAGACAGATTTGTAGGCACAAGCCGGCCGTGGCCCCTTTATATTTCGGGCGCACATTTCGATTAGGGTTTCGGATCGGGTTGCGGCTGCCTTTGTAATTAACAGGTAGGTTTTTATAGCTCATCGCATTCTAAATTTTGATGTGTATTTGAATTTTAGGCTTTAGGATTCAATTCAATTTATCAGATGCTTTATATATTTTATTTCCTAGTTGCATCCTTCACGGTTTAAAGCTTTATTCGGTTTTTAGTCTTATGTTGTATGTTACTGTTGATTTGGATATGATTCTGTAGTTTTTCAAGTTCGCCTTGCTGATTTTATTTGTTGATATGGTTTTTGAAATTTATGTCATTTTTTAATCTTCCGGCGCTCAATTGGATTAGATTTTGTAGGTTTTCGTGTTTGCATTGTTGATTATGTTGCCAGATAGGTTTTTAAGATTCGCGAGACTCTAAAACTTAAGTCTTTAAGATTCGCGAGATCCTAAAACTTAAGTCTTTAAGATTCGATCTTATTTATTGCAGACTTTTAGACATTGCTTTTAATGATTTCGGTTTTTTGCATTTTTAACATTTTAAATTTTACTGTCTTTCATTTTTGTATTGTTGTTTTTAAAAGATTTTTTTTTATTACAGACGTAAGCATCGCTATTAATGATTTCGGGTTTTTGCATCGTTCACATTTCAGGTTTTACTGTGGATTGTTGTTTTTACTTCCAGCTAGATATCTAAAATTTGTGACACTCTGAAAATTAGTTTTTAAAAAGTTTTTTTGTTTGTTTGAAAGGATTTAACTTTACTCTGGTTTTTTTCAGCATTTTAAATATTTACACTATTTTTCCTTTTGATTTGGTAAATTTCCATTTTTCTTTTAAATTTTAGAAAGGTAAATGGTTAAACAATCCTTTTCTGGGCTTCCACAAGGGATCTCATATACCAATTGGGGTTTGCTTACCTTAAAAACTGCCTCTACTTTGACCTTAAATTGTTTTTGTATTTGATAAATTGCTTTTGTGGTGTAAACTTTGGCTTCCTTGCCACAGCCAAAGAGCATCTCTTCTGTCAAAACCACCCGAGTGTGAGTTGAATGTGGTATTTTATCCAATTTTAATGTCTTCTGAAGATTTGAACATGTGGCCTTGCTGTGGAAGCCCACCATTTGCTTTTACCAGAACAGAAGTTTGGAATAAATACAGCTTTAATGTCTGCCTTTTGTTAAAGTGTGCATTGTTGATCCTGTTGTGCCACAATGTTGTTTTAGTTCTAACTGAAAGAAGATGGAGAAATTATAGTCCCAGAACACTATTTTCACAGGTAGAATCTGCAAAAAACATCTCACATTTGAAAAATTTGACATCCATTTTGACATTAAAAGTTTGGCCTAATTTTTGAAAGAATGTCTCAGTTGGATGTTTTTCCATCCACTTTGTTTTTACAATGTAATTAAAGGACAGTTTTGTTGTACAAGATAGGTGCCTGTAGCATTGCCATAAACCTTTTCCCTAAGGATGTCTAAGTTGTGGTGTGAAAAAGGTTGTTCGTTTTGTTGTGGAAAATTAAATATTACTTTTTTTTTGCATTATTAAATTGACTTATTTCTCCAGTTTTGAGAAATTGTTTCCTGTAGGCTGGAAACCGGTTAGTTGGATTCCATTTCAAAATGGTTCTGCAGTCCAGAAACTTCCAGAAGTACCTGGGGAGGGGTTGGAAATCCTGGAAATGTTTAGATTAGTTTCGAACCATTCTCCAGGCATATGTGGAAGTTTCCAATGCACTTCAAATGAAGTTTCAATCACTGTTTCTAGGTCTTCCTAAAAGCTTCTGAATCCATTTCAATAAGCTGCTTAATGTTTCTTAAATTTTCCAAAACCGCTTTGTAGTGTTTCGACTTCCAAAAGTCTATCCCAAAGTTTCCATTTCCTTAACTGTTATCAATTCTTGTTGATCACGGCATGTGATCCCGAGCTCTAGATACCATTTTGTAATTGTGTGTAATATCCTTTTTATTGGTACTTTTTTGACTTGACTTGTTTTTGTTTATGGACAGATTATTTTTGGAGGCTCTGAATTGAATTCCGAGGTTGATTATCTTGTAATGTTGTGGCAGGCCTTAAAATTGTCATCTGGATTTGGATCAACTTTAATCCAAAGTTTATCAGGGAGGATCTTGTTTGCTTTAAATTTAAGACAGTATTGCAATTCTGTAACAAAAGTGATAGTAGCGATAAGAATTTCAAAGGCTGAACCTAAATGGTCTCCTTGTAAGGCAGTTCATGGTGATGGCATTGAACATGAAGACGAACCCAGTGATGGAAGACTTGAGAAAACTGCGAAAAGGGCCTTTGTAGGTGCAGGAGCTCGAGTACTTTTCTACCCAACACTTTTATATAATGTTGTTCGTAACAAGCTTCGACCAGAGTTTCAATGGTGGGATCAAATTGACTAGGTATAAATTTTTTGCCTTCATTCTCAACTATGATGATCATTAAATCTGAAGAGTAATGACTTAAACAAAATAAGGATAGCTAAGGATGTATTTATCCCTTGGATCAACCCTGTAATGATATATGCCTCTTTTCAGTATATGTTTTACACAATAATGAGGCACTTTTCATCAATTACACTATTAGGCATTACACACCTTCTATATCTAAGAGACTGGTGTTTTAGTACTTCTCTGCACCCAATTTAAATCAGCTGCAGGCATGGATACATTAAAGGGCACTGAGGGCTGTCAAGAACGCAGCTTTCTAAATTATCATGCTAGCCAGAGACCTGAATGTAAGGGCAGGTTGTTTGAAGCTCTCTGGCTGTATAGTTGTTACGCTAATAGGCATAATCTACAATGCTAGCTGGGGAAGCGGTGGAGTGTAATAGAGTGAGATGTCACTTAAAATAGCCGACCTTAAATTTGGCATCCATTTGACTGCTATAGGGGAGTTCTTATTCTTAATTAAAGAAGGCAACTGAAAATTCATGACATCTTGGGCACATGGTGGAGTTTGGAGCCCAGTTTGTCTCTTGAGAAGATTTTTTTGAACCCAAGGCAGTGGTATAGTTGTCACCATTCAGCGGGAACTTTGTGAAGAATGTAATGGAATTGATAATTATTGTGGTCTGTGAAAAGTCTAAGACAGACACCTCAAATTGCTATTTGTTGGTGTCTTTCAATAGATATATTTAAGATATCTGTATTAGTAATATAATTGAAAGTGAACACGATTTGCAATGGGAGAAGGAATTGGAGGTGAAAATTATAGTGGTCATTTTCCCCAAAATTCATCAGAAGTAATGTGGGCGTATTTGAATGTGAAAGTCGTAAGGAGCAGGGGGCCTGTTTGCAGACCTAGCCCATCCTTCATTCTCAACAGCAGAACCATTTTTTTTTACAGATCTGATCTTCATGAGTAAGCAACCTTCTCAAAGCCTAGGATGGGATTGATATGATTTCAGTCTTTTTATTCATGCTTGGCATGGTAACTGTCTAAGCAAACCCCATCTTCCGATTTGTAATGTTGAATTATTTTTAAAGAGCCATTGTTTCCTTTACATAATCCTCCATGAGCACCTTACTCGCACGTTTTCCCAGAGATGGATCCGCTTTTCCATTCAAACAGCTGTCCCTTTTGCATTTCCTAAATTGGTGTATTCTTGATCTGGTATTTTGAAGGCGAAGATAAATATTAAGAAGAGGATGGGGGCCATTTTGTTGGATAACTTGGATTTTTTGGTCTCCAAACTTATTTTTTAACGTGCTAAAATGACATCTTATTGTAGGCATTCTCCATCTTTTTATATTTGTGAAAATTATGGTTGTGTATATTTGATCAACAATGAAAACGGTATATTTTATTGTATTTTGATTAGTCAATTATCCATTTGGTTTGATTTATTTCAGAAGTTAAAATGCTTCCAAGTTGGTTACCCTATTGTAATGTCGCTTGTAAAAACTTCTTTTTGGTTCAGCAGATGTTGAAATTGTTGAGTATTATGACTTGCTTCATTCTCATTGTTATGTAGAGTTTTTAAATTCCTTAATACTGTAGGAAATAAGCTATGTGATGATTTCAGTCCAATTCAGAATTAGAATTTGTCTTTGCCCATTTAACCATAAATATTATAACTTCAGATAACAAACTGATCAGGTGTTTTATGCCCTATATATTTTTAAAATTTAATTTTGTGATCTGTTAGCTGCTTTACTATATATATAGGATTCAAACCACTATAGTATATGCTGTTTAACCTTGATTTATTTTTCAGTTTCTCATTTTAGGTGCTGTTCCATTTCGTAAGGATGTACATCGCCTAAAGGACTTAGGTGTAGAAGCTGTTGTTACTCTAAACGAGCCATATGAAACTCTGGTGCCATCGTCTATGTACCAGGTGAAGTTACTGCATATTCACATCCACACAAAGGCGAGATTGAATTTCTCCTTTTTTTCAACAGAACCATTAAGTACGACACAAATGATGTTTTATTAACATTTCTGTTTTATAATGGCATGAAGAGCCTTTCTGGATATTAATTTTGAAAGCTTATTTTTGTGTCGTACAATGCTTTTAATGTGGGGACACCGCTTTTTTTTCTTTATATTTCGGATCTTATTGGATTAGAATCAATTGTTCCTGTAGCTGCCAGGAAATTGAGGAGTTCAGGGCCTGTCCCCTTACTTGTACCCACATCTCTTGGTGACTATTAATGAATTGAATATAACCATACACTTATTCTTACACTTCTGTACCTTGTTTTAAATTGATTCCCCATTCTTGTACCTAAGCCTGTGTCCTAGGTTTCGTGGTGACTGTGATCATATCCCATATCTCATGTTGACTATCATTGTTCTGTAGTTGAGAATACAAAATAAAGTATATACTTCCTTGAAGGAAGGTATTTCTATAATCTAATTCTATAATGCAAAATGGCTTTTTAACTGGCAATGGCACATCTTTGAAGCTACTATTTTCGTAAAGTCAGTATGTTTACCATAGGTGAAAATTCAAGAATCATAAAGTATAGGAGGATTATAATTTTAGATTATCCATATATTTAAGTGCATGTTTGATGTGCCCTATTGTTGCTATAATAAATTCAAAAATTCACTACTATAAATTCCGATATGTTTATTAATCGCACTGTACTTATTGTCCTTGATGATTTTTAGATGATTCCTTAGCTAGCCACTTATTCCAGCTCTTCCTTTGTCATCCTTCACTGCACCATCAAGTGAAGGACGCAGTTAAAGGCATCCTGCTTAGTAGGGGTTCATTTTATTGCTGTTATTAGGGTTCTCTAACTCCATCTCTAAAGGGATTTCATTGTTGCGGGTTTGAGATAAAAAGGATAATAAATGGTCAGACTTCTAATGGATTTGCTGATGCTAAGAAAATATTTAAGGCAAAGATTGAAAAATGATTCCTTCTGGAATTTCCTACTTAGATGGCATTCCATGCTGTCTCCCGAGACTCTAGAGGAAAGAAACAATGTTTTGATCTTTTGTTTTCCGGTCAAAGGAATCTCCTGTGGGCATTCAAAGTGTAACATGTTTGCAAGGTTTATTATTTTCTTAAGTTTATTAAAATTTTTAGACGTCTTTGCCAGTTGTTTACCTCTCTCTACTTGCCAACTTTTTTAGTGTGCTCTTGAGATTCTACAAGCGAAAATTTGAAATTTCTAATGAAATTTGGCCATTTAATAGCATCGCTTCAGTTTATCAGCCTTGAATTGTCATCATTCAATTCTTCTTTTTAATCCCACATTTTGTACAGGTTTTGCTTTTAAAACCATTTCTTCTCCAACAGGGAGAAGATAGATTTGCTGCAGATCCCTGTCTTGGCTATCTACAATCTTTTTGTGCAAATGGCAACTTTTACAAATTTCTGGAAAGATAATTTCACTTTTTGGAAAATTAATAATTATCTAAAATAGAATCAAAATTTAACATAAACTATTTCTAAGTTGACGATATTTGCCAAATTTCCAAGAATGATAAGTAATACATAGTTTTAAGAGCATCTTTTTATGAAGTATATTGTTTTTTTATAACATTTAGAGGCATGCCCATTATGTTATAGATTTAAAAAGTTCTCTTCTTATTATGTCGAGAGGCGTTCCTACAATGGCAGCCAGGGCTGTAGTGGAGTGAGTTGTTCACTTTTATTCTCGACATTAATTACGCCGAGAGGTGTTCCTACAATGGCAGCCAGGGCTGTAATGGAGTGAGTTGTTCACTTTTATTCTTGACATTAAATTTGATGTCCATTTGACCATCACGTGACAATTCATCCATAAATTTGACTTCCATTGGACTGTCACTTAAATGATTTTTTTGTTTTTTCTTGGAGAAGTCAATTAAAAAATAGTAATATCTTGGCCATATAGTAATGTTTGGGCCCTTTTTTCTTGAATATTTTTTTCGAGACCGACACAATGGCATAACTAAATTGATTCCATTTGCCACAAATCAATGAGAAATTGATAGAGAATTTAATGAAGTTATTGATTAATGTGGAATGTGAAAATCTAAGCTAAGAACCTTGAAATTGATATGTATTTGTGTATTTCATATAGATATATAATTATAATATATTGTTTTTATTTTTAATTTTTTTGGTGACTCAAGATTGTCATCTCTCAGCGTATTATAGATAGATGTATAAAAGATATCTATGCTAGTGATAATAATACATAGTTTTAAGAGCATCCATTTATGAAGTATATTCTTATTTTTCTATAAAATTTAGAGGCATGCCTGTTATGTTATAGATTTATAAAATCTCTGTTTGGCTTTCCCTGCTTTGCACGACATGTAATTGTTTGTTGGCACAATTCTTAGTTTATGCTTTATTTTTGTTTGTTCAGGATGAAGGTATCAAGCACCTGGAGATCCCCACTAGAGATTATCTTTTTGCTCCATCATTTGATGATATTCATCAAGCTGTAGACTTTATTCATGGTCAGTAACATCTGTATTTTGTTTGGGAAGAAGTTAACTTTTAATTTCATTATCAGGATTACTGTTTTTTTTGTTTATCTGTCTTAGACAATTAGCACAGTCCTCTTTGCCCCTTTGAAGTTTGGAGGACAGGCGTATAACTTTGATCATTCAGATATGTAATGGTGAAAGAGAGTAATTTCAGAGGGACCTTCTATTTTATAATGACTGTCTGAAACTGTATAATTGAAAAACAAGTGTTAGCTAGATGTTATTCATACTTTACCCCCTCTTACTTTCTCGAGATGGCATTAGTACAGTTCGGTGCAGAATACTTGGTTTAGGGATTTATCTAAGATAAAAGAACTATAAACTAGGTAATAGATTTACTGAATCATATGTATTTGTGTTTACACCGAGTACATAGCTGTCTCTGTGATTGTGATTTGAATTTTCAGGGTTTCCCTGCAGCCATGTATTCAGTCTTCCACGGTCACCTCTTTTAATGATTGTTTGTTAGACAGTTCTAGGCAGTAAGGGTCACATGCCTGCCTTGAAGAAAGTAGTATATGCCAATTTTATATTATTTCAGCTGAAAGAGTAAAGCAGGAGGTTGAAGATCCATAGGTTCTACCAGGAGAGCACAACCTCATACAAGAATAAGCTTATGTCAATACACACATAGCAAAGAGAGAACACAATGAATAACCAGTGTTACGTGGGAACCCATCCCCTAGATTTTGGCGGCGTCCTAGACGTCTAAACGCGTTTCGGGGACTTGGGGACTTGGAGGGATGTCCTGTAATTTTTAAATCTTTCAAAAGTTTTCTGATGTTTTTAGTTTTAAAAAGTGGGTATTTTTATCAAGAACATTAAATTATAATCTTAGAAGTACCTAAAATACATTAAATACAGTTTAAATCCGTAAATTTCATTGAATAAAGTTCAAAATATTGAAATATTAATTTTTTAATATTGTTTTAATAGCTGTCCCCAAAATTTGGGAAAATATTGGCTGTCCCAAAACTCCTTCCGTCTGTTCTGCTGCCCCACTGTCCCTGAGACTTAGGTAACTATGCAAATAATTTTTTCCACAATACAATTACAAGGAAAGGATGGTTTGTTTTCACAACAAACTATTTGTTGTCAAAGCAAACTGTCAGTAAGGGATTCCTAAATTCATGGACATAACAAAATCTCCAGGTGTATTCAAGTTGTTAATCAAAACCAATATTGACTAACCCACCTTCTTAAATAAAACTTATGTTAATAAAGTGTGAACAAGCAACATTCAAGACTAGATAAATAAACACCTACTCTAATGTGAACACACCGACACCCTCGCGTAAGTGAATGTTAGGGAAAGAGAATAAACAAATAAAAAAATATGGGCCTTGTCTACTAGGCTTGATAAGGTACCCATGCACAATCAAAAGAAATAGAAAGAAGGATATACTCATGATGAATCCCCCGAAGGACAACTTCCTTCACCCCAAGCATGGATCACAACTAAAAATAGCGAGGTGATGCCAAGGGTTTAGTAAAGATGTTTGCAACCTGCTCATCGGTAGTCATGATTAGTCCCCACAAGGACAACTTCCTTCACCCCAAGAATGGATGGCGACTGAGAATACCGAGGTTATGCCAAGGGTATAGTAAAGATGTTGGCAACTTGCTCAGCGGTAGGCACAAACTCGAGCTTAATAACTCCATCCTAAATGAGCTTCTGAATGAAGTGCATATGCATTCAATATGCTTTATACACCGATGCTCAACAGGGTTGTGAGCAATCTCAGTCGCACTTTGGTTATCATACCAAAGAATAGTGGGATTATGCTGCGAGAAACTAATCCATATAGCAATTGTCGAAGCCAAAGTGTTTCTTGACTAGCCTTAACACCACCTCGATACTCTGCCTTAGTGGAGGATAATGCAATAGTTGTCTACTTCTTGCAAGCCCATGCAACTGGACCAGAACCAAGGTTATAGACAAAGTTAGAGGTCAATCTCAAAATATCTTTGTGGTGTGTACTGATTCCCAAAGTGTGTAGTGCCCGAATGTAGTGCAAAATACACTCAGCCGCTTGCCAATGACTCTCATGAGGCTTATGGGAGAATCGAAAGACAAGACTAATAGCAAAAGAAAGATTGGGATGAGTGTGCATTAGGTCCAAAAGACTGCCCACCAACTGTCATTACAAGGTTGGATCAACCTTACATGTTTTAGAGTTAGTAGACAGTACAAAACCTGATTGAAATGTTGTGGGGGTAGGCTTGCAATTAACCATGCTGAAATGATGAAACAATTCACGAGCATACTTCTACTGCCCAATAGAGATCCCCTCATAAGATTGATGAATCTAAAAGCTAAGAAAGTATTGTCGAAGTCCTGATTCAGTCATGTCAAATTGCTCCATTTGTTCTTGACATTTTGAAACATGGGGTCTCAATTGCTCGTGAGAATGAGATCATCAATAGCTAGATCCAGTATTGGAAGATTCCCCCTTACTTCTTAATGTAGACATTAAGGTTGAAGTGACAATGGGTGAAATCAGAACTAAGAGAAAACTATTCATCTTCTCATACCAAGGTTGAGGAGCTTGCTTGAAACCATAGAGAAAACAATGGAGCCTACATACAAGTGAAGAGTCCTGCACAAGGCCGTGTGGCTGCTTGATTTAAATCTCCTTTAAAGATCACCATGCAGAAAAGTGCTCTTCACATCAATTTGGTATATCGACCCATGGTGTATTGAAGTGAGGGAAAGTATAAGACGAACAGAGTCCATCTTGGATACAGGGGCAAAGGTTTTAGTGTAGTCAACTCCTTCAACCTGCGAGAAACTCTTTGCTACTAGACGGGTCTTGTACTTATATACAGAATTGTTAGTTGCATACTTGGTCTTATAGGCCCACTTATATGGCACACATTTTCTTTTCTTATGAAGATATACCAAGTCCCAAGTATTTTTCTTCATCAAAGAAGAATACACTTGCATAGCAACATACCATTTTGGTTTGGTTGTCACCTCAAAAAACAATAGTGGATCTTCTGAAATAGAATGGTTTACAAGAGCAAGATGAGGATGAGAAAGATCACCTAGTGTTTGCAGGGTAGTATGGGCCTACTTCGCCATAGATTGAGCAACAAGTGGTGGAGGTGGTGGTGTTGGAGCATCATGAGTGGCAACATCATCAACATTAGGAAGTAAGTCCTCAAACTCATATGGAATGAGTGATGGAGAAGTAGTAGATGTTGTCTCCAGTGGAATAAAATTCTCATCAACTTGACATTCTGTTGAAACAAAACATCATGAGTGACAGGGTCAAAGAGGCGATAAGCTTTTACATCCTCACAATGGCCAACAAAGTTGAGTGGTTGGCTATTATTCTTCTCCATAGACTTGTGCTTGTTGTCAAGAACAAACACACAAGCCTTACTTCCACACACTCGAAATCGAGATACATTAGGTTTGATACCCGACTGAGCTTTTTCAGGTGTCTTGTTAGATACTTCCGCACTTCTTTGTGAGGTATGTAGTTCTAGATATAATTCACACAATTCACTGCTTCATCCAAAAATTCGGGTGCAATGTCCCTGGACTGAATCATGCAATTAACCATCTCTTTCAAGGTACGGTTCTTTTGCTCAACAATTACTATTTTGTTGAGTATGGGGCACTATGAATTGATGCAAGATGCCACGCGCAGTACAAAAGTCTTGGAAGGCTTTACTCATATGTTTCCCCCATTTTTCTGTGCATATCTTTTTGAGTGAAAGAGACGATTAGTTCTCAACCAAGACTTTGAATGCCTTGAAGTTCTCAGGGACTTCACTCTTGTACTAGAGAAAATACACCTATGTCTGATGAGAGAAGTCATCAATGAATGTGAGTACATATTTTGGTCCTGAAAACACCTGAGTGGTCATTGTCATGAGATCAGTAGTATTAGATTTATGTTGTAGTCAGTAGTCCTTAGTCTCACTGTTATTATTCAAGTCATGTTTTGTCTACCTAGGATTAGTGAAGGGGTTGAGTTATATGTCAAGTAGGGTTTCCCTTCCATTGAGTATACAGTGATCGAAAACCCTAAAAACGTATCTCCTTCAATCTCATTTTGTTAATGCAATACAGAGATCTGCCATTGAGTGAGTTCTGCTGTTTCTACCAATGGATTTGCAAGTGTAATCCATCCTGAGTGTTCAGGTTTGCCACATTTTTCTTCATAGCTGTTTCTGCTATTCTGTATCTTGTGCATTTGTTTTTCTGTGAATAGTTTAGGAACACAGCAATTTCCTATTTGTTTCTCTGAGATCTCTCACGGTGCTGTTACAACAAAGCAAAGTGTCATTGTATATTATTCCCAGCATGGAATCAGTAACTTTGCAACTTATTATTGACAATTGTGACATGTTTTCATGAATCAAATGGTGAACTCCTTATACAGTATTCTGTACATTTTCTCTCTATATAATTTCACATAAGTGTTGACCTTTTGATGTTTATATTGCACTATATTGGGAAATGATCATCTCTGTTGTAGCTGCCTTTTACCATTTAGAATTTCTGGCTTTTATTGCAAATTTATAGTCCCACCTTGTCTTCTTATCAGCGTTTATTTTTCAGAGCATGCGAATATGGGGAAAACAACTTATGTCCATTGTAAAGCTGGGCGAGGCCGCAGTACAACTATTGTTCTTTGTTATCTGGTATGTTTTTATTATTTGTTTGTTTTATGCTTATCTTACTTCATCACCTGGCATATGATAAAATAGGTGTTCTCAACAAAGTCCATGGCTATGATGATGAGTAGATGAGGAGGATAACTGAATATGCAGGTTTTCTGGTTTGGTTCACTTTAAGCAATTTTTAATGAACATTAAATAGGAATTATTGGAGTAACGAGTTTGATGCTTTTTAGCTAAGCCACAGAATTTGTCAAATTTCATCCCAACCTAAAAATTCGACCCTTAATTTGTGCAGTCCATTTTCTCCGAATTTTAGCAAAAAAACCCTCTAGAATGTCTGAAAATCGGAGTATAAAATATGAGACTTTGCATTCACACTTGAGGCATATTCTCTGTCTTTCCATCTTTTATGAGTTTATTGAATTGAGCACTTGTAGAAGAGGGATTTGACTTGCAGGATGAAGGGTTTGCAGAATTGGCTGGGTTTGCAGAATCCAATGGGTTTGTTGAAAGCCACTCGCCATCAACTTTGTTCAACATTCAATTTTCCCCACAAAAAGTCTCAAGAGTGCTGTTTGATTCCGATTGAGGGCAAGAAGACACTGATTTCTGTCTGATGCCATTTGAGTCTCTGCATTTGTTGTTTAAGGGAACAAAGACAAAGCGATTCCATTTTTCCCTTTATGCTAGCCTTAGGAGATCAAATATGTTTAACTTTCACTGTTATAGACTGTAGTTTAGTGTATTGATTTGTTTCAATTTTCTTCCGAAGTAATAATTATATTTTATGTGTTTAATCTTGTAATATTATTTAATTACGTATAAATTCAAATTTACAAATATCTTTATTATCTAAATATAAATTTGAAATTGATTTTTATTGCCTTGTAAGAAAGTATTTAGTTTTTGAAATTATTTAGTAATATCTATTTATTTTGACATTCTTGTTTATTTTTTTTTTTAATTTTTGAAAATAAAATAATAACAAATGTAGATTTATGTTTTTCAAATTCTATCACGGATCTTTGTACCGATTTTTATTGGCTGCCAAACTTCTTTTGAATTTTATCCTTGCCAAACACGAACACTAACACAAACCTCGTGACTTAGTTTTTTACTCTTATGATTTATCTAGTTCTTAGATTAAACTTTAAAGGCATTTTGTACTAGCTAGATTTTGTATGGACTGATTTGAACCTATGTGGTGGCTTGGTGGAAAGGTGATATTCTCATGCATATTGAGTGATCGGAGTCTTATTCAGAGTGCATGATAAACACATTACATTGTGGACCCTAAGGGGAATTCACATAAGCAGAAGTGTCTTATATGCAACTGACACCACAAAATGGCATTTCACTAACAAATCTGTAGAGCAAACATTTCAATAGGAGCGCAAGTCAATGTAGGGTTGTACTTTTTAAAAATTTAATATAAGACATTTGGATATTTGTAAATCAGTTACAAAATGTGATTTTGGTTGCATAAATGGTCCACTTTGGTTTATTTAATGTAAGACATATTTGGATATTTGTAAATCAGTTACAAAACTTGATTTTGGTTTGCATAAATGGTCCTAGTTTTATGTTATCACTGCCGATCTATCTTCTGAGTCAAGACTTCCTCCAGGTGTTGAATTTGTATCCTTGGTGTCTTTGTGTGCTCTGAGTTGCAGGGTTAAGGAGCAAACTTGGACCGTTAGATGATCTTAGAGGTGAAATTTGGACTGTTAGATGAGCTTAGAGGTGTCTTAAGCATTTGTGCAACCATGTGCGCAAGGGTATTGCAAATTGTAGTGTGATAGCAGTTGTGTTGTGAGTGGAAGGTAATTTTGCATGAGACATGACAAACCATAAAGCCACAAGTCAAGCACCTAGATATTTGGATCATTGCAGGTAGTGAGCAAGGTGAGCAGGCTGCAAAGGTGCAAAATGCACATGCATAGCTTTTGGACTGTCTAGAGCTTGAGAGGGCATGTGTATCTGGAGAGAGGTTTTCTCTGGTGCAGAACTTGGTCTGATAAGCCCTACGTGGGAGGCAACATGCCTCTATTGCTCGGAAGACAGTCGAACAAAACATAAGTACTGCACCATTCTAAGTGGATGACTCTGGTTTGTTAAGTGATATCTTCTTTGCAGAGTCTTAATTGATGCAGATCTTCCTTCTGTATATTAAATCTCCCTACATTTAGTGTTTTACTAAAGTTACTTAGCATACATCAATTAGGTTTGCGCTGCAATTAACTCCAACCCCTATAAGAGAGACACAACTTACACCTCTGTTGCAACATCAATTTTGTCCTTCTTTCAACCACCAAATGGCATAAGACTTTGGGTGCATTCTGATTCACAGGTGAGGTGCTTGATTACTTCAGCAGAGATCAAATTTTTTTCGCTGTCAGTATCAGTAATGGTGTGTTGTGCTCCTTTTTGTTACTGTATTTTGTCATGGGCTGTATGGACTATTGTTGGTAACTGGGTGTTTCTGAATAACTTGATAATTTTGTGCATTCAGCAACCATCAAATGGTGTAAGGTGTGGTGCTCAATATGAGATTTCTTTGACAGTTGTTATCAATATGTTTTTTACCGGGTTGAGACTAACCATATCATGGAAGAGGTGCTGCTTGTTAATGGTGTGCTTCGATAATGTCTATTGGCAGCAAGTTGGATATATTGTGATGGCTTTGTATGGGGGTTGGATAGACTGCCCAAGGGGGTTTGACAGACTGCCCAAGGGGGTTTGACTTTCTAGGGGATCTTCTATATGACCAATTTTATAATTGCATTGTGCTTCTGTACATGCTCCATTTTTTTTCATACTTGGATTACAAAAGTCAATGCGAGCCTTCATAATGAAAAGTATGACAATGAAACAAAAATATATACCGCAGCTTGACCTATGACTTGGGGAACAAGTCTGATTGCTGTGTATGTGTGAGTGTGTGTGCATGCGTGTGCTCACTTGTGCTAGTGAAATATGTATTGCTACATTCCTTCTATATAACTGCCAGTTCCGAGCTGTAACTGTGCTGTATTTCATCTGGATTTGCACCAGCCATTGATATTGCATGTCTAGGCCTGTGCACATATCATTTGAAAGCTTGTGTACAATTTGGGCAGGGAAAATGTTGTTTATTGAATTCTCTTTTCGGGTCTCTCAGTGACTGCTCATTCATGCCATTTGTCGATGAGAAAATTCTGACATTTTATGAGTTTTTAGTGTTTGGGGATCTGGTGTCGAGGTATTGTCACAAATTATACTCCAAGCTGATGTCACAACTGCCATTTGCAAAAAGTATAGGATTAATGTCAGAGTGGATATATTTGTGAAGGTAAACCTGGCTGCTTGTCTCTTAACATCTTAGAAAACAATTACTTCCCATGCAGCTTAGGTTATGTACCTTAAAAGATAAAGATGTATTACGTCTAACCAATCAACAGGGAAACCGATCAAAGAGTGATGTTATCTTCATCGCACTATAGTTAAAAGGTGTGTCTGAGGTATGTTTTCAGGTTGATTGTTCAGTTTAACGGTTTTGACAGAACCTGTTGAACTTGAAAATTCTCTCACCTCTCAATCCCATCCCACAAATGGGTGATCTACTTCTAATGTCAGATTCAAATGGTAAATATAATAAATAATGTTATTTTCATTAATTTGAGCCTGCTGATGCTGGCCATTAAACCTTTCACAAAGGTTGTATTTCCCAACTTCTGCTACTAATTTATAACTTTGCTTACATTTTTCCCAGTGATGGATCTCCTGCCCATATTTTGAATTTGTTGTTACTTATTACTATTGTTAGATTATTGATTCTCTGTACACAGTTGCAACCCTTTTTGAACCTTAACATTCTTTTTTCAATCCCCGAGTTGGAGCAAGAGAACCCTCTTGAACCTACTGAATGTTTTTGGACATGATAACTGAACGCTCACATGAGTGTTTCTGCTGTGTGAGGTTATATATATGACATGGAAATGTTGGAATTATTTTGAATTGGCTTCCTAAAAATTTCAATCAATGTATAGATGAAAATATTCCTCTGTTTTGCAAATTTAAGGATGTTGCAAGCCTCCCACCCAATTCATCAGTTTCTACTACAGCTGAATGGCAGGGATGAGCAATCCCCTTTGAAGGCATTGTATGTGATAGTGGCATATTGTGAAAAATGTCCTGCTGTGGAAAACATTCTACATTTTATGCATCAAGTAGAGTAACTTTTTCATTGTTTATTCATTTTGTTATTTTGCTTTTGTTCCTTGCACATCTACATAGCAGCTATGCAAATCATGTGTTTTTACAGCTAGTTCAGGCTACTTTAATCATCTGTATATTTTTGACCATGTTTACATTGTTTCAAATTCATTCCTATAGTTCTATTTAAATACCAAAAACATGTTCTTGTGTTTAAATAAATAGGTAAAATCAATAACTTTGTGTCGAAATAAATTAATTCACTGCTCTGTCAAGTGGGAAGCGGGACAATTCTAAGTGACACACGGGGTATCCTATATTTTGAAATACCTAAATCTTTTACAACTAAATATTAGCGTGGCTGTTCTTTTCTAGATTACCCTTTTGCAAATAAGCCCTAAAGTCTAAATCAGTTCTGAGTTATGTCATTCAACATTATGACTCTTAACTAAAAATCTTAGTGAATATGTCATAAAAGGAAAATTGTTTTTTTCTGATCCCTTTTTGAGTGAAGAATCCTAATGTTTTCATGTCCTAAAATCTAACGTGCAAATTTGGTGTCACAGGTAGCACACAAGGGAATGATTCCTGTTGAAGCATATGCATATGTGAGATCAAAAAGACCAAGGGTTTTGCTAGCACACTCTCAGTGGAAGGTATGTTGACATCTATCATTGCGATTTTGAACAATTTGTGATTGAGCAATGATCTGAGCATGTGGTGTCTATATCTGCAGGCCGTTCATGAATATTATCAGAAGATAAATGGCAATAGCTCCCAGACACTTGAATTTCCGATGCCATTAGATGATAATTATGAAGACTCAGCTGTGTTTGTGACAAATTCTGATTTAGATGGATACAAGAGTAGTGAAGAGATTTGTATTGTTGAAAAAGAGTTATAATAAGACATAATGGCTTGCAGAGGTTGGAAGAGGTTTTGTGCAACGGCACGTGCTTGCTGCACCTTTAGAAGAGTTCTTAGGCTGAAAGAAGCGGTTCTCAAAAGTGCCGCTCTGTTTTTTTCCTAATTGCAGAGCAAGTTACTGTGCATGTAGATGTCCCTACATGTCACAATTGAGTAGTCAACATTGTAAGATCATTGCATGTAATTGGAGGCAGGTAATTTTTTTTTCAGATCTGCCTTTAATGAAATCAAGTGTTTACATGGGTTGTACATTTTTTTAATACATAGTACAATTTGAAAGTTGCAATATTTTTGTTTACTTAAGATACTGCCAGATGCACACAAATCAATGTAAGGCATATTTCAAGGTGGATGCATTATTAAAGAAAACCTAGGCATTCGATCTTTTTGGGGAAGCTTGGTGTATCTTTAAATGGTCCTTCCAAGAAAATCCTGGAGCCTTTTAGCAGGAAAATTGCCCCATTAATTTCATAAATTTCTGTAGCAAGCACTGTCACAGAAAATCTAAGGATTTGAAAAATATTTTGAAGGAAAATTATGAAAGTAATTGACTTGCATTAAGTCTGCCACCTTTGAATAAAGACGCTGACATGGTTTTGTGATATTTTGACCCTTGCTCTCCAGAAGCTGCTTGAATCCTCCCTCTAAATAGTAGCTACTTCTAGTCTGATTCTCCCAATTTTATTTGTAAGTTATTATGTGGCTACTTGCAGCGTTAAAATGTAGTTGTAGCTTCTTCCAGGGGACTGCTCTCAATCCCCAACTTTCAAATTGATTCTTGTGTATGGTAGTGGATGAAAAGGAGCGTCCACTTTATCAATTATGTGTTTGATGAATTTGTAGATGAGACCAGACTTGATATTCAAAAATATTCCTCGTGGAACTGTACCTATTTATCAAATTGATTCTTGTGTGGGGTAAAGGATGAAAATGAGCGCCCTCTCTATCAATTATGGGTTTGATGAATTTGTTGATGGGGTGAGACTTGATTAAAAAAATATTCCTCGTGGAACTGTACCTATTTTAAGTTGTGATTCTTGCCAGGACTGCATGGTATAATGGTTGTTTTTGGGAGTGTTGCTTACTCTTACCAATTCCAGCATAATTCTTAATGCATCAACTTTTTTTAATCATATTCAATGTCAATCTAACATTATGCTATTAAACAATTTCCGAGATTTCTCTACATTATTTGACTGCTAATGCCACTATAAATAACATATTCTTTGGAGAAGTGGAGAGAAAGTAATCCAACAATTAAGTAATCATAAAGCTGAGAATACAAGATTTTTAAATATTTAGATGGTGCAAGAAGAGGACGAAGTGATTATAAAAAAATATAAAACAAACAAATGATAGCTTTTTCTTGATCAATGCCTTATAAATATTTATGACATTTTTTCAAAAATCATATTTTTGTTTTGTTAGGAAATAAACAAAAACCTTTCTAAAGTGAGGGCCATTCTTCTATTTGTGGTCGCCATATAACTGATCAGGTTTTATAGGTTCTTGGATGAAGGAGATATTTTTCTATATTTTTCTTATATGTAATTGATTTGAAAGGATATGTATAGTTTCAAAGGCTTTTTAAGACTCTTGAAGGCCGAGTCATTGGTATAGGATGGTCTCAATTGCATATGAAGCACAAACATAACTCAGGTCACTCAAGCTAGACTTTCCACATTTTGCGATTCATGTTACTATTATTGTTGTGTTCTCAAGTGCTCTTAATAAGATAAATGGCTTTTGTGAATATTTGCTACGCACAATAAAAACAATATTAATGATAAATACCATTGTCATTTAAGGAATTTCGAAGTTGTACAACTTTTTGTTGTGTTTTGCCATATCACTTGCATACATATATAATTTTGCGTTTATGAGAGTCAAGGTGACTTGTCTACCATGTTAAAACATGTTTAATAGTCGTTTGAATTGCACCTTAACAAAGAAATTTTTGAAGCGAGTTAAATAGCCTCTTTGGAAATTTGAATTGAAACAGTCCATTCAGACATTACAAACATTGCACGTTGTATTAGTGGCTTACACCCATGATTGCCTTAGAGGGGAGGGTTAATTGATGTTGGAATCTTTATTCCAACGCACGATGTGGAAAATTCATTGAAAGTTAATTTTTTTCTGTCTTCTTTGGCTCATTTAGAGTCCAAAAATAATGTGTCTAATTTTCAATGGATTGCCTTTGGGGCCTTGAATTTAATCCTTTTGCTAACATGGGAAGATCTTACTGGACAATAATGTACTTATTTGTATAGTTAGGTTTGAACTAAATACAGCATAAATATTACATAGAAATATTTGGGTTATATATAAAAAGACAATGTATAATTTAGTGAAGTCTATAATTATGTGCATTACATAGATTATAAATTTAATATTACAAGATCTTCTGAAAAAGTTGTGTGAAGGGCTTTTGATTAATGTTTTGAATCACATATCTAGATCCATTATCAAGATGAGGAGGAAAGCCTTCTTGATGATGGATCACTCTATCATGGGTCGTGATCCAAAATGTTGATCAAATACCCTTCACTTATTTTTCTCTAGAAGCTCGTCTCTTTTATCATATGTATTGTTTTTTTAATTATAATTAATTATATTCAAACATGACCTCTTCCAAACAGAGAAGAGAATGGTATTTTTTCCTACAGTATATACTAAGGTAGTAGGTACACATTCAAACGTATCATACATTCGTCCATACTCAACATGTACTACTATCTTTCATATTTATTAAGTAATTTAAATAAAATATTATAGATATTACACAATTTTTTAATAGCACTTCTTTTAATGAATTGAGTTGGTTAGGCCCCTCCAGGTTGCATTACCACGTGGGGTTTATGTACAAGTAAACACGCTTGTGATTTCTTGTCTAAGTTTTCCTTCTAAAATTTCTCTACGTGCAACAAGTCCGGTCTCTTTGAAATGGAAATACTGTAATTACGGAACAAAACATTCTTGACATGATGTGACAAAATTATACTTAATCATGGTCTATGCAATGTGATTGTTATTAAATGTCATTTCTGGAAATGAACTTTCTTTTAAGCATTACTGGTGGTCGTTTCTGGGAATCAGGTTCCAGCTTTTCTATCCATTTTGTAGCTTCAAAGCTAATATTGTGTTCAGGTAATTTGGTGTTTCTGCAGTGCATCTTTATGAATTATCTTATTTGCAAATCACCTGCAGTTATAGCATTACATGCGGTCTTTTTCAGGTGTAAAACAGTTTCTCCATTGTTAAATGCTATTGAGCCGGGTGCATTGGTCACCACTGATCCCATGGGATGGTTTATATCCGTAGTTTCAATTCTGCTGCTTCACTGCAATGCTTATCACTTGATGCAATCAGTACCAAGTGAACTATTAGAGATCATGAGAGATGGGTTATTGTGAACCACCACTTTTGAAATTAGGTCAAAGTGTAATTGATTTCAATAATTAATATTTAATCATGCTGAGAGGTGAAACGTACATTGATGGATATGAGAGGTGGAGGAGCAAGTGCAATTGTGTTGTTGAGTATGTCGAAAATAGGTTACCTTAAAATTGGTGCCCATTTGACTGTCATAGGACAACTTTTCTTCTTGCTTAGAGAAGATTGCAATATCTTTAGCAGAGGGTGTATTTGTTCAAGTCTTTATTTCTGGAACGATTTCTTGGATTGTGACACAGTGGTGCAGCTAGATTGAGGCTATCCGTTACTAGTCATCATGAGATACACAGAAAAATTGTAGTCATTAATAGATGTGGAACAACCCTTCAATGGGTGAAACTTCGTGACATATCCAAGATAGGCTTCTTGAGATTGATACATCTCAGCATTATATATATATATATATATATATATATCTGAGCTAGTTTGATCACTGTATTTAAAGTTAAATTATAAAAAAGAAGGTTTTTCTAACTGACCTGAAAGTTATTTGAGCCAAGAAATAGACGCGTAATAAAATGTAGCTGATTCCAAGATTTTGTTTAATTTTCTGCGATGAAAATGACTGTTTTTGGCAAGATTTCCAAAAATCGGAGAAAATACATATGGAAGTATGTGACAGCCACGATGCAAATGGCAACTAAGCTGCAAAACACTCTCCGTTCAGTTTTTTTCCCATATCCGCAGACGAAAGTACATAAATAAATAATCAGTAAAACTACTCATACCTCCAATCAGTAGTACCTGGGTCCTACACAAATTGATGATGATTAATCCTCCCATGCCAGAGCGGAAAGTAAGAAGGTTGGATACCATCACATATTCTTCTTAGGAATGGGTTCTACCAAAATGCAACTCCTTAAATGCAGACACTAAAAGCATGTAAGACAATAGTTTGTTTGTTTATGGCTGTGGCATCATGAACAAAAAGTGAAATAAGATGAACTATTATCTGCCAAGTGTCTTGATGTCTACTCTGTTGTTTTATCCTGGTCTTCAACCTCTGGATTTTTGCATGAATGATCAGTGACCCTGTCATTTTTATTTCATGCTATTTACGATTTGATGTCCATTTCATTGTTATTCAGAAGTTTTTGCTTTTTGTTTTGAGAAGTCAATTGAAAAATCATAATATCTTTGGCCATAGTGGAGTATGGAGCCGCCTTTTAATTTATTTTTCCCAGATTTTTTTTTCATGCCTGATACATTGACACCTCTAGATTGAAGTCATTTGTGACCAGTCGGTGGGATTTTTTGGAGAAGGCAATGAAGTTATTAGTCAATGTGACATACATAGAATCCAAGATAAGGGCCTTGAGATTGATATATCGGTGTTGTTCGTATAGATGTATTTACGATATCTGTGCTAGTAGGTACGGACAGTGGTGCTTGGTGAAGCTGAAAACTGACAGGGGAATAGATCAGGAAGAAGCATAATTGTCTCGATGAGCAGGTAGATTGACCACTGGTTTGATCAAAAAGTAGGTGATGAACCAATGACAAAAGCAGTTGATGAACCAATGGGAATTTTTTTTTGATGAACCGGTGCAGAAGGTGGCATGAACAAGAAAGAAAGTATTGAGGATAATGCAGAAAGTAAAGAAATCACGAGGTAGGTTAAAATCTCTTTCAACTAGAGAAGAAATGTCTTGGTTCTAGATTTAGAAACAAAAAGAAATTTTGTGGCACAAATCTTGAGAAAAGAACCATGTTTGGAAAAATTTAACCTATGTGAGCCATCTAGATATCCAGAAGGATCTGAACTCAGTTCCGTAAATCTGATTTCCTAAGCATTCAAGATGAACACGTTTTATATGTATCTTCAGCTGAAAGTTATAACCTAGCTACAACCCTGGTTCGATGCCATTTTTCTTGGGCAGAGAGGGTCGTACTCTAGGGAAACATGATACTCTAGGACTCTTAGATGGAACCCGGATAAGCAGGGGTACACAGAGATCACAAGCCTAAAGGGCCGGACTTATCAATTTTAATGTTCCTCTTGAACCAGACACTGCAAGTGAAAGCAGGGATACTCTTGGAAGAATAAGCCTTTACTTACCTACCCAAAAAAATACTCACCAGAGAATAAAATACATAAATAACTAGCTTGGAATAGTTAGAATGATTTCTTTCTTTGTTGATAATTGACATGTATATCTACAAAGGATAATATATCAACCTAGAAACGTGTTGCTCACAAAATCACTTCATGAGCATCAAATGGGAGAATTCAATTTAACTACTCAATTGTTAGGTTATGATGACCTATTGCTATCTATTATCTTGTTGATCAGGTCATTAAGAGTTCCTTTAATATTAAAACCTATCATTATGGACGGATCTCAAAAGCAATTGCAAAGACAACTTTACTACTTGAATCAATCTTTTTTTCCCTCTATGTTTCCCATCTAATCCTAATTATGATGGGGAGTGCCTAACATCTGAAAAACAAGCCGATTGTCTCAATCAATTTGAGGTTGCTAAGATCTGATTTCAATTGTTGTATACATACTCACTACTATATTTTGGATGGAAAGAAAATATGTATAATTTGAACAGACCATACTAAAGTGTTCTCGCAAATTGGTTTACAGACTTTACATAAAGATCAGTCAAGTTGTGCTACTGCTATGGTAGGTAGCGAAGCTTCATTGACTGCAAGAAGAAAAACTCTTTACTTTTTGAGTGTTTATGACTAAACCCTGCAAGCAGGGTGATCCGGTAAAAAGTAACTTGAAGAATGTCAAGAAGTGATACCTTGCTGAGAAAAAGGAATTACAGGGGTCTTGGGGGCTTTTCCAAGAATGGAGAGAAGTATACCTCTCTGTTATTCTTGGGGGTGACCACCCATTTGTGTTTCTTGTACCTAAACTGCAGAAACATGTACAAATAGTCATCCAAATCCATCCTTGTGTAGAAAAACTTGTCCACCCAGAGGAACCCTCCTGGTCTCAGTACCCTGTCCCAGTCAAAGACAATGAAGTCTAACAGCTGCAAATCAATCCATGCATCAAGAATCCCTCCTGTATGAATGAGATCCAATGTATTGTCAAAGAAGGGAAACCTCTGGTTTATGGTAATATATAATGGAACAAGCCCTCTTAAAGCAATCATCTCATTGAAGGGTGCTCCTAGATTGACAGCAGGAGAAACAATCATCACATTGTGTTCTCTCATCCTGGCAGCAAAAGTGCCAGTCCCAACACTAAAATCCAGCCCTATTCTGACCTCCCCTGGCTTGATGCTCAACACTTCAGCTATAAGGAAATCTGCATTTGAACTATTCCTGATCCATTTAGGGATCTCATTTTGGGCAAGGTTGAAACACCCAGATCATTTGAAGAATCCCTTATTAGTCATGTTACTTGACAAGCAGGCAAAGTCATTACATTTATAGTTGTTCCATCTGAAATTTCTATCATCAGGCATGTTCCAGAGGGATTGATTAATGGGCAAAGGATTCTGAAATTGCCTAGGAGCTCTGACCAAGCATCTTCTCCTAGGCAGGGGATCACAGCCTTGTATCATCAACCTCTGTCCCAAATTCCAACCATCATGTCATAGCTCATGTACTGTTCAACCTCTTTCTTCATCAAAACACAGGCATGCCCAATTGTTGTGTAGGTCCAATTAGTACCCAAAAGGTTGATTTTTCTAAGCCTGTTCTCTTTCCCCTGATATACTTTTTTAGTTCATCTGATAGGAAGAAGTCCCCCAATGGATCTGCTTCTTGTTGTTGTTGTTTTGGTTGTCGTTGCAGAGAGACACTGATTTTTTTGAGAGACCCCATGACATCCCCCGCAAGAAAATTCATGTGCTTCAAGTATTCAGCTTTGAGAGCATTTGGGTCTTTTGACTTTGCATTGCTCTCAATTTCATTAACTGCCTTCTCTACTTTGCTCTGCAAGTCTTGGAGTTTGAGATTGGTGTTTTGAAGCCTTGAAGAGAGCTTGCCAGAGAAGGTATATTTGGATCCATAAAAATGTCTGCAAAGTTCATCATCATGAAATAGAACACCTGCAGTGTAGAATTTCAGTAGGCTAGCAGAGCTGACTATTATAAGCAGCAATCCTAATACAAATTGAGTACACAGGAATATCTTTGAACAGGTGCATCTCTGGAGGCAATTTCTCTGCATTTTTTCCTAGCTGAAAGCTAAGGAGTAGAGGAAAAGATAGCAGGGGAACTCAGCACAAGGAGCAAAAGCAGGCACAGATGAGAAGATGGTCCACTAATGCACTTAGGTTACAAAATAATGATATAAGAAAAGTACAGTGACCTTTCCCATGATAAAAGATTGCAGCACTCTCTCCCATGAGGGATGACAGCCTCCAGTTCCACTATCGAGTATTAAAATAACGATATAAATTGAACGTCGCCCCCACGTCTGAATTGTTTTATACGAAGTTTTTATCGAATTGGCACGCCAGCAAGACTATTTTAAAGTTATTAGTGAATTGGTCCGCCATGGAAACTATTTTAATACCTACATAGACACATGCATTCTGAAAAAGGATAGCAAAAGAAAGCTTTAGTTAGGTCAAACATTATTGTAGTAGTATATTTGACTATTTCCTATTTTCATTAGGAGGTATTTAATTGTGCTTTTCATAAGATTTGAATTTCTTGTCGTCTCTCATAAAATCCGTCTTTTATTTTTATACGTCATTTGTCGTGTTCTCTCATAAAATATCGTTAGAAACCCGAGTCCTCAAATCTATTAATAAAAGGAAAGGTCCTTTTAAAGTTCAGGTGATAAGGTCTACAAAGTAGTTAATAGTATATGGTTTTAAGGTTATTTCTGAGTAAAATGAAAGTTAAATGGGAGCCTTTGATCTATTAATAAAAATGAAATGTCTTTCAAAAAAATATTGAATCACTTCTTATTTTAATATAGGAAATACATGAGTATACTTCAAAGATAAAACATACTTATCTTACTCCAAACAAGATTTTGAACTTGAAATCTCTTTTCAAAAATATAAATTCTTTAACATTAAAAAAATTCGGTGGAAAATTTTTCTCTCATTTGAAATAAGTTGTACAATCACATAGTTGACTGTATGTTTATCTATACAAACAAACGGGAATAAAACTAGCAATCGTATGTGAAATGTACGATGGAAACGTTGAAGGGGATCTTTTGAAGGATTCATATTGGAAGGAGAGAAACATTGGGAGAGGAAGAAGGGTGAAGATGAAGGGGTTAGAGGGTGGAGAAGTGCGGGGCAGCGAAAATAGAAAGTAGAAACAATGTGAAACTGAAACGTTGAACAACATGACGACGTATATGGAAATCCTTTGAAGGAGACCAGGGGTGTTGTTTAAGACAATGCAGAAACAATTTATAGATATATATGTGAATGTAAGGAGTGGTAGGAAAATATTTCTGAAGTGAAAATGTGTTTATAGTTTTATTAATAGCATTAGAGACATGAAGATGTGGAGTGTGTGTAAGTAGCATTAGAGGTGGCGACATCATGTGAAGTTCTCCCATCAACGATTGTGATGGCATCGTTATTCAACAATGACAAAAAAGGGACATGTGTGAGTTGTCGTGGATTTTGATTGGACAGAGAAATTTAATCACCTGCATGGGCCACACCTTTTCCACGGATGAGATTATTCCTTCCCATGAAATATCCGGTATATGAGCTCAACTATATAGTAGAGATTTCACATGGACTATTTCAATCTCGCTTGTATTTCTTACATGTGTGCAATTGGTGCTTCGGATGTGAATTTTCCCTTACTTTTGTTGCGAATATTAAGGTTAATTACGCATAGGAATCACTTTTTTAGGTCATGCTAGTTTTAATATTCAGAATAAAGGTTTTAATGCACTAATAAAATTAATATTGAATGTTTTGGTGATTTTTTAATGAAATCCAACAATGTCTGTTTGTTTAAGGGTAAATTTATGAGTGAAAAGTCTTTCAGAAAGGTTTCAGCTCTTGATGTGGCCGATTGTGAATATTTTAGAACGACAATATTTTTAAGGATTTGATCATTTCCGAGGATGTGAACGTTGTTTTTATGAAGATAGAGGTTGAAATACATAGGGAGGAGTCATTTTCTTTGCTTTAGTTGTTAAAATGGAGGTTAAATGCATAGAAAGGTCAAGGATTTTACATTTTACTTACTTATTCGGAAATTTTTGCAAGCTTATGGTTTTCTTCATCCCACTTGGATTGATCCTCACCATCCATTCTCCCAACCACAAACTATAAATTTAGCTCTCCTCCTCCATAAGAGACATACATAGAATCCATAACAAATCTCTGTCATTTTATCCTCTATCAATCATCCACAATATTCAATCTATCATCAAACATCAATCAATCCAAGCAAATCAAAAGGAGGTGCTTCCTAAGTGCCTACTCAAATTTGAAGCAAAGCAATCAACACATCCTTGAGTAAATCCAATACAACAAAGGAGGAATATTGTATTTTATTGGCAAGTGCAAATATAAATTCTCTCCCCCTTTAAATCTCTTGCTTAATCATGAGGTATTGTTGAAAGGATTAGCATAGGAAAGCAATTTGTTTGTTTTCTTATACTCACTAACTAATATTTTCCACATTACATTTCTGGCGCCCACCGTGGGGCTTACCCCCCACTTTTTATCATTTTCAATCTTATTTCATCCCTAAAACAAGTTGTCAAAATTTCAAGAATTTCATTTCCTTTTGCACCTTCAAATTTTCAAATTTCGTGTTCAAAATCCATTCCTAAGATCTAACGATGCCTATGCTCATTGTGTTTTGGAACCTATATACATAGTTTGGCACCTTATGCTACATAGTTATTTCAAGAGCTTTTTTGTCATAGGCTTTAATATTTTTGTGAGTGATTACGAAACCCAATTGGCACCTTTATGTGAAACCCATGGTGCATATATCAACATACATTGCACTTTTGACTTTAATTATTATTTGTGTAGGTTTTGGTGCATATGCTACATAGTTTTGTGCCTATGCTACATACACTTATGCTTAGTTCAATGTTTTTTTACTTTTCTATTTAGCACTTTTGCTTTCTGTTTGTGGCACTATTTACATTTTTGTTGCTTTTGTTATGCCTACCTTTTTTTTGCCATAACTTTTGATCTCGAAGTTTTCGAAAAGACTTTACCCTTTTTGACATGTTTGAGAAAGGTATTGGCATCTTTGCAATAAAAGTGTTAACTTAACCTAATTTTATAAGATAATTTATTCATGGTTTTCATTTTCCAAAATTTGTCATTTTAACTACACATTGAGTTATATTTTTCTTGCTCCAAACTACTAACACTTTGTGTGTAACTTCCTATGCTTACCAAAGATAAAAATCAATCTAAAACTACTAACCCTTTGTTTTGTAGCATGATCGGTCCAAGACATTTGGGTTTATAAATCAAATTACTAATATTTTTTTTGTAGGCCTCCTCTTGAAGACCCAATCACATAATATTTATCGTTTAATTTTATTATCTTTGCATATTTTCTTACATCATCTTTCTTGTGTGTTTTGCATTGTTACTTGTTTATCCCGAAGGAAAAACCATGTATGCTCTCCTCTCGCATCCTAGGATGATCTTGAGGATAAAAAGTGGACTAGCCTTCCCCATTTTTAATTTTATAGGGTAACGTGATGTGGAAGTGACATCCACACACTTACCATAGTCCTAGGGGTCTCGTGACCATGGAATTCACCTCCACGCATGTAGACACACCCGTGTTCGTGGGGATATATAAATTCTTGGAGAGTTGTCATTATTGGCTAAGCACTTGCTTGTTTTAAGAGTGGCGTGAAGTGAGGGGATTCCATGTCCCAATACCTAGGCCTTAGACAACATCCTTACAACATGGACTTGGGCCCCACGTACCACAAGGTATATCGGGGGTGACCCCTAGTGAGCTTGTATATCCTAGACTAGGAAACCTTTTGGCCACATATCAAACTATAGTGCAAGGAGGCCACACTCCCCAAGATCACTCACTATCTGACCCCACATTGACACATAGGTGGAGAGATAGTTTGTGGGCACCATCGTTGGTGTGTGGTATTGAAAGTGGGCTATATATTTGATTGTAATCCCACTTGACTAGTTAGGGTGTGTGTTGCATGTTTGTTTTGCTTTTGCTTTGTGAACACCCTTAACCATCCTATCACCTTAAAATTTTAATAATCAAACATCATCATAATCAACCATCCTTAATCAAATAATCCAATCAAAATCCATCACCATCCTTAATCAACCAACCTAATCCAAATCTAATCCCCACACATCCTATCAAACCATGGCCTTTGATCCTCAATCCCCATCCTCTCCAAACCAACATCCAAACCCCTACCTCTTTTCTAAATCCATCAACCAAGCTATCCCATCATCCCCCACCCATCAAATTCAACCATCTCACTTTGATCATGAAATCCCACACACTATCCAACACCTTAATAAAAAAATCTCAAATCTCACATCCTACCTCAACCAATCCCCTCCTCCATCATCCAAATCAACCATCCCATGTTGATCCTAACATCCTAAAAACCATCCAACAACTCAATCAACAAATATCCGATCTTAAATCATGTATCAACCAATCACCTCCTAAACCATCATCTCCCAACCAACCCCATCCACAATTTCCCCTTCCTAAGATCCCTACCCCTCACCCCATTGACTTCCTCTTTGAGGAACCTGAATCATCTCAATCCACACCCCGACCTAATCAACATAAACCACTATCCCCACAAGCCAATTACATCGACTTTGACAACTCACTAACTTTGACCTAGACCAAGAGGACCTCCTTTATGTCCTTGCTAATCTAGTCACCAATCCCAAGCCCACACAACCATCCCAAATTCCAACCTCCAAATCCCCTATCAATCATCATGACCTACACCTTCCTCCCATCAAAACTCATGTGGATAATCCACCACCATCCAAAATCTCAACTCCTAAATCAATCATCATAAAACCTATAATTGAGTCCCATTCACATATCCACAAAAATCCCAACAACTTAACCCAAAATTATTATCCCCCACATCTCATCTTAGTCCTCCATCCTCATCATCTTCATCATCCCAATCCGATCCTATGGAATTTCTCCTAGATAGTCCCACATCCCCTAATCCACCATCAAATTCAGCCTCTAAGCCTATTTCATCCCCTCCATCACCTAAGCCCAATCCTGTCAAAACTATCTCATCCACCATGACTCCTAAGTCACCCTCATCCCCTTCTACCCCCAATCCTAAACCATCTAATGTGGCTCCTATGCCACCCTCATCCTCTTCATCCACACCTAATCCTATCTTAACCCCTTCATCACCTAAACCTAACACTATCCTATCCTCTAATCCTATTTCAAATCCACCATCCCCCAATCCTAAAACATCTAACGTGACTCCTAAGTCACCAACTCCTAAACCTAAAAAATCCAATCCAATCTCTCTCCCACCCCATCTCCTACCCAATCTAATGAGGCTCTATGCCACCTTCATCTACTTCATCCCCTAAATCGACCAAATCTAATGTGGTTCCTACACCACACCCATCTCCCAAATCTCCTTCATCCCCAACATCACCCAAATATAATGTGACCCCCATATCACACCCATCCCCTTCATCTAAATCTACCCCATCCCCTTCATCTACATCTACTAATCCCAAACAATCTAATCCTAAGCCAAAACCATCTACCTCAAAACCACATACTCAACCAATCCAAAATCAACCAAATCTACTTTGGCCTCAAGCCCAAACCATCCACTTGGCCCCCAGGCCTAATCCATCCCCTTCATCTTCTAAGCCACAAAAATCTAATCCAACTCATAAATCCAAATCAACCAAAACATCTCATAATCCACCCAATCCTGCACCTTTACTTCCTACTCCCCCAAAACCATTTAACCCAAACCACTTCACTCCTTTAGGAGAATCCTTGACCACCATCTTCCATCATCTAAAAACCTTCAACATGATCATCCATCCCCCAATAAAATCACATGATCAAAACCTTCCCAAACCATCTTGGTATCGGGAACACTATTATTGTGACTTCCATCACACCCATGGACATTCGACCAATCGTTGCATGTAATTTAGGTCTTATGTCCAAAACCTCATTAACCAAGGGCTTCTTGTCCTTGTACCTCTTTATCCACCACCTTTCCATCCCAATCCTCTCCCTAACCATCATCCACCATCCAAATCCCACTCGACATCCAAACATCATCAACCATCCAAATCTCATCATACATCCAAACATCCCTCACACCAACCAAAAAACCAAAACAAATCTCACCTCCCATCCTTTGTTAAGTTCGCCTCTTAGCGGATGAAAAAACTACAACCCCTAGTCTCATGATGACCACATGGCATCATCTTCCCCATCCACTTCATATCCTATAGCCAAAAATATGTTCACTAATATGAAACATCAAGGAAAAGGCTTAGGCATCCATGAACAAGGCATTCGTGAACCCATCTCCCTTCATCAAAATCTAGGTTGTTTAGGCTTAGGGTATAAACCTAACACTAACAACATCCCTCCCACTACTCCATCACAACCCATTTCTACCACTCCTCTTGTTGATCCTACCATCCCAACCACTCAACCCAATCACAAATCATTTAATCCCCCTACAAATACCAAACACCTAAAAATGGATTGAGCACATAATTTCCCTGCACACATGGATGTTCTTTCCTTCCCACCCATCCTCCTTCCATCCAACATCCAAATCCCTTTGCATCTAATCCATTCTTATCATCACATCCATTCATATCCTCTTCCAATCCATTCATTTGAACACTTGATCAACTTTCTCACACATGTTGTAAGATAATAGTACCTACTACAACCGTGTGACCTTGGTCTATCATTACCTCCAACATTCAAGCACAATTGTCCTCCTAGAGATCCACACACTTTAACACACTTAATAAACTTGTGGTGAAGACCCTTGGGCATGTATTTTGACACTCTAGCCAATGTCATCTCCACACTCATTTCCATCCCCCCATCAAGCCACTAGTGATTCTTAACCCCTTGAGAGTTCTCAAGAGAGTGGAACCTCTTTATAAAAAAAAAAAAATCCAAATATCAAAAAAAAAAAAAAAAATCATATCAAAATTAAAAAATATCAAATAAAATCCACCTCAAGACTCTCTCTAGGGGTGTTTTTAAGCATCTCTACTAGGGGCTATGGATGCTATGTTGATGCAAGTAGAGAAATGTTGTGACAAGAATCAGATGCATCTCCATCGGGGCTATGGATGCTGGATGACAGTGGAGCAATGCACAACTTAGCCTTCCATTCACCCTCCATCCACCTATTTGACTTAATCACTCCCTATACATTGGCTAGTTTGTCTTCACATACTACCCATTAAGTCTTCACTTCAAGTGGTAATTAACCATCACAATCACACACACACTTTGATCTCATGAGAGACATAGGGCTCACATGTTGTTAGGTATTGTTTAGACCTTGGTCACACTTTTGTTTTAGTCCAACTCTTTCCTTACAACATGTGTGTTAGGCTCATCTTTTTTCATCATTGATGTTATTTTCCTTCCATCCATCACATCCACATCCTTTTTCCTTGGATCAAACATCATGGGTGGGAAGATGATGATCCTTTCCTTTTCATCCAATCCTCCTCATGTCCCTTTTCAATTTCATATCATCATCATGACTGGGGGCATCCTTACTATCATCATTGGGGGCATCATCCATTTTAGATACCCCTCACTTCCCATCCTACCCTACACAGGGGGAAAATCAAACCCATCCATCCATCCACATAGGCCACCCTACTTTACACTTGGGGCACACCACATCTATCCCTCAATCCATCCCCCCTATACTTGGGGCATATCTTATCATCTTCCATATCCCCCATCTTATCTATACCACATCCCTCATCTATCTATCATCCCATCCCATCCCATCATATAATCCTAACCTATCAACCAATCCCTATCCTATCCAACCTATCCAATTTCCCTCAATCCTTCCCTTTCATCCTACCCAAAACATGCTTTGGGACTTATAGGAGAAAGTCACATCCCACCTTACATCCCTTCCCATCCCCCATGAGCTATCCCATCATGAATCCTTTCATCTTACCTATCCTCAACCATTCCCCCATCCCAAATCCAAAATCTCAACATCAAACATCAAATAATCTAAAATCCAAAATCAAAATCTAAAAATCAAAAATCAAAAAAAAATCCATAAAAAAACAAAAAAAAAAACCAAAAAAAAAAATAAAAAACAAATGTGTTGTGTTTTTTTGTGTCATTTTTGCTTTTTTTTGCATTTACATTTTGGATGATGATATGAGGCCCCTTTTTTTTTTTTTTTTTTGGTCCAATGATATGAGGACCATATTTTTTTATATTAATTTGTCTAATGATATGAGGACAAGGGCATTTGGAAATTCAATCATCATGGTCTTTATACCTTGTGCATTTTTCTTTATGCCACATCATTAATAACATTTGCTAATGATGATAACAATGGGAACTTTATGGTAGCACACCCCCTTCTATCATCATATTTTAGCCTTATCATCATCCACACCTAATCATCATCATCTAACTAACTATCTAACCTCCTCATCCTCCTATCCAATCAATCCTTTATCAATCAATCAATATCCACATCCAAATCTTATCATCTCACATCCAACATCCAAAATCCTCACCCCTTGGTTGGGGCATCTTCTAACATCCTCTTATCAATCAAACTCAAACATTATTTCTCATCACTTCATCAATCATCATCCCAATCCTCTCCTCATCAATGTCCTATCATCCAAATCGATCCAAAAACCAATCCTTATTCTCTCATCCAAACATCCTCAATCTTCTAATCCTCCAAATCCAACATCCTATACCCCTATCTTCCTATCCAATCAATCAAACCTCAAATGTAACATCCTCAACTCCCACATCATCACATCTAACATCATCAAATCCAACATCCTCAAATCTAAATCCCAAATCTTCCAAAACCTAACCCCTTGATTGGGGCATCCTCTAATCCACCAATCCTAAATCTTCACCCTTATCATACATCGTTGACTGGGGCATCCTCTACTCTAAAATCCAATATCATCTAATAATCTCAATCTCTAATCTCATAACTCCTCTAATCCTCTCTCTATATTCTAATAATCTAATCTCTCATCAATATCCATAATCATCAACAATCCTTCTATTCTCTAATCCTCAAATCCAATATCCTTAATCTCAACCCCTTGACTATTGGGAATCCTATAATCAACCCCTTCAATCAATATTCTAATCCTCTAATCTCTCTCCTCTCCTATAATCCTCAATCTTCTCATCCTCTAATCCTCTCTCATCTACTAACTTGGGCCTCTCCTCTTTTGAGTGGTTACCCGACTCATTCCTTCCCCACCTAACCCCTCGAGGGGGCATCATATCACCATCCTAACATCTTCTCTTCTTTTTTTCTTTGAATGGTCATTTCTACACAATAACCATTCAAAGAGGGGGAAAAATGTAGACATCTAAAATGTCGACATAATTAATTCCAATTAATTTGTCTCGTAAATATCCTAACATCATCATTATCTAATTAATCCATTTCCTATAAAATACCACATATACCCTTTATCCTAATTAAATCATTTATCTAATATCCATCATCTCATCATTAATCCTTTAATTCATTATTATATCCCATTATCCCACCTTAATCCTTATTATCATTTTCTAGGAATTTAATATTCCTACACCTACCTACCCACCTACTCTACACCTACCCTACACCTAGCCTCTCCATGTAATCACATCCCTAATCATATTTTATTAATCTAATCTAATCCTAAACTAATCATATCCCCTACCTCTAAATCTAGAGGCTTCTATTTCTAGAAGCCTCTCTAAACTTCTTCTACTCTCCATTGAATTTTAAATTCAATGGAGGCTTCTCACAAAATCTAGAATTCTCCATTCTAGAAATCTCTATAATCTTCTAATCCTCTCCTCAATTCTCATCCATTGATCTTCATCCCACTTGGATCAATCCTCACCATCCATTCTCCCAACCACAAACTATAAATTTAGCTCTCCTCCTCCATGAGAGATATATATATAGAATCCATAACAAATATCTTCCATTTTATCCTCTATCAATCATCCACAATCTTCAATCAATCCATCCATCATTAATCCAATCTATCATCCATTAATCCTTCATCAATCAATCCAAAAAATCAAAAGGAGGTGTTTGCCCAAGTGCCTACTCAAATATGAAGCAACACATCCTTGAGAAAATCCAATACAACAAAGGAGGAGTATTACATTTTATTGGTAAGTAAACCCAAACAGGTATTAATTCATTTCCCCCTTTACATCTCTTGTCAATCATGATTCATTTACCTTAACACTAAAAAAAGTCTAAACATTTAAAGAATGTCTGTCTATAAATTCAATATATGTAAATAATGTCTATATATAGATTAAATATCAATTAACGTAAGGTGTATAGAATAATCGAATATACATAAGTGTTGTTTTTAATAGGAGTTGATATTTGAGTGTACATGGTTCATATTTTAGTATGTGTTCAAATATACACTGGAACTATTGAACATACATTGAATATGAGTTTAAATTTTCATTTTTCAACTACAAATATTTATCTTGGTATTGCCTACAAATGTGCTCATTTCTCATAAGTAACATGCGTATTTTGACAACATTAATCTCTAAAAAATAATAAGTCTTATTTTTGTAGGTAAGGTCATTTATGACCTTATTTAGGCAATGAAATATTTTCATTTGTTGTCATTATTTTTGAAACATTTTTACACAAAAAAGCACATGTATAAGCAAAAATACATGTTTTTACACTTCACAAAAAATTATGTTTGTATATTGATAGGATGTAATTGTAAAAAATAGGTATTGGCTTATTGTTTTCCCAAAAAACTACATAAACACTTTTTTTGATCTTTCGCAATAAGGTTATAAATTCTTACATTAACAAAGGTTATAAATACAGATGCCACTCAAATAAAAAAGGTTGCATAATTGAATTATGCATACCACACGCATCTAAATTGTCACATTTAAAGCTAAATTCTTATTTATGTCCATCTATGGTCTTACTTATTATGTTATTTTTATTGTTCCATTCTCCATCTGGGGTGTAATCGACATGTTGGTTGAGCTTTACAAGAGAGTTTATGGATTGCTTGGATGGCTTGATTGCATTTGGCTAGAAGCAGTAACATGCATATGATTGGAAGTGGGAAATTACATGTTTGTTGTGCAAGAAAATTACATACTACCTGCATGAGAAAACTACTTGTATTGACAGAAATTACGTTGTTTTTGTTGAAGGAAACCACATTTGATTTGTAGTAGAGGTGTTGTAGACTTGGTAATTGGTCACATTTGGAAAATCTATAGTGTAAATGTTGTAGAAATCCATCATAATTGGGTGTTGTGAAGGAATAGGATTTCATGGACTACTCAAATATCTTTGCCTTTGCATTTCCTTTTCTATCCTCTCTTTCTCCCATTGTAGCTTCTCATGTTCCTTCTTTTTCTATTTTTCATATTGCTTTTTATCTTCTCCATTTCCTTCCTTTGATTTTGAAGTTGCATTTTGAGTTTGTTTGCTTCCATATTTCTTGTGTAATGATTCCATTTTCCTTTCTCTCCACAAGTTTCTATTTCTTCCTCGCTTTCAACTCCTTAAGTTCCTTCCTCCATCCTTCTTGTTTTTCAAGCAATTGCAAGTAGTCATTTGATGTGAGAATTTGCAAATTCCCACCCAACCTTATAGTCCCTTTGTTTACTTGCTTTAATCTCTCATTAACCCTTTCAATTGGAAGTTAAGAACATTTTGCAATGACAACTCCCTGACATGGTTTCCTAATTCTACATTGCATGATTATTTTTTTGTGTCTTGTACAAATATTTGTGATCACTCTAAATTTACAGCTTTCAAATGACTATCTTCTTAATTTTTCCATGTTACATTCTAAAAAATAGTGAACTATTCCACTTGGGATGTTAGGAGGAGGGGATGACATGGAAAGTGTTATGTACTCATTGGGGATGTTCATTAAAATCCCCAAATTTTCAAGTAACTTCATTCGACCATTAAGTTGGCTATTTAGTGTTGGCATACTCATCCCGTCATTGGTTGTGATGGGTTCTTGTGTTTGAATTATATGAGTTGGTGTGTTGTTGTGTTCAACTTGAACATGAATTTCAAGTTGATTGCCTTACTCAATTTGACTTAAAATTGTACCCATGTATTCTTGACTTAAATATGTCACATGTACCCCCATTTGTTGATTTTTATCATCCATTTACTAGCTTTCTTCATCATTTGTTTGCTAATTTTATCAACTTTATATTAGATTGCTTCTCTATTAACTCGATAAATTGTTCAATTTCATCTCTATTATAACTAGCAATTTCAAGAATTCTCTCCACTTTTGTTTCCTCCTATGTCAACTCAACATCAAATGCATCAATAAGGTGCATGTCATTGATTAATTCATCTCAATTAAGAGGCCATATTCCAGTCCTCTTAAAACCAAAATTTATATTTTATGGAGTTAAAACTCTCTTGAAAGCCTTCGCTACTAAGTGCCACAAATTCTGATCTTTTAACGTCTACTTTGTGATGTTTGACCATCCATTTGGATCTCTCATCCTTGAAATAGGTTTTAAATGGCGAAAAATGTGCTAACATCTAATGGTTGTAGCATGTGAATGGTGTGTTTAGCAACGTGATTAGATCTATGCCCAATGCTCTTACCTCTTGGATTGTCTTGTATGCCATATGGATTCCACGACCATCAAATATGAGTAGATGTCTATTTGATGGTGAAACACCACCCAAAAAAATCTAACAAAGTGGTGCAACCAATTAAGAAATAATTCCTTTGTCATCCATGCGTGTGGTTGGGCTGCCATACATGCACGTGGCTCATAATTGGAAATGTAATTAGCTAATTACCTTTTTGCTTTAAATAGATAGAAGAATGGTATACTCTAGCATACTACACTAACAAAACATAGTATTGTGATCCACTCTCTACTCTTCGGGAGTATGTGGGGTACACTTCTACTACCTTCCTATTTGCAATCACCCTCATCCCATAATTCCTACCAACTTGCCAACACACGTTTCATCGGTTCCATAACCTTTGTGGTCCATACCGATCTATTTTATACATTGTGTCTAAGTTTCCATAAAATTTAGAAACTATGTGAGGCATAAACATGACTGCCATGTCACAATCAACGACTTTAGTAGTCCTTAAAGAAAAATACTTTTGCCTCTTTCTAAACGCTTCCCACCAAGATCTATCATGCATACCATCGGTGAATGGAGTAATCTTCGTTTCACATATATATGTGTGCCACGTGAGATTTTAATGAGTTTATTTATAAACCATGACCCATATCAACCACATATTTACAATATTGTATGATTTTAGACTCTTCTTGATTTGTTAAAATGGTTGGGGGTCCTTTATGTTTCATATTTGTGATACTATTCAACTACCATTTAATTAGTTTGATAATGAACTCCGGTGAGACTCCCAATTTTTGCAACATCCCTAATGGAAAATCCATTGTCTTCAACATCTCTTGTTGTTCTAGCCATGTCTTTAGTCATCCACTCGAGTTATGAAGATTTTTTTTAAGATGTTGTTATGCACTTTCTATTGACATTATTAGTTACCTCCATTTGCGCATGGTGTCTTGTTTTTAACTCAATTTCATGTTGTGGAATGGTATAAATTGTTGTTTTTGATTTTCTTCAACTAACTCTTCCTTCGAGTCGATATATAATCAAGTTTAACACCCTTTTTAGGATCCATTCGTGACTTCCTCCTTCCCGCTCTCCTCTTGAATACCATGATGGCTTGCAATTATTTTGGACAAATTAACATGAATACAAATGTGTCGAAATGTCATGTAAACATTTTTTTAAAGAAATGCATTACACTTATGTGATATTTTTCTTTATTTGTGTGTCACACTTTTAAGTATGTATTGTTCTACACACATAAACTTTTTCATGTTCCTCTGATATGGGTTATGGATGTAAGGGGACATTTAAAGGCAAAATTGAATGTGACATTGGTGTGCAGATGCAAGTGACAAAGGAGGTAGCCAAAGTGATAAGGGTGAAATTAAGTCGATTGAATGCATTTTATTTTAAATACAAATGAAATATTGTTCCCACTCCACATGGTTGCATGTACCTTTTTACGCAGGAGGGTTATTTTCCAATTCACTATCACATTTTAATTTTTTAATGTGAATAAATTTTGATGGGGCATTTAGTGGTCAATTCACCACAAACTCATATTGCATTCAAATATGACATATATGTTGAAAATAATGAATATAAATTACTAATCCATGAATTAAATACAAAGTATCAATTGAGTTTATTTTGACATGAACATCAAATTAGAACATACATTAAAACTAATGAATATAGATTGAATATACTGATTGAAGGTCAATGGTGAATATATTGAGTTGATAGAATTTTTGGCAATTTGAACAATGAATAAATAGAATTTGTGGCAATCAACATTGAATATGTAAACACATCGAACTTACTAAATACACATCAACTATACGCCTATAATTTTGTCATTGAATGCATTGTTTGAAATTTCAAAGCTCTTGTTGTACACTCAACACACACACATAATTTCCCGTATATATACACCTAGTAAATATAATACTAGCTGGGTGGATATACTGATAAAATAACTCACTATACACTAAAAACACTTGTAATTTTGGTATTGCTTGCATATGTACTCATTACATGAAAACCATAGAGAAACGATTAAAAAGGATATGAAATCCGAGCTCACCTAATGACAACTTAGCAATTCAAAACAAACAATAATATATTTAGAGGTGTATATTCAATGTGTGAATGCATTCTATTAGAACATAATATTAAATGTTCTTATATAAACACGTAGTTTATATTAAATAATTAAAAATATATAATATTTTAAATTATTTAATATAAACTATGTTTTTATGATTTAATTGTTTTGTTATAAAGCAATTTATATTTAATTGGGGTGCTTTGTGAGAATTCATACCTAATTGATTCATTTATAGTGACTGCCGGCGGTGCTGGGTCACATAAAACATATGTGTGGTACATTCACGTCGTGAATTACCGAGGGAGAGAAGTGAGGGGATTGGAGAATTAATTGGGCATAAAATTGTTTCTCGTTAAATGGAAATCTTACCTTCTTTGTGGTTTTTACCCCTCGGGGTTTTTCCACGTTAAATCTTTGTGTTGTGTTATTTAATTATAATATGGTTAAAATCTGGCTTATTTAATTATTTCTTATAATGTTATGTTTTAATTTAATATTTAATTCATTTGATTTAATTTCTCGGACCTCACATAGTACCATAACATGGTTGTATTTAATTTATTTTAATTTAATTTAATTAATCTAGTCCTAAGGGTTGCAACCATTGGTGGTTGGTTAGAACCCGTAAAATATAAATAAGACCTCCTCTCATTTTATTGGACCCCTCTCTAAAAATTCTCACTGAAATATTTTACAAAGAGTTTGGTGTGGTGAAAATATTCTCTCTGGGCACTCTCTCATAAGGTAAGGGTAAATGAGTTTGAAATATTTTATTTATTTTGTACAGTTTCTAATGTACATGGAAAAAGTAAATGTGGGAAAATCCAAGTTAAACACAAGGTCTCCCAAGATGGAGACAACCCTCCATGAAAATAGGGTTTTGATTTTTCCTATCGGTCATGTGAAAAATTTGTGACAGTGGGAAAAATATTAGTTTGGTTTGTAAAAATCTATGTCTATCCTGGCCCCCTTTATTATAATACCTAACTTTCAATTTTAAATTAATTTTTTATCTATGTTTTAAACTATATATATGTTTGGGTTGGAGGCCTAAGTAGTTCATATTACAATATTTAAACCTATGCTAGAGGAGGGTCTATACTATAACCTTTTCCTAACCTAAGATTATATTCTAAAGCGGCCTATATATGCCGAATTCTAAAATTTTGTTTCAATTCAACCTAAGCACTCTAAATTAAATTCCTAATTTCTACCTAACCTAAACAACTTTGAATACTTGTAACCCATTTTATTATATTATTTTATTGGTCAATGTCACTAGACCACTTTGCATGTGTTTTGTTTAGTGGCTTCGTGATAAGGTTAATATGCTTGGCCTCCATGTGGAGGATTCCTAAGCCGCACCCCCTCCACTTCCACCTTGGCTCCTACATGGCCACTGTTTCATGCCGACTAACTTGTACCCTGGTGCTGCAAAATTGACACACATCCCCGTTGTCAGCTCGAAAGTTTTCACCTCTTTGCTCTCGGTCTGATTGATTCACAACGTAACATGTTAATCTTTTGTCCCACATTGGGGACGTAGGGGATGTGAAAGGATTTATAAGCCTTTGATTTTCCTATGTTTCATGTGGATTAAGCCACATGTTTACCTATTTTTGTTGGCCATTGGCTCGACCCACTACTAGACTCACCATGTTGGTTAGTTGGTCGATTGGAGCGTCTTGACCATGGAAATGTTGTAAAAATCACTTGGTGTGTTAGATGACTCACTAGCTGTATGATGTGGCAAGCGAGAAAATTAATATGATTCACGACTCGGACACATTTAGCAAGGTATCTCATAGAGTTAGCTAAAATAGCTCGACCTGAGTTGATAAAAATATATACAAAGGAGCTTGTCTCCACCATTATATATACACACACACATTATATTTTTAAGGATTATTAGAATTTTTTTAATCTAATATTAAAATAAAAATTATTAATTTTATATATAGTGAGGATTTTTGTTTTGTTTTAATAATTAATGATTTTTAGTTTCTTTTGAAATAAGAAGTAATTTTTCTTTTATTGACAACAATTAGGTCAAGATATCTTTTGAAAACTATTTTTTTGTTTACATTTCAACTAAATATGTCAAATTTATAGTCAAATTAATAAATTTTTTGTACGTATTTGTTTGATAGGTCAAATTTCGATGTGAACAAAGGAAAAATCATCGAAATACAACCAACATAAATCACGAGATGTTGATGGATCAAATTACAGCATCTAGAAAATAAGATTGAAGGCGAAAGTCATGGCACACATTCGGATGGTCGCGAACAATATGAAGAAGGCTCGACCGACGTGTAAAGGTGACCACAAATAGTGTATCTACGTATCAACATAAGGTGTAGGAGGAAATGAGCATACTTATTGTGGAGTGTGCAAGATGACTTCCTACTTCACATTGGGAATCAAGAAAGTTCGAGTGAAGCTTGGACAAAGCTAGAATCAATGCATGAAGGTACGTGTTTATCAAAAATTATAAAATTGATTCTTGAGTTGATGACGACTCCCATGAAGGGAGATGAAAAGGTAGTTAATTTTTTAGCAAAAATTAAAGACATTAAATCTCAATTAGATGGATGTAACAATAACTTGATTCATGATAAACTATTGTATTTCATTATTCAAATGAACATCCATGAGAGGTTTAGGAATTTCATTTCAATTCTAAATTCTAAATATCAAACTGAACAAGATATCCTTGATTTGTCTACACTGAGTGCTCTCCTAATCCAGGAAGAGCAAGTCATGTCTAATTTTGATTCGAAAGAGAATGCCACTGAAACTTCTCAGAATAGCACATATAAGAAAAATCCTTCTAGATTTAACAAGAATCAAAAATCAAATTTTAAACCTCCTAGTAAAGAAAATAAATCAGGGAATTTAAGAGTCAATTTTGATGGAAAATGTTATAATTGTGGGAAATTTGGACACAAGAAAGAAGATTGTAGGGTAAAAAAACAAGCCAAATTCAAGAATAAAAAGGGAATAAACCAAATCAAAATCAAAACAAGAATGAAGAGAATAATCATAAATCTAATGTAGTTACCTTGTAAATTGCATTAGTCACTACCAAATAAAATGAGTGGATATTAGACAGTGGTGCCTCTAGGCACATGTCATATAAATCTAATATTCTAATTGATATCAACATGATCTATCTAAGTGATCATTCCATTCTTGATATTCATGGTCAATGAAAAGAAAATGTTTTTAATAGTTTTATTAATGATTTTTTATGTGTTCCTAAATTAAAAATGAATTTGCTTTCTTGTTCACAACTAACTCAGAATAATTATAGTGTAATTGTGTTAAAAGATAAATGAGTTAGATGTTACTAGTTTTTGAAGGCATACAAAAAAATGGATTATGTGTTTAAATGTTTTGCTTTTGCTTCTTGTTTGTCTACTAAAAAATAGAAGTGATGTTCAATTGTGGCATGAAAGACTAGGTCATGTTAATTTTAGGAGCATGTATGACATGTCTCAACTTAACCTAGTTTCTAGTTTACCACCTATCTCTCATGAAACATGTGAAGGGTGCTTACGTGGTAAGTAGTCACCAAAACCCTTCCCAATCATCTTGAAGCAAACTTCACATAATCCATGGAATTTTTCCTCAATAATGTTAAGAGGACCTTTAACAATTCCATCCATAAATGGTTCGGTGTATCTTGTTACTTTCAACATAATTTGGTCATTTCTTTCATATATGTTATCTATCAGTCTTATCACAAATTTAAAATGCTTAAGTAGATAATGAAGATATATATGTTGATAAAAAATTTCTAAACTCTAAATTAGTATGTGATTACTAAAAATAATATTATATGCATATCAAATGACATTTGGGGACACCTTTGTGTCTATATTGGAGACGTCCAATATTGATTGCATATAATATTTTTTTTAAGATTAAAATGTTGAAATTTTTGTTTCAAAAATTCAACATATTGGTAATATGACATGGTTAGTTTTTAAAGCATATTTTCATTTAAGTTTTTATACAAATTTTTTTGTAACCTATTAATATAAGATTTATAAATGGTTAAAAGTGAAATCAATAAATGATTTATATTATGCTTATTATGATAATGCATGTTTATATGAATATTGTGATTATAACCATGTTGGTGTTGTGTTAGATAGAAAATATACAACTGGATATATGTTCAAGTTTGGTACACGTGTCATTACTTAGAGTAGTAAAAAGTATCGAAAGTCTCCATATCTTCTATTGAGGAAAAATATAGAAGTGTGATGGAAGCAACAAAAGAAACCATGTGGCTAAAGCGGCTGTTGAAAGATATGCACATGAAAGTTGAAGGAAGTACTCCTCTTATGTGTGATAGTCAAAGTTTCATTTCTCTTGCTAAGAATCCAGTTCAACATCAGATAACAAAGCATTTCATTCGAGAGAAGGTGCTCTGCGGTGATATTGATCTCCAATATTGTCCGACTGAAGATCAAGTTGCAAACTTGTTTCCAAATCCATTATGTACTGTAAAGTTATGTAAGTTTCATGCAATGCTTGGCCTTTCAAATTTTCCATTGAGGGACACTTGTGCATGGAAATGTCACCTTCTAATGGTGGTGTGTTATATCATTATCCTCTATACTTTTGCTCTAATGTAAAATATTTAAAAGATCTTTTTATGATCTTTGTAAACTTATAACTTCAAGTTAATTGTATATAATCTAGTATGTTGCATTTGTTATAAAGGATGTCCTTACTTTATAAAAGGATCCTAGAGATATTGGTAGAGTTTTTCCATGAGAAACTATGGGATGTAGTCTCACAAATCATGCTTAGCCTAAATCATAACTTTTAATTTATAGAATCCAAATTAGTTTATACCAAAAGGTATGTTAACATGATGAAGGTGTATAAATCCTTCAAAAGTGATATGCCAACGTAAATCTTAACCACGGTTTATGGATTTGTAAATTTACATTTGTATAAACATGTAACATTAGCATATGTTCCCACTTAATATTAAGGGGGATGCTAGAACATAATATTAAGTGTTCTTATATAAACCATAGTTTATAATTAAATAATTTAGAATATTATATATTTAAAATTATTTAATATAAACTACATGTTTATGGTTTAATTGGTTTTTTATAAATCAATTTTTATTTAATTGGGGTGCTTCGCGAGAAGTCACACATGAGTAATTCATTTATGTTGACCCATGGGGTTAGGTAAAACATATGTGTGGCATTCACGTTGTGAATTACTGAGGCGAGAAGTGAGAGGATTGGAGAATTTAATTGTTGTAAAATTGTTTCTCGTTAAATCAAAATCTTACCTTCTTCATGGTTTTTTACCCTTGGGGTTTTTTCCATTTTAAATATTGTGTTTTGTTATTTAATTGCAATATGGTTATAATGTGGTTTATTTAATTATTTCTTATAATGTTATATTTTAATCTAATATTTAATTCGCGTTTGATGTAATTGCTTAGACCTCACACATTCTAGTGTATATTGAACAACCTAATATAGTAGAGAACATGTTTATTCATACGTTTTTAGCTGCTTATAGTAATCAAGGTTCAAAATATATTCACTAATAACATTGCATATTACTATATCAAAGGACACACACACATTGTACGCAATAGTTCAACGTGCATGTATGAAAACACCCTATTTTATGCATTTGCTACACCATACTAGTGAGTTCATGGAAAATGTAAGGTTAAATAAGAACATGCATAGAAATAACTCATTATAGATTGAAGATACTAGAGTTCGTGGTGAATGGAAGGTTAAATAAGAACATGCACATAAATAACTCAATGCAGAATGAAAATACGTTTGTAATCTTGGTATTGCTTGTGAATGTGCTCATATACTGTTGACAATTTTTGCACTTGTGCAAAAATGGGAAACTTGAAAATTTATTTACGATGGAAGGCATTGATGAAATGGACCTAACTAGGGGATGCATTATAGTTTTATTGTGTTTTCAATTGCAAGTAATTGATTAACTACATGTAATCTGCAGCTATGTGTGCTATTACAAATGTAACACCTCACATAGACTGCTATTCCATGTTTGTCTTCAACAAGGAAACACAAAAGCCCCAAATGACTAATGCATTGCCTTGATGAAGGTGAGAATCATAGTTTAGGTGAAATGTTAAATTTAGGAACAATAAATAGAGTTGCAGTTTACATGAAAGTGAGTTCATTATTAAGTTACAGTGTACCTCAAAACTCATTATTTATGCATGTTTAAATACATTTAATTATGTGATTGAGTTTTTATTTCATTATACAATCAATATCCATCATAAAAGCTGAATGCAGAAAGAAGTATACAACTCAGTTATAGAAATTAATGTTATTTATTCATGAAGAAATTCAATGTTTCCCACACAAGCCGTGGGATGTAACTCATAACTACTGAAGAAAGAAGTACATGTGCATAAATTTAAAAGTAAAAGAGTATAGAAGAAACCCATCATTACCTTGGGTTTTTTTCTAATCTTCTTGTCTCTAGTTCCAGCTCCATCTTTCATCCAACTTTCCCGGCAACCACAAAGTGTACTGAAAAAATGAAAGAAAAATGACATCAATATTGAGCTCAAGGTTTGATCTGTACTCATGTATTGTCTAACTGCATGCAAATGGATTTCTTAAATATCAGAAGCATAAGGTACATTAGACACAAATGTAGATTTAAGAAAGCAATATCTACAATATCACATATGATTCCCAGAATCATTATAAAAGAAGAACGAGAAAAGAAAAATACTATGGAACATAAGAGAGGCCAAAAGCCTATTATTTTCTAACTATTTTGTTTAAGTGTGCAAGGTACAGGTTACAACAAAAGATAACAAAATTCATGATTTGATGATTTGAATTCATGATTTAAATTCATGATTTCTTTCAGTACATAACAATATTCAAGGCTACAAGAGAAGAATTCATTCATGTCTTTCACAATGATCAAGATACAAAAGTACAAGTATTCATATTTTCCACTCAAATAAGAATGAAGGTACAAAGTTCAAAGAAGATGCATTCTGTTGCATAACTTGGGAAAATTATAGAGTGCAGATTACAAGTTCAACTAAGTACATGAATGATCTAAATGTCATAGCTTATCAAAGGAAACAAATTGCATTAAAAGGTACAACATTGGATGAAGAGCACTTAACAATTTTCAGGGCTCACATTAAAGGATAATCATGTTACTGTTCAAGTAAACTATTGATTATGATATGATCAAGTACAAATTCATGAGAACAAAAGCTATTATGAAAGACATGATGAAATTTCCAACTTAGAAATAAAACTAAATGATCAAAGTACAAACTCAGATACAAGTTCAGACTGAAGAGATAAAAGTGAAAGCACATGTTTAAGCTTTTCAACCCAAAGTAATTATCAAGCTTCAAATATCATCAAATATTACAATTATGAGACACTTTTTCCAACGATATCTCAATGAGATCAAGCCTTACAAGGTGCAAGAATATTGCAAGAATGAAACAAAGTTAAGTCATATGGAGTTACAAAAGTTGAATTAAGAGAAAAGTCACTTAGAAATCTGATGTATACAATAAAAGAATTTTTTGATGGTGAAATGAACCCAAACTACGAGTTACTAATCTCTTTTACAAATTGCAAATGATTCATACACATTACCATAGTTAAAATAAGAAATGAGTTGTGCAATAAGATCCATCATCCAGTATAGAGTGCAAAAGAAACAATTTGCAGATGAGTAGGAACTCAAGATTTACAACATGGTACCCTGATACATCTCTATAGAAGCAACCATTCATAAATTCCTCAACAATGATTTGAAAAGGAATATTTACAGAATTCAAAATTGGTGGCAAATCTCAATAATACAACTGCTCAAGAAGTATAAAATGCATCAGATGCAATTTTCATGTGTAGAAAATCAATATAATAAATAAAGTAATTTGCTTGAGGAAATGCATGTTGCATAAAGATTAGAAAACATTATTAAGTTCTAGTTTTAACTTCAATTTATCGAACAACTTGCAAGTATTAAGTGATTTTCAAGAACATAATCATAATGCCATCAAGTGAAAGACAAGTTTTGTTAAGAAACAATTATCAATGATGAATAAGTGAGAGCTACAGATGCTTAAGAAAAGTGAGTCACAACAATCATGAATAACCATTCATGCAACAACAATTATAATACTTGTATCAGATTTGAAAAGAAACCCAACAACCTTATATAATTGTTGAAGATTGAATCAAAGCACTTCATCATCGAAGGAGTTAGGTACAAGAGAATCAAAATACAAGTTCTTTATTCATGAAGATCAAACATCATTATCATGCATAATAAATATAATTGAGCTTAGTATGCAAGTTGAAACCAACTTTTGAGAGTGACTAGCTTTAGTTTTAAGGACACACTCAATATTACAGGCTTTTGAAAGATATTATTCAAATATCTTCAAGACTTGAGAATATTAAAGTTGTGCAAAATATCCAAAAGAATAAGCAATTTATTCGAGTTATAGTTTTCATCTCAGAGAACAAGAAATCAACACGGACATCAACAAGTTTCAGTATAGGTTCAAACTAAATGATCAAACTTCTCCATTCAACCCAAAACAATAAAATAGTTGGATGTTCAAATCAAAGCAAATACATAGGGCTCAAAAGAAATAGAATGACAAAGTTTTATGACAAAAAGTTTCAAAATAAAATATAGTGGAGAATCAAATAATGATCACAAAGTTCCAAGAAGAGGCAATAATCATTCTTAAAATATCAAAATGAAATTGCCAATCATTCTCTAGAAAGAATACAGTCATCTATGGAAAGAAATTTGTGTGAACTACAAGATCAAAGGTACAACCTTCTACATCTTTTGAAGTTTTAGCAATAACACGTAACTCAAATAACTAGAACATAGCTCAATATTAAAATAATAGTGATCTAAATATAGAGCTCGAAGCCCCTTTTCAATGACAAACCATAAAATGCTAAACTTCAAAACATTCAAGAGGATATCATACAAGGTACAAAATGAAGATTCATAGTTTTTATAGAAGTAGAAAGCTCGGGATAGTAAATCCTTTTATCCTCGAAGTTTCCAAATGTATAATTACAATTCTAAGAAATGAAAGTTGAAAATAATTTTATAAAATGATCAAGTTTAGAGTTAAAGAATGAATACCTAGAGCCATTTTACAAGAAAATCAAGGACAGATTACAACCAAGCTCGAAGATCGGATAGATTAAAATCTCAAACCCAGTCAAGTGACATAATTGAATCAGCTATATCGGGGAAAACAAAGCAATGTCCAAGAAAAATGACGTCAAAATAATAGAATTTCAAGTTTAAGATAATCGTGAAAGTTAAAGTTCCAACAACAAGAACCGAGCCAAAGCGAAGCCAAACGTCAACAAGTTCAACAAACCCAAATCTACTTTTCTTAAAAATTCAATAAACACAAAGACGTCGAAATCTCGAGAGAATTGCAAGCTCACAAAATTTTAAGTACAAAGTGTCGAATGAAGAAAGGAGTTTGGATGAATACAAAAAGCATAGTTCAAGTTTTCCACAAGATTCACAACAGATGCAAAGAAGGTGGATAAACTTACCATTCTTCAAAGCAAGTATTCATATCCTCGAAGCATCAAGGTAAAAATGAAGCCCTTGAATACCTACAATCCATTTTTCTCTAATATTCTCTTGGGATGTTTTAAGAAGCATGAATAAAAATTCACATATTTTCAAAGTGTTTTTAGAATATTATCGAGGGGAGGAATGAAATAAAGGACTAACGAGATCATAAAAGTTTGGAAAGATCGAAATGGAATGATCATGGGGTTAAATAAACAAGAAGCTCACCTTCCTACCATGGAAAATTTTCTTCAAACACCCCATGGTGAGCTCAAAGCAAAAATTCCGAACGGCTGAAATAACCCAACATATCCACATTCGAGCTCAGAGATCAAACAACAATGGTGGCTTCATAATTTTTCAGAGCTCGAAAATGAGAAAAACAATGAAATGTATATATTGTAGTTAGAGGATACAAAGAACTCAAAGATGCATAAATGATCAAAGGGTGGGTTTTCAACTTTTGAGCTCACCGAGCAATAATGATAAAACATGTAACTATTCGCAAGTCGAGAGCTTCCAGGTGATCATTAATGGCGACGAATAAATTTTTTTCCGTGGCTTTGCCTAGAAAATGAAAATGCAAATGAATCAAATGATCATGGTTGATCTGTATTTACTCCTTAAACTAAACCACCACAAAAACCTAACTTGACTTGAGTTAATGGTTCAATGATCAAGATCAAATCATGCATGATCCAATGATCAAGATCACTAATCCAAGCCAACTACCAAGTAATGGATCGATGACCCAGATCGAAGATGACAGAAGATCGATGACATAAAACCTCTTCCAAATCCAACGTAAGGTTGCATTCATTATCATCAGAAGATCAACGATCCAAAAATTGCATGTATAAGATCAACAGATTAACAAGCACCGACCACATTCATTACAATTCAGAACCCTAACCGAGGGGACATACAGATCAATGGTTGTGAATCAAATAGTACGTGGATCAATGACCAATGCTCATTTTAAATTATCAATTGAAATTCGAGTTACAAGTGTAACCTTACCATAGTTTTTTTATTATTGGTAAATAGTTTTTTGAAAGGGACTATACCCTTGTATACAAAGAGGGCCTAGAAGCCAGAATAGGAATGAAAATCATTACAAAAAGGATCAAGATCCAGATAAGACATAAAAACCCAAGGTAACCAAAGAATTTACCCCAAAACATCAAACTAGTTCGAACACTACAGAAGAGCAGCCAAAACACAAAAAAAGCAAAAAACATGAAGGAAGGCAAGCAAGAGCAGCACAGATCCACAATTACTTCTTGGCGGCTTTGGCGATTCTAGATTTAATAGTCTACCAAGAGGTGAACATAGCCAATGTCGTCATATGAGTAGAGTCAGTAATATCCAAGTTGTTGAATGGTCTGTTTTCTTTCCTTTTCCGTGCCCCAAAGAGTTGCTGGTATTCCACTGAGATTAGAGACACTACGGACATGTTGCTCAATAAATTCTTCGATTGCACTAAAAATAGCCATATTATGGTCATGGCGAGTCTTGGCTTTCCCTAGACGGTTGTCCAAGGAGTTCAATTTTTTGTAGATATCCTCAACCTGTTTATTGTCAATATCAACCTCCTCCTCCTTCCTCTTGCCTTTTTGCTTAGCCAAGTTTTTAACTTCTTCTTTCAACAACAACATGTCTTTTTCTAAGGATTCCAGCCTTTTTGTGGAGCTCTCGGTGTGTGCCTCCTGTGAACCAGTACTGCTAATATGAAGGAGATTATGAGCAACCTCCAAGTCCTGAGGAACGTTCCCCGAAATAGGGGTATCCAGGTTTAGTTTTTAGAAGACCTAGTGATAGGTCTGGTCGAAGTGGAGGCGAAGGGGGTGGGAGCAGAGGTGGGGGGGATGTGGGGAGCCGAGAAGGAAGGCAAAGGGGTAGCAGCAATGGTGATGGGGATAGAAGGAGAAGGATGGGGGAAGCTGGAATGCCGGGAAACTTAAGAAGACAAAGTTTATGCAACAAGAAGATGAGACCTTGATGCAAAGGGACCACATGAGTATGATTTTGGAACTCCAAAATGGAGCGCTCAAGAGAATTAAGTAGATAATGAGGGTAACATACCGTGAAACTTCTGTGGAAGTGATTGAGGAACACAAGATGTTTTAAGGGCACTGTGATGAGTCTCCCCACCAAAGAGATGTATTGCACCATCATACGGGTGACCTCGTCAAAAGGAGGAGGGATAGAGCTGACCTGCAAACCTGCCATGAAGAAGATCGGTTTCTCATTACCCTCAAAAAATTTCCTCTCCTCAACAACCCTGTCAATCCTTTTATTAAAAAAGCGGTACCCATCCATTCCAAGGCCTGTTGCTTTGGCTATTAACTCTTCATTGGTCGAAATTTTCTGTCTGCCATATTCAACTTTTCGATCCTTCCAATCCTTCACAAATTGCATGAAAATTCTTTGGTCATGACCCTGTATCTTCTCAATAAAATTTGTAATGCGTCCCTGATTGAGAAGATTCCAAAGCTCTTCATTATTCTTCCACTCCGGGTCCTCAGCTGGGCTCGATCTGACAAGGGGCTCCTCCCATTTTCACCGTGCTTAAGTGATTGAAAGTATAATCTTCAAAATCCCTATGAGGAATTCTATAATAGACGCAGTTTCCAATCCACCTTTCTCTATTTTTTCTCACGCGATGGGAATGATGAATAGTGTAGCCATTGCTGTCATAACATTTCCCACAAATGCCTGCGTGAATGCTGCTATGTACCTAGGAAATTCTACATGCATGAACTTCAGCCCTTAGAAACCCACTCCAGATCATCATCATCCTTACTACGGACTTGAAAATCCGTAAAAACTGTTTAAAAGCTATTATAGGCACAATATTTCCCGCATGTGTGGCTTTAATCTTCATATAAATCCACTTTAAGTCTTCATTATGATTTCTATAGCCTTGATTTCCCATCAAGATCTGGCTTGAGTCTTTGTTTTAAACTTATCAAAGACATGTGAAAGTCTTATTCTTAAAGACCCACTCCAAATGCTCATTTATCTTACCCCGCATTTGCATGCTCATAAGTATCCGCTTGTATGCTGTTTTGAATCTACTTAGGAATGTGATCACTATTATCCCAAATAATGTGATTAACATTTATGCCATAGTTAGCCAATGCATCTGCCACCTTGTTACCCTCCCAGTAAGTATGCTTGATCCGAATATTATTGAAGGTTTGGCAAATACTTATGGATTCCAAGATGAAGTCCTTGATGTTCCAACTTGGAGGCGAACACTGATTAAGATGATTAATGATATTAAGCGAGTCTCCTTCTAGAATGAGATTTTGGATATTATGAGTTTGAGCAATTCTAAGGCCCCATAAAGTGGATAATGCTTCAGCAAAATGATTAGTTTGTATTCCCATTTTACGGCAAAGATAAGTGAGCCAAAGCGCCTTTATGATCCTGGATCACTCCTCCCCTAGCTACAATTCAGGGTTACCCTTAGAGGCCCCATCAAAGTTCAACTTATACCAGTTGAGATCAGGAGGATGTCAATGTATCAAAGATCTATCAATATTATTACCGGAATTATTTCGGGTATTGTCAGCTCCAATCTGCCATTGGGACAAGATATGCTCTTCATTTTCTGGATAACTCTTGTTCTTAGGGGTTTAAATGTAGCAATATTCTCTTTAATAGCATTAGAAATTTTCCCAATACCGAGCTTATAATTTTGTTTACTATTTCTAAAGATGATATCATTTATATCTCTCCGTATCCTCCAAATAACATGAGGCATAGTTAAGCAAAGCCACCGATAAAATATTCAAAGGGTGAGTCATCGTGGAAGGGGGTGTTTAAACAAAATCATTTGCATTGACTTCGTCTAAGGTCTAATAATCTTTGCCCATTTCTAATGATTAACGAAAAGTGACCCAAAACCATAATGCAATGATTAATCAAAAGGGTCCAAAACCATGTGTTATCAACCAAGTAAAAGGTGGTCAACATATATGCACCGATGGTTATCAAAAGGTAAAGTTTACCTTATTATGTTATGCAAGGGGTCTAATCAAAAGGGACCAAGCAATAATACAAGGATCAAGTCAAACGAAGGTGACCAAATAAGATATGGTCAAGACATACTTTAAAATGCCATGATTACCTTAAACCCCTCGAAGATACCTTAAACTTGTCAAGAATCTCATGCTCATGAGATAAATTAAAAGAAAGACATGTATCTTTTACATGTGAACAGAAAGGTGACAAGGAATTATTCATGTAGATAAATACAAGGACCAACCATTGACAAGTGTCACATCAGTGCACTAGAAGACAAAGATGATTATCTTATCATGCAGATTAAGAAAAAGTTGAGCATATGCACAGATGTCAACATCAGAGCCTGCAGTGGTCCCCACACATTGGGTGAATGTTTTGCAAAGTGTTAAAGACAAAAGAATTATTTTTTCTCACACAGGGAGATTATTTTTTTGCATGTGCATCCAAGGGGGTAGAATTAAAGAATGCTAAAAATATCATTGCAAGTGGATCAAGTTACAAGTGTCACATCAAGTAGAAGAAGACAAAGATTGCATGCACATTGGAGAAGACTTACACAACAAGCAAGGGATATTATTAGCTAAATTATTCATCCAATTTTATTAAAATAGATTAGTCAATTGCACTTGGACTGAAATTTATTTTTGTAACTAAGGCTATTAATGCCTCATTATAATCAACATGTCTATTTTTATTCCTTTATTTATTCATGATAAAGGGGTAAAATTAGCATGCATGGGCAAGTAAAAATTTTAGCCTATTTTTAGGATGATTTGGGTGAATAATCTTGCTATATATTGTGTGCAATTGCAAGGCACAAAGAAGGAATTTTGGAAATAGGAGTGCTGAAGTAATTTTTGCCAGTTTTCCTTGAATGAGAATTGATTTCTTCCTTTCCAATTATTTGCAGTGGTGTGTATATATTTATTAACTCTTGTCAATGCCAATTCCCTGATTAATCATCTTACGTTATTACAAATCTAGCAATTTCGCATAACATTAGTGTGCATGTTTATCTTATTGTGTTGTTGTGATTTATCCCTCAATACATAAAGTGTTTTGCCTTAATATTCTGTTGAAAACCATTGGTTCGTGCATCCAAAATTCATTCTCAATTTTATTGTGCATATACTCAGTCAAAGCCCTCAACAAGTTTGGTGTATCACCCATTTCAATTTCATTACAATCATCTTTTTACCCTCAAAACCCCAAAAATTAGTTTAAGATACATCAAAAGGAACCAGCCTTGATACCGGAGACTTACCTTAACAATAGGTATACCCACAAACTTGAGGTGTTTCCATTGTATCTACGAAAGTGAGAGATTCAAATCAAACTTAGAACCCCTGCTATCATGTCTCAACTAGGGTGCACTTTGGAGAGATAACATTACCCAGGAACATAAGTATATTCATTTTATTTTTGGTCATTTTAGTGTACAAGACAAGGTGTATTTAGTTTATATCCAACAATTTTAGCTATGGTGGGTGTATTTAGTTGTGTAAATAGGGACGAAAGCCTGTAGATTGTATTAATAAGAATCAACCAGTTACAATAGATGGACTGCAATACTTATAGGTATTATACAGTCATGTGTAGACAAAAGAGAGGTTGCACAGGTACAACCAAAAATACAACAACTTCCATAATACATCTAGGAAGCAATAATTAAATTAATACAAACAAATGATTAAGTTGCAACTATGCAACAAATAATCCTATAACTATGGAATAAGACAAATATGGTTTAAAAACCATATAACAACATTATTTAATTAATATAATTAATTAAATAATTAATATATACTATGCATAATTAATTAACCTAACATTCCCCCCTTAATTGTGCATTGTCTCAAGAGATGAGGAGAGGAACTCTCTGAACAACTTGATTAACAAAAATGTGATTCTCTTTTCCGCCATACTTCTAATCCAAGACAATAGTGCATCAACCCGAGATCGGTCATGTCAAATGATCAATTAAGATCTTTCTTTGTTGCATCGATCATCCTCATTGAACTACCAGTGATGACTAGATCGTTAACATAGACAACGACAATCACAATCTCCCCCCCTTGCTTTTTGAGGTAAAGATTGGGATCGTATGGATTTATAACAAATCCATGTTGTATGAGATGCTCATCAATCTTGATGTACCATGCTCGGGGTGCCTATTTAAGGCCATATAGAGATTTCCGAGTCTGCATACCTTTGCTTCTTGACTAGGTACTACATATCCCTCAGGTTGAGTCATGTAGACTTCTTCTTGTAAATCTCCATTTAGGAAGGCACTTTTTACATCCATTTGATGGAATTTCCATCCAAACTGAGTAGCTAGAGCAAAGATCATCCTGATCATTTTGATATTAGTTGTGGGATCAAATGTCTCCTCATAGTCAATGCCTTCTTTTTGTGCATACCCCTTTGTTATTAGTCTTGATTTATACTTGTCCACTGTCCCATCTGCTTTGTACTTTGTTTTAAATATCCATCTGCATCCAATGGGTTTCTTCCCTGATGGAAGATCAACAAGTACATCAAGTGTTATTTTTCATTACTGATTGATATTCAGAGTCCATGGTATCTTTCTAAGCTTTTGGTGTAGGGCTTCTTGGGTGTCAGAGGGCTCATCAAATTCAATAACTCTACTCATCAAAGAAAAGTTAACTTCTTCTCTTGCTTTACTGTGAGTCCGTGGTCTAGGGGTGGATGTATTTGGTGGAGCATCCATTCTTGCATCTTGTAATGTGCTAGTACACCACTTGGGCATACGCTGAATTGTTCTTATGGGTTGTGGTTCTATCTGATCAACACCATCATCCCCATCGTCACTTTCATCTTTTGAGGGAACATCAGCTTTGATTTTTACAACTAGAGAAAAATCTACATCTGGTGAGTCTAGAGAAAGAGTATCTGCTTCCTTCTTCTCAAAAAACTCAACATCTCTGCTAGTGTAGAATTTTCTGGTCTTAGGATCCATCAATCTGTACCCAAGAGTCTCTTCACTGTACCCAATGAAGATGAGTTTCGTGACTTAATGTCAATTTATTTTTTTCCGCTTGGGTATGTGCATGCTTTCTTTGTACTTTAATACTCTAAGGTGTGTAATATATGGTTTCCACTTTGACCATGCTTCTTATGGTGTTACTCTGTCAAGAGAAACTGTGGGCACTCTGTTCAACAAATACACTATTGTCTTTCTTTATACGCCCAAAATGTCTTTGCAAGTCCAAAGTCATTGATCATACATCGCACCATTTCCATGATAGTATGATTTCTTCTCTCAACAACACCATTTTTACTTTGCGGGTGTGTGTGGAGGTGGAATTTGTCGACGAATCCGTGAGTTTATAGGTAGTCTTTGAACTTATTCTTGGTAAATTCCCCCTCGATCGAGTGGAGAGTTCTAATGTGATGACCATTTTCATTCTCAATCGCTACTTTGAACTTTTTGAAGGTTTGAAATGCTTCACTTTTCTTGCGAAGACAGAAAATCCACATTTTTCTCGAATAGTCGTCAACACAAAGCATGAAGTATTGGAACCCATAATGACTTGGTTGCATCGGACCATAAAGATCGGTATGAACCAGGTTAAGTTTTCCATGAGCTCAAAATGTACTCCTCGGAAAAAGCTCTGTGTTGTTTGCTTGCTAGGCATTAAGGACACTTGTCTATATCCTTTTGCAGAGATAGTAGCCCATGTGCCATATTACCGGTGAAGTGCCTCGAGATACTTGAAACTTACATGACCAAGTCTCTTTGATGCCACAATTGTGCTGAGGTGGAGTTCTTAGCCACAAGTTCTTGATCGTCTCTATGAATAGAATCAAGTTGGAACATGCGTCCCACATTGGAGGCTTTTGCAACTATTTTTGAGCCTCTTGATTTGTCTCGAATCAAACATGTTTTCTTGTCGGAATGACTATCAAAGTTAATTTTTAGGTTGTGATCAAGGAGTTAACTGATTGAAAGCAAATTCTTTGTCAACCCAGGGACATATAAGACATCTGATAGTCTGCAGTTGCGTGAACCAAGGGGTAGAGAAATGTTCCCAATCCCCTGAACTATATATGAAGAATCATCTCCCAACAAAACATGATTTTTCAATGGCGTGTCCCTCATTGAAATAAACTAGTCTCTGTGGCCAGTCATGTGTCGAGTGGCCCCCGAATCAACATACCAAACATCACTAGATGACGTGGATGGTTCACTTGATCAAGCAGTGAACAAGTAGTCTTCATTGTCTGACTATTCTTGTTGCTCAATAATATTTCCTTGCTGATGGGGTCTTCTTTTCAGTTCCCCTTTTTATGTCCTTGATTGTAGTTAGAATGTCCCTTGTTAGATTGTTTTGGAGGTCCAGAGTTGCTTGATGAACCTTTCTTGTAAGTATTATACCAACAATCTTGTAGGTTATGTCCTCTTTTGTAGATTGGACATTGCTTCTTTTATTGTCTATCCCCTTGATACTGATTTTGATTTTGGGACTTTTTATAGGAATTAGGTTTTCCTTTACCTTTTCCTTTCCATTTTTGATGTGAAGAAAGTGCATGCTCCTCTTCATCATTTTTATTATGTATGGCTTCCTCTTGTTGCAGTAAGTTTACCAATTTGTCAAAAATAATAGTCGTATCTGACACGTTAAGTGTTGGTACAAAAATGTGGTAAGAAGGAAGTGATCTCAGAACAATGGGAACAAGAGCATCATCTAAGACCACTTCTCCCAAGGCTAGAAGTGAAGCCCTCAATTCTGCAACTCTTCTTAAGAAAGCTCTATATTTTTCATTCTACTTGAACTTCAATGTGTGTAACTGACTCTGCAAATTCAATATAACATTATTGTTCTTGGCCTTGTATACTGTGCTCAACTTATCCCATGCTTCTTTGGCTGTTTTGGCATCTCAAATGTGGGGTTGCACATCGTCGGACACTCCAAACAAGATGATGAGTTTGGCCTTCTGATCTACTTTATCAAATTGCCGTTGTTGTGTTGTATCAGTAGTTGATCTGGTTAGAGTACCATTCACAACAAGCCAAATCTCTTCAAACTCAAGCTATGTCTTGATTTTTGTCTTCCATGTAGCATAGTTGTTTCCTTTGAGTAGTTGTGAATCCAGAAGAAAAAAATTGGGGGCATTGGTGCCCATTTTACAGAAATCACTAACAGGGTTTGGCTCTTATCACTCTAGGTATAAGGTCTCCCAATCTATATATCATTAGTCCGATATACCAAACCTTTCTATATACACGCCCTTTTGATATACCCGATGGTATGTGGAAGAAGCTTGCCCTTTCTATATACCCGACAATACATGAAAGAGGTGTTAATGTACGTGAAAGAATTCAATACATGGTACCAAGACAATACTGAAAGGGGTTTGTGCGATTATTAACACCGGCTCAAAGAAATATCCTCATACGTGTGCGTAACTTCACTATATACTTGGATAATTTCTCAGTCTAGATTTATGTCGTGCAATTGTTCACAGACGGATGGGATGGCTCATAGTGTGTACACTGTGACCTTATTACTCCTGTCGATTTAAAGGTCGATGCCCGAGATGACGTTGTTACAGCTATATTAGGCGTTAAGTACAGTAGTAGTCGTGACAACTTTACCTATAAGTGCTTTCTAGAGGCACTGTATATACCGAATGTTGCAAATGAGATCTAGGATCTCGTGAGTGTTACAAAACCATTTTTTTGCTATTTTTGATTACAATTCTACCAGTTTCTGATCAGTTACAAAGTTTGTAGTTGACTTATGGCAACCTGTAAATTAGTACAATATATTGCAGCATGCAATTACATTCAAAAATCTGGAAAAATTGAATGGTAGGCAATTTTTTTTTGTTTTGCGAGACCTGGTGGCCTCCGAAGCCCAAAATGACCCACTACACCAAAAATTGCAAAAATATAGCTGAAAATTCAATTTCTGGATAGACCTCCTTTAGTAAAAATGTCCAGAATGAAAAAATAGGCTAAATGGGGAAATGCTTTTTTAACCCTAAATTAGGGATTTCCCGCTAAATTTAGTTAGTTATAACTAAATTTGAATTTTTCGCTAAAGTTAGCGGTTCTGCCAAATTTGAAAAAAACAAGTTGGGGGTGGGATTCGAACCCCACACCTCCCACTTCTAAGTCTTTCCCTCTATCCAACTAGGCTCTTTATGAGTGCTTGATATAGAAATGAAGGAATAAAGATTTATACTGTGCTGGAAAACACTAACCTTTGAAAAATGTGACTTGGATGAGTTCCACGTGGACTGCATGCATGAGTTAGGGTATTTATTGCTCAAAGAGTGGATCTATAACGCCTTTTTATTGAAAAAACTGTAGTTTTTACAAATATATAGGCTTTCCTTCACGCCTTTTTATATGCTACCGCCGTTTTTTTTAATTTTCCTTGTGCAGATCGATGAGGGATGGCTTAGTTTGTGGATGAGCTCTTACTTCTGTAGGACTTGGCTGACGTGGACAAAGATACAATATGGACATCGGTTGATTTCTCTTGCCTCTTCGTTGATTGCTCTCGCCTCTATGTACTCTTTCCTCGGTTGGAGGGATCACTGTCTTGGTTCGGTTTTGCAAGGAACGACTCTCACTCAACTTTTGCAAAAACAACAGTCAACAATAAATTAGAGCCCGAATAGCTCGGTGGGAGCTTGATCCTCCATACAAAATAATCTCCAATTTTTAGCACAGTCCTCCAAATGGAGAGGTCTGATAAAAAAATTATCAGAGACTAAAATGCTCCTCTAAATTAGAGATAAAACCCCTCTTGGGGATTTTTTTAATTGTATCCAGGGAGCAAATTTTGCCTAGTGCAGGAGGCATCAAGTCAAAAAAATTGCCTTACAAACACCTGGAGAATGGTAGGAGGTTGTGGAGATGCAGAACGTTTTGGGAAGTTGCTGGAGGTAAGATTTACTCTCCTAGAGTGTAGAATCTCCTCCAAAACTATATGCTTCCTCTCTCCAACCTTCTCTACTTCACAGGTCCAAATTCTCACTCTGGTACCAAATGTAAACAAGGATGGAAGCCTGTAGATTGTATTAATCAGAATCAACCAGGTTACAATAGATGGACTACAATACTTATAGGTATTGTACAGTCATGTGTAGACAAAAGAGAGGTTGCACAGGTACAACCAAAAATACAACAACTTCCATAATACATCCGGGAAGCAACAATTAAATTAATACAAATAAATGATTAAGTTGCAACTATGCAAAAAATAATCCTATAACTATGGAATAAGACAAATATGGTTTAAAAACCATATAACAACATTATTTAATTAATATAATTAATATATACTATGCATAATTAATTAACCTAACAAGTTGGACATATAGATTGTATGTTTAGTTATTTTAGTGCATGCAAAGTTTAAATTTGTTTAGGTGGAGCTACACACTATCAACACATATCTTGAAACTACTGAATGTACATTATATAAACATGAATGAATTTTTTTCTTTCAACACATTGTTTTCCATGACATAATTATAAACATATATTCAATCATTCAAGTGCTTAGGGAGAGGTAACAATTATTGAGCATGGATCAATTGTTGAATTAATTTATGTTAAGGTGGGGTGTATTCGACTCTTTTGTATTCAAAGTATATTCGGTATTTTCATAGCACATTAAAGTTTCAATACGTAGTAGATAATGCCAAAGTTACAACCATATATTTAATGTATGTTTAGTATTTCTAGTGTATAATCATCCAGTCAATATAAAATTAACCATGGATATTCAAATTTTAACTACCCAAAAATAGATAAATCTCACATATATCCATATATGTAGTACCTAAAAATACACATGAATCACGTATATCCAAATTTTAAGCGCCTAAAAAAGCACAACACTTCTATATATCGATATATTATTTAGTTGTTGTGATGATCGACACTCAATGTATTTTCACATATTTAATGTATATCCATACACTATTAAAAACAACACATGTTTTTTAGTTGTTATGGTAACGTAACTCAAAAGAATATTCACTTATAAGCTCATATTCAATAATAGCATTGTATGTTTGTAATATGCACTAAAACAACTCAATATATACTGAAAATAAGAACATGCACTAAACTAACTCAATGTATTCAATGTATATTCAATAATTTTAGTTCACATTAAAATTTTGAATGTGTAGTAGAAAATGAAAAAGTTACAACCATATATTGAAATGTATGTTCAATAATTCCAATGTTTATTCAGCTAGTCAATATAAATTTAACCATGGATATTAAGATATTAATTGCCTAAACAAACACAACACTTATGCATATTTAAATATTCTTTAGTTGTTATGGTAAGTGATTCACATTTTCAATGGTTATGCAAACATTCTTCACATAGTAAACATTATGTACATTTTTCAACATTATTTACATATTCAAACATTATTTGAATATTCAAAAGGTAATCTGCCATTTACCTCCTAAATCTGTACTCTCCTTGAAAATTCAAATTTGATCTTTGTCAATTCTATTGTCTTGAGTTATGAGCTATGTTATTTTTCTTAAACAAATGGATTGATAGCCTTGTTCATCCTATATATAGGAGTAGATCCCATTTGAATTCAATTTTTGAGATTTTGGAGGGATTATTCAAATTTTGGAGGGATAGTTAATACTTTGCATTAATTCATATCATCAATTCTACATTTTTAGAAAAATGGAAAGTCTAAAAAAATGTGTTACGAGTGCTTTGACTTTAATGAGGTGAAGGTGTCAAAGAAGGTGTAATTATGAGCATAAAGTTGGAGGTAACAAAGCGTTTTTAATTAATATTTACTTTTAATGTGAACAAAACAACTTGTCAAGTTGTGCATTTATGTGCATAAAGGTGGACTTATTGTACTTAAATAGTGTGATAATATTTTAAATGTGAACAAGTATGTCCCTATAAATGAATCTTGACACTTGTAGTCATGTACATTTTAGTACTTATGAAATTGATGTTGACATTTTAATTTTGTAAAATGCCTCTTAAATTGAAGCCTCAAACAAAATTAAATATTTGTTTATGTTCCCAATGTGTCACATTACTCATGTTTTGAGTGGGTGAATGTATCATTTATTTAAATTTTATTAATTTTTTGAATATATCAAAGTTCAAATCTATGCATTTATTAGGTCCCTCAACTATATTAAAGTAGGAAAATTTGTCCACTTAATGGACCCCACCCTCACAAATAGGTGCTCAACAATTGGTGCATGTTCACCAACTGGTACATTTCCCCTAATTAAACAACCAAAGCTAAATTAGTGACATGGAGAGATAGTAAAATATTAAATATTGGTACATGTTTTTTAATGATCACTTGTTGCTTACTTAGATATGCACCCCAAAGTAATGCTAGCAACTAACACATTAATGCACCCCTTAATGATACTACCAAATTTAGTGGGACACATTACATTTATAATCATGACCTAAAATATTACTCTCATTGTTAAAAGTATTGATGGATTTTATAAGTTTTAGATAAGTTATAGGATTGCTTTGCAAAATTTTAAGACTATCACCAATGATTGCATGTGCATACATGCGAAAGATAAAAGCAATATAAACACAAATATGATGAAAGTAAAATAACTACCATAATATTAATATTAGATGTGAGGGAGAGTCAACGATCCTCCTCACATAAATATTACAATGAATCTATCTTCCATAATGATTACCACTCACACTAACTCTATGCTATTATAAAAAAATCTAAGAGGTTAGGATTAGAGTTTGGAGAGTTTCTTGCACAAGTCTTAGAAAATACTATTAATAACAAAAGTCAATCAAGTCAATAACTTGATTGATACTTTCTACATTAATATATATGGATAAGTATGCACCAATGAGTGAATCATCTACATATTAGATTTCAATCAATATTACAAGTGCATCTTAAAATCATACAACACTTTATGAAAATTAAATTGTAGTGCCCTTCCATTTTGGGTTTCATCTTTCTCGTCATTAAAGAAAAATAGCTCGACAAAGCTATGTGGCCATTCTATCATGAGGTAACTCAATTGAAAATTTGTGGGAGAAAGACCGCCTCTATTTAATTCGCGGTGAATTTTGGTGGTGAATCGTGTAACAAAGTTGTTAAATGCAATTTACATGAAATCAATATAGTAACCACGAGATTCATATCTCCTTTTGTAAATGGGGTGGATATATGTAATATGTTTATCGTGTTTAATACACGTATATGTATACCTTTGTATATTGATAGTAATAAGAAGGGAGAAAACAACGAATGATTCAAAAAATGAATTTAAAAGAAAAGAAATGAAATGAAAGAAACAAAGTAAAATAATTATAAAAATAATAATAATAATAGTAATAATATATATATATACACACACACACACACAATTTTTTTTTTTTTTTCAACATAAGGTAGTTATCCTTATAATAAAATGAAAATTTTGGAAATTGTGTATGGAACGAAGTAAATGCTTAGTGGTTGGTGGAGCAATTACAGTGGTTGCAGAAAGTGAATGAAGGCATGGCGTTGAAGGTGGAGACTGTAAGTTTTGGCATGGTATGGGTACCCTCATCAAGCTTTACTCTATTTTCAATGCTACACCCAACACGCCTCTAACCTAGTCAATTCACCTTGTTAGTATACTCTACCCAATCACATGTTATTAGGAGCCTTGGAACATGGTAAATCCATCCATTAAGCATAATATGGAGAGAGAATCATCCTCAATGACCTTTCAGACTTGTCATTTTCCTTGCATAATAATACAAGTACTTTATTTGAGATCCAGAGGAATTAACCACGATGAAAACCAAGTTAACAATGTAAATTTAGTAGTAATTGGATAGTTACAACGAGTGCAAAAGAAGAAGAAGAAGATTGAGGATTAGGAGGCACTTCATTTGGGTGTAATGTCTAGCTGTATTGATTTTACTTCTTTTGTTTCTGAGCACCTATGTTATGTGCACTATAACCTTTGTAGCACCATTCTCGGGGAAGACGATGGCTACCACTTCATTTTTCCTGCTCTTTATCTTTTATTTTGAGTAGTTGTATTGATTAAGACATTGAAGTTCCCTTTCCTGCTATCCCACTTATGTCTCTGCAAGATTTGTCTCTTTCACTCTTCCTCTACGTGAAACCCTCTGTTTGTCCATTCTCTACATCTTCTCAACCACTATCAATGGAGAGCCATGGTTGTAGGTAGTCCAAAATGAAATCGTTGGAAAAACATGAGAAACTTCTAAGAAAATTCTAGAGTAGATGTCCAACCCATTATTTCACCCTTGTTAACCCTTTCCCATCATTTGTAGAGTAGGTGCCCAATCTAATAGATTATTCTTTGCTAGCCTTCTCATGCAAATCACACCTAAAGGAGGTTCTATTTTTGTGAAGAAGCTGCACCATATTGGAGGTGCGTTTTAGAACCATGGAAGTGCCAGAGAGAATGTTGTAGTATTAGAAAATCATACTTCCAACTTGCTCCAAAATAAGAGAACTAGGATAGAGTTATGGGAATCCACCTTCCTTTTTGAAAATGAAAGCCTTTATGGCTTGTTTCCCTCCAACACCTATGTGCCTAGCTACATGCTTTCGAAGGATTTGTACAAAATGGTGTGCTCAAAGATACCTCGAGGATATTTTGAGAATTACCTCAACAAGGTGAGATCTCATAGAATGTAATTAATGTTTGGTAGTGCTCAATATGGTCTTGGCAAATTAAAACAATGGATTTCATTGTAAGAAATGTGTGGGAGGCATAAAGCCAAAACCTAGTAACGCTTACTAGTTTTCTCTTAGCTTGTGATAAAATGGATGCTTTGGAACGGGATTGGAGATCCATAATAAAATAAGGTAAAATGGTTTTGTCGGTTGTGGTTGGTGAAACTACCTTTAGGACCTTATCCAAGTCATGTGACATGTTCGATGAAATGACTCAAGGAAGTCTTTGTCACGTGGAGTGTAGTGAATTTAAGGTTTTCATGAAATGATTGATCGTAAGGGTGAGAACATATAAGGTTAACTTGTTTTCTTTTAGGAACAATCTTCTACCTCTATCTTTCATTATCTTTGTACTTTTAGTTCTTCATTTGCAAAAATAAAAAAATATAAACCCTTGATTTATTATGCCATTGGTTATTTTTTAAAAATGAACTTGAAGTGCAAAACAATAAAACTTCACCTCGTGAATTACGTAAATCCGAACTACCCTTGGGTTACCAATCATAGTATTAAACCCTCTTTGTGAGATGTTTTAGGAACTTTGTAACCAAACTAGCTAGCTATAACCCATTTAGTTGACTAGTTGAGTTTGAGTTTTCCTTTAAACCTAGCTAATGTCCCTTGGTAAAAGTTAGTAAATTGTAATTTTCAGAGACTTACAAAACAACCTTCCGAACCACGGAAAAGAGATGTCATGCTTCATCTATGTTTTTGTAGGTGGGGAATCACATCAAGCCTTAGATCGACCTCAATTGATCGTTTTTGCTCTTTTTTTGCCCCTCTAAGAGCATTGTTACCCTCATTTTGCATTTTTAGGAAGCTACAAAAAGTGAAAATTTGGGCTTCATTTTGGCTTGTCGTTTGGACCACGAGTAAAGAAATGCTTATCCGCCTTCGTAAAAATCTAGTATTTTAATCCGATAATTTCCAACAACCATCAGTTCATGGAAGAACACATCACTTACTAGTTTTTCAAAGGGGTTTTGTAGGCCTCAGTCGTTGTTAACTAGATCAAAGCTGGTCCAATTACGACCGGTAGCTTCGGAAAACTAGTCGCCATTTATAAACCATTGCCGTTCGAGTTCGTCATTCATTGTGAATTCTTAGTATATAAGAGAACATGCAATATTTTCCCCATTGTGCATTTACCATTAGAAGTAAATTTTTGAATGTGGTTTCTTAGCCTTGAGCCAAAATTGGACATTTTTGTAACTAGTAGGAAAATGTAAAAGAAGGCCGTAGGACCCTTGTCAAGTCAATAAACCAACGAGAAAACTTGTTGACACTTATAAATAACTATATGAAACTCTATTTTGTTGCTTGTTTTGAGAAATTTTATTTTTGGAAAAATAGTGTTTTCTCTCTCTCTCTTCCCTATCTCTATATCTCTCCTCTCTTAGCTAAGAAATGAAGTGCAATGAAATGATTATATATCTCTAACCCTCTTTGGTTGTGTGTGAATTATTTTGATTATGTGAATGAAAAACTAAAAACCGTTAATTATGCTAGATTTAGGTGGATTCATGCTAAAATTTGTTCTGACCATGTGGTGGTTGCAGGTACGAGACATGGAGGAAGTGAAGTGTTATTGATAATCTCATAATTGCATGTTATTTGAAACAATGAAATTATAGAGGCTAAATCAACATTCTGTGATATATTGAAATGTTAATTATTGAATTTTGTAATAAGTATGAGCTGTTATTGTTTTGGGGTGTCTGGGGAAATGGGTATTCAATTATGGGTGTTAATTTGATTTAGAATTATGTATTGCAAAACAGTTGGATATGTTATGCTAATTGAAAATGAATTGATCTCTTATAGTGTGTTCAATGTGAAATTAATGAGTAAATCTCTTGTGTATTGTACTATTTACATGGAATTGTAGGAAAGGAAACTAAATACATGATCAAACTCAGAATAAAATCCTTGTATCGATTTACCCTAATTATACGATCTCTTGCATGACGTAGGAGACTGAAAGTCTAGGTTGAGCCTAGTTTCCTCATACCTGACGATATCTCCTAGCTTAAGGGAATTAAGAGCCCAAATTCTAGTTATCATAATGGTTAGATATTTTCACGAAACTTGTGCTTTTAGCGACATTGTCGCAAAACTTGTCCAGTAAGAATGATAATGGTTAGATATTGTCTTAAGTATGTGGCCTTCCTCCTAGGTTTGTTTTCATGCATGTAACAAGGTGAACATGTTGTCCTCAATTAGTACCTCATGTGAATCCGATATAATGCCTAATGTAAACCCTCTTGACCTGGCACATGCGTAAAATGAAGGGTTTTAGGTGTTAAGGTCGGAGTTTCTATCGAAAGACATTTTGAGGATTTGTGTTATGGATGAATCTTAATCCATAACACAATTATTAGTATGGTTTCCTATAGTACAATATTAAGATTTAATTGTGGAAAAAAACTGTAATTTTGCTTAGTCTTGACAATGTAAACATGAAATGATATTCTAAGAGAAAAGTGAAATTATATCTTCTTGTAACTTGGTTAAGCTCTCTATGTTGTGAGAAATAAATTCATGTTGTGTAAACGTTAAAATGAACCTACCCAATTAGTAAAGTATAAATAAAAAGAGAGGATTGTGAGCCTTAGACCTTTAAATGATAGACTTTCCCCCTTTGTTTTCACAATAGTTCCTATTGTGTAATTAATGTATGACGCTAAACTAAATAAACATGTCCTTTAGAAATGAATCCTAGAAAAAGAACTAGTACCCTTGTGTGTATACAAATGACCCTTCTAACTAATGAGTCATACAAATAAATTGTAATAAGGCATATGAACCTAATTAAGCGAACCCTTTTTAAGTTGAATGTAAAGCGATACTAAGGAAATTTAGTCTAGAAAAAGGAGAAAGTATGTTGCCACGTTAAGTGCCTTGAATCCTTAAACTAATTATTGGAACATAACTGTAATAAAATTGTAATTAGCGTTTGGCCTTCAGAAGTGTAATCATGAGATGTTATCCCATGGGAAAAGTGAAACTTGACCTTCCTTGTAACATGATTAAAATTTCTTATGTCATGAATAAAGAAACCCATGTCATATAATAGTTAATGCGGACCAAATCAATTATTAAAGTATAAATGAAATAAAGAATCACAACCATTAATCCTTAAAACTACAAACTTCTCCTCTTTTGGTCTTACACTTGTCCCTATTGTGTAATGAAGGCATGATGTAAAGCCAAGAAAGCATGCCCTTTAGAAATGAATCCTAGGAACGAGAATTAGTAGCCTCGTGTGTGTGCAAATATCCTATTAAATAATGAGTCATATAAGTAAAATGCAATAAGATAGATGATTCAAATCAAATGAAAACCACTTTAAGTTTAATGTTAAACAATGTAAATGAGTTTTAGTCTAGAAAAGAAAAGGAATGTATGATTCACATATTATGTGCCTTTCTAAACCTTAAGTTAAAGTTTGAAACATGATTGTAATAAATGTGTAACCATAAAAATGTCGTGTCATGGGAAGGTCCTATCCATAAGTTTGTAATGTGGTTAGATTGTTGTTGTGCTTTGTCATTTTGGAGACGTAGTTATGATGTGCATCATGTGGTTCGTGTGGTTGTTTTATTTTATTGTTGGGGTGAGGTTTCATCATTGTTTATTGGAGGAATAAGGTGTAGCTAGTGAAGGGAGGAATAAGTGAAATGTGTGTGTTGTTTTGGAGGAAACAAGGGGATTCATGGCTAGTCTTAGTGGAGTGATAAAATCGTGTTATAATGGATGGATAAGGGGGCTTGTCAAAGTTGATGTGGTGTGTATACTTTGGAGGAACCAAAGGCTAGCTAGGATCCCTTCTTAGAGGGATAAGGGGTAGTTGTAATGATGACCTCTCCCTATGTAATCCTCTTAGGTAGGCTTGGTTATGTGTGTCATCTTTCCTTGTGAAGCCAATCACTTCTCATCTTATGGTATGTGTGGGTCCATGTTAGTATAAATGTATTTTGTGATGTTGAATTATCCTAAGTTTTCCCATGTGGTGTCATGTATACATCAATGTAAGTAAAAAAACTGATGCAACCTAGAATTTACCGAGATAACACCCTAGTTGGTGGGCACATCACTCACCCTAGACCGAGTACTCATTCGAATCGTGCAAAGGCACCAGGTCCCTCTTTAGGGTTGTTGTAATAAGATGTTAACATGAAGAAGGAAGAAACATATAGATTCATAACTAATCCATCATTCTATAATGCATGCTAACCAAAAATCTATGAAAGAACAAGCTTAAACAATAATCATGATTGAATTAACAACATGTACTACTTAATTACACAGAATGACAATTAGATTTAGCCAATATCTTCCATCTATTAGTAAATACAAAAGCTCCTTACAATATTGTCAATCTATACCAATGCGCGTATGGAACTGATACAATGATTCAATCATATGTGTATATTCTCTATTACACACACATACATCCAGATCTCTTATACATGCATCTTTCTCTCTTTTAGTATGCACCTAACATCATATATATAGGGTGGGACTTGCCCTTCACCGCTTATCTATTCCAAAAATAGGCTGCATGCTATTGATAGCCACACGTCATTTACAATCATAGCCACACATGCAAGTGTGCTATCTATAGTCCTCTTGCAGTTAACTAAAGTGTCAATTCTATTCTCATCTTATCTCCATGTATAAATGCTTCGAACCACTTCTCCAAATATAGACAATGCATTGCGCACACATCTCTACATCATTGATGTGGTCCGCACGCCATCTTCCAAAAATATGTCTTCATGCTCAAAATCAGCTAAGTCTTGAAATCTGAACTTGCCTTACATGCGCGGGTCCTTCCTGTCCTTCCGCACTCTTGGTTCTGGGCCTTCTATCCTGCGCGGACTCCTTGTGTGATCTTTGACAAGTATTATTTAATCAACATTACCCCACACTAATCTCATTGTCATCCCGACAATGGGTATCTCCAAAAATTGAAGGAAAGAATAAGAATGGAAGAATGTAGATAAATAAATAATTTTTATGAGGTTATTAGGCAACCTCCTCTGTATCAGTTTGTAGTATCAACTTTGGATACTCCTTTATTTCGGCCTCCAATACCTGCTAGTCAGTGAGTGCTTGCTCTGCTTTTTTTGGGATGTCCACAACAATGGATTCCAACTCATCCCTCACAATTTCTCCCTTCTCATTTTGTAGAACCAACACAACACTGGAAATTGATCTCATTCTTCCTTCTAAAAGGTCCATCTTTTGCGCAATTAGCTTTCCAAGCTCTTCTAGCTGAGTCTTGTGTGGCTCTTTTGCTTCTGCCAAGGTCTCACGCTTCGTTTAACCATTGAAAACCTTTTTGCATGGCCCAATGTCTCATATTTCATTGCTTTCTAGACCTCATTATTCTCTTCGAGGGTCTTGATGTTGATAAGCACCTCTGGAGTGTGCATACATTTAAATCCTGGTCTGCTTTCTTCAATACTTCCTATAATGCTTGTAACAACCCTTCATAAGATGTAATTTTTCTCATCACAGATGCTTTCTCTCAATTGACATCTTGTTCAGAGCATTCTGGCACTTGCATACGTAGAGTTTCATCTTCGAGTACCAAGTCCACCAAATTTCCCACATAGTGTATTGTTGAAGGAAATGTCTGTGGTACCTTGGCCTCCAAGTGTGGCCTTACTTTGATTACATTATCCCCAATCTCCTCTGCAATTCTTATGAACACCTCATTCTTCTTCTACACGAAGTCCCTTTCTTGTGTTATGTGCGCTATCTCTGCGTCCTTTGTCTTCAACTCTTTATGCAGTGCTCTGATCATGGCAGCTTTATCCATGTTTCTTCAAACCACCTCAGCAGAAAGTTTCACTAGTGCATTCATCGACCTTCTCATCCGACGAGATGAAAGTAGGATTTATCGTCATGTGTCTATCTTGAGGAGCCTTCTTGATCATCTGGAAACACATGAATCTTTACACACATCAAAGTCAGGATCATCCATGTGGGTGTGCATTGACCATGATAGTTGCTTTCGAGTGCGCACTGTCACCATATCTTCATCCATTAACTCCCAGTTGAATAAATCCTTCTACGCATTATCGTGCTCTGGAAGTGGGCACAGACAATTTTTCTTGCATCCTCTACATACCCCATGGCTAGTGGAATGTGCTCTCCACTTGTCCTTCTATACCTTTGCTTCTTAGGAAATTTAGCCTCCAAATTTGGGACTTGTGTCTCCATGTCTTGAACATCCTCTATAGCTATCTCCTCTAGTCTTTTCTCATCCTCTTCTTTTTCCTTTGATGCCTCACCCTATTCTTCTGTGTCCTCTAGAAGTGTAGGAGAATTAGGCACGCTTTCTTTTGACTCTTCCGCCTCCTCATTCAACTTTAGCTTCCTCCTTCTCTACGCGGTTGCCTCATTTTGTGGGGAGAGTCTGGGTGATTTACACAGTGGTTGGAGTAGCACCTTGGGTCCTTATTATCCTTAATACCCTTTTAAACCTATACTCCCCTTGGACTGCATTCAAGTCCTCATCATGCCCCTCTTGTGGCTGAGGTGGGGTAATAGCGTGCTCAACTTCACCTTTACTTGTAGGATGTCTCCTACCCCTATGCTCCAAACCACCACTATCTTCGCGCTCCTCCTCATCCCGCACTTCAATTGGCTATGTGGGCTTAGGTTCTAGGATGTTCTCCATTGTATGCTTTCCCTTTGGTGGTGCTGGAAGTGCAAACTCACCCTCCACATATTTTTATTCTCCATTTTTGTCTTCAGTTGGAGATATACCAATGTTGCCCCACATCTGCTACAACCAAACTTATTGGTTTGATATTTAGTACCTCTGAAATGAAACTCTTTGTATAAGAGATTCTGCCAGGATACACATACTTCTTCCTCAATGTATGGTAGTTATAGTCTACCTTATTTGCATTGAAGACCAGTTGGCGCGTGTCTGTAAATCTATGAATAGATGCTTGGAAATACCTTGTAGTGAATGTGTAAGGCAACTTGCACCAAGGGCTCCAGACTCCATCTTTCATTGGAAAGTGTACAATGCGAAATCTTGATATACGACAATATGAACTTGTTTCCATACCACTGCTGGTAGGTCCTTTGGGATGTGCCACTCTTCCCTAAATTCCACGTGGAGCCTATCATACCACTTCTCTGCCCTTTGCTTTACTTCATCTGTCATGGTCCCCTTGTATAGGTACTTGCTGAATCTTTCAGCTGGGGACTTGTTCTCCATGGGGTATTCCCATACTTTCTCCTTTGGTCCATCTAGTACTCGATCTCCATAAATACCAGTGATAGTAGAACAACCCCAAAGCTAATCTTCCCTCTTGTGCGCGCTTCTTCGACTATTTTCTTTGCCATATAGCCTACAATGTTGTAGATTTCCCCTTCTGACATATTACACACCACATGTAACCACATAGTATTCACTGTGACCACCGCTCCTGATCATTCAACTTGGTAACAAGGTGTGTTGCAGCTTGTACAACTGGACAATTATTTAATTTATCTATGTCCATTCTGCACGGACCCTTCAGGTATCCCAACTCATGTTTGGTATTTACAATCATGACTTTATCTGCAAGGTCACCTTTTATGTCTTCTCCTGTGGCCTTCAGACTTGTAACTGATGAGACAAGCGCAAATGAAATTCTAACTATGCGTCCTAAAAAGTAGAAGAAGTCTTCATGTACCCTGCTCATGAGCCACTGATACAAGGGCTCATACTTCCTAAAATATGGAAGTTTATATAACTGGTAGACCCCAATTATCTTCAAAATATTCTCACCCACATTGTCGTATATCGACATGTCCTCTGCCGCGCACTTTTTTTAGTAGTGAGCAAGGAATCAAGTTCCTTCTTGTTCTCCAAAGTCCTGTGATTATATTCACTCACCTTTCTCTTTCTGATGGGTGAATCCCATTCTTGTAATTGACAATGACTCCTTCTGGATATTCCATCTTTAAAAAATGGATTTCGGGTGCCATCTCTTCCTCCTCAACGACTACCTTCTTCTTTCCTTTTACTACTACTGTAGATGCCTTCTTCGGTGCCATTTTTACCTTGTAAATGTCTCCTCTTCAACTCTACAACTCTATGAATCAAACCCTAGCTTGATTTAATTATGCCCTAGGTGGAAAATTTGTAACCTAACTCTTTTCTATCTCCCTGCTTTGCTCAAACCCTTCACCATCAGGGACACAAGCTTCTTGTCACATAGATCTGGTTGTCACGCTTGGTTTCACACCCTTCACACCTTAACTCGATCACTCGACTCTTCACACTTGGCTCTTCTCTCAAATACTCTTAGTTGCAATGGTAAAAATGAATCCGCATCCCATCCTTATATAATTTTTTCAAATTTTGATGCATTTATTTCTCCTTCACCTACCAAATATCCCCTCATTCATTGACCAAATCCATTCATTTCGTGTGGTACATCTTCGCGCCTAGCTATAACCTTCTAGCGCACCTTCCTACCCTCTAGTCACAAACTTCTCTTTAGTGCACACTCCTGCACCCGAGTACCTCATCACTGTACCTTCTCCTGGTAGCTAACATGGCCTCCGCTTACCTCGCGTTATATTGTTCTTTCATTCATCTCCATCCTTGGTCACTTTTGAGAAGCAATCTTCTTTTGACTTAAAGCACACCCGTAGCAGCTTATTCCTTTCACCTTTCAATTCCCACAGTATTTTTCTTGGATAACTACAACCACCCCACACAAAAAGTATGTGCAGTCCTCTACACATAAAAATTCTTCAAACAAAGAAAGAGCTTGGGCGCAAGCGCACTTATTATGAAAGAACAACTAAATTGAAAAATCATAGTGACAATGAAGGAAATACATTAAGGGAATAGAAAATTGAAAACCTAAACTAAATGGCAATCGCCTTATTACAAACACCAAGAAGATTTATTTATAGTAGGGCTTCAATCTACTCCCATTAAAGTAACCTTAGGGTAGTCATGTTCCATCAAGTGCTTCTAGGTGCAAGCACCTAATTCAAGTATAGAAGTGATAACATACGGTCCCATCTAATGTACTTTGAGCTTTCTGGATGGTGTAAGAACTTTAAGTCATAAAGAAGTACCATTTGTCCAATCTCAAACTTTTTATCCCCTGATCTTTCTATCATTCCATGCCTTCTTCCGGCCTTATCCCACTTCCGACTCCATCGTGCTATGGCTCGGTGCTCATCCAGTTGAATCATCTTTTCGATACGATCTTCTAAATCCTGTTCATTAGCTAGACCTCCAGCAATGCAATGCGCAAAGAAGGTAACATAAATTCTATAGGGAGAACAACTTCCACGCCAAACACCAACTGAAATGGTGTGGCTTTTTTCAATCTCTTGTAAGTTGTTCTATATTCCTAAAGCACAATGAGATACTTTGTCGTCCCAATCCTTTCTTCCAACATCACAATTTTTTGTCAAAGTCTAGCTCAAAATCTTGTTGAAGGCCTCAGTAGTTCCATTTTCCTGAGGATGATAAGGTGTAGTTTTATGGTGTGCAACCATAAACTCATCTAATAGGATCCTGATTGTCTCATTTAAAAAGTGTGTACCTCTATCACTTGTCAAGCTTAAGGGTATCTTGTAAGAACATTGTCCCACGAAACCTAGTTGTTGTAGCTACCGCACGAGTCCTTAGTAGGTCTTCGCTTCGTCTACCGCGTGAGATAATCTATACCACTAATGATATAGCGTGATCCAGTCCTATGCGTGGTGGCAAAATAGGTCCTACAAAATCAATGGCCCATTTCTCAAATGGTTCGGCACTAGTAATTAGTCTCAAAGGCATCTCATCTCTTTTCCATGGTTTTCCTAGGTGCTGACAATGATCACACACCTTACAATATTCTTTACAGTCCTTATACAATGTCTCCCACCATAATCCAACAAGTAGGATCTTCCGGGTAGTCACATCACCTGCATAATGGCCTCCTGCAATACCACCATGAGCTTCTTCCATAATATCCTTATGCTCATGCTCTAATACAAAATGACGTAATACTTCATCTCTACCTAGCTTGTAGAGGTCACCACTGATTAACATAAATGGTGCCACGCGTATAACAAGCTACTTCTTTTCTAATGCTTTCATTTCTTCCGTGCCATACATTCTTAGTAGAAAGACAACAATGTCTTATAATTCCATGGGCATGCATTGTAACCTATATAATTGTGCATCCGACATTGTTTCTTTAATTGTCTGTGCATCCTCTCCTAAATTGATTCTAGATAAATGGTCTGGTCCGAGAATTGCTTTTCCCTAGCTTCACCACAACTGTGAAGTCAAACTCTTGAAATAGGAGCACCCATCTACATATGCACCCTTGTAATATAGGATTTTTTACCAAGTACTTCAATGCCATGTGATATGTATAAAACACAAATGTTTTTGCTAAAAAGTATTGTCAAAACTTGTACAATGCATACATCATTGAAAAAGATTCGCGCTCTGTAGTTGTATAATTCCATTCCACAAGAGTCAACTTCCTACTAGCAAAACATATTGGATGATCTATAATACCTTCTCTAGGTTGAGCTAACACAAGTGCAATGGCCATGCCAGAAGCATCCACATGCACATGAAATGGTTTATCCCATGAGGGAAAGCACAAAATGGGCACGGTAGTAAGTCTGTCTTTTAATATTTCAAATGCGTGTCTCATGCGGTTCTCACCAATAAAATGTACCTTTCCCCTTCGGAAATTATTCCAAGGGTGCGGAAATTTTGGCATACCCTTTTATGAATTTTCTATAATATCTTGTATGACCTAAAAATCCGCACACCTCACTTTGACTGGTAGGCGCTCTTAGACCTAAAATGACTGCAACCTTGGTTGGATCAACTAGTAAACCTTCCTTGCAAATCATATGTCCTAACAATATCCCAAATGACATAGCAAATATGAACTTCTTGTTATTAAAAGGGATACTCAATTTTTGCATCATTCAAACATTAAGCACAGATTGTCACAATGATCTTTCACAAGCCCATATACTGTCCAATCATCTAGGTAGACCTGTAAGAAGTTGTTAATAAAATCCTTAAATGCCTAAACAACTATGCGTGAGAATACAACAAGTGTGTTTTTCAATCCAAAGGGCATCAAAGTATAGGTAAAACTACCCCATTCAGTCGTAAATGTTGTCTTTTCTTGATCCTCCTGAGAAATCCTAACTTGATGATACCCAGAAAATCCATCTATGAAGGAATATATTTTGCGTCCTGCAACTCCTTCTAGTATTTCCTTAGTGAATGGCGTAGGGAATGGATTTGTGACGCATGCAACATTCGAGTTCTCTCGTAGTCCACACATATCCTAATCCATCCTTCCTTCTTGATATTGATCACCATTGGGCTAACCCATTCTGACTCATCGAGGGGCTTGATAATTCCAGATTTCAACATTTTATCAATTTCTTCTTTTACCTTTTCATGTAAATTAGGATTCATTATGTAAGGTCTCTTTCTAACTGGCCATGCACCATCCTTAATTTTGATCTTCATTTCCCCAAGTGATTCATGCACACCTTTAAGTTCATGATATCCTCGAGGGAATAAGTCCTGATAATCCCTAAGTAACTCGATGATTTGCTACCTCCGAATCTGACTAGTAATCTCCAATTATGGCCTCCTTAGGCTCAGCCTCCGAACCTATATTCACCTTCTTTGTCTTCATGGGTTCATGGTAGGTGCGCGTATCCTTGTCTACACTATCCAAGACCTCGTGTACCCCGTGTGAATGTTCAATATCCAGGTTCTCAACTTCCTCGTCATCCACGACGTAAACCATCTTTCCTTTCTCTTTCTCAAGGCAAGCACATTCAAGTAGTAAGGAGTCTATTTCTTCTTCCTTTTCAAAACATGCTCTGAACTCTACCTCACCGAACAATTCTTGAATATGCTCTTCTGATTTTACACTATCTCCCATAGTTAAGCGCTTGAAAAATTTTAATGCCTCTACTACTAGGAGGTTTAGTTGAGAAGTATTCAAAAGTCTGGATCATTCCTACAGTCAAATCTTTCCAGTTTCTAGTTTCTCGATGTAGTTCTACATATACATACCAAGCGTGGGTGCATCCTTGTAACACAAAATACAATCTATGCACCCAGATTGAAGGTGGTAATGCTTCCTATCTTGCTGTCCGAGTATCTCACACTGCTGAATGTGATGCTGAATAGGTTGATCACCACGATAAGTGTAGATTTGCGTAGGTGCATTGTTCCTTATAAACCTAGTAGAAAAATCTATTCCAATCTCTTCCCAGTGTATAAGATTATCTTTTTGGACTACCCACCAGGTGCCCTCTTTATCTGCGTAGTGTATACACTAACATGTCTCTCCATTTAACTTGATCTATCCAATGTGTTTCCATGGCCTTCAGAAAGGAAGGAATATCTTCTGTCCCTGTATACCAAGGTACTGTGCTACCTATCCGTCGAATTAAATGAAATCCATTCTTGTATGTAACCATGCTTTTCACCTCACACCCTAATAATTCATATGTACCATGAGCCCATTTTTGCAAGCAATACTCATAGTATCACTAATAGAATGAGAATATTCCCACTATAGGATGTCTTCTTTTGATGGCTCATTGACCTTTGGATCCTGAATAACACGTACATAAACTCTGTTTAAGTCCTCCTCACTTAGAGGCTCAACATATGGTGTAGACTTCCCATCTGTTCAAAGGTATCACAACCCTTTCCTCCTTGTTTTCAAAGCTGATATACCCCTTATTGAATCTCAAGTCAGCATTATTCACATAACACCAAGGGCGTCCAAGCAGGGCTAGAAAATTGTCTGCTTCTGCAAGTGCTAATACCTCAAAATCCCCAGTGAACTTGGCCCCTTGTATAGTTATAGATGCATCTTTTAAAACTCCTATGGGAGTGGCCTTAGTCTGGTTTGCCATGAATAACACATTAGATGATGGCTGCAATGGAGGCCTCCCCATTTGTACCCAAACATCTAATGTCAAGCACATTTACTTCCACACCTATATCGATCAATATGTTGCTCAACAACCACCCATCCACAACAACATTCAGAGTAATTTATTTGTCATAGTCAATGCTATCAGGGGGAAGATTTGCATGCAGAATCTACCATCTGGTCTCAAGACTTGCACACGGAGTGTTCCCTTTTAACCAACTTCCTAATAATGGAATAATGTTCTCTTGGCGCAACATCTTGCACACCTCTCACAGATCATCGATATTAGTTTGGACTATCTCTGATGTTTTCTTTTACTCCTTTAAGTACTGTATCTCACCCTGAAGATTTCTTAGCACTTCCATGGTATCTGGTAAAATTATTTCGATGAGTAGGATCGAGTACCTTACATGTAAAACACCCTCCTTGGTGATCATAAGCTTTTGGTGCAATGTCTCTCTCCCATGTTTGCTTTAGTGCATGTAGTAATCTTCACTGTCAATGCCTTAGGTCCTTCTACTATCTTGGGCATCCATTGATCTTCTACCGCGCGCTGGATTCTAACCATCCCAATGCCTTTGTTTTCTTTCTTATGCTACTTACTTAGATGCTCATATAAGTTCGGGCACTCTTCATAGCTATGGTTCTTCCCATAGAAATAACATGTAATATTCTAAGGACATTCACACCTATAGTGGTCAGGAGATCCACACGTATAACATGTTCCACGAGGGAACTCTCCTCTTCCTCCACCATGGCCTCGTCCTCCATATCTATTATGATATCCATGTCCCCTTCCATGACATCCTTCAAAATTCCCCTCATTCTTGTCATAGCGCATTTGATTATGATCCCAATCTTGGTGCTCATTCTTACCCTTACAATTATCTGTTATACTTGTCTATCATACCCGAAGGTCTATAGCATCCTGGATCTGACCAATCAGCCGACAATCCTTAGTATCATGGGTCGTGGACCTGAAATTTTTACAAAAGCAAGATACATTCTTCCTTATCACGTCTTTGTGAACAAAGGACAATGGCTAACATCATGATTCAAATGACAAATCTCAGAGTCCAATAGTAATGAGTGTAGAAATATGTGAGGGCAACTATCCTTGGTGTGACCTTCCACTTCACAATCTGTACACCAAATTCCTGAGCGCGTTTCATGGGTTGAATTCGCTGATAGCTTCTCTAACTATTTTTCCATAGCTGCAATATGTGCTTCTAGAAATGGACTAACTCAATGCTCCCAAGCCTTAGCACGTAAAGTTTCTAGTGCTTTGCGCGGATCAATGTATGTCTTATATGACAGCGCCCTTCTAAAATTTGTAATCAATCCTCCAACGAACCCATGCTTTGTGCATGCTAGCTATCGTGAATATCATAAGATAGCTTATATAGAAGTGTCTTAAAATGAGCATCATACTCACGTACACTCTAGATAGTGCCTTGCTTGATATCCTTGAGTGCACTTATACTCCTCTGCTCAAACTTAGGGATATGGAACTCTGTTGAGAAATCATCTCTCAATGTTGTATAATGCATGCAAGTTTGATCGGGGTCAAACTTTCTATACCAGTTGTGTACATGCCCCTATAATGTAGTGGCGAATTGACTTTCCTTTTGCTCAATGGCTATGATCCCTTTAGTGCACCATAATATTTCACACATATGCACATGTTCGAAACATCCTCTATACCTCTATATTCCGAGAGACAAGGAGACATCTCCATATAGATATTCTATGGTTGCTGCGGACCTTGACCACTTGATTCGGAGCCTCTTGTGTTCTCTGTGCCTCCAGAAGCACTAGATCCACCAGAACTAGAACCATCTATACCTAATGATCTGCCACCTGTAGTCGAATAGGCCTGTAGATGTACTCCCTGTGCTCCGATAGTAGTACTATACTGTACCCCTATAGTCTGTGAGGTAGTTCCACTTCCAGAGGTGAATCCAACATTCTACGTGCTCACATTCTATGTGGATGATGCGCCTAAGAATGCTCCTCCAAATGACATTGAAGCCATCTGTCCTGCCATTGATGTACTTGATCCTTGACTTACTCTTCTCTCCTACTTCCCAAGTTAGTTTTCTGGTTACTTGTCGTACTAGATACTGAAAAACCAAGTGCAAAGGCTAGGTCACTAGGTGGATTAAGATGCGCGCTTGTGGTCCAAGTATGCTCTCTTTGTGCACATACACTGTGTGAGGCTAAGAAGGGATATCTATCATGCTTTCCAAGATGGGGGAGTTTATGATGCTCTGGCTCCACGTCTTCTACATGAGCTGTAAATCCTTCATGAGCCATCTCTCTCCTCCATGCCATACTCTCTGCAACGGAACGCTGCTTCTCTATCTCCCTCTCGCGCACCTCATTATACTTAAGCCACCTTTCCTCTCTCTGTTTCTCTACTACTAGGTCTGCCATCTTAAACTAAACCTGTTCTACCCTCACACATGGTGAAGTTTAGTTAGCCATCGGTTTACTCTCCAGGTTCAAAGTTACCATTAAGATCTTGATCGCCAGTGGAATACCTTACAAATATGTTCCTCTTGGATACTACAAAAAACTGGAATTCAGCTACCTTTGGGCAAGAGTACGTCAAAATTGAATATTCTAGAATATAACTATTTAGAACACCGCAAAACCACGTATCCACCATGCGAGTCTAGATCAGATCAAAGCATCATAGAGGGCCTGAAATTCTTCATGTGTCCAGACAAGTGCACGATACCTCCAATTTCATTTGAGATGCATAAGTAGTAAGCCACTTGTATAGTTCTACTGGAAAGATAGTGAAAAAGCTCTCATATAAGCTATCATACATGTTATGTTCTACCCAAGTGCGTGTGTTAAACTTAGATCCACTACTGAACCACCGTGCATATTCTTCCTCCAGATCGTGTATCCATTCCTCAATACTTGCTAGAGTTAACCGGTACATCTTCATCACGAACCATCCTGAAAACAACTGAAAAAGAGGTCCTGACAATGGAACCAATGATACATCCTAGAATTTACCAGATAACACCCTAGTCACGGCACATCACTCAGCCTAGACTGAGCACTCACCTTAAGCACACAAAGGTACCAGGTCCCTCTTTAGGGTTTTTGTAACATGATGTTAACATGATGAAGGAAGAAACATATAGATTCATAACTAATCCATTATTCTATAATGCATGCTAACCACAAATCTATGAAAGAACAAGCTTAAACAATAATCATGATTGAATTAACAACATATACTACTTAATTACATAGAATGATAATTAGATTCAGCCAATATCTTCCATCTATTAGTAAATACAGAAGCTCCTTACAATATTGTCAATCTATACCAATGCGCGTATGGAACTGATACAATGATTCAACCATATGCGTATATTCTCTATTACACATACATACATCCAGCTCTCTTATACATGCATCTTTCTCTCTTTTAGTATGCACCTAACATCATATATATAGGGTGGGAATTGCCCTTCACCACTTATCTATTCCAGAAATAGGCCACCTAATATTGATAGCCACACGCTATTTACAATCATAACCACACATGAAAGTGTGTTATCTATAGTCCTCTTGCGAGTTAAGCTGAAGTATCAATCCTATTCTCAGCTTATCTCCATACATAAACACTTTGAACCCGTTCTCCAAATATAGACAATGCATGGCACACACATCTCTACATCGTTGATGTGGTCCACACGCCATCTTCCAAAAATATGTCTTCATGCTCAAAATCGGCTAAGTCCTGGAATGCGAACTTGCCTTCCACGCGTGGGTCCTTCTGTCCTTCCGCACTCTTGGTTCGGGCCTTCTATCCTCGCGGACTCCTTTTGTGATCTTTGAAAAGTATTCTTTGATCAACAAAAACATTATTTCATTATTTTTACTATTATATTTGTGTTTGTTTTTATGGGCATTGCATAAATAAACTAACACCACCCTTTAGATATAATCTATAAAGGAGATGATAAAGTGAGTTATACTAACTTAACTAAACTCAAAAGAAGAAAAGTGATGTGTGCACCAACACCCTCTTGTAGTCACTCAAATTTGGCAATCTATCGTTTGACACTACTGATCTTGACATTGCACATTTGCATGTACAAATGCACTTTCCTCACTATTGTTTATCATTCCCTAATATATCATTGGTTATTTTATTATCTTTACACACCTCTCTATTGTCACTTTCTGAAGTTTAACTAGATAAAACATACCTAGAAACATTCATCCTTCAAACCATGAAGTCAAAACATGAATTTTTCCTCCTAGTCTAAACTACCATTTTTTGTCAGTTTGTACAAATCTACAAGTCGACCCTACCATACAATTTTGGACCGACATGTTTTGGGATAATTATTTCAATCCTATCACATTCTTATGAGTAAATACATCTCACTAGTTGGAGTTTCATGACATGATAACCTTCATAAGTATATATAAGCAAGTAAATCATACCTCATTTACCGACATCGTACTTTAAGAATTCCTCATGTAAAAGAAAACAAAATGGAACTCCAAGCTCCCTAAACTATGAAATAACTCACACACATCCATTAAAAACACCCTCTTCATGTCCAAGTCTCCTTCCACATCTAGGAGTCTTCATCTTCATCTATAAGAAAAAAAAGTGACCCTTCACAAGTGTTTGAGTAAGTGTGAAGCCCAAGAAAAGCATTGTCAAAGCACAATTGTCAAGTTCTAATTGCACTATGGTAGATATCACATGCTAGGAGAATGATGTGTGGTTTGAGCCCTCTTTGGAGTAGTGGCAATGTCAATGGTGCCCACCAAACCACCAAATTTTGTTTTGTAGGAGCTCTTTTTGCACTACAAGGAGGGTTTGAGAAGAGTTTACATAGCCATTATGAAGGTGAGTGATGAAGACTGACACAAAATGACACTCATTTCTAGTTAGGAGAAGTAATAAGGAAGTTGTAGACCTAGAATATAAGCAGGTCCAAGGCTGCATGTAGGGTTAAGACCGTACAGAAGGGTTAAGACCATACAAACACTATTGAGCTAGTTGTACAAATTTGACGAGGTTTGGTCTTAGGTGTCGATTTTTGTAATGAAGTATATTTAGTCTCGGATCAACCCGCTCCTTTACTCAGATCATCCAGAATCTTCCAGATCCAGACATAATAAGCTAAGTGCAATTCTCTCTTATGTTTTTAATAGTTGCTAGATCAATAATTACTTTGAAAATTGTTATTCTAATTTGTGCAATTAATGTTGGAAGTTAATTAAATCAGAATATCCACATGTTACATTATTTCATCCTTTTTATGTATGTTAGTTAAACATTCTTAAAACTTAAAAAGGAATGAAAAGATTCACAAAAAAGTGAAATCACCTATAAAGAGAAACTTAAAGAAAGTAAGTGAGAAAAAACTTAGATATGGATTCCAAAAACTAGGCCATGTTAGGTACCCATGTAGAAAAGGGATAAATAATATATTGTAGGAAATAGTGACTAGAGATAGTGTAAAAATGTACAACAATTGTACCACCAAGAAGCAATATAAATGTGCATGGAACTGATTAGTTTAGTAGTGCATAGATGCACAATATCAAAACTTGGAGGCATGAGTGCATAAACATGATTATTGTATCAAAACTTAAAGGCGCAAAATCATGCAAATGACCATTAAATCACAACTTAGAGGCATGATTGCATAGTAATGACCATTGTATCAAAACTAAGAGGTAAAAAGACATGGAATGACCATTCAATCACAACTCAAATGCAATATAATCACATAAATATCCATAAAAATCCCCCTGTACTACTCTTTGAATTGGGTGTGGAGACCTAATAAGATATGATTTTCACTTTTAAAGAACAAGTTTTGAAGCATATGTTGACCACATAGATCATAAGAGCTCTAAAAGAAAATAAGAGTGAAGATAAAATCTTAACATTACATGTGGTGATGGCGCATGCAATAAATTAGATAATCCAACCATAATAGATATTTGAAAGGTATTGCAAACATCTTTTGGAATTGAGAGAGCCATAAAATGACATATCCCATAGGAAAGGTTTCCTAGCTGAAGAAAACACCAACAAGATTGCATAACAATCAATTTCATTGAAAAAAATGATCCCAAGATTAGCTTGATAGGGAGAAAAAATCCTAATAAGAAGTTATTAGTGTTGATGATGATGCTAAAGTTTCCTCACAAAATGATTATTTACTTCATAAAAAAATAATTCGATAAGAACGTGTATCACAATGGGCCATAACTCAAGTTCCATTGACTATGTGTTAAAGAATACCAAACAATATGAAGGTCCTTATGAACATCATCCTATCTTACCGAATGCAAAGGTATAAAGATGATGTAACTACCAATTAGGAAATGGTGTAGAATACTAGGATTTCTCTAAAACTATAAGAGTAAATGTTGAAATTGATTTCTAGTATATTGACAATCTTTCCCATATAAATAACTACATGCAAAACATAGATGAAGGGAAAAACTTAAGTGCCAAATAATATATCTCACATATCAAGGCACGAGTGGAATGATCCACTACACACGGTGCCATGTTACAACTCAACGATTTATTTTAAGAAACATATAATGACATAACCTTGACTGAATGTACTAAAGAATAAACTATCTTCAATACGAGTCTAAAACAATGTCATAATGGGTACCCATTTATGGGGGATGTATCACAAAATGATTAACAAATCCTTATTAAGTACATAAATCAAATACAATAGAAAAAATATTGCACATGATGAAAAATAAAAATTATAACTACACCAATGAATTCCTCTCAGAAAAATATGCGGTTTAGGAAAAATTGCATAAAGAAATTATTTCGTATATGAAAGTTATTACAAATTTAAGCTTGAACTATCAAGGTGACGTTTGAACAAGCTGTGAATAACCAAAATAACATCCCAAATATGTAAAAATGAAATATACCCTTGCAAATATCTTGAAAAAACAAACATTTAAAAAATTCACTAAACATACATATGACCAAGACATGGCCCATTGAAGTTAAGGTGCTTTAGAAATTGAGAAAAAGCTTAAGGGGCTATTTGCGAAAAAAACCATCAAAAGTTGTACATTAAATGAACACCACACAATTTTTTTTGAAAAAACAAAAGTCAAAATTGACTTTCTTAGTCATACTAGATGTAATGGAATAACTAAAAGATCTCCATGAAGCTCGAAATTGGTGAACAAAGAAACTCAATTTGATGTAACTTTAACAAAAACACACAAAATTGAAGAGGAGATGATTTTAAAATTGAAAAATATACATGCAATGAATTGAAGCTTGGGAAAGCTCTGATATCATCTTATAAATTCTAGATAAGTTCCAAGATTCTTGTAAAACCTCAAAACTATCGTCCACAATTACATGTACATACCTGTGAAACATAAAAGCAATATAATCACAAATATGATCAAGGTACAAGAACTACTCTAATACTAATCTCGATGTGGGGAGGACTAATGAACCTCCTTAAAAAATATTACAATGAAATTATCTTGCATAATGATTACCACATGCATTTCACTCTATGCTCTTATAAAAAAACTAAGATGCTAGGGTTAGGGTTTGGAGAGTAATTATTTTCAAAAAAGTCTTATAAAAGATTATAAATAACAAAAGTCAATCGAAGTCAATAACTTGGTTGATACCTTTTATATTATTAGATGGGGATAAGTTTGCACCAATTGGTGAATTATCCACATATTAAATTACAAATAATATTACAAATGTATCTTAAAACTATACAATAATGTATGAAAATTATATACTTTAAAAATGGTATTGCCTATACTAGTGGAGAATAAATTTATCGAGCACAAAGTATGTGGGAAATTAAGGCAAAGATGTGAAATATAAAGTTAAATATGACGTGTATAGAACATTAAAAATAATATTCGAAGAAGCATTTGTACTCACTATAATTGTGACAACTTGACTCTTGAAGGGAGATTATGTTCTAAAGTTTACTTTATGCAATGGTTGGTTAGAGAAACCATTTTTGAGTTATGTTGTTAATAAGTTATAGTTTATACCAAAAAGGTATACTCTAAAAATAATATAAAAATACACTTATTAAGAATAAGATAAATTTATATTTATAATTTATAACAACACAATATATTCCAAAAAAATTAAAAAATATACTTTTGAAAAATAGAGATAATTATTAAATTTATATTTATATTCACTTTGTTTTTCTCTTTAAAATAATTATATATTATATTTTTTTATATAGGATTTTTATGATTGAAAAGCTTTCCATTAATATAAAAATATAGTATAGGGATAATCGTTCAAAAAGTTAGGTGGTTTGGCAATACAATTCATAATGTCAAATCGAATACATCGAGATAGATTGACACATGGGCCATGCGAGTCGCATAGAGTTCATATTAACAAAGGTATTTCAATAAAAAGGAGCAATAAACAAATAACACAAATAAATTAAATTGTTGTAAACATCGTGGTCAATGGAGGAGGAGGTGGAGGAATGTCGGGCTTGCCACCCCACCTAGAAAAACTAGGAGTGTCCTAGTTTGAGACACCTTCCCAGTCATCATGAGCTTCATTCTTGTCCTCCCACATGGGGGAATGACCGAGCAAGGTGGAGGAATGTTCCGAAGGGGTTGCACCTAAGTGTCACTGTCAGAGCCATTGCCACATGGGGAGTATCCCATCCACTATCGACACCAGTACCACAAGCACTATCACTAGTCTCATCACCACCAAAGTGTTCAAAGCTCCACCTTTTGTCACCCCTACAAATGGGAGGCGAGACCTAGGTTTGAAACTCTCGTGTCTACTCTCGGGAGCGACAACATGGAATACTTCGGCCTTGACCATAAGAAGAAAAGTGTTGTTGTGACCGATCTAACAATTCACAACTAACCACACAATGTATGTTACCTCAATGGTTGATGATTTTTACTAGATTTGACTTCATTGTGTTTTAAAATCTTAATAAGAAAGGAATTAAAAATACATAAAGCTTTTGAAACAATAGTGCTTTACAAGTCACTACTCTTAAGCTATATGAATAGTTGTTGCACCAGTTATAAGCACACCCATATATGAGAAAAAATACTAAAAGTAAGAAGAACCATTAAGTTTAGATTATTGATTCTTGTAGCATTTTAATTGATAAGTTAAGGGTTAATAGTTAAATCAATTTTATGAGTAATTAATATTTCAATACTTTTTATACACGATAATTATTTTGATAATATTTTTTTCATAATATCTTAAATAATAATTATAAAGTAAGTGGAACCTATTTATTTTTAATAATAATTATAAAATAAGGAAACTTATTTAACATACATGTTAATGTAAAATTTTGCTAATAATAAAGATTGGTGAATATAATTTTCTATTTTTTAATGAAATGATAGTTATATTAAAAATAATAAAATAATACAAATATTTACTAAAAAATTAATAACATAAAATATGTTATGAAAAGTTATAATTGCGAAACAATTTTATTTAATAATTTATACAAATTTTCTTATTTATTTTCAAGGTATAGACAATGACATCTATTCTCTATACAAAGGTATCAATGGGCATGTATGACACATAAACTACATCCTTAGTTTTTTTTTCATTAGTTTGTTGAAAAATACGGTGTGTTTTTCAACCAAAACCTACCTCTTAGCAAGTGTAGTTTACACCAATGACTTGTACTTTTAGACGGTCTATATGACCAACTCAACTACTACTAGAACAATGAAAATATTTGCAACAATCATTTATTTATTAAAGAACAAAAAGAGATGTAATTTTAGACTAACATGGCAACTCATAACATATCACAACTATCACATCAATCCAACATATTAGATCTTAATTTACAATAATATGAACCTACCTTATCGTAAAATCATGTGACTTGGAACCCACTACACTCGTGAGAAGAATCCCTCATTCAAGATAAAAGTTGGTTTGAAAATTTTGAATGAAGAACATGAAACCGCACTTATTTAATGAAAATACACTTTTCTCCGTGAGTTCCATGGAATTATGGTATTCACATGATGAAAGTATTCCACTAGTTGGGAATTCGGCGGTGAATATCTTTGAATTAGTAAATTTGTAATGGAATTGTGTCATAAAATTGTCAAAGTCTTTTTGGTTTTGTTCCAACTCTTTTGACATTTGCTCGACATTCTTAAACTTTCAAAGTTCCTTGGGAAAAAATATGCCTCCCTTATCCTTGAAATCACCGTCAAATCATTATGATGTTTTGTCCTTTATATATATATATATATATATATATATATATATATATATATATATATATATCTCAACACTTCAAATGCTTCATTAATTTATATGTATTATCAATCTTCATAAAATGAAACATCACTACCTACAAAACATACCTAAAAAAACATACATGTATAATTAGAAACGTTTTTATGATTTTGTTTAGAGAAGAACCTTTATTTACATGATTTAATAATTAATTAAAGTTATTCTAAAAAAGTCTCATGGGAGAGACTTTTTACTTAGTCATATAATACCCTACTAAAGTTCTTTGAATATGCTCAACATTATTTCCCCAAATTCTAAGGGTTTATTGCCACTAAATTGTATAAAAGTTCATGAGTGGTGGTTACTTTATATTGTAGAGAATGATTTATGTTTGTTGGTATTATAAGTCAAATGTTACATATTACATATAAATTTTTAGAAAAGGGTTGTGTTCGATATATATAAGAAGAGATTATCTTGACATGAACTATATGCACAAATTTGAGAGGATCGTAACTTCCTCCATTCCTTTGTTAAGGATGTGTAATGCTTAGAATCTTAAATTTTAGTGATATATAGTTCTTTTGATAAATTTTGTGTGTATTAGATATAATTTTTATTTACAAACATTTTGATAGAGAGGACTATAATAAATGGAAAATAGGTGGTATTTTAGGAGGACTATAATGGATGGAACAATAGGTGGTATTTTAGGAGGACTATTTTGAACTTTGCAATAGAGTCATAATGCTTACATTTGTTGGGCGAGCACTCAACAACTTTGTATACTACATGAAAATTTTAGAGTCGAGAAGCAATTCCAAGACATGTATAATAGAAGTAAGTAAGACATTTTTTTGAAACTTGTAAGTTTTTTTTTTAAATTTTTAAGCTACATAAAAGAATATGGAAAGTTGAGAAAATAAACACACTAATAAGCAACTATTGAACCATTATGTTGGGGATTATCTAAATAAATAAAAAAGAAATATAGTTTATTAATCAACAATCACAACAACTTTATTGCTTCTACTTTGTAATAAGGCTAATAATCGTTGTATTGTAAGTTGGAAATCTAAGAAAGGAATCCAATAAATAATATTTATACGTAATTTTCATATTTATATTAAAATAATATATCATCTTAAAATCTTGATTTCTATCGATTATATTTTGTACATTTGGGAACAATTCCCAATTATAATAATTATTGGTGATTATTTTATAGGAAAGTGGTTTTATATGTGTAATACTTATAACAATACATATTAAATTAGATATAAATAAATTATATAAAGTAAAATAATATCTAATTGCATAAAGGAATATTTTTGAAGTTGTTAGAATTGATAAGAGGCCTTCTTTGAAGAATATCTATTTTTTTGCAAATTTAGAGACAAATCATTGGAGACAGAGATAACGCACGGGTAGTCTAGACATTGAAGTGAAGAAGACCCAAAAACATTAGTGTGAATAGATAACCTTCTCCATATCAATTATAATAAACTTTTGGTATGGTCATGTAGATACCCAAATTTGATGCAAGCCTTGATTTCACAATACACTTGATGTGATTTTGTACATATGATCCCTTAGTTTAGATTAGATACTTATTGGTCCATTTATCCCGATTTCAACTCTCCATTCCTCTAAATCTGCTCACACACTCCTCTATATTAATCTATTTTATATTTTATTATTATTTTCTAGGGACACCTACTTTGTCCTCTCTGTACATAGTTTCTTCCGAGTCTAGGTCGGGTTATACCAACTCGATCGGGTTTAGTCACGAACTTGTCCAAGGCTTGCAAAACATGTCCTTTATGTTATCTTAATTAATTTTCTTGGTGTGTAGACACTAAAATTTGGTAACTTGTATTTTCATAATGCTAAGTTTGACTATACTCCATTGCTAAGACAAATGCTCAAATCCATAACCCAATCGATATATCTCTCCAGATCTTCCGTGACTTACTTATCTTAACACTCTGATCTATCATCAATTCAAGGAATATTATCATATCAAATCAATAAACAATCTCTATACTTTATGTTTCACTTTACATCTCTCATGTCTAGGATTGTATAAAGGGTCAGGATGTGGGGTCAGGTCTTTTCTGAAATGTATGATCTTGCCCCTTTACATTCTTTGACTCTATTTTTAGTGTGAATATCCTTATTGGGTCATTTCATCTTCCTAGGGTTAACCTTACTAGAATATTTATCGTACGAAAGGCTATATAAGCAAGTGAATGTCACTTTATAACTCACTTGACACTTGTACAAGAGCATATTACACATATCAATCCATACAAACTCAAGGGTCTCCAAAATCTATCCAAATCAATTGAATATCAATCGGAGCGATTACACTAGTACACGTCTTAAGAATTTAACCAGATAAAAGAGTATAGCTTCGTCCATTTCCAAACATTTACATGTCATATAGATATTGATTATGCTAAAATGTAAAATAATAGCCTAATCTAAATGTTATAGCAGCAGTAGATAAATGAATAATGAAATACATAAACAATACCCAAGTAATTAAGAAATAAAGTATGAAACCCTAATTGTAAAGAGGGTTAAAAGAGCATTAGATGTTTCACGAGAGGTTGTTGAATTGTTTCCTAGTAGTGGCCAAGTGAATAGAGATGGAAGACATTCGCACAAAATCTGTAAAATTTCAGCTCGATGGATTTTAATGGACTCGGAGTGCACGGAGAGGGATGGGGGCACTGTGGGTGCCTTGATCTTGTTTTTGGGCACACTTTGGTCTACGTAAATGCTTAGAAAACCTCCTCTAAGGTGTCACAAGAGGTTCACACTTGTTCACCTTTGATCATCTATATGTCGCACTTGGATCGCTTGAAGTACTGTAAATTTGCAATGAAGAATGCACTGCAAAACCCTCAAATAGACATCAAATCCTAAAAAATAAATATGTAAAATGAGGGGTTAGACTGTCCTCAGCCGCCACAATGGTGGACTTACAACTGAGCGCTGCACTACATCTCAGACCTAATGTAGTTCTATGTGTGTGTGTGCGGAATTGTTCCCTAGGTTTCTCTTGTGCGTGTCACACTTGAAGTAGCGAGCAAGTAGCTAGATGTAGAATGTAAATAATGTGTGCATGGAAACAATAAAATCCCCTCCTATGAAGTGTGATGCAGATGAACCAAACTTTGTCCCTTGTGATGGAGCTATATGGATGTAAATGGAGCTCTTAGATGCTTGATGGATGCAACCTTAGGTGGTGATAGATAACTTTATCTTTATATGATTCCCTTGCTTGAATTTCATAATTAACCCCGAAAAGGCCGAGTACCAAAAAAAGATAAGATGATCAAACGACTAGAAATGACCTAAAAAGTGTGACCAAAATAGAAAGAGGATAAGGTCGCTCGGAGGGGATGAGGGTGCCTGACGCTAGCTTCCTAGTTGGCATTGGTGTTCGAGAATGAAAAATGTGAAAGGTAAAAAGACAGATTGAGCAAGTAAAAGTGCAAGACTAAGAACATAAGTATAAAGCAAAGAAAGGTGGCCAAAGACATGGGTTAGTCATTAATGTTTGTACTTAGGGATCATATGAATAGTAGTATGCAATCGGGACTAAATAAATACTCAAAGTGCATGATTTTGTGTCTACATATATGTCTTAGCAAGAGAAAAATCACTCCAAGCATTGTTCAAGGGTTTCAAGGAACAAGGGTTAGGTCACGTAGTTGAGGCATACCACATCACACTACTACTATGATGGCTACAGTCTATACTATATAATTATCCCTCTATCTTTGTGTCAAGAGACATGAGGGCACCCTTAGGGGATTGGTTAGTTTTCACTCACACTTGCACAAGCACCTATGAGAACTACATGAGGCTTGATCATACAACAAGGGCATGTAGTACAACACTTGCATTCGTTCAGGGTTTAGGGTTGAATGCTTTGATGGAGGGCTCTACGAGGTTTATATATTTCTCACTTGATTGCAAGTGATTATAGGTCCCATACCAAAGGCAATGCGAGCAAGAGAGACATATAACTAAGGTAATTTATAGGAAAGGTGAAGTACACATGAATTTTTAGAACTAGACTACCGGAAGGTCCAAGACCTTACGGTTCTAGTCCAGGATGTAAAGTAGTTGTATGGTGATTCCCCTACGTAGTTTCTAGTTATGGAACTTGTGCCAAATCATTATTTGTCTTTGATCTACTGATTTACTTGTCTATATATCCAAATTATCTCTACTTTAAGATATACAACTAATACTCTTTCTCTTCTTATGTGTTTGAGCTATTACTTATCATTTCATCACTTATTACTGATTATTAATGCATTATTTTGGTTATGAATAATTAATGGTGAATTAATTAGATAAGAATAATACTGTACAAAACCTTACATACTCTTTTATTGTTGTGCACTTGCACAACATATATTTTATTAGGGTGTAAACATTTGGTGAACGACTCTTGAATCGTATCTATTTCTCACCCCAGTATCCCTAATGTTTCGTTGTTCTCAATTTCACATATGATTTCCCTCTATGCCCTTTCAACATAGTAATTGTCTTAATCAACAACCTATTGAGCATATTGATATTTTTCCTCCTACTTGCAAGTGGCATATCCTCAAGGCCTCTTCCCTACATCATGTTTCCGAGTTTCTTCTCTATTGAACCATAATTACCATGAGGTCCCCTCGAATGACATGAACAAAATAGTTAATATTTTTGAAGATGAAAATGTAGACCAAAAATAAGTTCAAATGGTATCTAATTTTCATGCTCAACTTTGTGTAAACCCTCACCATATTGAGCTTCTCATCCAAATTATTTTTATTGCTAAACTTTATCCTAAAGTATAATCTAGTGAATTGTTCCTTTTATATTACCATCCCCTTTATCATCTAGTGTGCATACATAGACCATTCCTATATCTATAGTACCTATTTCATAGGGGGAGTCTAATCCTCCACTTCACAATATTAATATGATTATCCCTATGACTACTACTATTAATATGTCTCCTCTCTATAATCATAGTGCCTCACATGATTCTTATTCCAACACACACAATTTGGAATCCCTTGTTCTTACTTTGAAAGTTTAAATTATACAATTGCGACAAGGCACAACTACTTCTTCTCATGCTATATATTCTACTCAATTTCTTCATAACACACTTGCACCTGAAGTGTCCTCTTACCCCATTCCTATCAGTTTTATTTATCCTAAGATTCATATATATGATGGAAAGGGTGATTTGTGAAGAGCACCTCTGCACATTTCATGTTAATTTCTCGATTATTCTTCAAATGATACTTTGCTTACCAAGCTCTTGTAGTAAGAGTCTCGAAGTTTTCTATACAATGGTTTTATGATCTACCCATGCATTATGTTTGGGATTTTACTCCTTTGGATAATCAATTTCTTGATTAAGTTTCAATTAACATTCAAGACAAAATATTTTACACTCAAATTACCAAAATATGACAAGGTTGTAATGAGATAATAAGTGACTATATCCTATGCTATAAGAACATGCTTAAGATGAATAATATTTTGGATGATAGTGAATTACAAGATCATTTTACATAGAGTATTATTGACCCTTTACAAGAATCAAGTATCTTTGACAATTTCAATTCATTTGATTAATTATGTCATACTCGAAAGAATGTGAACCTATGCTTCTCAACATGAAAAAAACTCAAGTACGTTGCTAATCCTTCTATTACATCTAACCAAAGTTTTCAAAACAAGAATACATTTAAGAAAAATCCTACGATGACAAATATGAAGTTAAGGCTATAATGTTGTATCTTCAACTGCAAAACTAAAATTACAACCCTCTATATATGAAATTTCACTTGTTTATCTTGTGCAACACAACAAAGTACACAAAAATTACTTGAGTGTAATATTTTACCTATTCCTCCACCACTTGAGGTCAATACAAATGCACCTCATGGTAAAATATTTAATGATAATGCCTATGGTTATTAACATTGATGCATTGGTCACTCCACGAATAGTTGTATTAAGCTTAGTCACATTAGACAAGATCTTCTTAATGTTGGTGCTATTGAATATAATGCCCCACCTCAACCTAAGCCTACTAATGATAATGCAAATCTCAAAATATTTAGTGACCTACTTCGGAACATCATACTATTGAATTTACCTTAGAGGTCCACAACAATTACTATCTTTGTAGAACCTTCACCTTCTTATGATTATATATTTGATGCTATGATTGGTACTATTACTACCACTTCCCTTACCAACTATTACTTTTGATAATACTAATATGGATTTTTTTTTTTGTTTTTGATACACTCTATATTCCTACTTTTTTATCAACGTATTATACACAATGTTTTTGTTTATAATACTACTCCCCAAATTATGTGCACTTTTTTAGCTATTGCATTCTCTTGGATATATTAAGGACACCATAGTTGATCCTAAGACACATATAGGGCATGTTTTATTCCCTCTAACAATCGGCTATGCTACCTTTAATCTCACATTCTTGGTGGCATCTTCTCTTAGCTTATGTAACATTAGTCTAGGTTGCTCTTGGGTTTTCACCTTCACATCCATACCCTATGTACTACATCAATGTGTTAAGCTCACTCATAATCATCAATGAGTTATAATTATTGGCATTCCATTCAAGGATCCTATATCACAAAATTCTACCTTAAAATATACAATTACTACTCCTAGTACGGTACATCTACCTTTCCACCTTTCGCTTCTCATGCTATGCCTAGTGGGACATTTCCTTCGATGCATCTATGCAAAAGTATTCTAGTTCACACACTTTTCCTATCAAGTCACATACTATATCTCAAAGGGTACCTTATCCTTTTCATTATGTTTGGTCATCTAGGACACATCTTTGCTTCTAGTAGGACACCTTTTCATAGGCCTTTGACTCGGTGACCCTCAATATATACTACTCATCATGGGTATTCCTACCCTAGATATTAATTGCACATGCCATGACTTATACATAAATATTATATGAGCTTTCTTTGTATATTCTAAGAATTATAGGGTTTGAGCCCCCTTCGTCATCGAGTGCAATGTGCCTCTTCACGAGGCCCTTATTGGGTAGCTCTTGTCTTTACCCCTTCCCCGCATATAGCTATTTTTTGAAATAATTCAAATAATCACATAAAACCAAAACTTACAAATATGTGTAAAATTACATAATCAAGAACTACTTATGGTTCGATTGGTTAGCATATTGCTTTGTACATAGTTGTCCCAAAATTTTAACTCTCCAAAATTTCAATTTTTTTCTTTTTTGGGTACTTTTCACATCATTGTGCTTCGCCAATGTTCTCCATCTTCTCCTATGACATAGTTGTCATCATTATTATAAGATCATCACTATGTCATTGTTTTATTTGTTGGTCCTAATGTATGTTTGTGTTATGATGCATCATAGGTATTATAATATAATTTGATTTTAATTCCATTTCTCAATAAAGATATCCTTGAAAGGATATTCCCTTAAAGAAATATTTTTGAAATGCCCAAATGGAAAATGGAGAATTTTCTCTCTTTTCCCTGAGCTCCACTTCTTTCCCTCTTCCCAAAAACACCTGTATCAACTAAGCTGCATTGATGCACAAAGTGACACGTGAAAAAATCATTCATTGAGGCATATAAGGTTGTAATGCTACGCGTCCTTCACTATCTTGTGAGAGAATCAGGTATCTATAGAGAAAATTCATGGAGCTTTATCGGTGCTATGCATGGCTACTAAGTCATCTCCAAAAGTCCTAACTTCACATTTGTTTAATATTATTGACAATGGGTTTCTTTGAATGCATTTCCCTTCAATGAATCTCTCAAGAATATTGAGAAAGTCTCATATCATGTCATAGTCAAGTTTTTAATGCCTTATAATTAGGTTTAATTATCAATCCGGGGATTTTAGGATAGATATGGTATCTCTTTGCTTTGAGCATGCCATCAATGCTCTTTATGCACCGCATCTCATGTCAAAAATGTTCATGCCGACATTGTACAAAAATTTCACGATAAGGTTTTTGGATGAAATTAAACACTAGATCAAAGGGCTCCATATGCTTAAAAGTTAAAATCATGAAGGTGAGGCATATATTCGAAAACTTCTAGTGCCCATATTTTTACAGCCTCAATTATCTATTGGCTTCTTTATTCATATACATGATTTGTGAGGATTTGATATATTTTGGACATTATGTTATGATATTTTACCTTCTTAGACATGTATGGAAATTTGGGCGCATAACACTAATTTGACTTGATTATTATGATTGACACCTTTTCATATGATGTTGCGGATACTAACTTATTGTGATGATGTTTGGACCTAATTAATATATGTTGGATACTTAGTTTAGTCGCATGTCTAGATTATATGGATGTATGTCATTTATATTTATCTCTATGGATAACTCATGGTAAATTATGTGTAATTGAGCATGTTTTTTGCATTTACGATTCCATGATGATGTTATGATATCATAGATTTCATTGATCACTTATTGAGTAGTTGATTTACATTGTATCAGACATGTGCGTTTAATGTGTGCAATGAGTGTGCAGGTGACAGGTCATAGGAGAACGTGGGTTTCAGGGTGGCTACACAAATTGTGCACAAGTGGCCCATGGGGCTAAGCCCTAACCATGTTAGTTGTATGAGGCCTTAGTATTAGATTTCATTATTTTGGGCACCATGAGTGACCCTCTTTTGTAATGTAGTATGTCATGTAAAATTAATCTTGTTTAGGATGTTTTATTTTGTTAAGTAAACTTGGTTTGGGGACTTAATGGTCCCCACTTGCATTAAGTTTTGTGTTTGGGTAATTGTGTATTAATTAGAGGGGATTAGGGTCACATGTGAACCCTTGGGTGGGCCCCACATCCTCTACACTTGTGCCCAAATGTGCCAAACCTGAAATTGGGTTATTTATGGCATTTTAAGTGACCCCTTTTAATTTTGGGAGTTCACTTAGCATGAAAATAAGCCCTTGGACCCTACCTAATAGGTAAGGGGGCTTAATTTCAAGGCATAAAGGGATTTTCCCTCCCATTTTGCCTCTCTTTGGTCACCATCCATGTAAGATGGATTGGTATGTGTGTTTTGTAGAAAGTTGCACAATCTTGTTTTATTTTCATTTTGGGCATTTTGGGAAGGGAGTGTTAAAAGTGAATTTATCTTTTCTTCTTTTTATTTTGGAATCTTTGACTTGGAGGGAAGAGAGGGGTGACACATGTCACCCCCTCATTGGTGAGGAAATTTATTGGCTTCTCTTCAAATTCTCCCTCATGGGGGAGAAAGAAAACTTTTTTTTAGTTTTTGCTTGGTGCTTGGAGATTTTGGGAGCTAGAGCTTTCTTGGATAAGGAAGTGGAAAAGCTTAGAGTGTTGGAGAGATTTTGGAGGTAGGTCCTTTGTGCTCATTTTATGTTTTAAGTTATGCTAGATCTTAGCCTTGTTTTGTTTGAAATATGTGCTTTGTTTCATGTGTGTTTGTTGTTGAGTATGCTTTTATGTTTTATTTTTCTCCATCCATCATATGGCTTGATGTATTTTGGAGTTTATGTCGGAAGAGAGAGAGAGATATTTTTCCTCTCAAACCTGATGGCTTGTTAGGAAAGCCATGTAGGTTCTTTTTACTCCCCTCATATGGTTTGAGGTGGGGAAGGTGGTTCATATGGTTTGAACCCCTTCCCCATTATTAGAGAGGAAACCCAATGGGTTTGAAAATCCTCCCAAGAAGGATTTTTGTGAATGGGTGGAGCAATAAGGAGGGTTTGATGATTTGGAGGAATAAGGAGGTTGTGAAGATTCTTGTTTGTGTGCATCCTATGGTTGGACCACACTTTTGGCACCTTAGATATCTCATCTCCTCTTCCCCATTATTGAGGAAGAATATGGCTTTCTCCTCCTTTCCTTGTGTTACAAAATTTAGTATTTTTATTAGTGTTGGATTCTCTTGAATGTGAAAATATAATGTTGTTATGTCTCCCTATATCTTGTGCACAATTTGTGGAAGCTAGCTCTCTCTCCCATGGGCTTGGGGAGGCTAGCATGTCTTCCAACCTTGGAAAGACATGTAATGATGCCTAAAGGTTGGGTGGTAAAACAAGATTTTTCTCCTTGTGTTGGTTCTTTGAAAGACACTCAAAGTTGGATCTCAAGTTGGAAGATGGTTGGAGTTCTTGATATCTTGGCTTCTCATTTTTGTCTCCAAATCGTGTGAACATCACTCTCATTGTAACTTTATGGATATGACTATGTGGGAGATTTCTTGTCTTGTAAAATCCCCATTTTGTATTTGGTATTACTTGTAAACTTGAGTCACATTTGTTGTGTAATCCTTCCTTCAATCTTGGAGAGGAGACTTGTAATGTGTTTTCTTGAGTAGTTCATGTATTTTGGAAATATATTGCATATTGAGCTTAAGCTCCTTGGAAATGAAATCTTGTGATAGATGATTCCTTTAAAATGAACTTGTTGTAACTCCTTTTTGAAAGGAGAGTTTGTTGATTGGAAATATGTTCCTTCCTTTACAAAAGAAAAATGCATATTGTGATGTTATTAACACTAAAAGAAAATGTGATTTCTTCCTTGTTGGCTCTCCCTCTTGTAGAAATCTGCAATATTTATTTAGTTATTATATTTGAAGGAAAGTTAGTGTTACATGAGGATTTATTTTAAATAGTTATATTATCATTCTTATAATAGATCTTTTCTTGTAGACTTTGGTAGTATTATACAATGAAATGAAATCAATTTTTATTTTTTATTTTTTTCTCCCCATGTGAAACTAAATAAATGGATGTATTAGGGAATCCAATGTTAACTTAACTCTTTCCTTCACTAGGTTTTAAATTTGTTCCAAACTCTCTCCTCCATTTGAAATACCTTGCTACTTTTTCTCTTTAGCCCAAAAACAAGTGAATCATTTTAACATAGGTATATTGAAAATTATGAAGGTTCACACTTCAGGAAGATGGCAAAAGTATAATCTTTTAGTTTACAACTTGAATTAAATTTTAGCATTGTATATAATGTAAATATATTTAACATAGTTATGTTATATATTATAACTTTGTTATATTCTAAAAAGTTATATATTAATTAATATATTAATTATAGTTATATTTATTACAATTTAATATATTAAACCATATTATAATTTATATTATATTATATATAACTAAAGATAATATATATATATATATATATATATAATATAATATATTATCAATTGTAAATAACAAAAAAATATTAATTAAAAAATATTGGTTAAAAATTTCGGTAAAAATTTTACTAAGTAAAACAAAGGATAGTTGGGAGGGCCGAACCCCCCCCCAAAATCGTGTCAAAATCCATCTCCGCTTCCACCCTCCATCCTGCGCACCCAACCCCACCTTCTTCCCCCCACAGACCCTTCCCTTCCACGTAGCCACCCACAGTCTTATCCCTTCCACCATACTCCCAGCCTACACCTTCCCACCCCTCTACACAACCCCACTACTCTTCACATAGTAATAACAAAGTCTGCCACCCCACGGTTACCAAACCCTGCGAATTTTTGCATTTAGGTTGTATTTGAATTTGGTTTTATTATGATTATCATTTTACAAATGGTATATATATATATATATATATTCTCGGGTAGATTTGCCTTATTCAACACAAGAAAATTTGTGGGTATTTTATATACCCAACAACCCGAGAATTCTAGGTAAGAAAATATTAAAATAAATAAATAAATATACATAGTATAATAGGGAGACTCTTCATAAAAACTCCATGAAAGAAAACTTCCAAGCTCCTCCTCAACTTGCACCTGCAAATAAAAACAAAACAAAATGAGAAGAGGAAATAGAAAAGAAAAGAACATAAAGATGTTTAGGGAAACTTTAGGGCATGAGTCAAATCTAGGGTCAAGATTAGATCTATCCTAGGGCTCACATTAAACCCTACACACTTTAAGTCATGGACATTTTATGGGAATGAGAAATAAATTAAAGATAGGTGTGTGGGCAAACTAATTAAAAAGGGGGAAAACTAATTAAGTTATAAAGGGGTGTAGACGTTTATTTGTAACCCTAGTGAACATAATAGAATAAAATAATTAAGTTGTTATGGGGGCTAGTATTTATTTAGTTTCAGGTAAATTAAATTAATATAAATTAATTATTTAACGGGAAACGATGAAGTAAACATTAGTATTAATCGTTCACTTTAATTTTTTTAATCCAAATTATTTAGTTGCGTTTCGGTGTGGTTTCTGGTGTCTCGAGGCGGGGCATTACAAAAATACTTAAAGAAAGCGCATTGAAAATGTGCAGGGCGATAATGGAGAAATTAATCAAATAGAGACACATTTGAGTAGGAGGCTTCCCGCATAGCTGGTCCATTGCCATTTGCATTTCAAGAGTTCACTATTAATATTCTTAACAAAGAAGAGAACATCAATTTAAGGTTGTGGTAACGTTTATAGCTCATGTAAACCTTCACCATTTAAATTTTATTTGGAAAGATGCATGTGTTTACTTGTGGATTAACCGATCTTCTTCTCATGCCGAGGATGTGAAAGAAACAATATTGAACATGAGTGAAGAGCTTGTAGACAAAGTTCACTCATAATTTATTTTGGCGAATATCAAGACCAAATTAAGTTGGTGGAATTCAGAGAGGATATCGATTAAGTTCTATGAAGCGAAGTGCTATTAATATGCAAGAAGAATTTGATATAATGTGTTCCTTAAATGATGTTTTTTTGGGTGGATTTTCTCGATGTGAGGATTTTATGCAATATGCTTTTACCAATGCCACCATATGTACATTTTCAGGGTGTACTAGGATTTTGGAATGAGTTGTGCATATTATAAGTGGCATGCAAATGAGCTCTTTACATAATGATACTAGCCAATTCTCTCCATATACATGATACAATGAAGGCAAGAAAAGTGTGAGGAGTAAAGGGTGGAAATTGAGAAAATTGATGGAGAGGCGAGGTGATGGTGTGAAAAGAGATCAATGCATGTTAATTCGAATGAAAATGTATAGCCAAGCCAAGTCATGGGAGAGACAACTTCAAAGGTGAACATGGTGGTGAACAACGTTGAAGTGAAAACCAAAGTACAAAATGAGTCTCTTCAAAGCAAAAATGTGAATACATAGAGAGTGATTAACGAAAGTGTCAGCACCAAAGTCCTAATAATAAGAAGAATGAAGTGAGCTCAAACTAAGATTAGTAAATGAATGCGATTCAAACTAAGAAGATGAACCTTAAACAACAATCAAGGCTTATGCATCAAGTTATAGACTCGAGTTCCTTCATCAAATGAGAGATCGAAGAATGTAGACCAATATTTTGTTGTCCTTGTGGTCAATGAGTTCATTTCTCGCATGATCGAGATAGGCAGACTCTTGGCCCAATAGATATGACACTAATCATAGGTGTCATATTACTAATCTAGGTGTCATTTTGGTGTCTAAGTGTATGTCCAAGTCACTCTAGTGGGGTCCACATGTACCCACTTTATTATTGTAATAAATACTTTTAAATAGGTCACTTATGTAATAAAGTGATTTTAATTTAATAAAATGACTTTACTTTATGAAAATAAAGTTATAATGTGACTTAATTGTACTTTAAAAAGATGTCATGTAAATCCTAACTAAATTATAACCAACTTTTCGGTTATAAAAGGAAGTGAGAGGTCATTTTTAAAGGGTCTTGGAGGTTAGAGGAAATTTTTATCCTATGGTTTCAATAAATTTGAGTAAATAGAACTTTGTGTATATATGATTCTTATGGAGGTTTAAGAAAAATTTGAGTCTAAGAATCTATTAGGTAAAACCTTGTGTAGTAGTGATTTTACATTGTTTACCTTTTGTTAGAGTAGGTATTTACCTTAGCTCATGTTCACCTAGGTATATTATTTTCCTTTATTGTATTTATCCTCACCCACTTATGTGTGTGGATATTTCTTTAATCTTATTTAGATATTAATAGATATTATCTAGTTGTTAGGTATAGTTATTTCATTGATCTATGGTATTGACTAGATCCTTGATGTCTAGTTCTCTCCTAAATCTATGGTCTTGACTAGTTCTTTGATGACTAGTTATTTCCTTGATTTATGGCTTGATCTATGACCTTGACTAGTTCTTATATTGTTATTCCTTGCTTATATAAGCAAGGCCCATTCTCATTGTATTTCAATTGAGTTCCATAATAATATATGATATTTTTTCTCATTTGTTTGCAAAGGTTTTATGTAAAGTTATTCTGGCGAATTACTTTCATCTTATAGATTGTGGTGTTTGATTAGCATCTGTGTTCTTGGCTTGGTACGATCTAGTTATCGTTCCTTTTACCTTTATCATAGTTACCTTAAGTAATTATTTGTTACTTAGGTAACTTGCATGATGGGTAATTAATTTTTATATGGTTTTTTTGTTTAAACTATATATTTTTCATATTGTATATTTACGAGAATATGTTGTAGCAACATGTAGGTTGTTATCGGCTTTTTTCAAACCACTTGGTTGTTTTTGATTCAGCTATATAATGCATATAACCATTGCAGCTCCATATCCCTATAATCTGATTGATTTCACATTAATAAAGCATCAAGCATCCTCCCTATTCGCTCATCAACATTTGGTATTAGAGCATAATCGGGATCATGTACAAAAAAGCCAAGAAGTATTATAAATATTAAAGAGATTGATGAGCTTGGAGAATAATTTTTAAGAAAATTAGAGTTAGAAGCTACCTCCTACAACTTCCTAGCCCCATCCCTACATCTCCACACCCTAGTAAGCTCTACGGGAGCTATTGCAAGTGTATAAAAACAAAAATAAGTTTAAGGGAAATAAAAGGAAGTTTTCCCCCTCAACAAAATTGTTCCTCCTATATCTTTGCAAGATCATATATTTATTCAGAAGAAATGAATTGGAAAAGGGGTTAGAACTGAGTTGCAGTAAGTGAGCTTCTTGCCAAGACGAGTTGGGGGTGAGTTACCTTCCCTAAAGGCGAGTTGAAAACTTGATTGAGAACAATATCTACAATGAGCTAGTGAGATGATCTTAGGACTTGTTGAAACCTTTGTCAACCGAGGCATCTATGAGTTTGGTGAGTTTTACAAATCTGAATTGAGATGCTTAAACACCACTCCCAAAGTGTACCCAATGAGCTCATAACCAATTTAAGATCCATCCCACTCTAATCCCTCCAGATCCTTGTGCGGTGGCCATAATGAGCCTTCAAAAACCAATAAGGAGATAAACTCAAAGTGGTAGTGGTTATAATACAATAAGAAGTGAGAAGAAAATACAAAGTGACAAAGGTAAAAGGAACCCTAATAGCGTACTCGATAGACACATCACTAGGTTAGATGGAGAGCCAAGGTCGATTAATTTTTGTTATATACCATATTGTTTTGAAATTTAAATATAAATTCCTTAAACATATAAGCCAAGTGCATAAACACTCACTTGGTCATTAGAGTTGAAAACAATCATTTGTAGAAGTGAGGTGGAGGGGTTGAGTCCCCATCCCTCCCTTTCAATTTTGTATTTTTATTTGCGAGAAAATTATAATGATCCACCGAATTTAAGCCTCCTCCAAATCTGCTATCCATAGCTAAAGCTAACGCCAAATTTAGTGAGAAAACCCTATATTGGGGTATATTTTTCCTTCTCCAAGAGGTTATCAAGGTATTGGGAAAATTTATTTACCTTTTGGTACATGCAATTGTAGGTTATCATATGTATTGTATGTCCCTAGTTTGACAAAGAATTTTCTATCAATTAGTCAACTTCTAGATCACAATATGAATATTGATTTTGATTACAAAGTTGGTAAGAAAGTTTGTTTGATTTGAGATAAATCTAGAAGATTGAAATTTTTGCAAGAGCTTCAAATGTGGGATGGATGTTATAGCTTGATTTTTTCCATATAGATGATCAAACATTAATGGCTAAAAACACCTCCTCCACAAATTTGTGGCATTAGAGACTTGGTCACATCATTTTTGGATATCTCAACACACTTCATTGGTATGACATAGTGAGAGGTTTGACATCTCTCATGAAGGACACATGTAAGTGTCCCAATTACCTCACACAAAAACAACACAAAACCTCATTCTAGAATAATACATATCAAGCCCCATGATCCAGAGGAAATTTTGGGACATTCAAGAATTCCCTAAATCTCCCTAAAACATTACCAACTGGTAGATTTTTTTGAGATCTTTCCATCGATAGGTGGAACTCAGAAAATAGAGCTCATACGCGAAAGATATGGTTGGTCAAACCTTGGCATAAAATGGGGTCAAAATGGTCAACAGTCCAATCCAGACGTGACACATAGCATCTTGGAAAAAGGTGAAAGGTTGGAAGTTTGTCTTTTTATCACCTACGGTATTCATTTAATGAAAAATTGGTGGACCCTGCTATTTGTTGGCTAGGGACCCTCCGCCAAGTCGGCAGTCTTTTGTAGGAGGGGTGCCTTTGTTGCCTATTTCATATTCCCATTATCAAATTTTGGATTATATAAGCCATATATCTCTTTAACATTTCCCATGTGGGATTATTGTATTAGTGTAGACACCAAATTCGTGTCTCACGACCCCTTGTGACCCGCATCCCATTTCACAACCTAACCTCATTACCTAAACCTTACACAATTATTTATTAATTACCTCATAATTGATAAATCCACATCGCCTTACCTACCACCTCACTTGGCCACCTCACCATGACCTAGCCCTAACCCTAAACTAACCTAATTAGGACCCATGACTTGGTCTAGACTCACATCCATAACTAATGCCTCCTTACTCGCACCCAAAGCCGACCTTCTAGCCACTTGACCAAGCCCGCAACTGATCCCTCGGGAGAAAAACAGGGAAGGTGGGCTATTCTACTAAAAATAGCCTACTTTTTCCTAACCGATGCCGGTTCCTACTCGACCGCCGTCGGTTACGCAACCGCCATCGGTTCCCTGTAAATGGGCTTCCCAAGCCATAACAACGGATCGGAATTTCATTTTGAGGGTCAGTCAAAGGATTTCTGGATCAAGCGAGGGCATTGCGAACGAGGAACAGAGTCCAGATCTTCACTTGATCAAGCAGAGACGAGTGAAAATATTAGACGTGTTTACAGCAAAGGAGATCAACTGGCACCTTCATCAAATCCAGTAAGTTACATCTTGCATGTCCTCCATTATAACATTTCTTATGCTTTTGGAATTACAGTCCTCCCAAATCCGTTTCTGGATCCATTATCCAACGTACCATTGCCTCTAGCTGTCATTCTTTTGTTTCTAACCATCCCATTTCCTAAAAAACTATCCAAAAACCAGCCATTACAAACTCCACAACCAGCCCAGAAGATCCTAGAACCCACCGGTATCGGTTATCAGTAACCGGCATCGGTTCCTTTGATCAAAAACCAGGAAAAACAGCCTTTCCCCTACCCAGTTCAGCCAAGCAATTTAATTGATATTTTACAGTCTTTTGTGTTAATTCATGTTAGCAGGGAAACTGACCACCTTCGAAAGGAAGTTTTACATTTCCTGGGCCCAAGGCAGTTTCCTCATTTATTGTTTAATCAAATCTTGTGGTCTTGTGTTCTTATTTGCAGGTAGTCCTTCCCAGACAAAAAGGAGTTCTCCGCAGTCAACCTGATCTTTCTCTACGGTACGCGCACATCATCTCGACATCCTACAGGTATTCCTCCTAACCCTAACCTTATCTGTTTCTATAAGGAACGAAGCATTTTCCGAGTGAAACAATTGGAGAGTTTATTTTTGCATTAATGGGTTTGAATTGAGCTCAAGCGAGCTATTTTATTAGCTTAATGGGGTGATGAACTCCCCACCAAGTTGAGTTGATCACATTTATTTCCACATGGTTTGGGATGGCTTTATTTCCTTGGCATAAGGATAGCCTTATTTCCTATTACCTTAGCAAGCACATTACTTTGGATATATCTTAGCACCTTCCACAGTTAGCTTGGTGTATACAACCAATGCGAGAGGGTAGGTTAACATTACATTGGAGATAGCCAGCTTACCATGATACGTGGCCATTCAACAATGCACAATGATCTCCCAACTCGACATGGTTCAACATTGCACATCTCGGTAGTGTACTTTAAACAACTCGAGAGATAGTTATGAGGTATGAAAAAGGGGCTTGCATGGCCCAAGCCACAGATTGGGTTACCGATTATGCCTTTTAAAAAGGCTTTCCCACCTTGTATTCCCACGCATGTGGGACAACAAAATAGTTCCCCACCAAACCAGAGGAGGTCACGTGGAGATATGGATGACTCATGCAAACAAATCTATTTTCCCCTACCAACAAGGAGGTCCACATGCACATTGGGAAATGAATAGGTGGAATCCAAGTGGGGTGCTAAAAGTAATAAATAAATGTGAAGTGGGTTATATATAGCCTTAGTATTATTTGATTTTTGTAGATCTAGAGAGATTTGGTTAAAATGGTGGAGTCTGTGTGGAGATTCAAACCCCCACCACCAACGTTAAAAAAATGCCCCGCTAACCTGCCATTGAGCTCAACATGGTTTAAAAGGGAGTTCATTGTATTTGAATGGTACCTTCTGGCCTGAGCAGAGCCATAGAGCTTAAGAGGGTAGTTATGGAAATCCTCTGTTTTGGAGCACTTAGAGGCAAAATGAGGCCTTAGTGTAAAAATGAAAAATGTTCATTTTTCTAAGAGGAATCCAACCATATGATTTTTTTTCATGTAGTGCTTAGGATTATCCAATTGTAGGTACTTTTTCGAGTATATTTGTTGGAGAACACATTGTGAAGACACTGTAGGGGCCAATGATGGACTTCGAACATGTTTTTGACATATTACCGAGTTACATGAGGTCTAGTATAAGCCCATTTGTAGGTTTTGTGATCTATTTTTCATTATTGAAGTGTTATTGTACTTCATTAGATGTTAAATAGATTGATTCTCTTTTTAGAATCCGAGACGTAGCCCATTTGGGTGAACTCCGTTATCAATTTCGTTCTTGTGGATGTTTTATTTTTATTTGATGAAGATTTTGATCAGATAAGTTCAGTAATAGATTTGTATTAATTTGACTAAGCATTCATCAATTAAAACGGGGAAAATGGACTTAGGTATCCATAATCCACAACGAAATGAGTATGTGTATATTTTAGTGTTGTGATTGAAAATCATACTGAGGTGCATGTTTTTAAGGGAATTAATCAATTTTGGGAGTAATTGAAGCCCGTAAAATTGATGTTGAGTTCCTAGATCCTTGTGAATGGTTCAAGTTTGAAACTGATAATTTTTGTGTTTTGATTATGTTTGGTATCGTGAGCCGGTTTCATGATTACTTCATTGCATGTAGATACCAGTTTGTGATTTGCTAATCCCATAAGTAGACTATTTGGCTTGATCTTCTTACTTGATAGTTTTGCAATATTTTGGAAGATAGTTGGTTTGCAGGTAATCATGGGGAAAGCATTGAAGAGGGAAAGATTGGAAGAGCTCGAGAGCATCAACAGACAAATCCAGGAGGAAAATGCGTTCCTACGATGTAAGCTCTATTCCCTCAAAGAGAAAGTTGATCAGTTGAAAAAGGAGCTAGCATCAAAGGATGAGATCTTGATTAGTTTGTAGTGTGGTGATTAGAAGAAGGAAATTCCTTCTACTTTAGATGTAGAGACCATGACAGAGTGCATTGTAAGTTATTCACCACAAGAATCTTCTTCTTCCTCCCATTTAGTTTCGATTCAGGTAATGATGTTTTTGGTGTTTTGAAAAGCATACTAGAGGCATTGGATCCAAATTGTTATATAAGATGGGTTTTGATGGAAGAGGTCTTGGAAAATATAGCCAAGGCATTGCTAACCCAATATAGGTTGAGGATCATCCTCATTTTGTAGGTTTGGGTTTTCCTAGTGTGGGAATGGATATTGGAGAATGCTCCAAGCACGCCAATGGAAGACAAGATTCTAAAAGCAAAGTGTATACCCCACTAGTCCTACAGGAAGATTCAATGTAGGAATCATGTGCTTCTTCATCGAAAAATGATTTGGTAAGAAAATTCAGCATAAAGGTATTAAGATTCCACCTCCACTTTCTTACCATAAGCATCATGAATGTTGTAAGAATTTTGATCCACTCTTTCAGTTGAATAAGTATGGCTATAATTTTCTGAAAGTGTGGAAATATTTTTCCCTATACTTTTTTTGGATTGCATAACAATTCTGTTACTAGTTGCTTTGGAAGAGAAGGACATTGATGAAGATGTTGATGTCATTCATTAAGAACAAGGAAAATGGAAAAGACCAATCTCGTCATTCAGAAGTGAGAAATGAAAGTGATGTTTCCTCATCCTAGAAGAAGGATATTAAGAGGAATTTTTATGCTCATTTTCAGAGGAATGGGCATTGGGTGGACAATTCTTTGGAAACTTCATCCATCTCACCATCAGAAGAATGGTAAAGTTAAGATGGAATACATGCTTGTTGTAAAGGTAAGGGAAGTTCCTAATCCACCATCAGTTGACATCAACCCAGGATCAGGTAATACCTGAAAGTGAAAGTCCTTTAAAATGGGTTAGTCAACAAATTTTCAATTATATATTGCATAGCTCTGATTGTGAATAGTATGCAATATTTGTTTGGAGTTCAAATTTTGTGAGAAAAGATGAGAGACATGTTTACCATGCTCAATGTATTTTCTTACTTGGGAAAAATTTGATTAATACTCCAATCATATCTCCTAATTAGATTTTGAGTGTACATTACAACTTGGATACAGGATTTAACTCATATTTATAAGCTTGGAGATTTGTCAGCCATTTATGCAGACAATTGAGCCATTGGTGTCATCTCAAATTGTCATTCTGTGTCAAGGCATTGTGATCATACAACAAAATGGTAGTTGATCATCATGGACATGACATCTTCAAGTGTAAGACCCCTAGAGGGAAGATGTGGTGATGTTTAAGTATTGTTGAAGTGTAATACCTCTTGAAGGGGAAGATGTAACAGTACATGTTTCTGGGTGTTTTCGAAGTGTAAGACCCCTAGAGGGTAAATGTGGCAATATCTACTTCCATGTAGACTATATGTTGCTAAAGTGTAAGACCCCAAAGGGAATATGTAGCAGTATATTCTTCCTATGTTTTCAAAGAGTAAGACCTTAGCAGGAAAATGTGGTAGTACAAGCATCAGGAATTATCAAAGTGTAAGACCCCTAGAGGGAAGATGTGGCAATCAAGACAAAGGAAGAAGCATGGTGGGACCATAACCCATAGAGCTAGGATCGGGACCAAGTTGTCAAAGTGATAAGAACATAGTACAATAGACCATATATTCCACTACTGATAATACTTCCGTGTGACAACAAAGTATTGATTCAGGACATGGTGAAAAAAGTTCCAGTGAGATTTTGGTGGAACAAAAGCCTTTCCCATTGGGGAGGTGTGATCTAGAGGAAATTTTGGGACATTTAAGAGTTTTCTAAATATCCCTAAACCATGACCAAGTGGTAGAGTGTTTGGGAGCTTTTTCAAAGAGGTGGAACTCGAAAAACAGAGCTCATACGCAAAAGATATGGTTAGTCAAAGTTTGATGTAAAATGGGGTCAAACTAGTCAATAGTCCAATCTGGACATGACACATGGCATATTGGCAAAAGGTGAAAGGTTGAAAGTTATTTTTTTATCACCTTCAGTCTTCGACAAACAAAAATTGGTGGGCCCCGCTATTTGTTGGCTGGGGACCCTCAGCCAAGTTCGGCACACTCTTTTATAGGAGGGGTGCCTTTGCCACCTATTTCATATTGCCATTATCAAATTTTTGATTATATATGCCATATATCTCTCTAACATTTCCCATGTGGGATTATTGTATTGGAGAGTTGATTTGTGCATTATAGGGTTTGAATTGAGCTCGGGTGAGCTATTTTATTAGCTCGGTGGGGTGATCAACTCCTCACCAAGTCGAGTTGATCACGTTTATTTCCACATGGTTCGGGATGGATTTATTTTCTTGGCACATGGATAGCCTTATTTCCTATTACCTTGGCGAGCACAATGATTTGCATATATCTCGGCACCTTCCATAGTTAGCTCAAAGATAAATAACCAATGCGAGAGGGCAGTTAACATTGCATTAGAGATAGTCACTTTCGCCATGATACTTGGCCATTCAACAATGCACAACGACCTACCAAATCATCACGGTTCCACATTGCACAACTTGAAAATGGATTTAGACAACTTGGGAAATAGTTGTGAGGCCTGAAAAAGGGGCCTGTATGGCCCAAGCCATGGATCGGGTTGTTGGGTTTTCCTTTTAAAAAGGCTTTCCCATGTTGTATTCCCACGCATGTGGGGAAAAAAATAGTTCCCCCACCAAACCAAAGGAGGTCACGTGAAGATATGGATGGTGCATGTAAAATAAGTCATTCCCCCTGCCAACATGGAGGTCTATATGCATAGTGGAAAACAAATAGGTGGAAGTCATGTAGGGTGGCAAAAACATATAAATAAATGTGAAGTGGGTTATATATAGCCTTAATGCTATTTGATTTTGGTAGATCCACGGAGATTTGGTTAAAATGGTGGAGTCGGTGAGGAGATTGAACTCCCAACACCAATGTTAAAAAAAATATGCCCTGCCAACGTACCATTGAGATCGATATGGTTTAAAAGGGTGATTGTCGCATTTGAATGGTACCTTCGATCCGAGTAGAGCCATAGAGCTTAAGAAGAAAATTATGGAAATACTCTGTTTTGGAGCACTTAGGCGAGATGAGGCCTTATTGTAAAAATGAAAATGTTCATTTTTCTAAGAGGAATCCAACCATATGATTTGTTTTCATATAATGCTTAGGATCCTCCTTTTGTAGGTGCTTTTCGAGTACATTTATTGGAGAACACATTGTGAAGACACCTTTGTAGGGGCAATTGATGGACTTTAGAACATGTTTATGACAGATTTTAGAGTTCCATGAGGTTTGGTATCAACCCATTTATAGGTTTTGTGATCTATTTGTCATTATTAAAGGGTTATTATACTTCATTGGATGTTAAATAGATCGATTCTCTTTTTGAGAATTCATAGACGTAGCCCATTTGGGTGAACTCCGTTATCAATTTCATTCTTGTGGATGTTTTATTTCTATTTGACGATGGTTTTCATAAAAACTTCAATAATGGATTTGTATTAATTTGATTAAGCATTCATCAATTAAAAGGAAAAATGGACTTAGGTATCCATAATCCACAATGGAATGAGTGTGTGCACATTTCAGTGTTGTGATTGAAAATCAGATTGAGGTGCATGTTTTTAAGGGAATTAATCAGTTTTGGGAGTAATTAAAGCTTGTAAAATTGATGTTGAGTTCCTAGATCCTTGTGAATGGTTCAAGTTTGAAAATTATAACTTTTCTTTTTGGATCACCTGTAATCTTTATTTGGTGCACACCAATCTTTGCGGTTTGATACAACCTAGTAATCATGGATTTCAATATTTCATGCTTTGTGTTGATGATTATTCTAGAAAAATGTTGATTTATCATCTTTTCATTAAACATAAAGCTTTCAAAATTTTAAAAAGGTTGAAGTGGCTATTGAGAATGAGACTGGTTGCGAAATCAGATCTCTTTGCTCAAATAAAGGGGGAATTCACTAGTAATGAGTTCAAATCCTTCTTCGGAAGCTCATGGGATTCATTGAGAGATGCCCCCTCCATATGTACCAAAACAAAATGGTATTGTTGAGAGAAGGAATTGTATTATCATGGAGATGATGTGTTATATGATTGAGGATTGATGATTTAGGATTGATGAAGACATTTTGGGTAGAAGAAAGAAAGAATCATATGCACCTATTGAATAGAGTGCCCTTAGTTAATCTTATTGGAGTCACACCACATGAGGCATGGTCAGAATGGAAGCCATCCATTGTATGCCTCATTTTCTTTGGGTGTAAATATAGCATGCATATTCCCCAAAGAAAGAGGAAGAAGCTATATATGCAAGCAAAGAAGTACATATTCATTGGATATAATGAAGAAGTTATTGAGTACAAAGTGATGGATTATAAGACCGAGAAAGTCTAAACCAACTGTAGACACCTATTTTTGGTATAGCGCCCTCCCGACATCTTATATTCATGTAATTTCCATCCCCGCTTCTCTTTATCTTAAATTAAATAAAATCCTATCTATTTGTTCACATTATTTGATTGATTATCAATGGACTCCATATGGACCCATGTGATAATTCAATTTTTGGCATCATCCCCCATCTCTCACAAATTATTTAATTCATAATGCATATCTCGACACTCTTTTTTAAAAAAGAGTTCTTTCTCTTAAATTGAATTATCAATGGGCTCCATATGGACCCATTTGATAATTCAATTTTTGGCATCATCCCCCATCTCTCACAAATTATTTAATTCATAATGCATATCTCCAACACTCTTTTTTAAAAGAGTTCTTTCTCTTAAATTGAATTATCAATGGGCTCCATATGGACCCATTTGATAATTCAATTTTTGGCATCATCCCCCATCTCTCACAAATTATTTAATTCATAATGCATATCTCCGACACCTTCTTTTTAAAATGAAATCTTTATTTCACCCCCATTCAAATCATGTCCCCCACTTTGCCTAATAAGTCAAATTATGGGACCCACATTGATCACATCACATCCCTAACTCAGGTTACTTTACTATACCCTGGGTATCATCTAACCTGCAGTTTAGTCTCATATCTAAGCTATAAATATGGGGTTTTTCCCCCATATTTAAGGGAGGGATATTATTTCAAAAGGATATATATTTTTAAGGAGAATATTTTTTTAAAAGAAGAGAAAGGATCGAAGACTTGGAGAGATCTAGGCCTACAGAAGAGAAGGAAGAGCTTAACCGAGTTACGCCGTTTGAAGGAGAAATCTTTGCCTTAATTCGTCATTTTACCATCTTGATGCCTGGTTCATCTCTATAATAGAGCATAAGCTAAGTACTCTTGTTATTTCAGTTGCTTGTCATTTTTACTACTGTTCACAATCTATTATTATCTTGTCTAACACGGGGTTGACATCCTCCAAGGGAGTTAAAATCCTCTTGGAACCAACACTGTCTGGGAAACCCCACATATTGTGTTCTAATCTTATCTGGTTTAGTTTTGTAGATCTAGCTTCTTGATATCATGCATCTGCTTTCTTTACGCCCGTATCATCCATCTCCATCTCCAAGGTACTAAGCCCTTGTATACTCGACGTGGTCTCGTGTTTCTTGATTACTCATACACTCACCTGGACAGACATAGGAAACATAGATCTACACCAACAATGATGTTGAGTTTTTGAGAATAAATAAATTGAGGATCTTGATTCTATAAAATTTGAATTTTATTATGAATCTAAGAGTACAACAATGTAATAAATGAAATATATTGAAATGTAAATGCTAAGTAATTTATTTGATATTTTAAATAAAATGAAATGAAAGGGGAAAGGTACTTACCTAAATTAGACTTACCTCGCAATGATTTGGGACTGAACAGAGTGATGAAATGGTGGAACAAAGCATCGTAACAAACCTCAAAAATGTAGCGGAGCCGGATCTCGCGTAATGGGGTGCCGGGAAGGATGAGGGCACATGGGGCACCCTAGTTTGTTGAAAAACTTGGACTATGATTATGGTATGGTTCTAGGTCTTCAAAACACTTCACATTTTTTCACTTTAATGTCACATTTAATTTTTTGATGCCTTTGTAAACCTACAATGAAGAATCACTGCAAAACCCCACACAAAACATCAAAGCCTAAAAAAATAAAGATGCATATGAAGGGGTCAGACTGTCCTTAGTGGCCATAATGGTGGACTTAGAACTAAGTGTTGTATTACATCTCGACCAATGTAGTTATGTGTGCAATAATGTTCCTAGGTTTCCCTAGTGCCAATAATGCAGAGATAACAAACAATAACTAGATAAAATGTAATATGGTGGATGGAATAGAATGCAATTCCCTTAATATGTAGTGTGTGATGAAGAATAGTTCCCAAATGCAATTCCTTGCTATATGTAGATAGCTATCCCTTATTAGAAATAGTTCTGCATAAGGTAGTATGTATGTTGTATTTATATAGGGATCTATTGATCTAATTTTGACACTAATGACATGACATTCCGACTAGTACCTAGGGAGATTAGAGAAAAAACCAAAAAGACAAACCTCGAACATAAAAAATAAAACCAAATGTGATGGGGACTAGGGTTCCTAGAATGAAGGACCAAGACACCCTAGGCACCTTTATCCCTCTCTAGGCACCCTAGTCTAAGACTAGTGATGAAAAATGAGTGAGTAGTGACATGAGATAGTTATCTTTGAGTCCTGACCAAAAATGTGTAAGTGAATGAAAAATGTCCAAGAAAAACTACAAAAATAACAAAAAGACAGATGACTAAACTATGGAATGGGTCATCAGTGAATATTTTTCTTACACAAGATCCATATATAAAGCACCATACTTGGTGGTATAATAATAGTAGTAAGTGCGTGATTTTATGACTACATTTTCCCCCACTTTATGTTGGTGAGTAAAAGATTGGTAACATAAAGTAGTTAAAGATGCATACTTGAGAGAAGTCCAGAGAATCCTATGTTGTAGAAGAACACACAAATGTGGTAGAAGAGTCTTCGAATGAGAACATATAGTGTGACAAACCAAGGATCAACATGTTGATCCATGCAACAAAGTGAGAGATGTAAGACTGTGATGAAGTGCACTAAATGAGAGTGATGATTGTAATGTTGAATGATTGATGATTTTAAATGTTTGTATGATGACAATGTGATGGGGTAGGGAGTGATCGTTCGCAACCCCATTGTGTGTGTACAAAAATCGGGGATTTGGGCATCTTGCCACTAGAGGAAGAGTGTAAGGAGAAAGGTGTGTTATTCTCTAACCTTTAACTACATCCTCAAAATATCTAGCCACTGCAGACGGACACGTATAAAAATTTCAGTGATTACGGATCCAAAGATTTCAATCAAACGTGTTGACCCATATATGAGAAGTATAGGAAAGGAAATGACGTCTCATTTCCCCACTCTAAGGGTTTCACTGTAATGTGTGTGATGGATTCCAAGTTAGGTCATTTGGAAGAAAACACAAAATGTAGAATAACTTCCCATGTTAGGTCATATGGGAAAGTAACGATGTAACTCCCAAGTTAGGTCATATGGGAGGCCAAATGTGTTGTATTATGTCGATTAAATGGTATGATTTTGATTGTTAGAGACTTGAATGTATTTATTGGTTGATTGATTATTTCACCGATAGAGAGGTTTTACGCTTTTGTCCCAGGTTAGGTCATTATGGGGAATCGATAGAAAATGATGAAATATTGCATGGTGTATTAGTAAATGTTTGAAAATGAAAAATTAGAAGTGTTGAATGATCACGTAGTTTTGTAAGAGGAATTATAGGATTACCCAAATGTATGCTTCCTTTTTAGCAAAAGGGGAAGTGATGATAAGAATGAACGTTGAGCCGAAAGTAAACATGTAATAGACAGTGTATGATAGATATTGCCAAAATATGTGTAGATTGAGTGAAAATCAACGTTGAGGAGAAAAGGTGTATGTGTCATGTGTATGATATGATGGTAGGTGAAATTATAAAGAGAATTCTGTAAATGGGATAGAAATTGAAGTAAAACGCTCAAGATATTAGCAAAATCGTGCGACGTGTATTAGGTGAGAAGCGAATGTGAAGTATGACCATAATAGAGTGAATAATGAAAAGTGACTATAAATAGGAAGGTGAAAAAGTGATTAAACAACTCAATTGTATTTTGCCTGAGTGTGAGTGTGAGCTCTGAGTGTGAAGGATGCCTCAAGTTAGAGCGCCGTGACCTAGCCATTTTGAGATGGTAACGACTGTCATGGCATCGTGTATGACGGAGGAGTTGGTAAGTGTGATTTTTTGTCAAAATATGCATGTGTATTAGTCATTTTGGGTGATTTTTTGTGAAATTGTGAATTTTGTTTTTCTTGGTATTTTGAACCTAAAAAAGAGTGGTGAGGGTGCTAGTGGCCTTTGGGATAGGAGTGCCCAGACATGGGCACCGGTATCCTACTCCCGGGCACCCCAATCCTACTTCGGGTGCCCCTATCTTGAAAGTGTGAATTCAATCCGAAGGAGTGTAAATGTGAATTTTTATGTGTAGTGATGTCGTAAGTGATCATGTGTGTATTTGTATAGTGTTTTAACATTGTGTTTGGTGTTTTGGAGAGGTATATCCATTCAAGGGAGTTTCGTGGTGGTCACCTCTTGAGTATTATGCTTGGGTTTGGTTTATTAGACGATGATTGGGAGGTCATGGACTGTGTTGGCCTATGGTAAATAATGAGGATGGGGATGTGCCCCATAATATGCCCATGTTGATACTTTTTTGTAAGAGATGGTGTACAAAAACTTGCACATTTTAGCTACTGCTTGAGATGACAATCACATTAGAGGATGTATATCACATACTACAATTACCAATTGTTGGTGAGAGGGTACGTGTCATGGTTGTGGAGAATATGAGAGAAATATGATGGTTGTTAGGTGGTATTTTGTGGGGACTTAAGTACCTACCGAGGCCCATATTAGCTTGGATGAAATTTTACGATCAAGGGTTCCATGCTTGTGGAAGTTTATGGCCATGGTTATTAAATATTGATTGCAGTAGAGGGAGGTGGTGTGGGCATCTTATAAAATTCATGATATTTTCCACTAGATGAGAGAAGGAGAGTACTAGATATATGTGGGAATGATGTGTGTTGGACCACCCTGTATAGATATCTCTATAGATTTACACACAGGAGGAGCATGGATTTAGGATCAAAGCTACTAATTTATTGCATGTGTGGGCCTATGAGCGTATATAGCAACATTGAGGCTAGTTGGTGGTCCGTGAGCAGAGTGGGATAGGCTAGACATATTTGTTAAGAGGTGGGTTGGTGTGCATGGGTGGAAGATGGATATTGATACCTATAGAGCATTGATAGATCAGATGTGGCCTAAGGAAGTGATATGGATGATATGGAGACCATACCGAGATTATGGAGAATGGCTAGAGGATGTGATAGAGTTATAGTGCATACATAAGACTATGTGGTGTGAGGATTGGTTTCTAGGGGTGATCGAGCGATTTCAGGTGGAGTAGGTATCTCGACAATTTGGTATGGCCTAGATGTGACCCTAGATCCACATGTATGGGTTAGAGTTATTAGAGCATTGAGGAAGGTTAGAGTTGGTGGGGCCCACATGAGAGTAACTAGTACCTCCCGGTCCTGACGAGGATGATGTCATGATAAAGCCGATAGATGCAAATGATGTGGGGTGTACAAAGGCACATCGTGTGGCATGGCAAAAGCACATCAATGGATTTTTTTGTTTTCATTATTCATGGATGTGACAGGATTACCATAGGGGGAGGAGTAGAGGGTAAGGGGCTTCCCTGACAACGTAAAGAAAGTGGTAATAACAAAGCATGAGTATCTATATAGTTATGTTTTATGATTTTTTTCTTTCTTACATGATGATTATGGTTATCTAAGGTGTTGTGCTATTAGTTGTAGGTGATGCATATTGGTCCTTGATTGTGGACACATCCATCTGCACATTGACACGAGAATGTGCCCACCGACATACTTGTGAGTGGAGGGATGTAGGAGCGTGTGGAAGACATTACGGGTGAGCATGCCCATTTGTTTGAGCCAGTGGCGTTAACATCAATTAAATGTACTGTGTTGCAGAACGAGAGGGAAAATGAATGTGAAGAGACATGATGAGCTACATAAGTGGCAAGTGGCGACCCTTTAGCACATGATGTGTTTGCACGTTTCATCAAGTTACAGAGTCTCTTTGCAGAGAAGTCTACAGAGGTGACAGTACTACGCAAGCAAGTGGAGAGATATCGAGGTCGTAATCAACGACGCAGAGTTAGTGGTGAGGCATAAATTTCTAGAGCTCTTGTAGTACCATAGAGTGAAAATGATGATGAGATATGATTTGTATTTATGTAGTCGATGTAGGGGAGTTTCCCCTAGTGATGATATGTTTTATGACTATGATTGTAATCGATAAATATATAGATGTATTTATTGGGATACGATGATTATATTTTATGTTTATTGATGTGATGGTATATCGATTATGAAATATTGTTGCGATGATGCACAATCGTTAAATATTGTTCATGTTTGTTACATTAACTTATAATGCATAGGTAACGTGATGATGATAGTATAATGTATGTGATGATAGATAATGTATGATTGAAAATTAACCTTTTTGTGATAAATGCTTGGTGATGTAAAAGTGTGATGTGGTCATAATATGTTAGTGTGATGAGTATAGGGGGAGAAGAGTAGTGATGCCCCCAACGTATAGATGATGAGGTTCATTTAGATAAGATGCCTCAACAGTCAAGAATGAACAACCTAAAACAAGAGTGCATAGCAGGAAATGATTCGATAGAGTGTGCTAGATGAATTGATGAAACACATGAAGAGAGGTTATTATTGTATCAGATCCCTCAATAGTCATGTAAGAACCATAAGAATATGAGTGCATCATGGGGGTAATGTGATAGCAATCACCTACCAAAGCAAAAGGTGGAGCAAAGTGGTGGAAGCATGTGAAATGAAAGTAGCATGAGCGTATGAACCAAATTGAATGTCATGTGGAGTGGCAATGGGAGGTGCGAATGCCAAGGGATCTAGAAGCCAATGTGAAGTAGTAATATGATGTGATGGATGTAATGGATGAGATGGTGCAATGATGTATGGATGTGATGGAGAGTGTGAATGAGTGATAACCTGTGGCGATGGATGTAAAATAACCTTAGCAATAGACCAAGGAGATAAATCAACCAGAGTAGTAACTTGCTGATGAGGGATAGAAGATGTGGACATCTCATGTGAGAGAGATCCAAAGGAGATTATGCCCTTATTCTCTAATTATTGCAACTGATAATGAGGGCAAAACAATCATTGTCCCTATGGCCATTGATATGATGATAATTACAATAGGGCCGATCACACTGGCACTGTAAATGATGTTATGGATGCCGCTGGTTATAAGGTAAGAGAATTAAACACTTGTTGAGAGAAACACACAACACATCATGTGGTCGAGCGTGATGAGAGAAACATAATGGTTCATGTAAAACAGTGTAGGAGATGAATATGTAGTTTACCATGGAGTGGGAGAAGAAGGATGCTTTTGTGATGTAGCAGGTTAAAATTTCTTATGAGAAGGAGATGGAGAACATGTAGGACATTCAACTGATGGAAATGTGGAAGAACTAGATGATGTAGCAGTGGTAACAATAGGTGGAGGATCTATAACATGTGTAGCAATGAGGTATTATTCTATATCAATGAATCTATAACATAAAATTATGAATGATTCACATGTGTCGTATTGTAACCTTTGTTTTAATGCGGGGATCAAACCACGAAAAAATGTAAATTGCTTCTCTAAATTGATAGGTTGGAAGACTAATTGATGCATACAATCATTGAATCATAAGATGTAATCCATGATTGGTTCTATTTTACCTTAATGTAAGGTAGGTAGATGGTCAAAAGTAACTCCAGGGCCATTATTGATGATAAAGCAACAAAGAAAAACATCTTCCATCTCATGACAAGTGCTAATAGATCTAAATGGGAGATGAGTATACCATTGTAAGGCATCATTGGTTAGATTGTGCCAAAATTCCTTGAGAAATAATTGATCATTAGAATATGAAGCCATAGCCATGCGGTAATGTTTGAGATGAAAGCAAGGGTTTCAATAACATCAAAACATGAAAAGGAAGGAATGATGTAATAGTTAGGAAATGTTGAGTTATGACTCTTCTTAGAAATAAGGTTTCCATGCAATGAGTTGTTATCAATGGAAGCAAAGTAGGCCTTTATTTCTAATGTAAGTGATTGAACCTGAGACTGTAAGTGACCCACAACATGCATGAGAGACAAGATGTCCTGTGAAGGAATAATAGAGGATGGAAATAATGTGTTAAGCGGTTGTAACTTACCATTGTGAGTAATGATAGGGACATTGAGGGTAGAAAAAGGATATTATGATGATAAATACACACAAGGTATAGGTGCAAAAGAAGCTATAGGAGATGAAGGACATGGAACATCCATAGAAGCGGTAGGACTAGCATTAGAAACATCCCTAGGAGGAGATTGAAGCGACCAATGGAGGTATAATGAGAGGAGGAGACAAACTAACATATGGAGATGGATTGATAGAAGGAGATGAAGTGGTAGGAGGATATTAAATAATATATGGAGATGATTCATGCACAATGGTAGATATAACCTTAGGAGAAGATGACAATGGAGCAGGAGATTCACACTCAGTATTATGTAAAGTAGTAGAATCATGACTATTAATTGTTTCATCGAAATCAGATAGAGAATCAGATATGAAAATGTCATTAAGTGTATTATCAATTGGATCATCAACATAGTATGAAGAATTATGTGAACTAGTATGTGATGGATCACAAGAAGCAAAGATTATCATAAATAGGAGAAGTATGAGATGCAACTATATAGTAGTGATCCGATTAGGAGGAAAATAAATATGCACATGTGTACTATCGTCAAGACCAAGCATGAAATCAATAAGAGAATCATCTAGAATTTCTTTGGAAATGTTAGAAGGAGGATCATGGCTAACCATATAACATGGTGTACAACGAGTGAAGCTCATCACATCGAAACAAGGCCAATAGAAGAATTTTCAAAGCTAGTAGGCAGATGGTGTTCGGTAGCTAAGATTTGTTGGTTAATCTCATCTGACATATTAACATTGTTATGGCCTCATCATAGATTAGATTTACACTAACATGATGCATGCTTTGAGCTAAGAAGGATAAGAGATATCCTTAGCCATTAGGGCTTTAGTGGATCCTAGGGAAACTTTTTCTAATCTATGGGTTCACCAAAATGATTCTATAAAATCTGAATTTTATTATGAATCTAAGAGTACAACAATGCAATAAATGAAATATACTAAAATGTAAATGCTAAGTAATTTATTTGATATTTTAAATGAAATGAAATGAAAGGGGAAAGGTACTTACCTAAATTGGACTTTCCTTGCAGTGATCTCTGGGACTTAACATAGTGATGAAATGGAGGAATAACGTGTCGTAATGAACCTCAGAAAATTGCAGTGGAGATAGATCTAGCCAAACTAGGGTGCTTGATGAAGTATGAGGGTGCTTGGGGCGCCCATGTCTAAAATTTGTGTGCCCTGGTTGGCGGAATAGCTCAGAATTTGATCGTAGTATGGTCATTAGGTCTTCACAATACTTCACCTTTTGTCATGTGAATGTCACATTTTCTTCATTGATGTCACTCGTAAACTTGCAATGAAGAATCACCTATAAAACCCCACACAAAGCATCAAACCCTAAAAAAATAAATATGCATATAAAGGGGTTGAACTATCCTTAACGACCACAATGATGGACTTACAAATAAGTGTTGAACTATATCTTAGACCTAATGTAGTTCTATATGCTTGTGTATGTAATAATGTGCCTAGGTTTCCCTAGCGCCAATGACGTAGAGATAACATGCAATAGCTAGATAAAATGCAAAATGGTGGATGGAATAGAATGAACTCCCTTTCCTATGTAGTGTGTGATGCAGAATAGTGCCCAAATGCAGTCCCTTACTCATGTAGATAGCTAGCCCTTAGTAGAAATAGTTCCACCCATAAGGTAGTATGTATGTTGTGTTTATATAGGGATCTCTTGCTCAAATTTCAACACTAATGACCTAACATGTTGACTAGTACTTATGGAGATGAGAGGAAAACAAAAAGACCGACCTCAAACATCAAAAATGAAACCAATTGTGAGGGGACTAGGGCACCTAGAATGAAGGACCAGGGACGCCCCGGGGACCCAAATCCTCTCTAGGCTCCTAGTCGAGACTAGTGATGACAAATAAGTGAGTAATGACAAATAGGGATCCCTAAGTCCTAACCGTAATGTAAGCGTGCGAATGAGTGATAAATGTACAAGACAGACAACCGGACTATGGAATGGTTCATCAATGAATACTTTTCTTACGTAAGATCCATATATAAAATATCATACATGGCGGTATAATAATAGTAGTAAGTGCATGATTTTGTGACTACGAGATCCTTTTAAAAACTCACAAGATGTTTAAAGTACCCTTGTTGTGAAAACATAAGATGATGTTCCCACCGATGATGGGGATGATGGTGATGATCTGTCGGGACCAAAACCCATGAGAATAGTTCAACATATGCCTCAATGGTATACACACATGATTTGAGATGCAAAATTGGATTGTCCTTTGAACAAATCCACTCATAGACCATAAAATTACATCAAATATCATGAAGAGATAATTTTTTTCCCTAATGGGTAGAGTTGTTTAATCTGTTGAGCTATCTACAAATCAAAAATATATACATCTAAAGCTTGGAAATATGTCATTGATTGACTAAAATTAACTAATAAGAGGTAGTATGGGGATAGTTAATCTAATCTGGGAGGACATAAAAACTATAAATAAATGTGTTAACAAAATATGAAGTACTTATATAATTAAACTAATGGAAATGAAACCCTAATATCCAAGAAGAAGGTAAGGAAGGAACTTAGCTGATAACAAATGACTATCGAAGGTCTAGCTGGAAATTCCGGGAATAGGAACGAATGTGCGAGAGGCCCCCAAAAGGCTAGATCTATGAGATATGGAGGTATTGGAGTGCCTAAAAGGGACTGGGTACCGAAGGGTGCTCCAATATGTAGAATATGTGCCCTAATCTTTGAAAAATCTTGGAAGTTGGTCTTCACAGGGTCAGAAGATAATTTGTAACCTTCTCTGGTTGTCGCACTGAATTTTTGTAAACTACTTCGAATGTGCCAAATAATGTAAGATGATATTGAAGAACTACAATAGATAAAATAAGTATCAAACCCTAAAAATAAAAAAATCAAATGAATGGGTCGATCGACCTTAGCTTCCATAACAATGGGCTTACTTACTCGAGCGTTGCACTATATTTCAAACCCAAATGTAGTTACGGTGTATATGTGCATGTCGTGCCCTAGGTTCTCTTGTTCCTGTCACACTTTTGAAGTAGAGAACAATAAATAAATGTAGAAAATGTAATAGCATGTGTGCATGGATAAAATAGAATCCCCCCTATGAAGTGTGATGCAAACTTCCTAACTTGTGCCTTGATGATGGAGCTATATGGATGCAAATGCAATAGATGGATGCAACTCTAGATGAGTGATAGTAGTATATGATGCTAGGTCCCTCATTATGGTCTCATAGCTTCATATTTACAGGGTTCTCTTGATCTAATTTCGTAATTAACCCCGACATGGCCAACTACCAAAGACGATAATGATGAAAACGACTAGAAAGATCTCAAAAAGTGGCGAGAAAGTAGAAAAAGGACTCGAGGTGCCCATGGTTGGACCAGGTGGTGCCCACGATGCCCTAGTATTACCTTGGGCACCCAGTGAGGCTAAAATGATGGGAAAATTCTGAAAAAAATGGACATGTGGATAAAAATGTGTGGAAATGATGAAATACAAGTAAAATAAGATGGCCAAAAGACAAGTGTTAATTAGTACTTTCTTCACTCAAAAACCTTCTAAATAGAAGTATGAGACCGAGATAAATAAATGTCCAAAGTGCATGATTTTGTGACTAAAAACATGGATGATGAGTATCCATCAATGATGAAGAATAACACTTGATAACTTATCCATATTCAACTAGGGAAGAAACCCCTTTGGATGAAGATTGATTTTCAAAACCAAGTACAAAGCAGTGGAACCATTGAAAAGTACAAAGTCGATTTATAGAAAGGGGAACACTCAAAAGGAAGGCATAGACTATGAGGAGACATTTTCTCCCCAACTAAGATCAAAATGATCAGGATGATATTTTCTCTAGATGCACAGTTTGGATGGAAAGTTCACTAGATGGATGTGAAAAAGTGCCTTTCTCAATCGAGACATGCAGGAAAAAGTCTACATGACTCAACCATAGTGTTTTGTCATACCTAGAAAAGAAGAATAGGTATGTAGAATCATAAAATCACCGTGCGGCATTAAACATGATCCCCATCCATGGTATATTAAGATTGATGAGAATATCATTTAGCATAGATTTGTGAGGAATCTATATGATCCAAATTTTTACCGCAAGAAGCAAGGAGGAGATATTGTCATTGTTGTTGTATATGTTGATGATTTAGTCATCATCGACAACATTGAAAATGATTGATGCAATGAATAAATATATGAATCAATCATTCAACATGATAGATATCATGTTGATGCACTACTCTCTTGGATTGGAATTATGACAAAAACAATATATTTGTTTCTCAGTTGAAATATGCTAATACCATGCTCAAGAAATTCGGGATGATGGCTTGCACATTGATTCCCACACCTATAGAGACATGAATTCAATTGTCTTATAAAAATTCATCTCCACTGGTAAATTAAACTCTCTATCACCATTTGATTAGGAGTCTCATTTACCTAACTTATACTAGACTAGATATCAGCTTTGTGGTTAGATATCTTTCACGGTTCATGCAAGAACCCAAAGTTTGTCATTGGAAAATAACAAGGCAGATCTTGAGATATCTCAAGGGAACTATGGATTTTGGTCTATACTACAAGAAGAATGATCAGTTCTTCTTGACTAGATATTCAAATTCAGATCATGCAAGTAATATTGATGACAAGAAATCCACTTCTAGATTTGTATTCTTTTTAGGATCTGGTCCAATATCATGGGGAAGCAAGTAAAAAAATTTAGTTCTCAATCTTCCATAGAATTAAAATTCATGTTGTAGGTGGAGCTATTTGCGAAGTGATATAGCTACACCACATACTTGAGGGACTTGGACTACCACATGAAAAATATACCCCCTTATGTATAGACAACGAAGGTTTTCTCAAACTTGTTTGGAATCCAATATTTCATGAGAGAACGAAGCACATTGAGGTATATGTACATTTCATCCATGAGAATGTTTTGAAACACAACATTCAGCTTCAGTTTTTCCCAACATCTAAATAACAAGAAAATATCTTCACGAAGTCACTTACATGTGACAAATTTAAGATGTTCAAAGAGTTCCTCTCCTCTTCTCTTGAGGAAATGCAAAATTAAGGGGGGAATGTTAGGTAAAACCTTATGTAGTAGTAATTTTACATTATTTACCTTTTACCATATGTAGATTTGATTTATTTTACCTTAGGTAATTATTAGTTACTTAGGTAAATTACATGGGTAATTAGTTGTTATATGGTTTTATTTGTTTAAACCATATAGTTTTCATATTGTATATTTACGAGAATCTATTGTAGTAACATGTAGGTTGTTATTGAGTTTGTTCAAACCACTTGGTTGCTTGTAATCAACTATATAATGCATATAAGCATTGCAGTAACTCCATAGATATGTAATATGATTGATTTCATATCAATTAAATTTTAGACATCCTCCCTATTTTCTCATCAACATAATCTCTAGGAGATTTTCCATTGTTTAGACTTTGCTAAAGAGAAGACAACAAGGAAACTTTGTGTTCCTTTTCAAGAAGAAATACATGAATGCTTATAGAAATTTGTGTCTTGAGATTATTGGTGGTTATGTTTGTTATTATGTCAAATGTAACCTTTTATTTCTTTTATTTTCATTCAAGGTATTAACATTCAATCTCTCGTGTACTTTTTAGCTTAGTCTATGCATACCCCCTCTCCATTATTTTCAAGTGTATTCCTCCTTCGATTCCTCTCACTTTCTTGTATTTCCCCTTTTGGATGCTTTCTAGGCTAAAATTACACAAAAACCCATAAACCCATCATATGAGGGAGCTTCCCCTCTCAAACATAGATTTAAGATCATCCCGTCGATAGATGATATCTCAAATATTGAAAGTTTTATGTCAAATAATGTAGGCAAGCCCATGAAGAGACCAAATAAATCAAAGTGACATAAAATATTGCCAATAATTTTTGGAAACCACACCGAGGAATGAAGTGTCTACCATTCGATCTTCACATCAAGGAACTTCCCTAGAATGGAGATTGGAAAATCTATTCATATGAAGAACCACGTGCCTATAATTTTTTGATTCACTTGATGGTGTTGGTTTCAACCATCCCATGGGTAAACCATTTTGGTCTTTTGGAATTTGCATGATATTATCCCTTACCTTTTGGTTCAAGGAAAAACTTCCTAAAGTTTCCTAGAGGTAGTTCCTAAGATGCGGGTAATCATATTTCTACTTTTTATCGTGCATGCGGGGTTTTTCATGTTGCACACCAAGAATGTTGAATTTTTTTTTATGGTAAATGATTATTTCAAGAGCTTTCAAAGGGGAAAAGTGTTCAAAATGTCTTCATCGGAAGTCTTCATCAATACATTAATATGGAGGTTCGGGATGGGTAAATTTTTCATGTTCAACATCTTTAGGTTTGATCTTCATTGAAGGTGGAGGCATCTTCATCCATGTTTTGGATCATTTCTACTTTCCTCTCCTCATTATTTCTCCTCTTTCCTTCGCCTATTTAATTATTTGTTGTAAGAAATCATTGTATTTTGTTAATTCATGTAAGTGACTCTAATGTTGAAATGTAGAAGGCTCTTTTGATTTATAAAAGGGGGGCTTATTTTCTCACTACCTATGAAAATGAAAATTCACAAGTTGAATAAGGAAATAAAGAGGCATGTGGGGGTAAATGAAGAGTTACATTGTAAAGCTATAATTTGGGAGAGGCTCCTCACTTCAAAGGATGGCTATTATTTTTTAATGTCTCTCATACTCTCTCTAGGAACAAGTGAAAAAAATTCCTCTATTTTCTTTGCCTATGTTTTCTCTCTATCTAAATTATACTCCATGACCATGTACTTGTTGAATATTATGCATTAAGACTTCATGTTTTGTGTACTTTATTCCTTGTTTATTCTCAAGGTGTATTCTCATTAAATTCATGGGTATATTCAGGTTTTGGAAACAATGAACTCTAATGTATTATTTATTGTGCAAAACCCCCTTTAATATTCTCTTCACACCTCTCCTTCAATATTTTTCCTCCCTTGTAGAATCTACAAGCACTTTGCCACAGGTGTAGGGAAGTACTCATGTGTGATCCTCGGTTGAAATAACACACCCAAGTAATTATAATAGTGTAAATATTTCATTTTTCAATAAATGGAGCTACCCCATTCAAGTAGAGGATTTATTCCCATACACTATTGGTGAGAGTTTAGTAATTTCCCACCTGAAAAATTATTTTACCAACACTAACCAAGTAATGTGCGATTAAATTTTTGAGTGTATGAGGATTTTTAGATTCATACTAGTAATTAAAATACACATGCTCAAAGAGGCATATATAACTTTCAGTAGTAATGCATGTATTTATAGTCAATTGTACATGAAACACACATGTGTATACACAAACACATGTTTTCTTAGCTCATAAAATTCCATAGAGGAGATGAGAAGGTTGTTCAAGAAAACATATGCATCCCACAACAAATCAACGATTATGTTAGTAAGAGATCCACTTCCATTGTGGCGTCACCCCCGATTGGTATAAGGATCATGATTTATTGGAGTTTATTTTTATCGTGGGATAAGCCAACAAACCAATGCAAGGTTAATTTAAATTTTTTTTAAGGATTTCTAGATTCAAATAAGAAATTACAAGATGGGTGGAATAACAATACATAACTTTGGGTAGCAAGGCATGTATTTAGAATCTATTTTACATGGTATATATATTTTTAGGTTATGCATCCATAGAGGAGGAGATGGAAAGTCGAGCAAGTAAACATACTCATCTCATAGCCAATCGACCATTGTTTTAGTAAGAGGTCCACTTCCATTGTGGCATCAACCTTTTTAACATAAGGATCATGATATATTAGAGTTTACATGTTATCCTAGACTAAGCCAACTTGATCAATGTGGGATTAATTGTTTAATTATAAGAAGAGTTTTAAAGTCATAGAAGTAATTATAAGATAAAATTAGGATGCATATCTCGAAGCTGTGATAGTAAGGAGTCTATTTAAAGATAATTCTAAATTGTAATTTCCATTAAAGTACACTAGTTATTCAAGCGAGTCATAGCTCATATTTAGAATGGTATATTTTTCATAAGAATACATAGAGAAAACATTTGAGATATGTGTAGGAATTATCTATATGAGCTGCGAAAAAAATACGAGATGCAAGTGAATGACTTTAAAGTATCCACAAATATGTAAATGAAAAATGTAATATCTTTCAAAATATGCCAATTAACGAGGAATTTGTTATTTTGTCAACCATGTGTCACCATTGTAGCATTTTATAATTTTATATGGATGTGAGTTGTTTGTTGTTCATTATAACCACCTCATCATCATTTGGTATTAGAGTAGTGAAAATATAAATTTCACATAAGTAATTTTGAGGAAACACTAACCAAATTAGTTTTTATTTTAACAATTTTTGATATTGGTTTACTTTAATATAACTAATGCTAATTATGCTAGGTAAAGATATTAACTAATTTTGTAAATGAGAAGGCCTCTAAATTTTGTAATGATGTCCACACTAACACACATTGAAACATCCCCAACAAAACATCCCCTAACAAAATGTCCCACATCAACATCATATCCATCAACGGTATGTTCCTCAATGAAAATTCCTCAATACAAGTACCACACAATAGAACATTCCACAAAAATCACCGCTATAAAAATAATCTCTCCTATCAGAAAAATATCACCCAAAAAAACATTCCCTATCGAAAAAAACATTCATCAACCAAAATAAATCATACTCGCCCAAGTATTCATATCAACCTAGCCCATCCTCGAACCAACGGGATCAAGAAGGCCCTCTCCGGGCTTTCTTAAGCCACATATCTAGTTTAGAATCTAGGTCATCCTTGTCTAAAAATACGCTCTCATACGAACAAATTTCTAACAAACCCATTCATCCTTCCATACCATACAAGCCATATCCCCCACACTGGGAGCTTCCTAAGTTTATCAAGTACTATAGTGAATTGGCTATGAGATGAAGTATATCTCATGATAAATATTTAATGTTGATATCACATGCCCAATCGACATTAAATATTTATCATGAGATATACTTATCATTCTATTTGATATCTCATGATAAATATTTAATGTTGAGATTATTTCCCATGACCTCTTTGGTACAACCTTAGACTTGAATAATAATATTCCACAACATTCCTTTTTTTTTCCTTCGTGTAGCTTTCCCAGCTCTTCCTCGACAATTTCTCTGTAAACATAGCTCGTAAAATCACCATTAATGATTTATATGCGATCAAATAATTTGAAGAAGAATCGTCGCTAATTTCATCGCCCGTTGGAGAGGTGTCACTAATTAGATATCTTTCACACTTTTTTAGATAAGTTTTATAGTGAATAATACCCCCAACAACATATTCACGATTTTCACCATGCATTCTATTTGATATCTCATGATCAAGGTTTAATGTTGAGAACATTTCCTATGACCTCGATGGTCTAGCCTTAGACTGGAATAATAGTATTCCAAAAAATCCTTATTTTCCTTTGCGTAGATTTCCCAACTCTTCCTAGACCATTTCTCCATAAACATAGCTCATAAAATCACCATTAATGATTTATATGCCATCAAAAAATTTGAATAAGAATCCATTGTTAATTTTGTCACCTTTTGGAGAGGTGCCACTAATTATATATCTTTCACATTTCCAGAAAAAATTGATCAAGATTTTCTGTCACACCTATGCTAAACACATTTCATCTACCCTACAAATTCAATCATTCCACACCTTTGATGAGGCCTTTACCATGGCTCATAAATTGGAATTACAAGCTCTAGAAGATGGTCGGGTGAAGCTTCGCCCCAAGAAACCAAAAATGGAGTTCCCATCTAAATCAAATCCTAATCCGAGATAAGTCCAAGATAACCACTAATGTCATCGTGGACAAATCCACTCCTAAATAAATGTTCATTCTTGAGCGTTTCCGTCAACAATGTAATTACACACCTAACAAAAACTTATAGTGTTGTTTTTTATAACCTAATTACTTCCAACATCATATCACTTCTACCCATCGACATATTGAAATATCGATATCCAAACCCATTTCATACCATGATAATGATTATTGCAAGTTTCATAGGGATAATGGTCATGCCATAGAAAGGTGTCACACATTCCCCAATGTCCTTCAGGATTTAATTGATAAGGGTGATCTCCACTTAGATGATATAAATACACCTCCAACCCAGAACCTTGAAATATTTAAACAACCATTTCTAAATCACCCCTCATCTTCTAAATCACCACAAGAAAATGTAGTCCATACCATTAATAAAATAACAAAAATTGAACTTGTTCTTCAATCCATTTATTTCCTAGTGAAAAAAATTCCGTAGAGTTGACACCAAAGGCCAGAGAACTTGAGATTGTAACTAGATAACCTTATCTTGCTCAAGAAGATGTGCAAGCTAGCCCTACACCTTTATCACTTAATGATTCAACACCCACATAATCAATATCTAAGCTCGATAAACCCATAAGCTGTCGAACCACTACTTCTCACAAAACCCATTTCCATGCCTTCACTTGACACTATTCCAAAATCCATGCCCACATCTATGGGTACAACTACACCTACACCTAGATTTGTAAACATAACCATGGTACCACTTGAGACATTCTTAGCTCAACCACCCCCACCCAAACCAAGCAAGAACTTATTCATCAACAACCTATAAAAATTAATAATCCAAAAAATCATGAAAACTACATCATCCATATTATTCGAACCCTTGTCCTTCATTAGCGTCAACTTTAACAAATACACCAAACTCATCCAATACTTCTCAGACTTCAAAGGGACCTAGTAAATAGGGCATTGTTTAAGTCTTTAAAATTCCTCATTATGATGAAACTTATCATTTTTGTGGTCCTCCACCTCTTTACCCTCCTCTTCATCGAGAGGCGGACCTTCTTTAGGGAGCCCCTTGTTATATTAAAACCTTGGCTTATAAGTTCCCCAGAGAAAAACATCATTCAAAATCCTAATCAAGATCCCTCGAATGATCCCTCCTTTATGATACCAGTCAATCATCCCATTATTATACGGGCACAACCCACTAATCACATTCCTACAACAAGACTTATGCTATGTTTTCCATTCCACAATGGATAAACACATCCGACCCTTTCTGTTCACTCCTGCATAACCCGATTACCATCTATGGCCTCCACCTATGTAGGGTCCCCATTAGCCTTTTGTTGGAACAACTATAAGACCTTCACGAGTACTAGGTAAATTAACCACAGTCAAAAAATCCGTCTCACCTACGTCCCAGAGAAATAAATTCCCGGTTATTTTTAGACCAAAAGGACGATATGCTACTATCTTGGACAATTTGTTACAAGAATCACTCATCATGTTACCACTTCCTAATCCATCAAACTATCGAGAGGTGGAATCTGCACAGTATGACTTTGATTCCTTCTATAATTATCATAGAACACCGAGGCCATGCCGTAGAAGATTGCGGGGCCTTTCAACATAAAATTCGGAAGATTGGGAGTTCATTCTTTCTTCCCTCTCATTCAGCGTCAACTACAAAAACAATGCCATTGAATGAATCTACCCCTAAAACATATAATCACCAATTTAATGATGTTCATATTACCATGCGCTTGCGCAGGATTATGACAACACACCTCCGAATCCAAACAAGATAAGGACCACTGTCGTTATACCACGATCGCTATAATTTTCAACACCACCGATAAAAATAAAGTCTCGATATCATTAAATCCCAAAGGGCCTAATCAAACTTCATCATATAAATCCAAGGTTTTAATAAAGATAGTCACTCTTCCCCTCACCACATTATAGAAAGTGGCTATTAAAAAATTACATCAATCTCCGTCAAAATTTCACTCTATGAGCTCGTCCAAACATCACCACTTACAAACAAGCCATGTTGGAAGTACTCCAATCCATTACTATCACAACTAGTGATCCAACTTCTTTCACAAAATTTTTAGGCATTCTAAAAGCATCTACCACTATTTCATTCGAACCATATGAGATAATTGCTCTTAGACCGAAGATCATGACTTACCGCTTTTTATCACTTCTCAAGTCAATGATATCTCTATCAAAAGAGTCATGATTGATAGTGGTGCTGCCATCAACATTATATTTTCCCTTGATTTTGAACAAATTAAGTTTCCTAACATGGTTGTTGCTCAAGACCTCATCCTGTTACACTCCTTTAATGACACAATCAAACCCACGCTAGGTACCATCATCTTGCCACTCAAAGTTGGTGCCAAAACCCTACCAGAAATCTTCTACATCATAGAAGGTGAGTTCCAGTATAATATGTTATTAGGCCACCCTTGCAAATGCACCATGCGTTGTGTTCCCTCCACTCTCCATCGTTTTCTTAATTATGAACATGAAGGGAAAACTCATACTATCCCTGTTGACCCAAATCCATTCATTGATTGTTATATGATGTACCATTCAGATGATGTGTTAGTATCTAAAACCATATCTGAATCTTCTGATCAAGCCTCCACAAGCACATCAATCCTTTCTTCCAAACTATCGGGTGATTCTTCCATTACTAAGTCTATGAAATTTCTCACCCTTAGGGAATATCGCCTTCTCATGCTCAAATCTTTTCCATCACCAAAAACCTATAGATGTCCGACAAGCAACCCATGTATGACCCTAATGTAGGGGATGTTATCTCTTATGGAATGGCATTTCTCAAAAGAATCTTTTTTATGGTGGACTTGACAATTTTTCATCCAATTTGACTAAGTCACATCATACAAGCCCATCTAAATCAAATTTTAAATCCCTTGATAATCCCAAATTTTCCCGTATGTATCTCCATCGTTGCGCATGGAAATGCTTTGGCCTTGGATGTTACAAACAAGGAGAACATGACCAACCTTCCTTGTCCACTCTCAAACCATATGAGAAAAATGGTTTAGGTTATAGAAAATCCACTCCGGAAGTAATCGACACCATCACATGTGAACACAAAATTCTCATTCCTAAACTAGTGTCATTATCGTATACTAAGCTGAGGATCCCATGGATACAGATGATATTGTACCTATCCCACCCAATTTTTTTTTAATCAATACTATATCCTTAGGACCACTCACCTATCAATCAAATCACTCCATCAAATCATTACCACTTGTTTTATCAGAAATGATTGAAGAAGATTCACCCATAATAGATATCCTTCAATGTTAGGATGATCAAGATATCCTTTCCCACATTGGAGATGAAGATAATTCACTTCAGAGATCCCTACCATTTGAAACATCCATTCTTCTCAATGATTCCACACTCGATATTAACCTAGGAACCTCACAGGATCCCCAAATAGTCAAATTCAGTCAAATTCTTGATCCACAAGAATTACACGAATTCACAACATTCTTAACAAAATATCACCAAGCCTTCACCTAGTCATATGGTGATATGTTTGGAATCGACCCCAACATTGTTGTACATAACATAGTCACATATCCTGCTGCTAAACACTGTCAAACAAAAACTCCACAAGATGCACCCCTATATAGCTCTCCTTGTTAAAGAAGAACTACAATGTATTTTAATAGCTACTTTCATCATACCTATTGATTATCGTAATGGGTCTCAACATCGTCTGCATAACTAAGGCCTCAGTGAAATCTACATTTACAAAGATTTCAGGGATCTCAATCTTGCCACGGCCAAAGGATGATTTCTCTCTTCCAAACATAGATCAGATCATTGACCTAACCACCTACCATGAAATGCTCTCCCTCATGGATGGTTTTTCTAGTTATAATCAAATCATCATTGCACATAATGATCAACACAATACATCTTTTATCACTCCTTGGGAAGCATTTGCTACCATGTCATGACCTTTGGACTTAAAAACATTGGGGCAACATATCAATGCGCCATGACATACATATTTCATGACCTTATCCATAAAATTGTTGAGGATTATGTTGATGACCTCCTTGGAAAATATAAATCTCAAAAAAACCATCTCGAATTCCTAGTATTGATTTTCACTCACCTTATTCAATTTTTCCTCGGTCTTAATCCTATAAAATGTGTTTTTGGTGTTCTCACCGGAAAACTTATAGGGTTTATCATATCTATATGTAGAATAGAAGTCGACCCCACAAAAGTTAGGGAAATCATTGAAATTCCCCACCTTCTAATCTTAACCAATCGCGTAGCCTTCAAGGAAAATTGTAGTCCATTCGATGATTTATATCACAAATCTCTGACCGTTGGCAACCCTTTCATCACCTACTTTGCAAAGATGTCAAGTTTCATTAGGAATCAGATTATCAAAAGGTATTTGATCAAATTAAACAATATTTTTTTCACCACTGTCCTCACTCCACCATGCGAAGGGGAGCCATATTACTTATACATATCCACTTCGGAACATTCCTTAGGAGCCATGCTTTGTCTTTGTGATAGTCAAGGTCATGAGAAATTTGTATAATACATCAGTCACACACTTCATGAATATGAGACACATTATACAAAGGCTGAAAAAATATGTTGTGCATTATATTTTCCACCTCCAAGCTATGACACTATCTTCTAAACCATAAAACATACGTTGTCACTAGTTTTAACCCGCTTAAAGCCATGCATGCCAAACCACACCATAATGACCGCATAACTCGATGGCTCATGCTAATGACCGAATTTGACTTGGAAATTATACCACAAAAGTCTATTAAGGGTCAGGACATTGCTAATCAAATTGTTGAAGAACCTCTTCCAGATAATAAACCACATCATGAATACTTTCCTGATGAATCCATTAATAACATTGATGAATCGATGATTATGAATCAGATTCCACCCTCGATAAAATGATCCTTTTATTTAATGGTGCTAGATGTCAAGAAGTAGGAGGAGACAATGTAGTTATTATACCACCCTATAACATTCCCATTCCATTATCATTCAAACTCAATTTTGAGTGTACCAATAACATGACAGAATATGAGGCCTTAATCATGGGTTTAACTTGTTTCTATTCTCTTAGGTGTCCACAATATAGAAATCTATGGAGATTCTCAACTCATCATCAGTCAAGTCAAAGGAGAGCATCAATGCAAAAATGATTTCCTTTAAAAGCATAATGCCATTGTCAAATTCATCCTTGGTGCATTCAATCATTACACTAATCAAGCCATCCCACAATCCTCTAATAGGTTCACAGACATTATGGATTCTTTAGGATCCCTTGTCCCTTTCAAAATGGAAAGATCAAACAATAAAACTAAGATGTATGCAGTTATTCAATGCTTAGACCATCCTTCACATCAAAATGAGCTACCTTCCATCTACAACATCGATGCCAATCCATCAAATTTATGGTACACTCAAATATTTTATTATCTTCCTGAATCTAAATTCCCATCAGACATATCACAAGGCACTAAATTTTCTTTTCTTTAAAATTATTACTTGCTTAGTTATCATAGGAGATACTATTATGTTGTCTTAAGTCACATGAATCAACCAAGGCAAATGAAGAAGTCCACCATGGTACTTGTGGTGGTCATTTCAGTGGAAATGTTATCACCAAGTGCATCATATGGCTAGGGTAATCTTGGACTTCAATCACTAAGGATTGTTACACGTACGTAAAGAAGTGCATCGAATGCCAACTCCATTCTAATTGTATCCACATTCCCAGTTAAGGATTACAACATGCTCATGAATAATGGACTTTATCTCAATAGGGATTAGACCTTTTTGGTGTAATCAATCTGAAATCATATTAACAACAACATTTAATCATTACCACAACCGAATACTTCACTAAATGGGTTGAAGTTATTCCTTTGACCTTGACAAAATCCGGGCCTATCGTTAACTTCATATATCAAAATATCATTTGTCATTTTGGCATCCCACACAAGCTTATCACAGACAATGGAAAATACTTCAAGAACAAGGAGGTTAATAATCTTTGTGATACATTCAACATTAAGCTTAGTTTTTCATCACCATATTATCCCCAAGAAAATGGGTATGTTGAGGCTTTCAACAAAACAATGAACAAAATTCTTATGAAAATCATAAATGACGTGGCGAGGAATCAACATACCTAGATCCCATTCGACTGCGGGCTTATGAAACTAGTATCCAAACACCTAATGGTGTCACACCCTATTCACTCATTTATGGATCTAATGTCATTGTGCCCCTAGAAACCCAAATTCCATCACTCGCGTATCTTTAAAGGACTTCATTCCTAATGAAGAGTATCACCAAAATCACCTAGCACAACTTGAGTTATTAGATGAAAAGTATTTAATAGCTCTTGAACATCACTAGGTTTATCAACAATGCATTAGTAGAGCATATAACAAGCATGTCAAGGAGTGCAAATTTAAAATTGGTGACCTTGTAATTAAGGAAAATCAACATGTAACTACATTGGAACGAGTAAATGTGGAAAGTTTTCCCCAATGAATTGGTCCATATATTATTACTCATAAGTATGGGTCAGGAGTGTATCGTCTCACTTGTCTTGACAAAGAACCTGAAGTGGAAACATTGAATTCTTTGCACTTGTGGTCTTTATATTGTTAAATTGTTGATTATCATGACAAAAATTTTCAATCGAATATCCTTCCCTTTTTTGCACAACCTCGGAATCCCCTCCATCATACCTTTCTATCATTATTAAATAAGGGCATATGGATGTAGGTCACCTATAAAGTTGTCCCATCCTTCATAAATGGATTATTAGGGTCTTTCCCTCGCTTAGGAAAAATAAAGTATATGTGGATGTTTCTTACTAAAAATTATAAAGAGATAGACTGATCCTTGAAGGACATCTATTCATTTATTATCTTGTCAAAAATAAAAAGGAAAGTAGACTAATCGCTTGAAGGACAACTACCTAGAAAAATCATGGACCAATCCCACAAAGGACTTCCATTCAAAGCAATTAAAAATGTAGACCATAGCCTCAAAGGATGGCTACTTATATATATAAGACTTCCTACATTAATCAGCTTTCCCATGATAAAGCTTCCACATTGATCAAATTGCTTCAAAAATATTATTGTAAAAGTCGGGGATTGATTCCCTATAAGTCATAAAAAGGAGAACCATCCTCCCTACGAAGTCATAAATCCATACAATTCTTGTGTTCCTATTATTGTCACAAAAAAATGTTTTTAATCCAAATCCATTATAATTTATAAACTGTCCAATGGCATTTTCATTTAACATTTTGAAAGGCTATAAGTGAAATTCCTATCAAGACCGATAGTATGCTTGTAAAGAAACTCGGTGGGGTGTTCTTTCCACTTTTTCTTCATTTTTATTTTGCTTACATTTTAGATTTTAACATACTTAGCATGTCCACAATTTTAGCAAATCATAGTTAGGTATCAAAAATCATGAGCATGCATCCAACACATATAGATATCAAGACAAATTAGGAATAAGTACATATCATTGTCATCATAGATAAAATCCTGTATACAAATGATCATATAATCCATGTAAAATCAAAAGGGGCTTCTATAATCCTATCCATACAGAATCAATATCACTATAAATATATCAATGTCTCATGCATATATCAAATGGGATTTTATGAGCCTGTAAATATAAAATCAATATCATCGTATATAAAATGTCTCAATAATGTCTCAAACATATATCAAATTGGGCTTCTATAAGCCTAAAATATCACATCGTGAAATCTACACCTCCTAGAAAAGTGTTATCACTGCCCCTCCTCTTAGAGCAAGGGCGCCACCGTCATACCACCACCTACATCTCTTACACTATCACCACCCCTACATCTCAGTGGTCGCTGAGGTGCATGACCCACACTCGTTGCACTATCACCAAGTATCGCTAATGCCATATTACCTCCCGGACCCGCTACATGATATACATAAAGAGTGGCATCAGGATAGTCCCTGATGATCATGTTCATGTAGTAATCTCGCTCTACTCTCATTGCCTCATAATGAGTAGCATAAACCATGCCACGCGATGAGGATCCCTCTCTCCAATGAGCCATGATTGATAACTCCACACCGGATACTAAATGCCTAGTAAACTACCTCTTTTACTTATATCTATTAGCAAAGACAAGTAGAAGTTGTGCCTATAATCCATCATGCTCGGTTAGCAAACTATAATGCTCTACAATAAGCACATCTCAAATACCCAACAAATCATCCCACTCTTTTAGAGGGGCATCTCTATTTGTCACTTACTTCGCTACTGTGTAGTTATGTCATCATCACCCTCAACTCTCTCCTCCTCTACCTCGGGCCCCTGTACCCCTCCCTCCTCTTGAGAAAGCACATGATGAATTTCTGTGAATCCCTCTCTGTTGTCATGGTCCTCTCAAAATATCTCAAAGAACAAGCCCACCATGCACCAAAATTGGGGGTAACCCCCACATCATCAACGAGGAACCAACTCACCATCCTCATCAACAACCAAGGAACCTATCTTATCAACAATAGCTACAAATCCCACCACAATGGCCTGTGGCGTCTCTGTATCTCCATCCTCCCACCTATAAACAAATGGATCCTTAGGTATGTCTTGAACAAGGCTAAACCGCCACTGATATGATTTGAATCTCATCAACTAATCCTCCCTAGCTCTCCTTCCCTAGACCTAGACATCCTGCTTTATAAATTACAGCAAATCTGTGGGAACTTAGGCTAATCGGGAAATCTGTAATGCCCCACCTTGAGACAGGAAAATTAGACCAATAAGCCGGTAATTTTTTTTTTTTTAAAGTGCGAACTAAGGTTTCGCCTAACCGTACTCGTTAAATAATTACATTCATAACAATCTAATTTTAACCAAATCACTAAAATATTTATTTCAAATATTTATTTATTTATTTAGCTCTATTAAATTTTACACATTATATATATATATAACATATTTCCTCTAAGTAGTTTTCACCCATCTTTGAAAAATAATTATTCATCCTTAAACAAATTCATCCCTCATTAAATATATTTACCCACATCCCATTTTTAATCTAAAAGATTTTCCCCTTTTTATTTTATTTTATTTACATACCTACATACTAAACTTTATCTCCTTTATATATATATATATATATATATATATATATATATATATATATATATATATATATATATATATATATATATATATATTTAAAACAATACCCATGGCTTAAGAGCATGTAGGATTCATTGTGGGCCATAGGATAGAAACTATCTCAGCCCTTGATCAAAATTTTACCCTAAAATTTACCCTAACATCTTTATCCTTCTCTTTTGTTTCCCATATTCTCTCTTTGTAAATTTTATTTTTATTTCTTCTCATTTTTCTTCTCATTTTGTTTTTGTTTCTTCTTGCAGGTTGTTGGAGAGCTATGGAGTCTCCTCTTTTTTTTTTGTAAACCCTTATTGCATATTTTCTTTTGGAATGAAATAAATATTTATATATATTTATTTTTTTTTTTTTTGTGTTAGGGTGCGGAGGATTTGAAGTAGGCTGTGTGGAGGTGTGGAAAAGCGGGTAGGGTGGAGGAGGAAAGGGCGGCAGTGGGGTTTGGGGTTCGGAGTGGGCATGTGGGGACAGAATGCGGGCGGGGGGTGTTGCGGGGCTGCTTGCAGGGGCAACAAGGCGGACCGGGGGGTGTGTGGTGTGCGTGGTGGCAGGGGGGCGGGGCAGCGGGTCTTGGTGGGAGGTCGAGGTGGAGTAGGCCACATACGGTGTGGGGAGGTCGGCCTCCCCAATTTTCTTTCTTTTTTTTTGTTTAATTTTTTTATATATATATATAAACGTATAAAATATATAATTTGTGTAATTTATTTAATATTTATATATCTATCTTCATTATTTTATATATATACTTGTATATATATTTTGTTTATTTTAATGTAACAATTATAATATTAACTAAGAATATGTATATAAGCGTGCTAACATGATACGATTCAATTAAAAATAAACAAAGTTCACTATATTATTTTTATTTTTGTAATATTCAAAGTATTTCAAATGTGAAACAATCTATTTCAAAATAAAAATAAAAGAACAAATTTCTTGTTTGTTATTTTAAAGCTAAAAGGAAGCAAAATAAAAATTCAACTACTCCCACTAACAGATTTACCCATTTTGAAATAAAAAAATATACAAATATTGCAAATGAGAATATTTTCATTTCTAATACCCTATGTAAAATACATATTCCAAATTTTTAAAAAAACATATAGTGGTAGCAATCTTTTTAAAACTAGTTTCACTTAGTTTCCTAAATCCATGATAATTTACAAAGAGTGTACATTTCAAAATATTAATAGTTTTCTTCCAATGTTAAATAGTAAACTCCATAACAAAATAGATTTCTTTTCAAAAGGAGGATACAATCAAATTTTCATATTAAAGAAAACCAACTAATACAATATTTCATTTTTTAGATTTGAAGTTCACATATACAACCATACACAAATACATAACTACTCAAGTTTATTACAAGGCTTCTTGCAAGCTTGAAGAGAGAGTTTTCTCAAGAATAACCTACACTAGTTTAAAAGAAATTTACAAATACAAAAGGAGGTTTTACAACAATGAAGCTTCCACTAAACCATTCTTTTCAAGAGACAAGAGGTAATGTCCACAATAGAGTGAAGAAGATAAAGAGCTCCAACCAACAACCCACTTCCATCTTGAGATCCCAATGCACATGCCTTCAAGAAAACCACAAGGAGAAAAAGCTTGTTTACCACCCAACCATAGGCATCATTACATGTCTTTCCCAAAGTTGGGATGCATGCTAGCCTCCCCCAAGCCCATGGGAAAGAGGGCAACTAACCACAACTTGCACAAGAATGAGGGTGAACAAACAATGATACATCCACACAAAAATAAGACAAATATCCAAGACAAGACTCCAAAATTTACAAGGAAGGAAAAGAGGAGAAACCAAGTTCTACCTCTAAACAAAGTGGGGAAGAGAGGAGAGGAGTTCTCCAAGAGTTATAACCAATAATATAAGCACAATACCAAGATCTCCATACCCTCCTTATTTCTCCTATTTCATTTAAAACCCTCCTTATTCCTCCTCCCTTTCACCAAATCCTTCTTGGAAGGATTTTCAAACCCCAAAGGGGTTTCCTTACCAAGAATGGGGAAGGAGATTCAAGCCAAATGAATCACCATCCCCACCTCAAACCATTTGAGGGGAGTCACTAAAATCCTACAAGGCTTGTCCATCAAGCCATGAGGATTGAGAGGGAAAAATCCCCCTCTCTTCCCCACAAACACCAAAACTCCACCATGCCATATGATGGAGGGAGTAAAACAAGCAAACAATAACCAAAATCCACATGCAACAACAACATTTTCAAGTAAACAATCTAACAACTAATATGAATACAACACATACAATAAGGCTTAAGATCCTACCTCAAAGAAAGCTCTCCAAAAAGCTTTCCAACTTCAATCTTTTCCACTCCTTGACTCAAGCACACTCTAGCTCCCAATCACACAAGCATCCAAGCAAAAGCTCTAAAAAAAAAAGTTCTCTTCTTTTCCCATGAAGGGGAATTTGAAGAGGAACAAGAAAAATCCTCACAAATGAGGGGGTGACATGTGTCACCCCTCTCCTCCCTCAAGGTCAAAGATGCCAAAACAAAAGAGAGAAAGGGTAAAATGCCTTTTAGCCCTCTTCTCCCAAATTACTCTAAATGATAACAAGACAATTCTAGTGCAACTTTTAACAAGCACTCTAATCCACACCCCTTACATGGATGTGACCAAACAAGAGGTAAAAAGGGAGGGAAAACTCCCTCTAGCCTTGGAAATAAGCCCCCTACCTATTAGGTAGGGTCCAAGGGCTCATTTTTATGTTAAGGGAACTCCCAAACTAAAAAGGGGTCCCTAAAAATGCCCAAAATAACCCAATTTCGGGTTTGGCAAAATTTGGCACAAGGGTAGAGGGTGTGGGGACCACCCAAGGGTTCACATGTGACCCTAAACCCTCTAGATTAATTACATCATTAATATAATTCAAAACTTAATGCAAGTGGGGTCATTAATTCCCCAAAACAAGTTTACAACACAACTAGACACCCTAAGCAAAATTAATAATTACAAGACATAATTCATTACAAATGAGGGTCACCCATGGTGCCCAAAACAATAATTCTAATGCTAAGGCCTCAAGCAATAAACATGGCTAGGGCTTAGCCCGTGGGCTACTTGTGCAAAGTTGCGTAGCTGGCCTGAGTCCCACGTTCTCCTGTGACCTGTCACCTGCACACTCATTGCACACATTAAACGCACATGTCCGATAAAATATAAATCAACTACTAAACAAGATAACAATGAATTCTAGACTATCATTTTATCTTTCTGGTATCGAAAGTATGACAACATGCACAACTATACATAATTCGCCATAAGTTAGTCACAATGATAAAATGACATGTATCCATAGAATCTCAACATGCAACAAACTGAGTAACCATCAATATAACTACGTTCCAAAACAACATCATATCAATTAGTATCCATGACATCATAAGATAATGCAAGCAACATAGTAATCAAGCTAAATCGGTGCTATACGCCTAAATGTCCATACATGCCTAATCAGATCAAATCTCCTAATGTAATGTCTAAAATATAACAAATCTTTTTCAAAACATGTCTATGAGAAATGAGAAACAAGTAACTGAGCTATAAAAATGTGGGCACTATAGAATCCAACATATGGCTGCCAAATCACATCTCCAACCTATAACCCTGATATCAAATCTCAATAATATCTAGGCCCCTTGGCCTTCCTTGCTCTCCCAAGACTAGCACTCCACCTCATGAAACCTGGGTACCTCACATAAATAACACACCCAGAAACCCCAGTTAGCGAGCAATAACAATATGCTCGTGATCCCAACAGCGATGTAATATAAAACCAACATCAATACCATATCTCTTGTGGGTTGTCCAAGCCCACATATCTCTGTATTTCTGTTCTAGTATAGTAGGTTCCCACTCAAATACAATACGATGCACCATCATATCTCTAACCACCCCTTTCATCATCCATGGAAATCTGCCTCCTCCTAAATCTGGAAGTGCAAAACAAGAGGCACCCATCATCATCATGGTCATACGAGGATAACCATATCTCCCAAAGTGTCGTATAAAGTCCGGTAATCAAAATCTCTTGATGTATATCTCATATCCCGAGATTCATCTCCATATAATATCTACATGGTATCCTCCCTCTAAGTATCCGAAATATAATAAATGGTTGGCCCCTCACTAGAAACCTCATAATCTGATGAAAATCCTCCAAAGTGATGTTCATCTCTCTAGTGGGAAACTAAAAGGTTGGTGGAAGGATTCCACCTCTCTAGTAAAGAAAGAATAAGGCTGCAGTATTTATGAATCCTCCTATAATATCTCATCCCTTCGAAACCCATTGCATCTAAATGCTCCTAATCATCGTAGGCCAACTCCTCCCTACTAGTACGCTTTGTATCCACCGTAAAGTAAAAACACACAAAAATATCATTAATATCATCACAATGATACCATCAACGAAACAAAATCATTCCATAGGCTAGAATAGTTGTCAAAATTATAAAAAAGCACAAAACTTTTAATGAACATTCAAATCACCAAATGATCTACATAAATCACCGATGATTCATGTTAGACATTGGACTTCCTTGAAACCACATCTAATTTATCAAAATATTATCAAAAATTACAAAAATTGAACAAGATTGGAGTTCAAATTCTACCTCTATCTGCATGGGCTTCCTTTTCCTGTTCATAGTCACCATCTCTCTTGATAGATCACTCAAACTTCGTTCTAGAAAAAAATTACAATAGCTTTAAAACACAATGGTAATAAAAATTCAAAATGGTAGGTTATATAACTCGTTTTCCATGTGAGCCAATCACCAATGATTGACCCCAATTGTTAGCAATTTCCATATTGAAGGATCCATATCCACATTTGCGTATAAAAACATCATTGTTCAATTCATGCACAATTGTTCCATGTTTTCAAAGGAATTTAGCCTTCAAAATTCTTAAACAAACCAACACATTCAAAATTTAGGAATTACCATTCGTCATGGGAGATGAGCCCTTTGGCCCCCATCACTTGGTTCTTTCCCACCTCTCAACACTACACGGTAAGAATCATACATCCATAGGTGTTAAGCCTTTTGGCCACACTGGTCAATTGATTCCCAATTTCATTTTTGTACCCTCTCCAATTGAGGCAAGCCCTTTTAAAAAATAAACACACTGGTGCTCACTATATTACACTACAGTGAATTCACCCATGACAACACAACTTTTCCAAATAATTTTTGTCTAGAAATTTGCCAAAAATTGCAAGACAAAAAGGGAAAATGTAGACACCAAAAATTTACATCCCCCAAGCCCAAACATACAACCAAAGATGACACATTTACGATGCCTCACTATATCACCCCTTTTAAATTAATATGTTTACGACCCATCATATCTCCAAAATCTAAAATGATTATTTAATTAATGGAAATAAATAAATTAGCTATTATCTCCTCACACCTCACCCTCACACCTCGTTGAGTTAATTAGAACACCTCACTAACTACCTAAACCACCTCTAAAACAACTTTCCAAAAATAACTAACCTATTTCCTAACTAACTAGCCTTATAACTAACTAAATCCTCCAAAAGCAAGTTCTCTCATCCTAAAAACCTAGCTCATGCTTTTTAACCATCCCCCATCCTCATCACTTTGAAATATACTATTTTGAGCTCTAAATGAAAGAAAATCATTACATTTTTAACCAAACTATATTTCCCGAAATCATCGGTGATTTGTCTAATCATCGGTGATATATAAATACTTGTTTGTAGACCTCATTTCACAACACAAATTCTAAAAATTTACACTTGTACTCTTTCTCAATCCTAGCTCATCAAGTATTTAGGCATTTCACATCAACATTATCTAATGTCACGCTTCTCAACGAACATCAAATTCATCATCATATTTCTTGTTTTCATCCTTTAACCACTTTTCCATTCTTCTATCCAACAATCCATTTGCAAGGTAAATCACTCGTTTTGATTTATTTTAGATATTGTAAGCATGTATACTTGTGCTCATACATCATCTACATGTCAAATAACATTCTTTTTTATCAAGTTGATGTTTTTATCCATTAATTTAAGCTCTATTTACAAATTTCTTATATTTCATGAGTAATTGCTAGTGATTACCCCGATCGCCAATGATTTCCCTGAATCGTTAGCAATTCCTTTATTTTCATACTTTTTCACCATTTCTTTCTAGAATCTAATCAAAATGTTTATTTTTTCTTGTTATCGATTGATCTCCCTGTCTAGCATGATGTCTTCAGATGGCATTAGGAGGTTCTAAATTTCCCACAACTGATTCGTTTCTGTTGTCTTTCATCCTTTGTCTCGGGAGCAATACAACTTGCTCCACGATCTTGAACTCTGTGCGATCTAGGAAACTCCATTTGATCACTTGGAGGCTATTTTTGCTAAAAAAATTTATCAAGGAAGCCACTGATGCCTTTTGGGAAGCATATGATGAAGTACTAAGACTCTAGGAGGATCTCATTTAGTACGAACGCCAATATGAGATTGGCCTTGAACACTTGGAAGAAGACTACCACACTGCCTCATAATTTGATTCAAACAACCACATCATCATCTCCAACACTGACTCAACATTCGCTCACCTATATGAAACTCAAGCGGAATATTCCAACTTCTTATTTGAAGATTACATCTCTGCATTCCGGTTCCAACCTTATCGAAGAAGAGTAGGATAATGTTGACCCTATAACCTCTAACATATATGAGAATCTGTATATAGATCAAGAATCTGATTTATGGATGTAAATCATAATTTGTGTTAATCATATATGCATCTAACTAAATAAGTGATAATCACATTATTGTCATATCACCTTGTAAACACGATCATAAATACTAATAAAATTTCAAACGTTTTTCCTAATCCATAACATTATCTTGATGTGATTTGTAGCTTTGTTTACATAAAATTGTTGTAGATAAAGAATATTTTTTATCCATTGTTTTAAAATGGTGTGCGAAAAAACATAATCAACATCCATGGGTATCTAATAAACCCTTACATACCGAGGTCAATCTCGGTTATTACACATTACCCATATTTTTCCTCCGGGCCAAATATCGGATTAGCTACGAGCCCACATAGAAAGAACCTGATAAAACTCATTCGAGATATGTAAATAGGCCACAAATGAACTCAAAAATGGAATAGCAGGTCGAGAAAAGAAGGGAAGGCCATAGAGGAACCAAGAGCAAGAAAGGGGAAGAAACAACAAAGATCCGAAGTCTTGGGGTTCAAAGCATTCAGAAAGGTCCGAAATCAACTAAGTATGGAGGAGCGCAAAGAAAAGAACCACGTGTCCTAATGGAGTTTCTCAAATATGAATCCAAAAGGAAGCCCAAATGAGTGCCGAGGTTGCCACATGGCCTTGGTAGGTAAAAAATGGAGAAACGTCTTAATGCATGATCTCCTTGCCTTAACAACCAGATCGATTTGATCTGTTTCACCGTTTCCTCTTCCTTCAAAGTGCCGAACCAAGGATTGATGTAGTAAAGATAGATTTGTGGGGAGATTTTGTCAAAGGCATTAACAAAGAGTGGTTGAGCTTAACCTGATTTTCTCGCTTCTCCCTATCTTTCGCCTCTCGATTGAATCTATAAATACAGGGGCATGATTCATTGTAAAAGGTTGTTCATTCTTCTTCTCTGCCTCCCTCTTCTTTTCTTCCCCAGGGGTCGAAATGGAGTTCTAACCTCCTCCCTTGCTCTATAGATGGAATTTTTTTACCTCTTTCCCATGAAATAACATATTATGTAAATATGGAGCAATAAAAACTTGTTTTTGTGATGCATTTTCCCATCCTTTACTCGTTTTTGGTTGTTTCTTCTTGCCTCTCATTGTTGTAGGGCATCTGTGCATGTTTGAATGTCATTTGTAGGTTTTGGAGTTGTGTTTTTAGGGATTTTGGAACATTTTATGTGTGAAATCTATCTCTGGTCTGTGATGCACTTGTCCATCCTTTCCATTTCTCACCTCCTTTTTCTCCATGGTAGTTTAGTGGATGATCAACACTTTCCTTCTCTGGTGTATCACCGTTTTAGTGTAGGATCTATTTTTTCCTTGTTTTCTTCCTCTCCTTGTCTCCTTGGAAGTTAGATTAGGATTAGATTAGCTTTCTGCATTGGAATATCTTGTGGCAGGTAGTTTAGGAAGAGGAACCAACCTTCTCGGAGGATCATTCCCATTTGCAAGTCCACAACTTGGGGAATGATCCAATGTTATGCTAAATCACACCAAATGACTCTGCCTTAGAAAATCAGATCCATAACTCATTTGGGGGTGCTGTGATTTTGTAATAACAATATTGGCACACCTGGTGGGACCTTAGAGGTCTCCACTTCATTACAACAAGATTGATGTGCACTTGTTGCAATTTCCATCTTATTAGAAGCTTCAATTTGCACATCTAATGACTCCATCTGGTAAACAACTCATTCTATGAGTTGCGGACTTGTTTTCTATCCATTTCCATTCACTCTTCTTTCCATATATTTCATTCTTTTCCATCATTCCATGAAGTTGTGCAATCATGACTTCATTTCCATCATGGAATTCACATTCACAATAGCAACAGTACATTCCACCTCTAATGTGCTTTACAACTCCTTCAAATCAACATTTTGAGTAGATTCAAGATCAACATGTTTACTCCTATGAGCAGTCAGTGTCAAAATTAGTTTGGATATGGAGCTTTCCAAGAGCAGGGGTATGCAAACAATGAAGAAAATCAAATGCAAGATGCTGGTTTGTTGGAGAAGATCCAAAAAATGGAGATTGGCATGGTGCAATCAAGAGCAAAAGCTCAAATGAAGGCATTCAGAATTGGTTGTAGGACTCCTTGTCCATGGGAAGGTCCTTTTCCAAGGCACTACACCCTTAAGAGAAGCTAGAATTCATAATTGAGATGTTGCCCCAACTTGCACAATGGACTGAGGAGATAGAAGCATATGAGTAGAGTCTGAATCAACCTTGTCAATGGGTAAGTCATTTAGTAGTTCCTTGTATTTCTTCTTCTTCATCTCAAGCTTTACCATTTCAACAATGTCAAGTTGTAAACCCAACCAATGTTGCTCCAGTTGTGAAAACCATCCCTCCATCCCTTAGTCTTCCATCTCATCTCATATTTTCTTCTCTCTTCTCTTCCAAATCCAAATCCCCTCCACAAGAGCAAAAAGAAACACCTTCCCCTCCAAAGAAACAAGAAGTTCCATCCCTCCCACCACCACCAACAAATGCACAAATGATTGAATCCCAATCTGTTTCTCCTCTTTCCTTCCCAATTCCATGTAGGGAAGAAGAAATTACAAAAATCAATCATGAAGGACAGTAAGAAGAAGAAGCTACTCCAAATCCAAAAGAGGAGTGCATTCTGGCTGTGGGGGTGAACAAGATAAACTCAGAGGCACTAAACCATGAACAGGTTGTACAAGAAGTTGCAGTTTTCTTTCCCACTTCATCTCTCCAAAAATATGAATTTTTGGATAAATTGAAGTGACAAGCTTCATGTTTGATGATGAAGTTATACATGATGAGAAAATTTCAGATTTAAAAGTCATCATACAAGAGAGAGAAGCTTTGGCACAATAAGAAATTGAAGAGTTTGATTGCCTATCAGACTTAGAAGAGTGTTTTGATGGAGAAGAACCCATGGAAATCATAGCATTTGCTGCTCCATCATTCATCCTTCAACAACAAGAGACTACTGCCATGGGAGGGAACGTGCAAGAGTAACTTGCACCTCAAAATAGTCCTCTTGAATCAGAGTTGGAGGAGTTTGATCTTCCAAACTTCGTATTGGATAAGGAGGAGAAAGAGAACAAGGATGACATCTGTTCCAAATCAGTCATTAGGGAAGAGTTTCAGTTGTCTGTAGATGTGCAAGAAAAAAAATCAAATTGCAGACAACCCATCCATCCAGGAAGGTCTACAGGAAGACTCCATTTTTGGAGTTAAATTTCAAAGAAATGGGAAAATTCAAGGACTAGACCTTTCCCAATAAGGTACTTGACTTCATTGGAGCCAAGAGAGAAGCCACAACCAATCATGCTTGCTTCTGAGCATGAGGATGAGCATCAAAGTACCAAGGATCAGCTACAATACCTCTAGGAACCAAGTGAGCGGTGATTGAAAAGGTATTTATTTTGTTTCCAGTTGATACCTTGATGGAGGGAGTGGAGAAACAATTTGCAGTTAGCCTTCCACTCCTAATAACAACCATGTTCAGCTCCAAATCATTTGCATGGCTGCCAATTTTGAGGAAAGGAAGCTATTTTGCACAACCAGTTGCAGTAGGTTTGTTTAGCTCACCTTTGCTCCTAGCTAGCATAAAGTAGGTAGGTTTTCTTTTAGCAGAAGAAGTGCTTTACACACTCTGCATGTTCTACTTGGAGCATGTATGATTTCTAGTTTTGTACATAGTGTTGTTGTGGAGTTTTGTTGCTCTCATGTAGTGTTTGGACTTGGCATTTGGTCAAGATCAGTTTCAGTTCTAATGGGTTTCCAAGTGGCCCAAGGGTCAGTTTTCAAAGTTCATATCAGTAGCAGGCTATCACTCATGACTCCATGCCCAACGGATATGACAAGGCAATTGGTATTTCCATCTAGCAGGCAAATACCCATGTGAGTCACCAAATTGTTATCCATATTTCACCCCTGGGCCAAATATCGGATCAACTACGACCCCACATAAAAAGAACATGAGAAAAATCATTTAGATCTGTAAATAGGTCATAGAGGGACTCAACAATGGAATATCAGGGTTAGAAAAGAAGGCGGTGCCGCAGAGGAATTAGGAGCAAGAAAGGGGAAGAAACGACAAAGATCTAAAGTCCTCGGGTTCAAAACAGTTCAAGAAAGGTCCGAAATTGACTAAGTATGGAGGAGGAAGTGGAAAGAACCACGTGTCCTAATGATGTTTCTCCAAAGATGAATCCAAAAAGGAAGCCCAAACGAGTGCCAGGCTACCGCGTGGCCCTGGTAGGTGAAAAATGGAGAAACGTCTTCGAGCCTTTTAATGCAGGATCTCCTTACCTCAACAAAAAAATTGGATTAGATCTATTCCACCGTTTCCTCTTCCTTCAAGGTGTTGAACCAAGGATTGATGCAGTAAAGACATATTTGGGGTGAGATTTTGTCAAAGGCATTAACAAAGTGGTTGAGCTTCAACTTGATTTTCCCACTTCTCCCTTTCTTTATCCTCTTTGATTGAATCTATAAATATAGGGGCGGGATTCATTGTAAAGGGTTGGACATTCTTCGTTTTGTAGGCTCCCCTTTTCTTTTGGCAAAGAAACTCGTGGGGTTTTAGACCTTCCACTAAACTGTAATACGTTTCTACCTTTTGGCCACTTTGTAATGCATTGTATCAATCTGCAGAGCAATAAAACATGTCTGTGATTGACTTTAGATCCTTTCTTGTCCCTTTTGCTTTCATCTGATCTTTCATTATAAATCTGATTATATATGTCTGGCTATCGTATGCATTTGGTTGGTTTGTGTCTATTGGCAAAACTAGTGTTCATCATTCCTTCGGTGCATCACCTTATAGCTTAGTTATTTCTTATCTCTTATATCCCTTTTTCCCTGTCTCCTTGGCAAGTTTTAGATTAGGTATAGAGAGAAATCCTCTACAAGCTCTCACGTATGCACCTAAACAAAGGAATAGGAACCAACCTTTAATCTGGAGAGCTTTCCCACTTTTGCAAGGTCCCACACCTTGGGGAAAGTTCAATGTTATGCAATCACACCAGATGATTCTGCCTTAGAAAAGTAGATTTTTAGAACTCATTTGGGGGTGTTGTGATTTTGCACTAACATTACCCCTTGAATCCATCAACACAACCAAGGTAAGAACCATGCTAGACAAATGGGAAGGCCAAGAAATCAATCATCGTATTAATAAAAGGGTCACTTATATTATACCGTTATCGAGCTATTTATATAAGTATCATGATATATTAGTGTTTTTATGTTAATGTGGATCAGGCTTAATTGCATTAATATGTTTACTGATCACAAAATCAATCTTGAGATGCACATAAGAGACATATTTGAGTTAGATAGTAAGACACATATTTAAAAGTAATTGTACACACACACACACACAAAGGATTATGAAAAACCACAGTAGGACATAGAAATACCAAGACTCATGAGGATTTTTAGAGTTATATAAAAAATTACAAGATGCACTGAAGAGACATATCTAACTTGAGGTAGTAAAACATGTATTTAGAGGTGGCACACACACACACACACACACACACACACACACACACACACACACACACACACGCACGCACGCACACACGCACGCACGCACGCACGCACGCACGCACGCACGCATGTACGCACGCACCCACGCATGAGTGCACACACATGTAGATACATATACATATACATACACACACACATAATGAAGCCACAAAGGACAATATCAGAAGATAAAGAAAGAAAACATAAAATAATCTTGCAACCAATAAAATATTATGTTAGTAAGATGACTAATTCTATTATGACATCACCTTTATTACCATTATTATGATCATGATGTATTAGAGTTTATATGTTATCATGAACAAAGGAAAACAACCAATATGGGATTAACGTTTTGATTGTATGAATATTTTTATAATCGTAGAAGCAATTCCAAGATCACCAAAGAGGCATATATGACTTGGGGTGGTAAGACACGTGTGTGTGTGTGTGTGCACACGCGCGCGCACGCACATTCACAATTGCACACATATGTAAATGTGCATATATGCATATGTATGTATGTATGTATGTATGATGCCACAAAGGGGGAGATAGGAAGGCCAAAAAAATGTACTCATCTTACAACCAATAAACCATTATGTTAATAAGAGGACCACTTTCATTGTGACATCACCCTATTGGCATAAGGATCACGAGATATTGGGATTTATACATTACTATGGACAAAATCAACCAACCAATGTGGGATTAAATTTTTGATTGTATGTTGATTTTTAGAGCCATATGATTGATTTTAAGATGCATTAAAGAGAAATTTTTGACTTGGGGTTGTAATTTTTTTATTTATTTAGGCAATTGTAATGTGTGTGTTTATGAAGACAAAAAGGAGGACATGGAAAGGAAACATACTCATTTAGAAACCAATCAAACAATGTGTTAGTAAGAGGGCCACTTCTATTATGGTTTTGCACCTATAAGCATAAGGATAATGATATATTGGAGTTTCTATGCTACCTTGGACCAAGCCAACCAACTAATTCGGGATTAATGTTTTGATTATGAGAGGTTTTTTAGAGTTGTAGAAAAATTCCAAGATGCACTAAAGAGACATATCCAACTTAGGGTAGTAAGACAATTATACATGATAATTAATTTTTTTAGATTATGAATTTATAGAGGAGGAGATGGGAAGGTCAAGAAAGAAAACATACTCATCCCACAACAAATCTAATTTTGTTAATATGAGGGCCATTTTCACTTTGGCAACACCCTTATTGGTATAAGGATCATAATGTATTGGATTTTATATGTCACCATACACTAAGTCAACCAACCAATGTGAGATTAATTTTTTAATGTATGAGGATTTCTAGAATTGTTAAAGTAATTATAAGATGCATTGAAGAGGAATATTTAAATTCAGGTAATAAGGCATTCATTTAAAGGACATTTTATGTTGTGTGTGTGTGTGTGCGTGCGTGTGCGTGCTCATGCGTGCGTGTGTGTGTGTGCGTGCGCGCGCGTGCGTGCGTGCGTGCGTGCGCATGCGTGCGTGCGTGTGTGTGTGTGTGTGTGTGTGTGTGTGTGTGTGTGTGTGTGTGTGCGTGTGTGTGCGTGCGTGATGAATACATAAAGGAGGAGATGGGAAAGATGAGAAACCAAACACACTCTTCCCACAACCAATCAATCATTATGTTAGTAAGAGTTCCACTTCCATTTGGCCTAAATATAGAAATATCATGATATATTGGAGTTTACATGTTACCATCCAGATTTAAGCCAACCAACCACTTTGGGATAATTTTATAGATTGTATGAATGTTTTTGAATCATGGAAGTAATTCCAAGATTCATTAAAGAGGTATATATAACTTGGGTTAGTAAGACATGTATTTAAAGACAAGTTTACATTATATATGTATGTATGTATATATGTATATATGTATCATGCACGTGTGTGTGTACACATACACATGCACATGCACATGAACATGCACATGCACATCCACATCCACATCCACATCTACATCCACATCAAAATTTATGAATTATGAGGTCATAAACAAGGAGATGGGAAGGATGAGAAAGGAAACACACTCATCAAACAAATAATGATCCATTATACAAGTAAGAGCACCACTTCCATTGTGGAATCAACCCTATTCACATAAGGATCATGAAATATTGGAGTTTATATTTTACTACAAACCTAGCTAGATATTGTCATGAAAAATTTGCAAAAATCAAAAATATTGTCATGAAAACCTAAAAAATACTTAAAAATCCCTCTCCCGGACAATATAAACCTATCCTATGGCCAACTTAGTTACTATGTTACCCTTATAATTGCAAGGAGGAATATGCTAACTTGATTTTCAAGTGTGTTTCATGTGCAAGGAAGTGATTCATGGATTCATTCAAAACCATTAAGAAGGAATTACTCGTGGAGGCCTAAAAAGGCCAAGTTTTCAGGATTTTTCACACTAGTGGACATCCCTTGGAAGCTAACTATTGAAGAAAAACCCAATTAGGAGTTGTACATGGGAGCATAAGTGCAACACGTTTGTGGAGAAAAAAGGGGTCATAAGTGGACGTTATATTGCAAAAAATAGTGAAATCTCAACTTGTAGGGATTATTAGCAATACGCATACTCAAAATTAGAAAAATTTATATAAATATGAATCCTAGCATACAAAATCTAGTTTCTAAACTACTAATTTTTTTAAAAATGGATAAGTTTAGCTATATTAAACACTCAAAATGATATGACTTGGTTTTTTTTAGACTATAAGATTGTAGTCCATTTTCCCACGATTTGGATAACCAAATCTTATTTTTTTCATTTAGTGAAAAGTTAGATGTCGTTGTCTATCTTGGGATGGATTTTATTTTGTATTTTTTTGAGCAATATTTTTTTATGATTTTTTCCATGAAAGTGTTTTGAATTTTTTTAGAAAACAGAGCGCTTTCCATTTTCCCGCCATAAATATATAAAAACATCGAAATCAATTTATTTTCAACGTGTATAGAATTTCTCCACGCTTGGGATGGTATAATTTTTATCACATTTTGATAAGCAAAACAAAATTTGTATTCTTAAATGTAGACATGAACATTCACAGGAAAAAATGTCTTAAAGACCTATTGTTAGTAAAAATTATAAAATGATATTTATCTTATTCTATTCACTTTAAAATCAATATTTCTATGAAGCTAACAATCTCCCTTACGCAATGACACCATTTTTGTGAAATGTTTTCTATTTTTCAACATGGTTCAAGTCTGTGGAAGAGAAAATTTGATTTTTTTGACCTTTTACACACTATAATGACCTCCCATAGCTTTCGTTTGGGAAAACAAAGACTTCCAGACCTTAGAGTTAGATTTGATGATACGAGATAGAACTGTGATCACGGTTTGTAATCCGTGATCGTGGTTTTGATAATAAGCACCGTGATCACGCTTTATAAACCACGATCACGCGTTATAAACCATGATTGCGATTTATAAAGTGCGATCACGGTTCTTAAATCATATTTACACACATCCTAAGGTTTGAATTACCATGTGATTTTTTTTTGTTTGACCTTATCGTATGAATTATGCTAAATTTGTCACTTTTTGCATATTTTTACTATCACTGAAGCAAAACATCATGGGAGACAAGAAACAAAGTAAAAAAAGGAAGTCATTAAGTAAAAAAACATAGACAAATTAGAAGCAAAAAAATTTCAAAATGATGAGCGAATGCGGAATCTTCGTGAATCAAAAAGAGGTTCATCTTCAACCCCTACTATTGTAAATAATGAAGAACTAAGTAATGTTTCTACTATCAATGTTGAAGTTGAATTAAATACTCGTGATGAAGATGTTTTTATTGTCAATGTTGAAGAAGAATTAAATACTCGTGATGTAGTTGATGTTGAAATTGAAGGAGACAATGAAAATGTGACTAAGGAAATTCAGGTTGAAACTGTAGACAAATAAAATTTGACAAAAACACCTCCTAGGATTTAAGGTAAGAAACCTAATTATTTTATTGTAATTGATGAAAACATTTTGAAACCAATGTTTGACAAACTTTTTGAATGGAAAATTAGAAGAAAATCCACTGAAATTTGGGATAATCATTTTGAAATTTTAAATGATTCTCAAAGATGTCAATTGTTGGTTAGTTTGATGAAATTGATTAAAATAAGACCTACATTAAACACCTTAGGATTGACAACATCTAATATATGTGGTCAAACCTCTACAATTGTTGAAAACCTTCATGATGCTACTTCATGGGCCACATGGACAAGAAATTTGGCATGTTTTTGTGCATCTTGTATCGAATTTGTCATTGCTGAGTGTGATTCACAAGAATGGGTGGATGGATGGATTTGTAGGCCTCTAACTCCACTTCCCAGTTATCAACCTCCACAGGCTTTATGACTTGTTTCTGTAAATAAAGTTGTAACATCCAAGGACTTTGACAAAATTTAGATTTTGGTGCGTGACAAGGTAAATGGTTATTTACAATTTTTTTATTGAATTATGTCCATTGAAATTTTAATATGTAATTTAAATTTGAGTAGAAACCTTTGTTTTTTGTAGGACATGTGTCTCAGTTATTTCGACAGAAGACAATGAAGAAGGAACAAACTATTTCTTATGTCGTTGTATCGAGGAAAGAAAGAAGTTGACTTCTCTTGTTATAGATGGTGAAGATGTTGAGTACCCTACGGGATCGGTGGTAGTTCTTTGGAACTTGGCTTCGATTTGTATCCATTAAAAACTCTTGTTTGGGTGTTTGAAGACTTTGAGACACACAAGAAAATACTCTTATATTTGAATCTAGTTCTAGTGACAAATATTCAATTGTATAGATATCGAGGAAGGCCTAATAATAAGATTCTTTGGAAGGTTCGAGAGTCTGATCATGAAGCAATCATGTCCACTATTCAAAGTAGATCCGATCCTAATGGTTCATTGGAATGAATTTACATGCTCACATATGGTATATATAATTTCTTTGAAGAGTTTAAAAAATTTTCAACCAGATAATTTGTGTATTTTGTATATATCTAGTATACATGGTTTGATTCAACTTAAATTTCTTTGAGTAGCTCATTTTATACAAAGTTAGTGGTGCGAGAAAAGCTAAGACACTTTCACATCCCGATGGTGAGCATTGGAATGAATTTACGAGATCATCTAGTATACATAATTTTTCTTTGAATTGTTTAAATTTGTTATTTCTAAATTCAAGTTCATATATTTTATTAAATTTATGTATTTTTATATATCTAGTATGGTTTTGATTTGAAAGCAGTTTTATGCAGGTTAGTGGTGTCAGAAAAGCTTCCACCTTCACGTGGTTGGCATTATTAGTAGAGAATTTTATATTCTTGAAGCTAAGAGAAGCTTTCATTGTTTTACAAGAAAAGAGAAGTAATTAACAACGATTTATGTACCTGTGGAGGGGGTTCTTGGCTCCGGAGGAGGTAGCCTAGAAGCACTGGGAGCTTAGAGAACTAAAACAATGCCTCCCAAGTGTTTACAAGACCATCCCTACATGTGTGCATAGTCGGTTCGGTGCCACGACCCACCGTTTGTAAAATATAGTGTTTAAATGACCTTACACTCGGCTCAAAGCGCACTATTTCACGTGTTTTCAAACAATAACGCAACAAGAGCACCAATTGGAGATGGAAAAAACCAAGACAATATATTGTAGAAGGTCCCTACACCAAGGTTTAGGATTTGACGAGACGTATCTAAGTGCCACGAGTCCGAGTAGTCACCCGTTGAAGTTGAGCAGTTTTTGGTCTCGGGGTTCTTAAGGGACTACGCTTTGAATGAAGTGGCCCAAAAGCAATGAGCGTTGTCATGCACCAAAAACAACACCTCCTCGAGCATTCACCTAGCCACACGAACATGTTGGCATAGTTAGTTTGGTGTCATGACCCACCGTTTTCAAAATATAGCGTTTGTGACCTTCTTACACCGACTCAAACTGCACTATTTTGCGCATTTGCAAACAATAGGACAACGAGAGCAATGATTGGAGATGGAAAAAACCGATATAGTCTATTTTATAGGGTCCCTATGCCGAGGTTAGGATCCATCGAGACGTCTCTAGGTGCAATGGAGTCTGATTAGTCACCCGTCGAAGTTGAATGATTTTTTGGTCTCAAGGCTCTTAAGGGACTATGCCCGAACAAAGTAGCCTGGAAGCAACGATGTTGTCGCGCACCAAAAAAATGCCTCTTATTGAATTCACACTGGCCACCATGATGTGTTGAGTACGGTCGATTTGGTGCCACGACCCACCATTTGCAAAATATAGCATTTGACAACCTTATATTGGCTCAAACTGCACTATTTTATGCATTTTCAAACAATAGGGCAGCGAGAGAAACCAATTGGAGACTGAAAAAACTGAGACAAACTATTATAGATGGTTCCTATGCCAAGGCTTAGGATCGGACGAGATGTATCTAGGTGCCACAAATTTCGAGTAGTTACCCGTCGAAGTTGAACAGTTTTTTGGTCTCAGGGTTCTTAAGGGACTATGCCCGAACGAAGTAGCCGAAGCAATGACCTTGTCACGCACCAAAACAACACCTCCTTGAGAAGTCACTGGACACATGGATGTGTTGGTGTATTGATTTGGTGCCATGACCCACCGTTTGCAAAATATAGCGTGTAATAGCCTTTTACACTCGGCTCAAACCGCACTATTTCGCTCGTTTGCAAACAATAGGGCAGAGAGCACCGATTGGAGATGAGAAAAATTGATATAGGATATTGTATAGGGTCCCTATGCTAAGGTTTAGGATCCATCGAGATGTCTCAGGTGCCACAGTCCGAGTATTCACTCGTCGAAGTTGAACAGCTTTTTCGGTCTCGGGGCTCTTAAGGGACTACACCTAAACGAAGTAGCCCGGAAGCAATGACGTTGTCGCAAACCAAAAAAATTCCTCTTCTAACATTCACTTGGCCACCTAGACGTGTTGGCATTGATGATCGATTCGGTGCCACGACCCACCGTTTAAAAAATATAGTGTTTGACAACCTTATACTGGCTTAAACTACACTATTTCGTGTGTTTGCAAACAATAGGGCAATGAGAGCACCGATTGGATATGGAAAAAACTGAGATAGGCTATTGTAGAGGGTCTCTACTTAGATGTTTATGATCTAAAGAGACTTATCTAGGTGTCATGGTAGTATGAGTAGTCACCGATCGAAGTTGAGCAGGTTTTGGGTCTCAGGGCTCTTAAGGGACTACGCCTGAACGAAGTAGCCCGGAAGCAACGACGTTGTCGTGCACTTTGAAACAATACCTCATCTAGCATTCACCTAGCCACCTAAACATTTTAGCATAGTAGGTTTGGTGTCATGACCCACCGTTTGCAAAATATAGCGTTTGACAATTAACACTCGGCTCAAACTACACTATTTCGCATGTTTGCAAACAATAGAGGCAGTGAGAGCACCGATTAGAGACAAAAAAAAAAACCAAGATAGGCTATTATATAGGGTCCATATGCCGAGGTGTAGGATCTAACAAGACATCTCTAGGTTCCACAGAGTTCAAGTAGTCACCCGTCGAAGTTGAATGATTTTTTGGTCTCAGGGCTCTTAAGGGACTACGCTCGAACGAAGTAGTCCGGAAGCAATGACATTGTCGCGCACCAAAATGACACCTCCTCTACCGTTCACCTAGACACCCGGACATTTTGGTGCATTCAATTTGGTGACATGACCCACTGTTTGCAAAATATAGCATTTGACAACCTTACACTAGCTCAAACTGCACTATTTCACGTGTTTTGCAAACAATAGGGCAATGAGAGCACCGATTGGAGATGGAAAAAACTAAGATAGGATATTGTAGAGGGTCCCTACATTGAGGTGTTGGATCTAACAAGATGTCTCTAGGTGCCACGAGTCGATTAGTCACTGTCAAAGTTGAAGCAGTTTTTGGTCTCGGGGCTCTTAAGGGACTATACCGAACAAAGTATCCTGGAAGCAACGCGTTGTCGCGCACCAAAACAACACCTCCTTTAGTGTTCACCTAGCTACTTGGACATGTTGATGTAGTTGGTTTAGTGCCACGACGTCCCGAGGCATGACTTCTCACTACTCACCTCCGTTCATTTCTTAGGACTGCCTAGAAAAGGTAGTTTGTAAACAATTATTCCACGAAGGCTCAAGGAATGCCAAGAAGGCTCTGGATCGGGTGGTATGACTCCAAACTAGGCCTCCTAGATTGCATCATAGCACAAAAGGAATATACCCCCAATTGAACGTGTTGGGTGACGTTTATTGGACCACGACATCCCGGGAATGACATCTTGTGCTTTACTCGGCTCATAGCAATGAGATTGCAACAAGGTTAATACATTACCATGTAAATGCTCTAAGGATTATTAAATGATCTCTTTTTAAATCATGTTAATACATAATAGAGTGTTAAGAACATTTTTTCATATCTTGTGCCAACTAAGTTTTACAATGTTTATGTATTTTTTTACAAGTGAATTCAAATTAGGACCTTATTGTTACACACATCAATAACAAGTTTAATTTGGACTAATACTTAACAAATAAATTGTAAGTACACTAAAAACATATAAAATAACTTGTAATAAATCCCTCAAGACCATTTTTAATTGTGTACATTTTGTCCCACTTTGGAGTGTGTTAACCACATGCTTAAAATAAGAAAATTGATATAAGTCCACACTTGAATCTCTTGAAAAAAATGATCTTGCACCCAAGAACCTTCAAAACCATTATATAACATAACATCATATATCATATATCATTTAACAATAACATTTAACAGATCATATATCATATATATCATATCCATAATGGTCACATAATCGAGGCCATCAAATCAAATCAAACATATAGAACTAATATGGTTATGAAAACATACATAGAAGGATATCATGTGCAATGAAATCAAATCAAACATAGAAGTAATATCGTTATGAAAACCAACATGGATATAATGTATCAAACTAAGTGTGTTGGACGTGTCTCTAAAAATATAAGTTCATAACATGTATCGAACTAAGTGTGTCATACATATAGGACCACATGTGGTCGCATAAGGCTATATACATGGACTATATGAAGAATCATGAACTAGGACCAGATGGCATATATATATATATATATATATATATATATATATATATATATATACATACATCCAAGTCCTATGAATCTAATCATGAAACACATTCTCTCTCTTCTCCTCGCTAGAAGAAGCATGTCCACGACTTAGAGATGTATTCGAGGGAGATGTCACTACGGATTTCATCCATGTGGTCCTAGGCGTCTCTAAGAAGGCCTGCAACCTAGCCTGCACATTCATAAACAACAAGTTTTTAACACCCAAATTTTTAAAATACATTCAAAATTTAGAAACTTAGAATTTAGTTAATGCATGTGAAATCTTACCACAATCTCATGATCCCTATCAATTTGTCATCGACGTGTCGCAAGGTCAATGGTAGACTCACGAGGGGTAAGCTACATACAAATAAATAGTTCAAATTAAATATTTCATGTACAAAATTTGATATTGTAGATTTAAGTAATAAGAAAAAATTCCTCCAAAATTTAACAAATTTAAAAAATTGTACCTCAGTTAGTGGATTTGTAGATGCTATGGCAGTATCTACAACAACCTCCACAATCTGCATATATGGAGGAGTCTCTCTGGCAGTCATAAGCTATACAAAAAAAATGTACATATCAATATTAATCTACATGACTGCCACATAATAGACCCAAAGCATAATCGACACATAACAAACCAATACATATTAATTTGCTAATAGAAACCAACCAAGGAATCTAGGTTTAATGATCTTCTAGGGAAGCTTTGATGTTACTTGAGTCTCCAAAATTCCTACAAGAGTAGATACACAACTAAAATTCCACAATTAGAAACAAAGTGTAAAGAGAAACTAACCTGCGTAAAATTCACATGAGGCGTGCCAGTAGCCTCAGTGCCTAGAGCAGATGATGACCCGTCAGGCTCCTGCGCATATAAAAGACAAACATATTAATATGTACATGTACACGTGAAACATTATAATAATAAAAGTGAAATCAAATGAAATTTGAAATGTAAGTACAACTTGAAACTTACGTTTGTAACACGCCTAGCTACAGTAGCTAGCATGTCGATGATGTGTCCTTCACCAGCTCTTGCTATTTAAAATAAAATAAAAAAATAGTTTTTACATGTATGTACATGACGTAAACAAATACATATATATTAAAATCTCAAATGAATAGTTTTATTTGACATTTACTCGTGAAAGACCAAGATCATTTGCGAAGTTCCAAAAACATCCGCCATCATCTCATCTAGAGAAAATAAATCATGTGATCCAATAAATGATGTCTCACCTACAAGTGCATGCATCACCACATGATCCACAGTGGTGTGGTGCACTAGAACTGGTGCCTCCACCAACATCACCAGATACAATTTGGTCACTATGTTGGGTCAGAGTGTCAGTGAGATCCCTTAATGCATGTAGTGTGTCAATCTCCATAACCTCCTTCACTGTAGGAGGGATAACTAAAGGCAGTGGGGGTTTTGGGGTATGGGGGATCCTTGGTTGACCAACGCGTGCACCAGGTCTACTCTATGCAGAGCCACCTCCTTGCCCATAAAACTCAGAAAAGTCAAAATAATTTGGGACCTCATTAAGCATGAACTCACAATATAATTTCTTCAAAAAATAGAGAGGAACCTCATTGTTGTTGTATGGTGGGTAATAAAAAACCATCCACCATCGGTCCCAAAAATTGTTCTTGATTCGTTCACCGTGGCACCAATAGATTGGGAACCGTTTGCAAGTAGTTACAGGGGGCATAGGTTCTCGGTCGAGTAAATAATGCACAAAGGCGGTCTTTTACAAGTTTTTGTCTTTTACGGCCGCATGGGATAATTTATCTGCATACCACCGCCTACAATCACCTCTAAAGGTATTCCATCTATCTATTTGGTTGGTTGTAGAGTTGACTTTGCCAATCAATGTTTGCAATGTGTTGGCTAAATTCATGTGGGACGAATTTGTGGCATGATTTTGTCTTATAGTCTGAATAAGGTTCTCAATGGTAATTTTATTTTGTCGATTCTTCCAACAATATTAGCTTGTGTTCTGCTTTAGTTTCATGGGGACGGAAGAGCCACAGAGAGGCGATTTTCATTTGGAGGAGGGTTTGAGAAATGTTTGGAGGGTTTTGAGAAATATTTGGACGGTTTGTAGGATTACGAGATTTAGAGCAATTGGCAAAATAAAAAAATTGTATACATAAAAAAAATCCAAAAACCCATGAAAATAACAAAAAAACCTAAAATGTAAAAAATTTGATCAAAATCAAGGGCTTACCTCTTCGTCTTAGCAGTATTGTTGAAAGTTTCATGATCCAGAAGTCCGAAGAGCAATTTTCAAGGGGCATTCAAAGCTCGATTGCAAAGGTCTAGGAGAAATCACAGTCATCGCGAGGGAAAATGGGGAAAATGAGGAGTCATGTGTCTATTTTTTGTCTCATAGAACTCGCAATCATAGTTTAAAACCGTGATCGCACTTTTAAACCTTGATCGCGGTTTTAGGTTCAGAAATCACCAAACCTATGAAAATAATTTCATGATCACGGTTTAAAAACCATGATAGCGATACGTAAATTTTGGGTTTTTAGGTCCACTTAATTTTCCACTAACTTGCTACACTTACCCAGGAGCTATTGGATTCCTTGAAGTGATTTAGGAAAATTTAGGAAAGATTTGGAACCTCGGGAAAATATTCTTCAAAACTGGGTTATTTCTAGTCAATGATTATGAGAGTTCGAGGGAAATTTAGAGGTTTATTAAAAGTCCAATTTGACATATGTAAATCCCTATTTTCATCCAAGGTGTTGGTTATCATTTTTATCATCATAAATTCCGGTGGTGGCTTGTTTCACTAGCACACGAGTTTGAGAAGAATTGAAAAGGGGGTAAATTTAAAATTTTAGGAAAAATTGGCTCCTAAAAATTGTGGGAATTTTCTAATAATAAATTTTATAGTCAAAATAATTTAAGGTTTTCCATAGAAAGTATACTCCTAGCTCTGGTGGCAAGAAAATGTGTCTAGATGTCTATTTCGCACAGTGTTTGGTGAAGGAAAACATCTATTTTTAGATCAAATAAACTTGGATACCCATCATGTCCCTTTTTCCCTTGGCCAAAGGGTCATGGGGAACATAAAAATGCACCATCATGGTGGAGGGGAATTTTACGTCGCTTAAAAGATGACTTGGTGGTTAGAAAACTTCTTACACTTGCCTAACCCACCTAACCACTTCTCATGATGTCTTGAACTTGCAACCTTTTTTAGGAGGTTATGTCCCTTTGCCCCCTTTCTAAAATGGACACGAGTGACACTACATTTCACCACTGTGGGAGGATTTCTTGTTTCGTTACTTAAAGCACCAACTGAGTGGTTAGATCATGTTTTCAACCTCACCCTTCAAATTTGGCCCCTTCCTCATGAAGAGCATACCCAAGGCATCTTTTTAGGGGGATGATATCCCTTTGTCCCATTTCTTAAAGGAATATAGGGGACACAAAATTATTGCACCATGTGGAGGACGATTTTTTCATCACTTAAGTGCACAACTGAAGTGTTAGACAAGTGTTTTCCACTCACTTTCATGACTTGTCCTTGTCCCCTTTCATGTTGTTTCCACCATTGGAGCATTTTGAAGGGGTGATGTCCCTTTTTCCATTACTAAATTTGTTAAGGAACATTGGAACATCTCATACCTATTTGTAAATTGTTAACCTCACTCCTCCACCCATGAGTTTGCAGTTAACCTAGGTTAAACTAGGTGAGTCAAGTGATGGGTTAACTAGGTTTATGAGTGAGGGAAGGTGTAAAGCTCATAATTAGTCATTTATCACTCACTCTTCATGTTTTTAAATCCATCATTTTGTGCTCCCTTTCTATTATGCTATTGAAATTCCCCCAAATCCCTCATGCTCAAGAACACACTTTTGCTCATATCTCACAAACCCTTGCTCTATTTTCCATGAGATTTGAACTGAAGGTTCCTTGCAAAAATGCCTTTAAGGGGAGTGTTTTCATGCCTCCATTAATGAACCCTGATATTTTATATAACCCCTTGAAATTTTCAGCCAAAAATACTCATTTTTCAGATCTACAAAAACATGACGATCAAAATCCTCTAAAAATTAGAGCAAAGGCCTAAAATGAAAAATAAAATAAAAATATGCAAGTGGTTTCATTCGAATCTATCACCGGGAAGACCACTTTATATTTTTAGTATGAATTTTTTGTACGAGCTTCACAAAAATAATACTATAATATTCTTCATATTAATTTCATAGAAAACATGATACATATTTATAGTCAAAGATGCTCCTATAAACAAGGAGTTTTCTCAACTATTCACCCCGTAAATCTCTCCCACAACCTATTTACGTAAGTGGTTACAACCACTATACAAACAATTATATTTCATACAAAACTATTAATGTCAAACACTAACAATAAATTCCTAACATCCCTCCCTTAGTGTAAACATGGGGAAAACACATCGTATCATCGTAATGTGCCACTTCAGTAACTTACTCATGATCTCGGATGGTTTTCCCGGTGGTTTACCAACAACAACTATAGATAGTTTTCCCGGTGATTTACCTTTGGATGGTTTTCCCGGTGGTTTACCAACAACAACAACTATAGATAGTTTTTCCGGTGGATTACTAATAACCCCAACTATATATGGTTTTCAAAGTGGATCCAACAACTATAATATCATGATACTATAGTACATTTCTTAGCTCTCATCATTATTGATCTTCTAGAGATGACATTTTGGAATGCATGATAGTGCAAAACATATCATCCAACTCATAAAAATCGAAACATTGTGTTATTTCTCCCCCGAACAATGTGAAGTCTCCATAACACATTATTCTTGAAAACACCACACTGAAATCAAATCAAATAAACACACTCTCACACACGTCACCAAATCAGATTGAGTGGCCTCGGCATTGGCGAATGACGAGAGGGTGTTGTTTTTCCTCTATCCTCCATTTCCTCCGGCCTTCAATATGATGTTGTTAGCTCAAAGCAATGTGAATTTGAGGCTCCAATACATACCTTGAAAAGATATCTCGATTCCATCGAAAATACTTGTAAGGAAATTTTTTTATGTATATCTTTATAATTATTGACTCCACAAGACAATATCAAAAATCCTAAAATCACCCATATAACTTTGACTCAAATTGACGAATCTTTTAATGATAGATATTATTTTTTACATTTTTATAAACTGATAATAATTACAATTTTAACTAGATATCACATAATGACTATACTTAATGAATTCTAAATACTATCAGTAATCCATAACACACACAATGACTCACACCAATAAATAATTGAGAATTTAAAACTTATTCCGACTTAAATGACCCAAAACAAAACATATAATGTCATAGACTCTCCTAAAACAATTTTAAACACCTAAAAACTTACTAAACCGAAGACCATACTAACTGTACACCTTTCGAAGCCAAGGCCGAATGTGAAGGAAAATACGTGGGTTTGAAGCTCGGGAAAATATATTGCATCCACGTGGAGCATTATAGCCATGCATATTGAATCAAAGATGATCTAGAATGCCGCTACAAAGTGGATAGTGACCGAAAGTTGGATGGAGGTGACACTTCTGGAGCACATACAGATCCTTACACCATGTTTGGAGAAGATCCGTCGTGTATGTAAAGACTTTGATGCATGCAAGGTGCCAGAATTGATTTGGAGCTCAAGGAACTCAGAACAAATGTTGAGTAATTTTGAACAGAGTGGCTATAGGAAAATCTCCAAGCTTGGAATAGAAATCACGAATTCTCACTTTGGGCTTCCCTAACGGATCCTCACTGTACACGATCGCTAAACAATGACATTGTAGGGATGGCAAATTTCTATCAGATTATATAATTCTTTATCAAATAATTTAAGGTCAGAAAGTTCAGGAAACTGTACATGTGAGAGAAATTGTGGCCTTTAATTACGATATCAATGCTGAGAACACAATTTTATAGGTGCCTACATGAGACATATTTCCTTGTAAATGTGTGTATATCCAGGAATTTAAAACAAAATCCGTTAGGATGAATGCACCATGGGCGTCGAGAGAGCATCTTGGAAAGTGGCCAAACCATGCAGGTTGTTAATGAACTCCAGCAAGATTTTTGTCTAGATACCTCGAATTTATGAGAACCGAATAATAATCAGAGTTCCTTTCAGAATAATTTATACACATCTCTTGTTACAATCTGCTATCAGTGAACGCCGCCTGAACACATCAACTTTTTCATTTTATTTACCCACAAGAATAATAATATTGTGAAGCGCGGGGCATGTATAATTGCAAGTCAGAAAGTCATAAAAACATGGATGTAGATCTTATCACCTTAAACACAAACATGTCTAAACGAAAACTATTTTAGCTTGCAAAGAATTCTCATTGTGACTTTCTCGCTCTGATGCCAAATAAAGTTTTGGTACGAGCTTCAAAAAAAAAAAAAAAAATACTGTAATACTCTTCATATTAATTTCATACAAACGATATGAATATTTAGATTCAAAGATGCTCCTATAGACAAGGAGTATCCTCAACTATATTCACTCTGTAAATATCTCCCTACAACCTAACTACATAAGTGGTTACAACCACTAAACAAACAATTATATTTCATACAAAACTATTAATGTGAAGCACTAACAATAAATTCCTAGAAAAATGCACATTCAGAAACCTCATTTCATTCCACCTTGATTGAGACACTCAAAATTTCTAAAATTGGCAAATTTTGGCTAAAATAGGACAATAATGATGAATATTCTAAAAATATTAAATGGATGAAATGAGATAAAAAAATAGTCACATTCATTCCTTCACTCATTCTATAATTGTCCCAAAACTCACCGAATTCTTCCGCTCAAGTTTCAAGCAAATTCCCACACTCCCCGATGTGGTAAGCAGAAGGTGCCTAAATGGGAAAATGCCAATTTTCGTCCCAAAAGATATTTCACTTCATCTCAATTGGATTGCATAATAAAATTATGGAGGGCATGATTTTGGTCCATTTCTCCTTACTATGGAATCAAAATGATTTGATCTCATGTCTCATTCATCATTAGTGCTCCTGCGGTGGCAGAATCAGGATCATGGTTGTGTGAACAAAGTATACAAAATTATCCTCATTTGAATGATTGATCATGAAGATGTGACAATGTATCAAAGATCGAAGGATTTTCTCAATGAGGGAATTCATCTTCCAATGTTCTTACTGTTCTAATTCTTAAGCATTCATCACTCATCTTGTTGGTGTATCTAGGTAGTGTGTAGAAGTGCATCATTTCAAGAGTTTGCAAAGGGGGGAAAATGTTCAAAATGTCTTCATCGGAACTATTCGTCGGTACATTAATATGAAGGTTCTTCATGGGTCAATTTTTCATCTTCAACATCTTTAGGTCCAATCTTCATTGAAGGTGGAGGCATCTTCATCCATGTTTTGGATCATTTCTTCTTTCCTCTCCTCTTCCCTTAGCCCTATCTAATTCTTTTGTTGTAAGAAATCATTGTATTTTTTCTTATTCACTTAAGTGACTCTAATGTTGAAATGTATAAGGCCCTTTTGATTTATAACAGGGGGTTTATTGTCTCACTTCTATGAAAATGAAAAGTCACAAGTTGAATAAGGAAATAAAGAGGCATGTGGGGGGTAAACGAAGAGTTACATTGTAAAGCTGTAATTTGGGAGAGCCTCCTCACTTCAAAGGATGGTTATTATTTTTACTATCTCCCATACTCTCTCTAGGAATAAGTGATCAAATTTCCTCTATTTCCTTTTCTTATGTTTCCTCTCCATCTCAACTATACTCCATGAGCATGTACTTGTTGAATATTATGCATTAAGACTTTGTGCTTTGTGTGTTTTATTCCTTGTTGATTCTCAAGGTTGCATTCTCATTGAATTCATGGGTATATTCAGTTTGGAAACAATAAACTCTAATGCACTATTTATTATGAAAACCCCCTTACTATTCTCTTCACACCTCTCCTTTATAAATTTTCCTCCTTGGTAAAATCTACAAGCACCTTGCCACAGGTGTAGGGAAGTACTTATGTGTGATCTCGGGTGAAATACCACCCTAATTAATTATCATAGTGTAAATATTTCATGTTTTTAATAAATGGAGCTACCCCATTCAAGCAAAGGGACTTAGTCCCACACACTATTGGTGAGAGTTAACTAATTTTCCCACCCAAAAAATTATTTTGCCAACACCAACCAAGTAATGTGTGATTAACTTTGTCAGTGGATGAGGATTTTTAGATTCATATAAGTAATTAAAATATGCATTCTTAAAGAGGAATATCCAATTTCGGGTAGTAATGCATGTATTTAGAGTCAATTGTACATGAAACACATGTGCATACACAAACACATGTTTTCTTAGCTCATAAAATTCCACAAAGGAGGAGATGATAAGGTTGATCAAGAAAACATACACATCCCACAAAAAATCAACTATTATGTTAGTAAGAGAGCCACTTCTGTGTGGGCGTCCCCTGTTTGGTATAAGGATCATGATATATTGGAGTTTATTCTTTATCGTGGCTAAGCCGACAAACCAATGTAAGGTTAACTTAAATTAGTTTTATGAGGATTTTTAGATTCAAAGAAGCAATTACAAGATGGATGGAATAAAAATATATAACTTTGGGTGGTAAGGCATTTATTTAGAATGTATTGTACACATGGTATATATATTTTTAGGTTATGAATCCATAGAGAAGGAGATGGAAAGTACGAGCGAGTAAACATACTCATCTCATAGCTAATCAACCATTATTTTAGTAAGAGGTCCACTTCCATTGTGGTATCAACCTTTTAACATAAGGATCATGATATATTAGAGTTTACATGTTATTCCAAACTAAGCCAACCAGATCAAAGTGAGATTAATTTTTAATTATAAGAAGATATTTAAAGTCATAGAAGTAATTACAAGATAAAATTAGGATGCATATACGAAGCTGTGACAATAATGAATGTATTTAAAGCTAATTCAATTGTAATTTCCAATAAAGCACACTAGCTATTCAAGCACTTGTAGCTCATATTTAGAATGGTATATTTTTCATAAGAATACATAGAGAACACATTTGAGATATGTGTAGGAATTATGTATATGAGGCACAAAAACTAAAGATATAAGTGAACAACTTTAAAGTCTCCACAAATATGTAAATGAAAATGTAATATCTCTCAAAATATGTCAATTAATGAGGAATTTGTTATTTTGTCAACCATGTGTCACCATTGTAACATTTTATAATTTTATATGGATGTGAGTTATTTTTTGTTCATTCTAACCACCTAGCCATAATTTAGTATGAGAGTAGTGAAAATATAAATTTAACATTAGTAATTTTTGAGGAAACACTAACCACGTCATTTTTTTATTTTAACAATTTTTTGATAATGGTTTGCATTAATATAACTTATGCTAATTATGCTAGGTAAATATATTAACTAATTTTGTAAATGATAAGACCTCTAATTTGTTTTAATGATGTCCACATTAACAGATGTTGAATCAATATTCTTATGATGAAAAATTTGTTATTCAATATGTGTGTTGACATGGGACATATGTCGGGATTGTGTCGTGCACCCAATTGACTTGTTATTTAACCACATACACCTCTCAAAAGTGCGTTTTAATTATTATTATATTTTTTATGAAATGAAATGTATATTTTCATGAGGAATCCATTATAATTTTAAACTATCTTAGGGTTCATATAGTTTAATGGATCAATGTCTAATTATAGTTATAACTTTAAAATAAAAGTGATATTCACTACTATTATTTGAAATTCAACAATTAATATAGTGTTTAGTAAATATATAGCTATAATTCAAAATCATCCTTGATGATCTACACATAATTCAAAAATATAAATACAACTCTAAAAACTTAGGGCATTTTCAAAACTATCCCAAATATCAAGGGCATAACAGAACACATGTAATTACAAAATTAGAAAAGAATTTAACAAAATCCACCAAAACACAAAAATTCAATTAATTTTACATTATTTCTCTACACTTAATTTGTTTACGCTTTGGTAAAATGACATATGCATACATTGTCATATGAGTGTACAACATAAATGTTTTCTAAACATTATCAAATTTATATCCATTTATAATTAGGCAGGTCATGTTATTAATTGTGTCATCGTCATCCCACCAAATATTTTTGTGATGGCTTCATCTACATCCTCACCTGCAAACCCTAGCTCCCAAATTAGCAGTTGCGGATCCCCTTGTTCTGGGATCGGTGAAGACAAGTTTTTTGCTACCCAAAATGATAGCTATGTTGGTGTGATTTCCTGGTTTGATTTACCGTCTTCTCCATCCCAGTATTTCCTTCCCTTACGCAGAATGGGATTGCAGTTTTGGCCCTAACTAACTTTGAAATCAAGGCTCCTACTCAAGGAGGTGACAACCATGATTGTTTTCCCAGCGTGTGGGAAAACATGTGGAGGGCTCTACTCAACATGGAAGATGGAATCTCCGAAACCCTTACATAGATTGCTCAGAACTCCTCAGTGACCATTCAGATCCACTGCAGGTTTTCGTCCGCTCCTGAGTGGTAACACAGTCAACATTCGAATCCATCGATTGGCTCAAGGCATGGATTTGAAATTCATTCTCATTCATAAATTGTGCGTTAGGATTAAGCATTTTGGACTACTTTTTGCTGGAAAATCCATTGTGGATGCCTATTTTCTCATCTCCTACGGAATAGAATGAGATTTTGTGATTAATATGATTGGTTTTATGTTGGGTGAGACTAAGGATTGAATCTCTGACCCTTTCAAGGAGGCACTTTTAAAAAATACTCTTCCTTGAAATCTACGATAGTTCCTCCTCCCTCATTTACATTGTAGAACAGGTATCTGATATCCCTACCCTGGAAATCAATGATGATGAATCTCTAGACTTGCTGCAAGAAATAAAATTTCAGACCCTTATTTGTAGATTCAATGGCGCGTGGCCATCTTCTAATGTAGTAATCCAATTGATTAACACCACTTGGACAAAAAGTTGTAGAATATAATTTTGTGCACGAGGCTTCTTCATAGTATTTTTAATGAACATGAGGATTACCATAGGGCTATTGATGAGGGCCCTTGGTTCTGGGGATCAACGGGACTCTTCACTACCACATGGTTTCTAGAATTTGACTTGAATACCTTCTCCATCATGAAGGTTCTAGTTTGGGTGAGACTGCCCAATCTTCCCCTTCACTTTTCCTTTGCAGTGGAGGAAATTGGAGAACTCCTAGGACATTTCATTAAAAAGATAGACAATGGCTACGGTGCGGTCTGCTTACTTATGTTAGGATTTGTGTTGAAGTTGATCTCAGCAAGGGGTTGTCGGATAGGATGACCCTCAAGATGGGAGATACAAGCCATTCTCAAATATTAAAATATGAAAATATAGCTTTCAGGTGTTGTAATTGTAGGACTCTAGGTCACTTCCATGTAGATTTCCCTCGAGAAGAAAACCGAGGCTCCTCGAAAAAACCCTCCTTCTCCAAGCAATGGAGTCCACCATATCTCTAAGAAGAGGATGATTCTAGCCCATATATTCAAAGAGCTACTGAAACATCTCATCTGGTTTCGCCATAGTTCAATTTGCATCTACAACACCTTCAGCTATAGCCCCTACAACTTTAGCCCCTCATAAGAAGGGTGGACAGGTAGCAGTTATTGATCCCTCTTTAGAAGGACCTTATACGACTTTAAAGTGGTCCCATGAGTCTGACCACTCCGATTGGACAAGTATGGTGTCCAACCTCCTAAGGATTCCTCGCCATTTGACTTAGTGGAATACAATCCCCTTATCTTAGAGAAGCTTTCATAGGATAAATGGCAATTAGTGCATTCTGTGAAGGGAAAGAATGGAAGGCATTAACTTCTCTTTTTTTCCTCTTCTCCTTGTTTTCATACTTCTCCTCTTATTTCTCTATCTAGTAGTCTTTTTGGGTTGCCCCCTTTCTTCTTTATCTTCTCTCTGCTGCATCTAGTTGCAGTTGTTCTGGTGGTGTTCCTTCTTCTTCTTTGTTGCTGCTTGTGTTGAGCAACTACTTCTCTAGTTCCTTTCTTGCTTCTTCCTACTTTTTCTCTTCTTTGTTTTGGGCCTTCTTGGTTCTTTGCTCCCTTTTACTTGAGCATTCTTCACTTTTCTACGCTTAATTGTTATATCTATAAATTGGTGCTTTTGTAATGTGTTCCGAGTCATCCTTAAACCCCCACTTTACCCTTTTCCAAAAAAAAAAGTAGGTCATGTTGTTTACACCCTAACAACATTTATGTGAAATATGAAAATTCAATTAATTTTACTTTATTTCTCTACACTTAATTTGTTTACACTTCGGTAAAATTACATATGGATACATTGTCATATGAGTGTACAATATAAATGTTTTCTAAACATTATCAAATTATATCCATTTATAATTAGGTAGGTCATGTTGTTTACACCTAACTAGATTTATGTGAAATATAAGAATTAGTGAGATGAGTACATTAAAAAATGTAATGGTTAGAAACATATGATTATTATAATTAATTAATTGCCAATATCAAGATAATACATAAATACTTATAACTAATATGTTAGACACAATACAAAATTGAAAACACAAGGAGATGATTACACTTAGCGAATTACAAATGATCCTAGGAATTAATGGGAAGATCTAAACCGGATAGTGCTTCATTATAGACATTATAAATAGAAACTAACCTAGGGTAGGACTGCAATTCTATCGGGCTATCTTTAAAGTTTTGGACCTACTTGGTTTCTAATTCTATAACTTTATGACTATAAAGGGTCAATTTCACCTTCTTCAAGAGTTTTAATGGGTTCTTCAATGACCTTAACCTTCTTGGGATGAGATTCTTCAATGTGTTCTTCCTCCAAAACCTTTCTCTTCAAGGGTTCTTCAAAATTATTGGAGCTCATTGTCTTCCCAGAGGTCTTAAGAGAATAAGTATGACATACTTGTTTGGATAGATTTAGGAAGTCACCGAGACTTGATGAAAGTACTTGATTTTATCCTGAACAATTCTCTTGATCTTTGAATTACCACTGTAGGCATTTCCTTGATATCACCCAATTCTCTAGTGTCACATGGGATTAGAGGAAAGGGTGAATATTTCATTGTTTGATAGTCAAATTCAAACAAGTCTACTCCATCATCTTCTATTCCCTCAATGAACCAATCAAAATTAAAATACCCCATTCAACACTGTCATACACATATAGTACCTTTTTCTTACTTCAAAATCATCAATGTAATTAGCCTAATAGTTTTCAATTTGAGGTGTATGGTGTAATCCTAGAAATGTGAAAGTTTTAGGATTTCTCTTGATATCAAATTCAAGCCTGGATGTGTAAGAGTAGAGACTGAGGGAAGTAAAAGAGGCTTCAATGTTTGATGCATCTATGACACTCTTACATGAATAGATCCCCAAAGAGATGGGAAAAGACACACCCTTCTTTTTTTTATTTCTACACCAGGCATGTACATGAGCTAGTTGCCTACATAATTCAAACATTATGATTTTATCACTCGGGTACCTAGGTAGTTGATGAGGGGAAATATCATATTGTGAGATCATGATGTAGGTGAAGGTATAGAAAAAGATGAAATGGATCTCAGTAATTTTTATAAGTGCATTTTCTTAAGAAGAGATCTTTGGCTTTCGATTTCCCTTGAGGATTTTTATGATGAACATGGTTGTTTACTTTGTACACGAGTTATGGATATTTATTATAGGTAGGTGATTTTTAGTTACATCGAGAGAAGTATTTAGGACCCTGAAGGTTCTTGTGAAGGGAAGAGCATATCCCAGGTAATAATCCATGGTGAACTTCTTGATGGAAGGAAACTGAAGCAATTTCTAATCAATGTTATCATTGATCATCTACCCCCAATCTATCACTTGGTTCCCTTTAGTAGCAATAAGTATGAATTCAGCGATCCAATCTTGGAATTATTTTTTCATTTATTCTCCCATTACCCTTCTCAGTAGGATAATGAAATCTAAATCACCTTCATGGAATTCACTTCTATAAAATATCTTAAGAACACGAGAAGGTTTTCTTCCATCCCTGAGCCATGAATCGAGTGTTATGTCTTGCGAATAGGAGTCATTATTCACCCACTCTTATGACATAAATTATTTGGTAATGATGACCATGTTACTGCTAGTGGGAATCTATAGAAATTGAGATATGAATTTAGGAGTGAGAAATGAGAGGATTGAATTGTCATCTTCCTGAGCTATGCTAGAATCAAATTTATAGTGTTATGTATAGGCCAAAAATAGTTTAGTTCTCTAGATGAATAGTCGGTGACCTTTTTCTAATAATAGACCACTCAAGAATATTTTATCTTCCACTTGTTCATGAGGTCCACTAAGCATCATGTTTTTCAAGTCTTCCAGATCTATATGAGTGACATCACTATCTCCCACACTAGGATATTCAGTGATTAGGGTTGAAATGGATTCTAGATGCGAGTATTTAAATTGCATCTTGTCAAAAAAAAATTGAAATAGATAGAATGGGAGTTTTCACAAGTTTTTTGAACTCAAATACATTACTTTCTATTTTTAGCAGGTCCTATCTAGGACTACTAGTTTTAGTAAGTTTTTATTGTTTTCTATTTCTAATGTCTCTCGCTTATTTAGAGTGTTGAGAATGTTGAGGATTAAATGTTTTTGAAACCTACTATTTTTATACATGCACAGATAAGTACACATGATATTTTTAGGAAGGGGACTTACAACTATCGGTTAGAAATGAAAACACTTTCAAAATTTTCTTCTTTTTTCTAGGATTCTTTTCTCCAATTTTCAACGTTTTGTGGCCATTGTTTCTAGGTGTTGTCATTGATGTAAAAAAAAATCATGGGAAAGGATGTGTAGAGTTCATATGAGTCTCCATGAGGTTTCTTTCAGTTTCTACCATAAAGGTTGGTTGGTAGTGACTTGAGTTGGTGAAGTCCTATTGGTATTCTAGTGCATGAACTAGAAGGCATAGGCATAGTTTGAGCTATCCTAATCTATTTGAATGTTTTCATGAGGCCATAAATGGTCTTAGAGGAGATTTAGAGGTGTCCACGTGTCGAAAGGAGTCATAATGGTCATTTCATGGGTTTTCATGATTGAGTTGCGTCTTTCTAGGCATATTCCTAGACCTAGAGCATGTGGTATGGTATGGTGGCATGATATTTAGAGTAAGGAAGTCATGGTCAATAATGGTAAGAGTATGGTAATTGTTTATATGAAATGTATGATGCATTTGAGGTCCTATCTTAGTTTTTTCATGTCCTATCTCAATTTGTTTGATGATGTTTCATAGTCCTTGAGAAGTAAAACGGTGAAGAAAAGCTAAGTAAATATTGGTAAGTCAATCGACTAAAGAGTTTCAAGACTATTTGATAAATTATGTCATTTTTGACATTTATATGATGTCATTGTGATCCTTCATGACAAGTTTTAGGTCAATGTGAAGAATATTTTGCAAGATATGTCATTTTTGGTAAAATTGAGTTGAGAAGAAATGAAATCCTGCTCGAATTGCAAACTTCATATGCTCACCCAATCACACACAATTTGTATGGGACCTAGAGGTTTTTGTGCATGTTTTTCCACTAAGCTAATATTTTTGTAAAAATAATGATACCATTTTATCGTCAGGATTTTATGAACAATTGTTAAGAAAATAAGTTGTTTTGAAACCCGAATAAAACCCTCCTCTTAGATCGACTTGAGAGATTTAACTTTCATGGTATCCATAATATTTGAAATAAAATTTGATCCATCAAGATTGAATATGATTCCTCATATGTTATTTTGGTGGTGGTTTCATGTTCCAATTGTTTTGGGAAGAGAGAGAAAACCTAGTTTTGTGTGTTTTATTACAATTTCAGAGCTAAGATGGATGTTCCAAGATGAAAATAAAATTGTTCCAAAATACTTGGTACATTTTCTAGACAAACATAAAAAAATTAGGTAGGTATAGTGGATAAAATGGAAGATATAATTGCTCAAAGTGACCTTATCAATTTTGGCCTTAACTATGGTTATTTATTCAATTTCATATTAACTCTACAGATGCAAATATTGATTGAGGAGGATTTTTATCAAATTTTGTTTCAACTCTTGTTATCATTAAATATATTATAGGTATATATATATATATATATATATATATTTACATTTATTTAAATACAATTATTTATAATAAAAATGTTTTATATAATTACTATTTTGGATTTTTGAATATGAAATCCTGTTTTAAAAATGTGTTTTTAACATGCATTTGTCGAATACTAATTTGCAAGACCTTGAGTTCGGATATGCATATTCTTCCACCTGTTATACTCTTCAAACTTCTACCTGTCTGCATACATGTACAAAGTTATCATTTGCATTTTTCTTTAATCTTTTGTTTCTTCCTTAATCCGATCAATCATTATTTCATTTTTTTTTTAAAATGTGGGTCGACATCCATCTGAGGAAGCTCTCACTTCTCGGGATTGACAATGTCAAGCAACTCACTCATCTATATATTAATCCATTCCTCATGTTGATTTTTATTGAATCGAAGATCTTCTAGCACGCTACGAAGGATAATTTCTCATTTTCCTTCCATATGATTTGTCACATCCATCTAAAAGACAAGAGGTAACTTAAACCCTATCATATGACATTGCTTGAGTTTTTACAATTATGTTTAATTTATTTTTGTATTTGTAAAATGCTTTGATAAAGTGTTTAAACTTTGTGGGATAAAATCACACATTCGAATTTTACAAGTAGAGAGAGGAAGATTTTTCCATATTAAGATGTTTCTATCATAACACATTCCAAATTTTCTTAAAACAATTATCCATTATACAATTCATCATCCACAATCGTGCTTGAAGCTAAATCTACATCCACATACAATTCATCATCATCCATATCTATTTTAATGTCATCATCCACATCTAATGTCATCATATCATTGATTCATTACAAGTAGAGAGAAGAAGATTTTGAGAAGGTTTAAATGTAAAGAAACCTCATACAGAGTTCTAATTTTACAAGTAGAGAGAAGAATATTTTATTGTATTAAGATGTCTTTGTCCTAAGACATTCCAAATTTTCTTAAAACAATTATCCATTATCATCATCCATGATCGTGCTTGAAGCTAAATCTATGTCCACTCAATTCATCATAATCCATATCTATTTTAATGTCATCATCCACATCTAATGTCATCATATCATTGATTCATTACAAGTAGAGAGAAGAATATTTTGAGACAAGGAGAAGGTTTAAATGCAAAGAAACCTGATACAAAGTTCATTACAAGTAGAGAGAAGAAGATTTTGAGAAACCTAATTTTACAAGTAGAGAGAAGATGTAAGTCCTAGACTCCTGACACACTCCAATTATTCTTAAAACAATTATTTATCCATTATCATCATCCATGATCGTGCTTGAAGCTAAATGTAAGTCCACACAATTCATCATCATCCATATCTATTTTAAATGTGCGAAACGTCTTTGTCCTAACACATTCCAATTTTTCTTAAATTATCCATTATCATCATTCATCATCATCTATATCCATTCTAATGTCATCATATCATTACAAGTAGAGAGAAGAATATTTTGAGAAGGTTTAAATGTCTCTGTCGTACCACATTCCAAATTTTCTTAAAAAAATTATCCATTATCATCATCCAGATTCCATGATTGTGCTTGAAGCTAAATCTACATCCACATACAATTCATGATAATCCATATCTATGATTCTATTCTAATGTCATCATCCACATCTAATGCAATCATCATTACAAGTAGAGAAGATTTTGAGAAGGTTTAAATTTTAAGAAACCTGATACAGAGTTTGAATTTTACAAGTAGAGAGAAGAAGATTTAACTCTATTAGTATTAAGATGCCTCTGTCATACCACATTCCATATTTTCTTAAAACAAATAATTAACCATTATCATAATGCCATCACATTCAAATGAAACATAAACACCATATACAATCTAGAAATTCTATACATAATATATAAGAAGATATAAAATTCCAGATTATAAAGTATTTCAAATGCCATCACATTCAAGTTTCAAATTTCAAATCCAAATAATAAATTATTTCAAATTTTCAAATGCCATGACCATCACACTCAAGTTTCAAATTTTCAAATATAGATTATAAAGTATTTCAAACTTTCAAATTTAAAGTTTCAATTTTTCAAGTTTCAACCCTCAATTTTTTGTACCCCTTTCCCCAATGGCTTCCACTTCTATAGTTGTACTCCTTTCCCCAATGGCTTCTCCTCCTGTACCCCTTTCCCCAATGGCTTGAATAATCCCGAACTAATCAGATCTTCCACATCACTATCTAGATTCTTTACGATCCTTTGTTCTTCCTTTATCGCATCTCCATGGGATAGCAAAAGGATTGGTAGTTACCTTGGTTTTGAATAAAATTTCGAGTGGTCGAAGCCATGCTCTTTAATTATCTGCTTTAGTGTATTGTTTTTTTGTTAACTAAAACAATATTTTCTTTCAAATTATTTACTATGAGAAATTGTTTTTCATAGTTTCCAAGTGAACTTGGAACACCTTTGCTTGACTCTTAAATTTTTCATATTTTAACTGCACAAAAAAGTGATCTCAATTAAAAATATTACTAAAATAAGAAAAATTCAAATTAACAAAAAATATTGTTTCAAAGTGATAATACTTACGACCACTCTATCTCTCTCTTGGCATTTGTAATTGCTACTGATCCTTGTCCTTAGACCATTTGTTAAAATATGTATGGGCTTCAACACTAATATTTTCCAATTTGTTTAATGCTTTATCTAAAATATCGTCTTTATAATTGTTGTTATACGTGATAGTCCCACTTCTTACTTGGGTAAGTAAGGAATCCATCTTCGCAGGTTGATTCTGGACTACAGCGTATAAACTGTCCCTTTTCCAATAATTTTCAAAACAACTTATTATCTCATTGATTAGTTCTTTTTCCTTCTCTCCCATTCTATGAGGTACGATAAAATCCATGACATAGGATTGACAATCATAACCAATTAAGTTCTCTAAAGGAAATGGTAGCAATTTTTCACCATCTGTATCTGAAGAAGATGATGTCGTTGGAGAGGTATGGGGGATTTTGGGTTGATCATCGATCTGCTACCTCTTTTTGCCTTTGGGTGGCCTGATCCTATTTGCGATAAAATAAATCTATATTCAAATAAATAAATTTAAATAAGTTACGTTGAAATAGAAACATACCTGCTGGCCTTGAATCATCTCACATGTATTGAAAAATCCTAATGGATCATTGTTATCAATGCCTAAGTAATCTTCATCTAAATTTATATTATTTAAAATTGATATGCCCATTCTTTGGGCAAGCCACCGAGAGAGAGGGTTAGAATTCAAAATGAGGAGGCGATTTTTTTAGCGTCCCACTAGGGGCCGAGAAATTGGCATGCATTTACCAATGTTCTTTTTCCCGAACCTCTAGTTGGAAATTTAAATTGTATTATTGGATGAGAGGGCAATGTCGTTGTTTGTTTGAATGCGAAGGAATGCAATGTGCTGAAAAGTACAAGAAAAATCATATGAAAAATTGTTAAACTATTGAAAACTTGTACTAAAGCAATAAAATCATACCTTGTTGTTGAGGGGTAACGTGTCGCAGGTGCTTGAGGTGGTCGTGTTGGAGTAGTAATTAGTTGTGTTTGAGATGTGTGTGGTTGGGATCTTTGAGTAGTTGTTGAGAAGAGACAATTGCATGCGATTAACTGAGTGAGTTGGTGAAGACGGTTGACTTTGAGAAGCCTATGTATTATCCAAAGTCCCTGCAATGTCAGCAACAGTTCAATGTATGTCAATTCAATATGGTAAATGGTAAATTGAAAATACAAAATGGGAATTTATAAATAGTAAATGTTAGGGTATTACGTCTCTGGAGTTTAACTAATTCAAATGCTTGGTGGTTTGGAGATGAGTGAAATTCCATTTCAGATTGTGAATCTGTCGATGCCTCAACGTGTTGTTGGCCTCTTCCTCTTGATGCCGTTTTTTTTGCACGGAAGGGCCTCCAAAAATATTTGCAAATAGTCAATATTTAATCAGATTCTAGATGAACATAATGTTAGTCTAATGTCGAAATACAAACTTATACATGTTGTTCTTGAAATGGAATTGAAAAATTCTTCATTGTCTCATCCGTGCAAGTAGGAATTGGTTTGTCTTTTAAATTAAAAAGAGCCTTGTAATAAAGGCCAAGGAGATAGTTTGTGGAGTGAATGATTGGTTTTTCCGAAAGTGATGCATTTGTAATGTCAATCTTTATTTTATTGGATAAAAAGGTGCACCAATCAAATTTTTTCTTTCCGATAGTTACAAGAATGTATGCAATAGCCTAGTTTGGTATATCCATTTTCTCGACCCTACAAAACAATTTTGGCTTGAAAGAAAAAAATCATAGTAGCAAGAAAGTGGTGTACAATTCCTTGTGTATCCACACCACGTCTTGATTTATTGACATGAGCTGTAAATGCCAAAAAGCCATTGGAATTAATATCAATTTCGATTGTATCAAAATAAAAAACTTAAAATATCAAATGAAAATTGAAAACAAATTACACGTACAATCAACATGGAAACCGAAAGTAGATTTGAGGTACTTCTTATCATTTTCGATGAGGGTTGCTTTCGTTGTAACAATGGGGAATTTTTGTATGGAAGGCATGTTAACCGATGAATATTAGCTGGATTGACACAAATTGAAACATACGACTGTCATCCATAGTAACAATAAACAAATTGTCCTCTGTATTGTACGAGGAGAGTAGGTAATTCATAATGTCATGATCTATTTCAAACTGGGGCATCTTAACGAGCCCATCAAAGTCACATGCATCAACCAAATCCTTGTATTCGAATTCATTTGCAAAACTATTTGAATGTGGGGGCACAACAAGTTCCTATAGAGTATCTTGCCCTTGGATAGGGCTTGTGGGTTGATTGGATTTTTGATTGATTTTGGTCTTGAGCTTGGCCTTGGGCTACACTTGTAGTCGCCATTGTACTTGTCCTTGAGCTTGATTGTACTTGAAATTGATTTCTGTAAACGAGAAAATTCGGGAGCCAGAGAATGTAAATGTGAAAATGACCGATGGGAGGGTATTTATAGGACAAAATTAGGGTTTCAAATCTTTGGATGTGCGTCAACAAGCCTTACTGATGTGCAAAATAAAGCCTTGATGTCTTACGTCAACAAGCTTTACTTATACTTGCTGACAGTGAAGGTTTTTCATCGTGCATCAAAGAAAGCTTGTTGACGTGCAAAAGAAAACACCTTACTATCATGCGTTAGCAAGAATTTGATTGACGCATGAAAGAAATCCTTGTTATTGTGTGTCAACAAGATTTTCCGATGTGTGTGTAAAGCCTTGTTGTCACGCCGCGTCAGACAAATTGGCACGACGCACGAAAGCAAGGATTTTTTCACGTGACAAAAAGGATTTCTATCATGCATCAACAAGCCTTGGCCGACGTGTTACAACAAGGTGTTCTTTCATATGTCAACAAGCCTTGTTTGACGCATGAAAGCAAGGCATTATGTTGTGCATCAAAAATATTTGTTGATGTGTGATTAAAAACCTTGTTGTCACACGTTAGTGAATCTTGTTGATGCACAACAACAAGGTTTTCTATTATGCCCTAGTAAATCTTGTCGATGCATGACAACTATGCGTCAACATCTACATAATTGTTTCCATCTATGTAGTCACTCTCCCTCAAAATAATAGCTGGCAAAAATTTAATCCTCAAAAAATGGAAAATTCACCTAGACACGAAAGTGGATCTAGGTATATTTGTTGGGGATTTTCCACCGCCATTTTACCAGAGGCTTTTTCAAATGAACCCTACCACTATTTTAGTTTTGATCAGCTGTGGAATCTAATTGGATTCAAATTTTAAACTCAAGTTCTTCAATTTTGGTAATAGTTCTTTTATATTGGGCTCTTGGATTTTTATTGTCCTCCATGGATGATATTCTGATTTTTCTCTTCCCAAAATGGGTTTGGGAATGTCAAAGGAGGGTATGGTTTGGTTTCAAATTGATTTTTAATTTTTCAATGATAAGGGTAATATCTTCTGTGGAGAAGAATGATTAGAAGGAGAGGCCTTGAGGAAGCTAGGAACTATGATCCTTGGCTTAGGTAGTTCATACCTGAGATGGTTTAAGTTGATATGGAATAAGCATATCATACTAAGGTGGTAAGAATCTAGGAACATCCCATTAATATGGTTCCTCAATATTATATTAATTAACTTCTAATTCATGTAAAGATGTAATAAATTCAACCATTTAAGTGAAAGACTTGTTCATTACTTCAAGCATTTTTGTGGACTAAACCAACTAGGTATAGGACCACCCCATTGAAAGGGATACCTAAAACCATATTTTTAGTTTGCATGATCTGAATTTATTTATTGATAGATTGCAAAATTCCTCCATGTGTTGACTCACCCTCAAAATCATCTTTAGGTGTAGGATGGCCTCCAAAATATGAATACTCTTGTTCTTACTCAAAGCCACCATGGTTAGTTGAATAACCATATGGAATTTTATTTGTATTTGGCTCATAGGAATTGATTGACTAAAATTAGGAAAACTAATGTATGCTAAGATAGTTAATCTAATATAGAGTACTTAAAACATTATAAAATATGCTAAAACAATATGGAATAACCTTAAATAATTAAGCTAAATGAAACTAAAACCCTAAATATGCAAATATGGAAAAGGAAAGGACTTAGTTGATTGATGGAGATTGTCAAAAGTTATGCAGGTCTAATTGTAGATTCCAGGGAAAGAACGATCATGTAGAATTCTGTAAAGGTTAGGTCTGGAAGATCTAAGGTGACTGGAGTGCCCAAGAAGGTACTGGAGTGCCTCGGGGTTCCTTGGTCTACAGAATAAGCACCCTGGTCTCTATAAAATCTTATAATTTAATTCTTTTAGGGTCGTAAGATTTCTATGAACATTACTTGTCTTTCGCACCTAGAATTTCTTTGAGTTGCGCCAAATGTAGCAAATAGTATAAGATGAAGGAATGACTGTAAAAGAAAAATAAGTATCAAAACCCTAAAATAAAATATGCAAAATGGATGGGTTGGATGACCTCACCGCCACAACAGTGGGCTTACTAATTGAGCATTGAACTAAATTTTGGACAAAAATGTAGTTGTGTGTGTGTGTGTGTGTGTGTGCATATCGTGCCCTAGGTGCTCTTGTGTCAGTCGTACTTTGTGAAGTAGTGAGTAATAATAACTATAGAAAATGTAATAGCATGTGTGCATGGAATAGAATAGAATCCCTCCCCCTATGTTGTGTGTGTTGATGTAGATCTCCTAGCCTTGATGCATGACACTATGTGGATGCAACTCTAGATGGAGTGATAGTAGTATGTGACACTAGGACCCTCATTATGGTCTCATAACTTTATATTTATAGGGTTCTCTTGCTCTAATTTTGTAATTAACCCCAACATGACTAACAAGGAAAAAGATAAGGATGAAAAAGGTTAGAAAGATCCCAAAGAGAGGAAGGAAAGTGAAACAAGGATCGGGGCGCCCTAGTATAGGCCTGGGCACCCCAGTTTAGGCTAAAATGACAGGACAATGACAAAATAGTTGGGCATGTATGAGAAAATATGTGGTAATAACAAAATAAAATAAAAATAAGATGGCCAAAAGATGGGATTAATTTCTACTTTCTTCACTCAAGAACTTCGAAATAGTAGTATGAAAACTGGGCTAAATAATGTCTAATGTGCATGATTTTGTGACTAAATTTTACCCCCACTTTATGTTGGTGATCAGAAAGCTTGGTAACATAAAGTAGATAGAAGTGCGTACCTTATATCCATGTAGAGTGTAGTAAAGACATGTCAATGGACTAGACTCAAATGTGTAACGATAAAAATAAAAAATTGAGCGTGGATTCTAAAGATGAAAAATGCACATAAAAAGTGATGCGATTGAACCTAAGGTGGAGCGTGTGTGTAGTTGTTGCGGTGTGTGATGTACCTACATGCTTAGTAAAGGCAAGTGTCATCGTGGTGTGTCGTCATTATGATTTCCAAGTTATTGTTGTTGTTGTTTTTATCCCTAATTTGACTACTTGTTTATCATACTTTTCGGACTGCAAGGAGTAAACAATTAAGTAGTCAAATATGTATGTATGTAAATGTCAAATATGCTATGTAAAATATGCAATTTTGTAGAAATGTGTAAAATACGCTAAAAGGAAAGTGTAAATGGAACATGTGCACTGATCCATGTCGATAGAAATGGTGTAGAATAATATCATTTATCGCCAAGAGTTTTTGGGTGATCTCATGTCACCACCGGGTGACAAAGTAAGGAGGAGCTGCTCTGTATCCTCCAACTCTAACCGCTTATGCTAAAATGGTTGAAGAGATCTATGTGGCATCATAATTTTTGGATGATCGACACTAACTAGATGAAGTAGTGTAGAGAGGAACACCTAGTGTAACCTCGAAGCCTGTAGTGCTTCCTAGATATGCCAAAGGATGCCATGTCTTGTAAAGGTCATTGTGTATGGATTTCACAAATTGGTCGAACTCACTTTTGTATGTAAACCCACAATGCCAAAAGCGGAAAGTGCATTGTATGAATCGGTGTAAAATGTGATGTGTTAGTATGTAAAAGCCCTCGGTGATCCCCCTCTTTGGAGACACAAGCGATGTCTTTGAAAGGAGAATGTGGTCATAAAAGATGACCTATTGCACTCTAACCTATATAACCCTTCCCGAAGGGGGAAAGGGAAAGCACTTGGTAGAAACTAAGGTGCGCACAAAAGGGGATGGCTAGCTAAAAAGAATTAGTCCGAAAACACATGCATGCAATAAGACAAGTGTAAAATATGCATAAAATGTAGTAACTACCAAACAAAGTAGTGTAAACACGCAAGAAAACAAGTAGACCACATAAAGCAAGTTGCAAACATGGGACATCACTCACGATGACACGTAAGGTCACCATGGCTGAAATCAACAAACAAGTGTGCACACAAGCAAAGGGAAAATCCTACATACAATGGAAAACAATGGAAGACAAGTAGAAACAAACAAACAAGGAGTCATGGAGATGTATAATCCTATAAAACAAGTGTTACATATGGAACACCCATTAGCATGTTAGAGTGATAACCAATATGTCAAAGTGTGTATGAGAAATTAATATAAGATGTTAAGTATAAAATGAAACAATAACACCTGGATGAAATGATTTTGGATGCCCCCAGCGACCAGTATAGAAAGGGTAGAAAGTGAGCATCCATGTCACATGTAGAGTCTTGTATCGCGATCGACTAAACAAAAACATGAATGTACATGTGTGTATGATATAGGTAATGACATATAATAAATGTATATCGACATATGTAGAAAGTGATCATGTAAAAACATTGGTAAACAAGAGTAAATGCCCCCAAGAAAATGCAATATGTTGTGGATAAGTGGAATGGAATGCAAGATGGAATGATAGGAGAAATGTGCCCCCAAGTGGGTGAAAGTATATGCAATAAGGTTATTTTTGTTTTCCCCCTCAACATCAAGAATGAACTATAAATGAGAGTGCATCATCGAGAAATGGCCGAGGGGCAAGTGCATAAAGATGGGGGAAAAAGTGGACAAGAATATGTTTTTGGCCATTTTGGCCATAACACCCTCACATTATGGCTTAGACATGTTATAACATGACAGAGAAAAATCAAGGTTGCGTTATAATGCAAGTGTGTTATGGTTTGGTAAGTCTGAGCCATAATGCGAGTTTGCTTACAACATGCTCGCATTATAGCACACTCTTGTTATAACGTGCTCATGTTTCAATGTGTTATGTGGTATATGTGTTTGTGGCATGCTTCTATTGACTAAAATAAATGTTTAAGTATAAGTTTTTCTTTTATTATTATTTATATTTTATTTTTTCTTATACTTAAATATAAGATGTTAGGGTCACTCTGCACCATATGGAACTAGTCTCATGGCTCCATTCATCACTTTGTTTAGAAGATTGTTTTTCATATTCTAATCTAGTCAGTACATAGGTATTTTTCAGGATTTCAGCATTCATCCTTTAATCTTTTAGAGGCCTTTTCAATTGGTGATTGACATTTTTAGGAGTTTTAGATGAGTTAAAACTATATATTCAAAAAAACTCTTCTTCCTTGAAAGTGCCTAGTTTGTATCAATAATGATGTCTCCTGTATCTAAGGATCGAGGACTATTGGGGTCTATGGTAGGATTGGACATTCAAGAATCATTGACTGTCTGAATCATAATGTCATTGTATCTAGAGAAAAAATTTCAAACATGGGAGTAATGCATCTTGGAAAATAAAATTGAACCTCAGAAATTATCTCAAATTGTCAGCTTACACAAGCACTTGACATATCAAGCTATGTTCTTCGAATGAAATGTTGGTTTACGACATTTTGCAACTAAAATAAATATTCAAAAGAGCATAAAAATGATCAAATTTACTTGGTATCCTAATATGTCAGACCCAAAAATACAACTAGAATTGTTATTCTCAATTTACGGTTTAGGGTTTAACATTTAAGTCTCATGGTTAAGGGTTAAGGGTTTAGGGTTTAGCGCTTAGCGCTCATGGTTTAGGGCTTAGGGCTCAGGCTTTAGGGTTCAATGCTTAGGATTTATGGTTTATGGTACATGGTTTTTAGGGTTAGGGCTTAGGGTTAAAGACTAAATGTTTAGGGTTTATCATTTAGGGTTCATGGTTTAGGATTTAGGGTTTAGGGTTTAAGGTTTAGGATTCAAATCTTAGGGTTCATGGTTTATGGTTTAAGGTTTAGGGTTTAGTGTTTAGGGTTTAAATTTTAGGGTTTGGGGTTTAGGGATTAGGGTTTAGGGTTTATGGTTGAGGGTTTGATGTTCGGGGTTACCAGTTTAGGGTTTAGGGTTTAGGGATCAATAATCCAGGCTCAAGGTTTAGGGTCTAGGGATTAGGGCTCAATTTTTAGTGTTCAAGGTTTAAAATTTAGGGTTTAGGGTTCATGGTTTATGGTTTATGGCTTAGGGTTAAGGGTTTAGGGTTCAATATTTAGGGTTTAGGGTTTAGGGTTTAAGGTTTAGGGATTAGGGCTTAAGGTTGAGTGTTTAGGGTTTAGGCCTCAAGGTTCGTGTGGTTTAGGGTTTAGGGCTCAAAGTTTGGGAATTAGGGTTTAGGGTTTAGTGTTTAGGGCTCAAGGTTAAGGGTTGATGGTTTAGGATTTAGGGTTTAGGTCTTAGGGTTAAGGGTTTAAGTTTATGGTTTATGGTTTAGGGCTTAGGGTTTAGGGTTTAAATTTCATGTTAGAAGTTTTGTCACTCAAAATCGGTGGTAGGATAATCAATGTCTACCACGTGCCACCTCCAAATTCCAAATTTCATTTCGTTTAAATTTTCTTCAAGAAAGGTTGAAGGAAATGAACTCATCATTTTATCCACGCCTTCAGAGTCCCAAATGTAAATTCGACCCAAATTTGGAAAATATGGATAACTTGGAAAGCCGAATTGCATTTATAAAGATAAGCTCAAAGCGAAGGAATGCATTTCGTAAGTAATTCCAATCAAATTTGTTTTATTTTTTTATTAATACCTAATAAAACTATCCTTACTATTAGATCTTGATAAAAATAAGTTCCCTGTGGAGTCGAGGAGATTTTGAAATTATCACACAAGCATGGGGAGTTCTCTCTGATAATACCAAAAGGCTACCTATGATGCCATGGGGAAAAACCAACAAGGGAACAACCCCACCTTCCACCAACTGAATTCCATAGGCACTGCCACTGCCATTGGCATTACAAACAATCTAAATGGGAATAATTATTCAAGTGTGGATGCCTTTCCTAAAAATTCCATATTCGATGACCACAACCACGAGAAACAAAAATAAAAACAGAACCAAGAACATGACCTAGACTTGAAATTTAAGTGGATTTCTAAGGTTCAATTTTATTTTCCAAGATGCATTACTCCAACATTTGAGAATGTTTCTCCAGATGCAACGAAATTCTAATTCAGACACTCAATGATTCTTGAATGTCCAATCCTGCCACAAACCCCAGTAGTCCTCGATCCTTAGATACAAGGAGACATCATTACTGAGACAAACTAGGCACTTTCAAGGAAGAAGAGGTTCTTTTGAATATCATTTTGACACATCACATCACACCCTTCATTAATCTTGATGACTACCCCTATCATTTTTAAGGCACTTTTGAAAGCATCCATGGGTTTATCATAGAAGGAATTACCAATAAATGGAAGGTCACTAAGTCGTAGGCTAACTGACTCCCATTCAGAACTAAACAAGAAATATTTACTAGGTGGTTGATAACTCCTTTGTGTTCTTAGTCATACCCCCATTGCTATGCTTATTTTGCACAAGCAGACTCAAAGATAGTTCTAGGTACGAGACTAGGAAATATGGTCCTAATATTATCATGCCCTCCTAGTCGAGTAGTCAGAAGCCATATTAGTCTTGTTGATACTTACTACTAATTACCAATGAAATATAATTCTCCAACTTTCATTTTATTTACTCATCTTCCACATCATATTGAATAACTAATTTGATAGAGAAGTTTCTCTATTCATGACAGAGATATATCGAATATGAATATGATCCTCAAGAGGGGAGTTGCACCTAGAGAGGTATCGTTTGATCCTACACCTAAGCCCTAAGTCATAATCCCTAAACCCTAAATCCTAAACCTTGAACCCTAAAACCTAAACCCTAAATCCTAAACCCTATTTTTAGCACCTTAAACCCTAAACCCTAAACCCTAAGCCATAAGCCATAAACCCTAAACCCTAAACCCTAGAACCTAAACCCTAAACCATAAAACCTAAACCCTAAACCATGAACCCTAAACCTTAAAACTTAAACCCTAAGCCATCAACCCTAAACCTTGAGCCCTAAACCCCCTAAACCCTGAGCCCTAAACCCTAACCCCTAAACCCTAAATCCTAAACCCTTAGCCTTAAACCCTAAACCCTAAATCATGTTCCCTAAACCCTAAACCCTAAATCGTAAACCTTCATCCCATAAAGACGAAACCCTCAACTCTAAGCCCGAACCCTACACACTAAACCCTAAAATCTAAACCCTAAAACCTAAATCATAAACCCTCAACCATAAACCCTAAACCCTTAACTCTAAAACTTGATCCCTAAACCCTAAGCCATGAGCCTAAACCCTAAACCCTAAAACCTAAACCCTATTTTTACCACCATAAACCCTAAACCATAAACCCCTAAACCCTAAACACTAAGCCCTAAACCATAATCCCTAAACCATGAGCCCTAAACCCTAAATCAGAAACCATAAACCTTGATCCCTAAACCCTAATCCCTAAGCCTTAAACAATATTCCTAAATCTTCCTAAATTACATCCAACACTTCCAAGATTATTTGACATCACCTCCAGATGTTTAATATATTTCTTGAACTATCCTAGAGGGTATTTGATTAGCTCAGAACTATTCAAGGATTAGGGTTTAGGGTTTAATGTTTAAGGTTTAGGGTTTATTGTTTAGGATTTAGTGTTGAGGGTTTAGGTTTTAGGGTTTATGGTTTAGCATTTAGGGCTCATGGTCTAGGGCTTAGGGCTTAGGGCTTAAGGCTATTGGTTGAATGTTTAAGGTTTAGGGTTTAGGTTTAAGATTAACATATCAAGGTTTAGTGTTTAGTGTTTATGGTTTGGGGTTTAGGGTTTAGGGTTTAGGGTTTAGGTTTAAGGTTTATAGTTTAGGGTTTAGGGCTTATGGTTAAGGGTTTATGGTTTAGACTTTAGGGTATATGGCTCAGGGTTAAGGGTTGATTGTTAAGGGTTAAGGGTTTAGGTATTAGGGTTTAAGGTTTAGGGTTCAAGGTTTAGGGTTTAAGTTTATGGTTTATGGTTTAGGGCTTAGGGTTTAGGGTTTAAATTTCATGTTAGAAGTTTCGTCACTCAAAAACACAATATAGGGTGTTAGGAAGGTGTTTTCAACTCAAAAAAATTGGCCTCATCCTCATGATATCCTTACCCATGGTACACAATAGTCTATTTATGATAGTAACCATTCCTAGAGGTACTTATCAACATTTACAAATATTAACCTATCACCATGTGGTGATCATATCTTTAGTACTTACAAATTTAGGGCCATTTTTGTCTGGAACTCGAAAGGGGTAGCTACATTATCTTGAAATTCTTCATGAAACCTTCAATTCTTAGAGAAAAATGGATGTTACCAATATGTATAAGATTCACATATCTTTCTAGTGCCTATTTATTTCCTCCTAACTCCTTGCAGAGCTCCCAAAATCATCCGAAGAAGTCAAATTTCACCATTATAGTGTTTGTTCCCTACACCTAGAAAACTCGTTGTTGAGAAGATTGCCCTTGAATGAGTAAACCTTTCCTAAATCTTCCTAAACACTCCTACAAATTTCAATAACCAATCCAAAAGGCCCCAAAACCTAAACAATTACTATATTATTTCAAAAACAAATATCGATTGTATAATTTAAACCCTAAAAGATTGAATGTTGAATGCTAAAATCCTTAAAAATACCTATGTGCTGACTAGATTAGAATATGAAAAACTATCTTCTAAACCATGATAGATGGAGCTGTGAGACTAGTTCTATAAGGTGCAGAGTGACCCTAACATCTTATATTTACTAAAATAAATTTAAATTATAAGAAATAATAAAATATAAATAATAATAAAAGAAAAACTTATACTTGAACATTTATTTTAGTCAATAGAAACATGCCACAAACACATATACCACATAAGACATTAAAACGAGAGCACATTATAACACACTCGCATCTCATCTCTTTTTGGTTTGAAATCCTCAATCCACTGGCTTGGATTTGCCTTGGATTTCTTAACCAAAGGTTTGGCTAGTTTCGCGTGATTAAAACCTTGTTTGACAAAAAAATGTCAAAATTTCACGTGTGCACCCCAATATCTTGTGTATTAAAACATAATATTCAAAAATAAATTATTCTATGATGTCAAGCTCAATTTTACCTTGATGACGATATATTTCTTTCTAAAATTTGATTATTTTAAGGATTTCATCCATAATTTCTTTTACTAGTACATTGTTTTTTCGCAAAACCCTATGCATACATTTTGGTGCACAAGTTATGATTTTTCATCCAATTATTTTTTTTAAAAAGTGGGTTTTAATAAACTCCATTCTACATGCACTAAAAAAAGAAAACTAAAAATGACTTTTTCTCAAATTTATGGGGGTGCACACATAAGTATTTCATTGTCGGGATATGTGCACTTATAAAATTAATAAAAATTATACACTCATCCAAAAATTATGAAAAATTAATGGGACCTTGTACATGGTCTTAGCTAACTTTTTTACTAAAGATATTTAAAAGAAAATTTATAGAACTCAAAAAATTGGGGGACACACACACAATAGGTTCTTATCTTTTTGACACAAAAATAGACATACTTTGTGTGCACACCACATTTGACCCTCTTAATCTCAACCATTTTAAAAATAGTAGTTTAGAAACTAGATTTCGAGCTCTATGGTACTTATTCTTATCACTTTGTCAAATTTTGAGCCTAGGCATGCCGAATTATTCAATGAAGTTTGGGTTTTGCTTATTTCAGAAAAAGGTGTCCCTTTTTACCCCCTTTTTGTTTCCCATCTCCATGCACTTACCCCGAGTAGTGTATGTTGTGTCTAGACACTATGATGAGTGTGTATATGTAATAGTGATGAGATGTGACATATGGAGATATGTGCGTGAACCTTATAGCTAAAGCGTATATCACAGACTTATTAAATGGGTGAGTGATGATTTATCCCTAAGTGTATATCACTATAAGATGAAAGGATGTTAGTGATCGTTTAGCAAAGAATCGTATATCACTATGAGAGGAATGGACGAGTGATGAGTTAGCACTAAGTGTATGTAACTACATGATGATAAAAATAAGTGACGATTTAACCTAAAGCGTATGTCACTACAAGATGAAAGGAGGGAGTGGTGATGTAACCTAAGATGTATACCACTACAAAATGATAGAATAGGTGACGATTTAGCATAAAGCATATTATAGAGTTCTTTTTGTGTGAGACTCTTTTACCGGCCACTATCTTTTATCACCTCGGCCCTAGTTCTTTTGTTTTGTTTGTTTGAGCCCAAATTCGGCTAAGTATGGAGCTAAATGTGGAAGATATCCACGTGTCCCTTTGGTGCACTCGAGGCATAATGCGGAGAAATAAATGTTCTCAAACTTACGCTGCACCACCCACATGTCTCAAGCTCGATAAAGTTATCCAAGTAGATTAAAAAGTAAAATATAGAGTAAAAACACACAAGGTCTCCACGTGTCACCCGACCATAATTTCAAATAAGGATAGAAAAGGAACATTCTCAAACAAACGCGCGACCTCCACGTGGTAGGGAAAAATCAACTCCAACCAAATGAGCACAAGTTGGATAGATTAAAGGTGATCATAAATATCACAACCAGGTAGTTGAGATCTTACTCAAAAAATGAAAGATTCCATAGGAAAATTGAATACTGGCTGTGGAAGATCTGATTCCAGATGTTGAAGCGAGATCCAAGGGGGTCTATATAGGAATGTTCTAATCTAAAAACAAAGAAGGGAGATGAGAAAATAGAAAGGAGAAACATACCAGAACTACAAAAAAATAGGATTTTAGGCTTAGTTATTGTGTTTGTTAGCCTTAGCAAGGCTCTGTTGTAGAAGAAAGTTGTAATTTGTGTCATATCGGCCTTATGTATTATTTTCTCTATGAATAAAGGGCTCCTGTCCTATGCATTTTAGCTCTCAATTTTCTGCATCCTTCATCCTTTATTACTGGTATTTTAAGATAAATGTTGAATATCTATCATGTTATATGCCCTTGGGTTTTCTATATGCATATATCATCTACATATTATTATGTTTTACACCTTCTTGGCCTTTGATAATTCAAGATACTTATAAAATAGTATTACATGATAAATGCTCTTTGATTATTCTAAATAGTTTCTCGAATCTATCTCTCGTGCCTTTTAAAATCAATTTTGGCATATCGCCTTAGTTTTGAATTTTGTTTTATTTTTCCTCTAACCCTTATCTCGCACCTAAAGAAGAGCCAAATTCTATAAAACTTGGAGGTTATCTTAGGGGCATGCCTCACTTCCCTAAGGTATCCTAAAACTTTTATGGTTCATCCGCAAAGATAATCATCAACAATTTTCTGGCACACTCGGTGGGGCCCGAACAACTACACATCTGAAGACTCCATCATCGAAAATCTACTAATTTCAGCAGTACTAAGTTTTTTCCTCTCTATTTTATGAGACGGATGCCAACAAGAGTGATAATAAGAAAAATTTACATTTGAATATCTACAGCTTATCCACGTTGAGGAACGTAAGAGGTAGCATGATTCAAAGGTTTCTATCTCCTCCAAACCAGACTCTCTCTACACCTTCACCAGGTAGGCCCTTCTTATAGTCAAATAGAATCCTCAGACCTATCGTAATGGCCCACCTCCAAGGTCAACCTCTGAGACAATTTGTTTCATAGAATCAAGGGAGTCATTTCATCTTACCAACACCCGGCAGTGTGGAATCCTATTCCGGAAAATGCACTAAAGGTGCTACCCAAATTTAGTAGAGAAGATTTCAAAACACCGAAGGAACACCTCCAGGTGACATCGCAGAGATATGCATGGTGCATTATATCGGGGAAAAGAATGTCGTTTCTTGGTTACTAGTTGTTTCCCTTAAGGGGAAGGCTCTAGATTGGTACCGGTCCCTAACCCCTAATTCTATCAACACTTGGGACCAATTAGGAAATGTATTGGTAGCAAGATTCAACGAGAAAGGAGATAGATCTTCACTCCTACAAAGAACTCATCAACATCAAGAAGGGTCCGCAAGAACTTATGACCGATTTTAACACTAGATTTCACAAAATGTGGCAAAGGATTCCTATTCTAGCAAGGTCACTTGTAGGTATGGCTATTGTTTTTTACTTAAAAGCTCAATTCGTATATTTCTATGATGATTCAATCGTTAGGAGGGGACTCTTTACCACAAGCATATGATATTGTGATCCAAGATGAGAACAATTTAATAGATGTCGGTAAGCTTCCCCGAGATCCCCTTTGCCAATATACCCCAAAATAGTTCCCCTTTTACAAGCACAGGTCCCGAGATCTACCCAAGCCTTTGTGTCCATATATAATTACCCATCCTCTCATCCGGCACCTATCCCCACTACAATGTCATCCTCTTCTTCTTCGAAATGGAGGAAGTAAAAAAATATCCTCAAAAACTTCTCTAACGAGATAGTATATCTTAAAAGGAATCAGAGTGCTTACCCAAGACAAAATTATCAAAACTATCAAGGTGGCAGGCTTGCATATCCCCACAACATTAGAATACCCAGAGGCCTCTTTCTACGTAGTCGTATAACTAAATCATCCCGGTGCTAACACCACTTCAAACCATCCCACCCAATAGTGGAAGGGAAATGGTACTGGGAAAAAATATTTGGCAGAAGACCCCAATACATGGTGCTTCCCTTGTAATATTCCTCACATGCCAAGAGACTGTCCCCAAGGAAATTTTAAGAAAAGTTAGTCAAACAAAGAGCAAGGGAAGGATACAATGTTAACACATCAAGACCTTATCAGTCCACAAGAGTCCAAAATGTGGCCTTTATTGTCTAGATTCAAGGGATGTCCCTAGAGGAAGAAGTAGAGATCACACCAGAGCATGCACTTTTCTCATGGGTAGAAGGAGAGGAATTCATATTTATAAACGAGGTAGTTTCTTCTAACCCAGTTCAATTTAATTACAACACTCGCTTCAAAAAAAGATGATAGAGACGACCACTCTTATCCCAACTACGACTAGCAGGATGCAAAAAGAGCCTCCAACCATTACAGCCTCACCGCCAACAATTATAAAAGAAGTCTTGATATTTGTCCGAATCGGGGATTCCTCCATCCCACAATTGAAGGAATGAAACACCATTCATCATGCAATACATCATCACTCAGACCAATAAACGTGGTCAAACAAATCAAGAAAACACCACCAACACATCCTTATGGGATATTTTGGGCATTCCAGAGCAAAAGGAGTTGCTTCATGAATCACTGAGTTCAAATGATGACCCAACCTCCATTAGGAAAGAGAAGGAATAGGTAAAATGATTCGGGCCCCAATAAAGGAAGTGTTGTCAAATTAGAAGGGATAAGTAAGTAAACCAAGGCCCAACCCCTTTTTATGACTCTTATAATAGGTAGGAAATTATTTCATAACTCCATGATAGAATCTAGCACAAGCACTACGGTCATGCCCAAAGAAATTGCAAACACCTTGGGAATTAAATATGAGCCCGTAAGGAAAGGATTCATGCAACTAGATGGAAAATCAGTCCAAACCATAGGATCTATCAAGGGACTCCCGTTGCAGCTTTATTCCTATCCAAACATAACCATTCCATAGGATATAGTGGTGATTGATGTTTTGCTAGTCTTCATACTATGTCTCTCCCATGATTTCATGGCCAAGATAGGAGGCTACATGTCTCTTGATTGGTCCCATCTGATTCTACGGACCAAGTATGGGTCTAAGATGAAGGTATTATCAGAACCCCTTGCCAAGGAACATATAACAGACCAAGCGGTCTCAGGATTTGAGGCTTCCCACACCATGATCACCCAAGAAGAGGAATTTATATATATATATATATATATATATATGATGGTAAACTTCAAAGCATAATTTATTTAGTCAACCTCCCCCGATGATCCCTTAGGAACTTCGATTCAACTAGTTTAGGAACTTACATCATCTTTGATGAAGAATCCATGATTCCAAAGGTGGTAAAAGAAGAGGATAGAAGAGAAGGGAGTCCCATGGGGATTCGCATATATGGACCCTTCATTTAAATAGAGATAAAAGCAAAAATGGCTCAGGAGTTGGGGTATGTGTGTCATCCCCAAGCTGAAAGAAGATACTTCAGGTGTTTCACTTCAGTTTACTACACCAAAGAACGGCGAAGCAAAGTATGAAGCCTTAGTACATGGTTTGGCCATGGCATGAAAGGAAGGCATCAAATAGTTGAGAGTCTTTGGCGACTCAGAGTTGGTGGTGACACAAGTAAGGAACACCACCACCACAAAGAATCCAAGAATGAGGTCCTATCGACACATGGTGTGGGATCTCATCAAAGATTTCAAAGCCTTTAATATCAAGGTTATTCCTTGAGACCAAAATATGGAGGCTGATAGGATGGCTTTAATCGGGTCACAATTCAACCCGATCTAGGACTTGATAATGAATGAAAGTACAATAAAATTGATCATCCACCCATCTATACCTGATAACATCAATCATTGGCAGGTTTTTAACAATGAATGACAGATTGTACACTTCCTCTAGTAGTCGACCAGTTTGCGAACCAACTCCAACCCAAAATTGAAGAATCTTATGGAGATCAGATTATTCAATTGAAGACGAACAAACTTCTAAAAGGGTTAATAACACTAGAGAGCCTTTTTGATTCTAATGATGCTAATTCAGAGAGAGGTTCATAGTGGTTAAGGAGGATTACATTGAGCTAGAAGTGACTAATGGGAGGAAGCTAAAAATTGGGAGATTAGTCACCCAAAGGGAAAGGGAAAGACTTGTGGCTTTATGCCATAAGTATGACAAAGTGATGGCTTGGATGTATGACAACCTACATGGTTACAAAAAGGATATCATCCAACACACCATTGACCTCGAAGAAGGAACTAAGCATGTATGCTAGAAGCAACGGCCCGTGAACCCAAAGATATAATCCCTCATGAACGAGGAACTAAGAAAGCTCCTAGAGGCCAAAATAATCTTCCCTATCAAGCACACAACATGGGTCTCTAACCTAGTTCGATAAGGAATAAAAATGGTGAAATTTGGCTCTGTGTAGATTTCAGAGACCTAAATAGAGTGTCCCTTAAGGATCACTATCCCTTACCCTTCATGAAGTAGATATTACAAAGAGTCATGCAGGCTCAGAGAAATTGTCTTTGTTGGATGGTTTTTCAAGTTATAACCATATATGGCTTGCATAAGGAGACCAACATAAGACCACTTTCATGAAAAAGTGGGGAACCTTTGCATACGTGAAAATTCCATTTGGACTAAAAAATGTTGTAGCTACCTTTCAAAGAGCCATAGATGTCGTGTTTGGAGCGTTGATCAATAAGGTAATTCCTATATACCTAGATGATCTCATGGTATTTACCAAGATGGAAAAGGATCATTTTGATTCCTGTGAACCATATTTGAGAAGTGCCAAGAATTCAAGATCTCCCTAAACCCAAGGAAATGTGTTTTTGGAGTACCCCAGGGAAAGCTCCGGGACACATTGTTTCAAAGGAAGGAATCTCTATTGATCCAGAAAGAGTTGAAGCCATCCTAGGACTACCCTTACTAGTCAATAAGAAATCGGTCCAATATTTCTTAGGAAAGATCAATTTTGTCAACAAGTTCATTTCAGACTTTTTCAGGACAATCCACCCGATCACGCTAATGCTCAAGAAGGACCTTAACTTTAAATGGACCATTGAAGGTTGTTAGGCCTTTTAGGTAATTAAATGGGCTATTGCATCAGCCTCAGTACTACGCAACCCCGAATTCTCAAAGTATTTCATCATATATGTATACAGGAGTGAGCATAGCATGGCATCCGTGTTAACACAAAAATGAGAGTCTCAAGGAGAGGAACATCTAATCGCCTTCTTTTAAAAACTCTCCATGACTATGAAACCAGGTATAACTTTATAGAAAAAGAAAAGCTTACGCTATAGTCAAGGGTCTGACAAAATTTAGGCACCTTGTCACCCATAAGAGAATCAAGGTTATGGTGGTGCATCCTAACATCAAGGAATATATAATAGAGGGTGAGATAACAGATAAAAGAGCTAACTGGATCACTAAGATCTTTGAATATGACATTGAGATAAATCCTACAAAGCTAGTATGGGGAAGGGGCCTATGCCAATATCTTACACAAGACCCCATGCCCCCGACTAATGACGAGCCCGAGAAGATACTCTATGTCCAAGAAAGTGACTCTAATAGTTGGGTCTTGGATAGGATCCACTTCATGTAGACATGGAAATACCCAAACCATCTCCCTCTCAAAAAGAGAAGGTATTATAGGCAACAGGATCCAAGTTCACCATGATTGACGATTTCCTTTTCAAAAGAAACTTTAACGGGATCCTACTCAGGTGCCTGGAGAATGAAGAAGCTAAAAGGGTCTTACACAAGTTGCACCATGGGAGCTCGGGAGGCCATTTTTCTACCCAAACCATAGCTATAAAAATCCTGCAAGCAAGATACTTTTGGCCAAGCTTGCTCGTTGACTGTCAAGTGGAAACAAACAAATGTAGGGTTTTTCAATTTTATACGATATTTCCAGAGGAATGCAGCATTACCTCTTAACCCCATCCTAATTGAGGAACCATTTGCACAATGGGGTCTATACTTCATCGGTATGGTCAACCCAACTTTGAGCGTCGAGCACAAATGGATCCTCACCGCAACTAATTACTTCACCCGATGGGTGGAAGTAGTTCCACTAAAAGAGGCCACCAAGAACATGATCATGGGACTCCTACAGGATATCACTACCTATTTCGAACACCCCCCATACTATTATATCAGATAATGCTAAGGCCTTTTTAGGGGCCAAAGTATCTGACTTCACTGTAAGGCATGGGATCTATTTGAAAACATCCTCCAATTATTACCCACAAGGAAACAGTCTTGTAGAATCCACTAACAAAAATCTGATCAGGCTCATAAAAAGGATAGGAAATGAGCATAAGAGGTTATGGCATGAACACGTCAAAACAACCTTATGGGCTGATGGATCACACCTAAACAAATCCTGAAAGCCTCGTCATATGAGATAGTTTACAAGAAAATTGATGTGATGCCAACTACCCTAGAAATCCATGTATTACAACTATTAAAACAAATTGAGATAGAGGAAAACATGGCAATGCAAGTAAGACTTGCAGAGCTAGTAAAGCTCTAAGAGAAACGGGAGGCCGCTTATGAAGTCGTGATCAGCTGCCATTAGGTGGTGAAAACTTAGTTCGATCAAAGGCATCGGAACCAGAATTCCAAGTTGGTACTATGGTTTTGAAATGGGATGCAAGGGATGTCAAGCCTAGAAATCACGGAAATTTTGACCCCTTATGGACATGACCCTTCAAAATCAGCGCATGCAAGCAAAGACAACACTTTCAAACTTGAGACCATGGAAGGTAACCCCTTGGAAATTTTGGTAAATGAGATTCACTTAAAGTCTTTCCATTGAGTCTCTTCGTTTGAAGTATTGTATCATATGTATAGTTTTTATTTTTCCTAGTTCTTTTTGCCTTGTTTTTTTGCCCCTTTCAATAAGTGTCTTGAACACGTGTCCCTTGTGAGACACCCTTGCCTCTTTTTGAAGTTTTGGAGGAAGTGCATCTTCCTAATTTTCCCTGAAATTAATGATCCAATGTCTTTCTAAGATATTTGGGGGAAAATATTAAAGAATTGACACAAAATCTCTCGAAAAATGTAAAGTTCGACGCTTAGGGTCATTAAATAAAAAGGGTCATTATATGATGTGACTATATCTATGCACGAGCCATTACTCTACATAAGTTAAGGTAGTTATTTAAGACAAGCTGGGAGTGTCCAACAAATTCATTTCAAATGCTAAGAGTTTTCCAACCAGCCTCGAGTTTCGAGTAGACAAGAATCAGAGCCTTCTCCTAGTCCTGAAATCTACCATGGCAACTCCTAGCTCTACACCACAAGCAAAGTCTTATGTAAGGCAAGCTACACCCCCACATTCTTTTCAACCAAGGTTGAGGTTTCTGATGGGGGATCATGGTTTAGTGACCCTTCCGTGGTTTCGACTTTATCGATGATGTCTTTGACCCTGTTCTCAGTAAGAAGCCCAAATCTCTAAGAGAGGCAACCCATGCCAAGTTTCTTAACCTAGGGAATTCTCGAGGATTTTGGCTCAAGAATATGGAGCATAACACTTTCTCAATAAATGGTGCCTCTCATGCACATCCATTCCCGTGAGCTTGTACAATGTGTGTGATTTGTTTCAACATTAACACCAATGTCATCTAAGGCAAAAACATAAAGGTGGTAATCACACCTCAAGCTATTAGAGACATGTTGGCTCTAGTTTATGACCATGTGACCAGTTTCTATAACATGGCCAAGCTCCAAAGTGTCTGGGCTCAATGCAAGAACAAATTTTTGTTCCTCAGTAGGGATTTAAGGTAGATAGATTCATGCGGTTCGAGAACCCCAGGATTCCCATTCCCTTGAAGTCACTAATGGTGGATTCTCAAGATGCCTGATTCATGCTAACATTCATTTTTGGCCAAGATTCAGACATAAATTTCCATGATTGGTAGATGGTGGCCCTGTTCAAAATGAGGTCCGTGAAGAAAGAGAAGACGTATCGCTTCGACTTCACCGAAGTCATTTCAGAGTCTATTTACAAGTAGCTAGCCATGTTCCTAGTAAACTCCACCTTCAGGTATTCCTCATATTTTTTCCACCTCATTTTATATCATAATGCCCAATACCTCAACCAAGTACATGACTCTAATGCTATGGGATGCGGAGGTAGACCCCCAAAATATCATTCTAGTGTCCACTTAGACTCATGTACTATCTCGCTCGTTGGACATATATGAATTTTTTAACTCTTTTATGGAGCCCCTCCTACACGAATTTGACCTGAAGGGGTCAATAATAGAATGAATAGCTTTGTTCAGTCCATCCTCGTAGATCCCCTACACCCTTGTGATTATTTTTTTGGGGTAGGAAATTCTATGATTCGGCTGCATGGTTTTGAGATGAATCCTTTATGCTCCCGAGGGTCCTCACAACATGGGTGGTGGGTCTAGAGATAGCCAAGTAGTTGGTACTCCTGGATGTTGAATTTATCTTTGGTTGAAAAAAGAAGGCACTCTTTGACCTCCCCTTGAGAAAGGGAGGAATTAATGTGATTAAACACAAGGTGGAGCATATGCTCACACAAAATTTGGCTTCCTACAACTTTTCCCTAATTCAAGACTCATGGAGGTATGACTGGATGGGACGATGGCCTTGACTTTAGTTCGAAACAAATTTTTAGACTCCTGCAAGCACGATTCCAAGAAGTTTTTGAAGATAGGCGGTCCCCTCGGGCAGAGTCACTTGACATGTTCATCGAGCTCAATGACATTCTAATTCCAGAATGGGAGTCGTTCCACCCAGTCCAGTACATGTATGACCCCACCCTCATAATGACACGAGGACTTAGAGCGGCCTTGCATAATAAGGACTGGAGTACAAAAAATTGAAGCCTATTGGAAGTATAGGTAAGAGATTAGACAAACCACCCTCAATTTTGAGGGTGTATCCAGTGACGAACAATGGGAGGAGTTTTGGGATGCGGATCACGGGTCCAATGCAGAGAGTAAGCAAACAGTGACAATATCCAAGGAGCTTCCCACGAGAACTACTACAAAGTCCTTTGGGCCCTCTCAACAGTAATTTCTAGTACATCCCCAGCCCTCCACATCTCAGCAAGATCCTTTGGTTTAAAAACCCAATACGCAGCTCACAGTAGTTCCCCACGACAGGAGACACTGTGGAGGAATCGGTGTTGATCCCCCCACACAAAACATTAAAGACATTCGAGACCTTTGCACCTCCTCCCCCTCCCCCTCCTCTTGGGGATCCCTTTCAATCTCCTCCACCACCACCATTTTCCCCTTTAGGGGGTATCCCCTTATCGGTCACCCCATCTCAAGACACTCCCTCCACCCGGAGCCTCTCTTTTGCCTCAACCTCCCTCCACCATCCCAACTTTCTCCCCCCATGGTGGTGACAGGCCCTTCTTCGGCTCTGGTAACTTCACAACCTCAACCACCTATTACAATCCCATATGGTCTACCACCTAGGTTCCCATTTGCAAGTGGGGTCATCCCTTCTCCCTCAAAGTTTTTGAGTCAAGCTGAAATGGCCAAGGCAGCTCGAGATAGCAGAAGGGTGAAACAAAAGAAGAAGGAAATGTTGGTAGGAGTAACAAAGTAGATGCGGTCATTATATGACCATCAACAAAGCTCCTTGACCATCACACGGTTAGTTCCCAAGTATCCAAACCCGCAAAGAAAATGTAGCCCGATGACTATTCTATCGGTAATGTCGCGGTCAACCTTATAGAGTTTTGGCCTCAGGATAAGGTCAAACTAATGAATAAAATTTTGGTTGTATTCACAACAGACTACCTCAAGCTCAAAAACCAACTCAAAAAGGCACAATCTAGCCTCCACAGGGAAGAAGGCATCATGGCCAACCAACAAGCTGAGATTAAAGGCAAAGGAAAGGAGATCAAATAGCTCCATAAGGAGTTGAAGGAAGCACCAACACGAGAAGTCCTTATAGCTTCTCAAGCGGAAGCTAAGAATCTAGAAGCTAAACTTGCCACATCCGAAGCCTCAACCAATTTTCTCTCATATGAGAAAGGATCCCTCCAACAGAGGTTGATTCAAGAAAGGTAGAGGTGGCTACGCTCTAGGAAAAGTTACACATCATCGAAGTAGAGAAGGGTAGCCTCCAGACAAGGTTGAAATCATCTGAGGATGTGGTCAAGGACTTGACCCATAAATTGGGACAACAACCCCAGAAAGGGGGAATTGTAACATTGGTGTAGGAGCTATATGCCTCTTGTTGTGACTAAATTACCACCACAACAATGGATGTAGCCCCCAAAATTAGATTTATATCTGATGCACAAGGGTTATGCTCAAATGTGGAGACCGCAACCTCCACCGTGATCAGTGTTATATCCACCAAGGTCCCTGAATCACTATTGTTGATTCAAAAATTTATGATGCTTCCAACTCCGCCCTACAAGGGGTAGGAATCACAGACATGCAGATGATTTCTATAAAGATCAATGAGATCTTGAGATGTAACAAAGAATCCATCAAATTCTAGAATATCTTGACCTAAATCCAACAAGGGATCAAAGAGTGGAAGCAGAGTATCAATGAATTGGTTCAATTAGGCTTCCCCTCCCCCTTCCCCAATGACTCCACAGTCCTATCAAAGGACCAAATTCAATGCTCTTGATCGCCAAACGATAAGATAAGACTGTCTTTCAGTCTTTAAAAGAGAGCTCCAGCGTCACCGAGGTGGAAGCCATCCTGAACCCAATCGTGCAGTTGGAGTTTTGTTTGCACATAGTAATGCAGAGTCTCTAAACATTTTCTCACAAGGAGATAATCAAGTTGGATCAAGCTTTCCGGTGCCTTACATCGAAGAACCTACCATGTATAGGTGGAATGAATCGAGATATCGGACTACTTTGCAACATCTCTAAGTGGTATTTTGTAAGCCACATTTTGAATTTTGAGGTAGAGAGGATTGTTGGATCCTTCCATGACTAGCACGGAGTCCCTTGGTGAGTCACCAATAGCGTAGATTTCTTTTGTGTGAGACTCTTTTATCGGCCACTTTGTCTTTTTGCCCCATCCAGGATCAAATTTGAAGGGCTAGTCAAAATTTTATCTTGAAGGGCTCATTTTTAAGTAGCCCTTCCATGATGAAAAGCAATATAAAAATTTACACTTCATATGACAAGAGAAAATCTAGTCAACACGTCCTAAAAATTAAGATTTTTTTTTAATATGTGATTATATAAAAGCATAAAAACTTTGGTTCATAGTATTATGACTACAATAAAGTAAATGATGCATTACACATTAAGTTCAAACCCCTTTCAAATATCTCAAGTGTTTTCCATACTAAGAGAGATAATAATAGATATATTAGTTCATATCAAATGTGTTAAGAAGAGTAACTCCACCTAAAATGTAACATATTACATTTCCTTTGAATCACATATTCAAAGGGTATATGCATATTCACATTATTTATGGGAGGAGTCCCAAAAAAAGTTCAAAATAAAATCCCCTTGTAGGTATTGGAATTGTAGTAACCATCTACAAATACAATTTGACTTTAGTTAGAATGGAACAAACAAAAAATTATATACATAATTCAATTAGATTTATTTGTGTAAAAATAATAAAGAACGTGTTTCATATTCAAAGGGCTCATAAACTCACCAGCTATTTGTCTAGTGAAAGAGGCTTTCGAGCTTTCATATGCTTCCATGCATCATAGATAGAATTCCAATCTACCTCATTTAAAGCATGAGGTGCACAAAGAGAGAGAAACATCAACATATCCAATGTATTCAAAGATAGTCTAGATCTTTCATCATTCTTTATCCTGTTTAACTTTGAAAACCCCCTTTCACATATTGTTGTGCTTGCTGGAATAACAAGAATAGCTTGCCATAGTCGCATTAAAGATGGAAACCCTTCAAACCATTCAAGTTCACCCCCACATAGATCCCATGCTCCAAACATATGTTTTTGGATATGATTTATAAATAGTACAAACAAATTCATCCATCTCACCCAAACATTTAATAGTGTCCATAATAGGTGTATTCCCAATACTAAATTTCTCACATAAACATGTTAACCATATTTTTGTTTGTCGATCTCTATCATCCATTTCCTCATAATAATTACGAGGACTGAAAAACTTAGCAGCATTGAATATAGGTAAATCTGTGAACCTTGAATCTAGAGAATCAATCACCTTCACTATGAAATCTTTTCCCAATAAAATACAATCATCCAATGTCCCTGATCTTTGTGACTTAGGATTTCAAATCTTAATGTATGCACATGTATCATACCTGTTTCATCTACAAACTCAAGAGTTCCTCTTTGTGTTTTACTTAGAAAAGATGATATATGTATAGTACTGCCCCAAATATGCCTCTTTGAAATCTCCTACGAAGCATATCAACTGTAATATCTAAAGTAGTGCCAATGGAAGTAATGTCAACATGATCATCTTGGAATTTTTTGTTCAACTTATTTAACTCAAGTAAGCACATCTGCAAGTAAATGGATACAAAACTAACTTGAAATATTGTTGCCAAATCATACATTTTTTCTCTTCTAACTCCCATTCTTTCAACAAAGCAGGCATGACCTTTACAAGTCTTTCCATAACCTTTCCTCTAGAGAGCCACCTGATTTGATGGATTTGTAACACCTCCAACCTATTGATTTGAAATGAATCCATTAACTCTCTTAATGCTCCATGTCGTTTAGCAGATTTCCCAAGCCATGAATAAACTTTGTTTGTAAATTTATCAATAAATTGTAACTCTGGAAAATAAGAAGAAGCATCATTTGCTGCCAATGCTTCTCGGTGAGCTATGCAATGAATATCTAGTAAATGAGGAGCATTTGATGAAGCTTAGTAGATAAACCTTCATGAATACCCCTCATTGCAGAAGCCCCATCAGATCCAAATCCCACTAGCTTCATCAAGGATAATCCCATCTCTGCTAAAAGAGTAATCACAACATCATACATAGATTGAGATGTACCATCCTTTATTTGAAGGAGGTATATGAATTTTGTTACACATTGACCTCTCCCTTCATTAGTCAAATATGTAATATAAACTATCAAATGTTGGTCCATAGTTCGATCAGTGCTTTCATCAACTAAAATTGAATAAAATAGACTACAAACAATCTCATCTATTAAATTTTTCCAATATACCTCTTTAGCAGCTTGTAGAAACTCTTTTCTAGAAGTATATTTGTATATGTTGAGTATTCATCTGTTAGAGGCATGTGTGGAGTTCCCTTATACCTATTCAAATCACAAATTGGCTTATAGAGTTCTAAAGGCAAATCATGGGTGGCAACAAAATATATATTTTCAATCACTGATATGATTCTCTCCTTTTCAACATCTACCATGAGCTCTACATGTTTGGTTATTGGAATACTAGTTTGTTTAGATTCCCCTTCTAAACGTTGTGAAGAAAATTTATGAGGCTCTGATTCTGCATGGGTAATTAGACCACTGACTTGAAGGGTGGTACTTCCATCTTTAGCAAATGGAGTATCTCTCTTATATTTTACGCACCAAGAACACTTTATCCTTTCAATTCCATTGCAATCTTTTATAGCATAAGCCCATGGAAATCTGGTTTTCCATTTGGACTTGAATGTTCTTTTACGTTTCTTTGATACGTGTTCCTCTTCTAGAAGTTCTGCTCCATCTGATTCATGTTCTTCATGTGGATTAACAACAAAGTCTTCATTTTGGGAATGAATTTGTTGATGTGAATGTTGAGGGAAACCAAAAGAGACAAGTGATAATTGTTTTTTATCCTTCTTAGGATGACCAATAGAAGCCATTTTCTCACAATTATACCTATTCATAGAAATAATTATAAATAAATATCAAGAATATAAATTATACAATTTATAAAAATAATCCCAAGACAAGGAAGAAATATATTCTTGGAACATATATGACAATTGCAATTCCTTACAATGAGCATAACTACGAGCGCATAGTTCAATAAAAGAGACAACAATCATAATGAAATATTTTTATAAACAAATATCAATAGATATCTTATATTGTGATCCGTTATCTCTACTATTGTATAAGTTTTGATTCACTATCTTAAATTCTATAGCCATTACTTGTAACATTTTACCAACGTATGAATAAGTATATCTTATATTCAAAATTGTGGATGAAAAACATGATAATGTAAAGTTCTATTTCAGAGTCATTGATTATGAAAGAACATGTCTCATAATTTACAAGACTTTTTACTAGTGTTTATAATGATAGTAAAAATTACCCATAAGGTATCGTAAAAGGGTTATAAAGTTTCTCGTTTTATGATGTATATGTGTTAAAATTTTGTTTCAATATTTAAAAATGTGAAGAAAATGCTCATACAAAACAATTGTTGAATGTCATAATAGAAGTAAAAGTGATAAAAATATATCACTAGTGCATATGGGTAAAAATTTGGGTAAAAATTTACAACCAGATCAATAGTGTATATGGGTAAAAATTTACAAATGGCACATCCTACAAAACTGCGAACAAGCATTGGAAGGCAATATACAAGAAGACCTTACGCAATCAATAGTCTTGCACTTAAGAGATGTTAACTTGCAGTTTCATACCTTTATTGAGTTACTAAACTAATGAAACCAAAAATTTGAAATCGAAAACTTCACTTGATTATGTTTTTCTATGCGGACGATGGTCACTCATTGATAAGGCTTTCATTTATTCAACTTTGTCTGATTGGCGATCATGAGTATAAATCCTATTATGCTATGTTGGTAATCATGAGTATAAATCCTATTATGCTATGTACTGAATTTTATATTGGTCATGAAGTTTTTGTAAATCCTGATAAATTATTTTTAAAAATCTTACAAGTTTATATTTTGTTGAATGTTTATTTTCTTTTCGAATGAAGTGTTTTATCAGATTTTTCACCTTACCATTTTTAGATTTTTGGAAAATAAGGCCTAACATGATGATTCCCTTACAAACAACAGTCCAGATGGTTCTATAAAAAAAAACTAATGACCAATGTCTTGTGTGTAATGAAATGAAGTAGTAATAAGAGTTACAAACTAACTTTTGTCTTACATAAATTATCCACCACTACATCAAAACATTCCAGGATATGCTTTGGAATATTGAGTCAATTGATTTTAAGAAGGTAACCATATATAAAAAACAACCAAAGATAGTCACGATTGGGAAATCACTCTATAAGAGGAAGAGAATATTATTTTTACTTCATAATATATGTTGATGTTATTACATATTCATATAGAATATATCAAATACTTAGAAACCCAAGCTAATGTAGTATAGAGGATTAAAAATATAATAAAAAATAATAAGAATAATATATAAATATTCATACAAGTAACAAGGTACTAAATACAAGAGGGATCTTTCCAATTGATCATTCCATGATGGAAGTAAATAAAGTTTCTATTTAAAAAGTAGAAAAACAATCACTTTAATGAAATTTTAAAATATGAATCATGTTTCAGTAAAGGATATGTCACGGTTCACCAATGTAGTGTCTCAAGACAAGATAACAATTCAAGTTTTAGAGGGTTTTTAAGGAGGAATTTGGGAACAATATTTTCCTCACTTCTTTAAGATTCATTTTTGTTCATAAATATATGTATGCTTTTTTCTAACATGAGTTTACTTTACTCCTCTATTTGATCAAGAAGAAAAGTGTACCTTATTTTTATCTTAAAAGAGAAAAACATGGCCTATTTGATTGGTTAGATGAGCACCAACAAACAGAGGACGGGGAATGGAGTTTTGTTTTACCAATGCCATGCATCTTGCAATTTTAAGCATAAGGAGACTGCTAGTTTTATTTTCACATTTTCTAATTTTCATGCTTTTTAGAGATGTTGCATAAAGATGTCTCAAGTCACATCTACCTCTATCAATAGAGACACAATTATCAAGTTTTTAATGGTATATTATGCAATTTCGGTAGTTTCGTTTATATAGCTTATTGGTTTAGAATGGAGAGTTTTATACCTGTACTAGTTTAATACTACAAGAAATAAAATTTGTTCCTTGTTAATTGTTTTGAAGCGCTTGAGTTTATCACAAAACTAGAGTAGGCTGGAATATGCAATTTGATTAGTTTCACTTTCATTCATATAACTTCTTGGTTTAAATTAGAGGGTTTTATGCGTGTACAAGTACTTTAATACCACACAAAATAAAGCTTTATTCCTTGCATATTGATTTGAACTTTATGTGTTTATTTAAAAATATTTCAGGATGGAATATGAGAAAAGGTGGGACACTGAAGCTCCAATTCAAAAATTGCCATCCTCTCTAAGTTCATTGCATGAGGAGCTTAAAAGAGTGCAAAATCAGGAGGTTGTAGCCAAGTCAACAATGGAAGAAAATGATAAAAAAACTAGATGAACTGAGAAAGGAAGTTTATGGTACTTTCCACCTGTTATGTAAACTACTTTTAGCAACAAAAAATATAGATTTAGGTGTTTTCAGGAAGAATTTGGTAGCAATATTCTGTATATAAATGGCTAGAGTAAGTGTCTAATGATTGAATAAGCAATGAGTAGGAAGAGGAAGTTGAAATGAATAGTTTGAAGATGAATAACCAAGTGTAAATCAAAATATTTTTAAGGTTACGTGGAAGAATATCTTCCTTAATCCTATACATTTCAATTTATAATTAATCAAAAGAATTATTGCATGGTTACTCTCAGTATTATTATTTGGTAAAATTTATCTTTATATTGTTTATCTGATGTAATCCAAGTTAGCAGTAAGAGAATGCACATGCTTTTATACTTTAATTTGTAAATAATTCCTATGAATTCCTTTTTAAGAGTTCAATCTCTTCGACTAACTAATCATTTTAACATATCAATTTGATTCTTTCTCCAAGTGCTCGAATTAATGCACTAGTTGCAAACTTACATGGAATGAAAGAAAGGTAAGACATCTAACCTTAACTGTAGTTCCAACTTCCCTTCTTTCCCATGCCCTTTCCCCTCCTTTTCACGTCTGGACTCTGAAAAGCTCATTTGTAGTAGCTCGAGTTGTAGACTTTGTGAGATTTTGATTTGATTGTTTAAGAATTTTTACATATTTGCTATTAAATGGACTGCCACTGCCAATGGTTGAAAAATTAAAAGGAGTGGGAGTAAAATGCGGGAGTCAAGACATCTCACAAGTCACAGTCACACCATTACCATATTTAATAAAACTAACTACTAGGTAAGTGCTAACTACCAACTATCATGTTGTCTCTCTAATATCTATATGCCTGCAGATTCGCAGAATATTTCTTGCATTGACAGGCATTTTTTGACCCGGCCCTTCTTTTGACATTTTCATTCATAAACCGAACTTATAAAATGTCACTTAAATTTTATTTTTTGCCTTTTTTTTACAGGTATTTTTCAAGAAACACTTCTCTAATGGGTTTAAGCACACGGGAGGACAGGCTTAGACGGGTTCAATTTTCATCCCCTAGTTATTTTTGTTTTGTTTGTTTGAGCCCAAATTTGGCTAAGTATGGAGATGAATGTGGAATATATCCATGTGTCCCTTTGGTGCACTTGGGGCATAATGTAGAGAAAGAAATGTTCTCAAACTTGCACCGCACCACCCACATGTCTCAAGCTCAATAAAGTTACCCATACGGATTAAAAAGTCAAAAATATAGTAAAAATGCACAGGTCTCCAAGCTGTCACTCGAGTGTAATTTCAAATAAGGAGAGAAAAGGAACGTTCTCAAACAAGCACGTGACTGCACGTGTCACCTAGGTGCAAGTTTGGAGACAAATCCCCAAGAATGGCCCTTAGAACAAGTGTGTGACCTCCGCGTGGTAGGTAAAAATCAACACCAACCAAACAAGTGCAAGTTGGACAGATTAAAGGTGATCATAAATATCACAGCCAAGCAGTTGAGATCTTACCCAAAAATGAAATATTTCATAGGAAAATTGAGCGTTGGTGGTCAAAGATCTCGATTATGGACATTGAAGTGAGATCAAAGGGGGTCTATATAGGAATGTTCTGATCCAAAAGCAAAGAACAAAGAGAAAAAAATAGAAAGGAGAAAGAGACCAGAACTGCAAAAAAAAGGATTTTAGGCTTAGTTATTGTGTTTGCTAGCCTTAACAAGGCTCTATTGTAGAAGAAAGTTGTAATCTATGTCGTATCAGCCTTATGTATTATTTTCTCTATGAATAAAGGGCTCTTGTTCTGTGCATTTTAGCTCTCAATAGTTTGCATCCTTCATCCTTTATTGTTGGTATTTTTAGATAAATGTTGAATATCTATCGTGTTATATGCCCTTGGGTTTTCTATATGCATCTATCATCTACATATTATTATGTTTTACACCTTCTCAACCTTTGATAATTCAAGATACTTCTAAAATAGTAGACCATGCTAAACGCTCTTTGACTATTCTAAATAGTTTCTCGAATCTATCTCTGTGCCTTTTAAAATCAGTTTTGGCGTATCGCCTTAGTTAGTTTTGCATTTTGTTTTATTTTTCCTCTAACCCTTACCTCGCACCTAGAGAAGAGCCAAATTCTATAAAACCTAGAGGTTATCTTAGGGGGCACGTCCCACTTCCCTAAGGTATCCTATGACTTTGATGGTTCATCCGCAAAGATAATCATCATCACATATGTCACGAAGTTGGAAATGTCGCATGGTGAGTGTAAGGTCCATTTGATTGGTAAACCCTCAGCAGTCAAGTATGGACCGAGGAACTAAAGTGTGTCATAGGGTAGTGAGTGCAACACGTAGAAGACAATGTAAGGATAAAATCTAACCATATGATGAGTGGTATATGTAAGGATGTAATGTGTAGAATGTGTAGATATGATATGTGTAAAATGCAAATGCAATATGTGTAGGATGTGTAAAGTGTAATGTAGAGAATGGTACAAATGTATGTAGATAGACTAGTGATGTAGTATGTAATATGGTACAATGTTAGACTCACATATAATGAAAACTAGTATAATGTGTATGGTATGCGAGATGTATTCAACTAACATGATGTATGAGGTGAAGAGATGTAAATGACCAAATGTTGTAGAATGTATAATGCATAATGTGTGATGAAGTGTAATGTGTAATGCCTAAGGTGTATTGTGTGTCATTCAATGTAGTAATAATCCCTCAACATTCAAGTGTGAACTGAAGAACAAGACTAAGCTACGGTGTGTGGGGTTCAGTGTAGTACTAATCCCTCAACAGTCAAGTGTGAACTGAAGCACAAGAGTGTGTCATCGGGTAATGACGATGCTAAAATATGTAATGAGCATGCCTATGAATGATAATGGAAATATGAAAGAGATGTACTTATGTTAATATGAGGAGGGGGTTGTGTTAGATGTCAAGCCGCCCAAGTATGTAAGCGATGAAAGTCTAGTCAAAAGACACTAAGTGGATCTATGTAAGGAGTAGTTTCCTTAACAAAAGTGACGGGACGTTGAGGTGGTAATAATGCAAACAACTTGAATGGAGGGTTATTTTCTTTGACAAGATGATTAGAAAACAAAAGTGGAGTAGGATGGCTAGAAATATTGAATGGTGGCATCTTTGGTGGTACTTGTCTTTTCGAAGAAGGTGCATGAGAAATGGTGGCGTGATGCTCATTAAGTGGAGAAGAAGCAACATCATGTGATGGAACTATAGTATATGTCGACGAGTAGGATAATCATTATGCACATGTGAGTGATCATCAATATCAAGCATGTAATGAATAAGATAATTATCTAGAACTTTCTTAGAAATATTAGAAGGAGGCTCACTAGTAGCCGCATAACATGGCTGAGTAGGGGTGAACTAATTTCGATAGGTGGTTGACTTTGTTGACTTGGGGATACCATAGGTGATTTCTTAGGTGGATCGTGACTAATGAAGAAGGAGTAGCCTTAGGAGCCCATGTGGATACAACCTTTGGAGAGGATGATGTAACATGACGTTGGGAAGTAAATGAGATAAACCCTTGATGCTCAAGATTTGACTCTACGTTGTAAAGCATAACAAGCATTGTCAGTATGTCCATTGATTCGATGGTAATTGCAATATGGATGACCCTGAGACTTTGTTAGCCAATAAGGAGGATAGTAATGAGTAGGTGGTAAAGTGATCAATGGATGACTAAGGAGATGAGTAAGAATGTCATGTGGCATAGTGTTGTGCTCAAACATAAGAGGCTTGGGTAATGACATATCTTGAGGTTCAATCATATTACATGTATTAGACATAGATTGTATACAAGATGGAGAAGAAGCATAAACATGTGATTGAGAAGCATCCTTAAGCTGTTGGATTTCAGATCTAAGATATGTGATTGTGGATTCCATAGATTGCATAGAGTATGTATGCGATTGAGAAACATCTTTAAGATATTGTATTTTATATCTAAGAGATGTGATTGTGGATTTCATGACAATAAATTTTACATGTAAGGCCTGAATCAATTCTAAGATAGGTCGATTAGATGGAGGGTTGTCAAGATCAGGGTCGACAAAGAAACAATGAAGCATAGCACTTAATTTGTGTGGTGACATATTTTCATCAAAATACTTGGTGTCTAGGGATTTTTGGAAAATAGCCTGACAAGTGGGATATCTCTTAAGTAAATCAGATAAAGAAACTTGACCCATGATAGAAGAAGAATAAGGATCCTAAGTGTTAAAGGCATCGAGTTCACGTCGGGTTCACCAAAATTATTAACTAAAATTAGGATAAACTAATGTATGTTAAGATAGTTAATCTAATATAGGAGGACTTAAAATGTTGTAAAATATGATAAAATAGTATGGAATAACATTAAATAATTAATCTAAATGAAAATAAAACCATAAATATGTAAAGATGTAAAAGGAAAGGACTTAGTTGATTGTTGGAGACTGTCACAAGTTGTCACAGGTCTGATTTGTGGATTCAAGGGCAAGAATGATCACTCGAAGTCCCATAAAATCAGGTTTGGAAGATCTAAGGTGATTGAAGTGCCCTAGAAGGTACTAGGGCACCCGGGGCACCCTAGTATGTAAAATAGGTGCCTTGGTCTTTGTAAAAGCATATAATCTATTTCTTTCGTGGTTGTAAGATATCCAAAATATTCCATGTCCATGTCGCATTGAATCCGCTAAGTGCGCATGAATATAGCAAATAGTGTAGGATGAAGGAATGACTTGTAAAAGACAAAGAAGTATTAAAACCTTAAAATAAAAATGAAAAATGAATGGGTCGATGGCCTCAATCGCCATAACAGTGGGCTTACTAAACTGAGCATTGCACTATATTTTGGACCCAAATGTAGTTCTAGTGTATGTGTGTATGTCTCCCCTACATTCTCTTGTGTCATTCGTACTTTGTGAAGTAGCAAGCAATAATAACTATAGAAAATGTAATAACATGTGTGCATGGAATAGAATAGAATCCTTCCCCCTATGTTGTGTGTGTTGATACAGATCTCCTAGCCTTGATGCATGGCACTATGTGGATGAAATGATGCAATGGATGCAACTCTAGATGGAGTGATAGTATTATGTGACGCTAAGACCCTCATTATGGTCTCATAACTTTATATTTATAGGGTTATCTTGTTCTAATTTCATAATTAACCCGACATGGCCAACTAGGAAAAATATAAGGATGAAAAATGGATAGAAAGAGCCCAAAAAGAGGTGAGAAAGTGAAACAAGGATCGAGGTGCCCCAGGTGGGACCAGGGCACCCCAGGTTTAAGTTAAAATGATGGGACAATGATGAAATAGTTGGGCATGTATATGAAAATACGTTGGAATGAAGAAATAAGAGAAAAATAAGATGGCCAAAATATGGAATTAATTACTACTTTCTTCACTCAATAACCTTTTAAATAGTAGTGTGAAAACCAGGCTAAATAATGTCTAATGTGCATGATTTTGTGACTACAGGAATATGCATACCCATTCTGAATTTGCTCCTAAAACTAGTTTGGAGGTGTGCTTTGATAACATGAAGGTGGATTTTGGAAATATGGAGGTGGATTTGAATGGTATTGTTGTTGGAAACAAGGACTCCAGTGAGGAAATGAAGTCATGATTGCACAACTTCATGGAAAAGAGAAATGAAATGATCGAAAGGTGGTATGCTAATTGAGAAAATGGGTTTTTGGGCTAGTGGAGTCACCATATGTATTGATAATTGTCTCAAAAGATTTAATACCATCAAGAACACATCATTAGTTGTAAAGCTCTTCTTGTATGAAGTTGTTATCACAAAAAAGAACACCCTTAGGATTTTCACATGAAAATTCCCTACTTATTACTAACATAAGACTATCTCCTAGTTGTGGGACTTGCACCTAAAATAGACCTCTACGAAGGTTGGTTCATCTACCTAAATCTAGCGCTAAAACTACTCCTAAGCTAAAAATGCAACTATCTACTTCTAATCTAAGAATTCATAGGGACAAAGTAAAGAGAGAGTTAGTAGGATGCATAAAATGAAATCCTAAGATAAAATAGAGGTTATAGTACCAAAATAAATGGGGTGTACATTCTATGAAGGAGAAGGGATAAGGAGATTAAAAAGGTAGATGGAAAACCTACGTGCCACAAACCTAAAATTGCACTTTAACCCTCTATCCTCACATGAAATACAACCAAATGAACTTGTAAATGAGAAATACATGCACAATAATGAAAAATCAAGAATGGAGATGTAAGATTGCTAGTAAAACATAACTCATGCTTGAGAAAACACCACAGAACTATATTTTATTGCAATAAAGGTGTGCATGAGACCATTACATGTGAAGAATGGGAACAAGAACAAATTACCAAGTCCAAAAAGAGGTATGTCACTCACACAATTTGCTTAGGAAACCATTTTTACATGGTTCCTCCATATTTTAGAACATACCCCTCTAAAATGAAGGATTTTTACAATATATAGAGAATGGGAGAGAAAGGAAGGAGAGAGAGAGTAAAGGCATGACTCGAGCTCAACCACTAACCAAAACTCATTAATCCACCTACATAGCACATGGTCACCTCTGCTAGACCATTTCCACATGTCATTTGACCTACAGATGGAGAAGTACCATCCAAATATGCTAAAAATTCCCTTTGTCACCCAAAAATTATGTTTTTACATGTCAAAAATGCCCTTTCTCACCCCGAACCCCTGTTTACATAAATGAACCTCAAAACCCGACCAAAACTTAAAATTCTTGATCCTATAATGTGGCCAATGAGGAGCCATTTCCAATTCCATGTAGTTTTCTCAATTTGGTTATCCACATCAAAATTTATAAGATAAAAACATCCTCTATGTGTACTGCGACTTTTCTTATTTTTGTCCTTTAGTTCACAATTCAAATGTTTGGACATTTTCTAACGTTTTGTGGAACTTTTGGTATTTTAGAGAAGTTTTTAATGTTTGAAATATTTCTTCTTTGATTGGTGGATCTCCAACTTACTCGACCTTCACGGAAGACTAAGTCTTCATTGTACAACTTTAACAACTTGGGGAATTCTTTATTCCATGGACTTTGGAAAGTCCATGGTACACTAAACCTTAACAAATCTGTGGAACATTGTCATAGTGTTCTATGGATTTCTCACATGATCCCTCTCAAACTCAATCCTTTTCACTTCCTCTTGGTAAACTTCCTTCCGAAACTTTGCATCTTGGCATGAGGGGAGCAAAACCCATGTTTTACATTTTGGTTTAGGTAATGCAAACTCCACTTTCACCAAGTCCTCAATTTTTTCCCTTCAAGCTAACTCCTTTTCTCCACAAGTTAGGAGAACCCATGGAACTTTGTATTCTCGAAGTCTATAGAATATTGTAATAGTGTTATATGGTTTTTTTCCAAAATTTTCTCTAAGTCTGAAAAAATGAATTTTGCAAGTTACCAAAATGGCCCAATTGTCACCACCTAAGGAGATCAAACCATCTACCAATGAATGAATATAATGGATCATTCTTGGATCACCCTTGCTAAATCAAAATAAAGGGAGACATAAACATTTCATAGAAGCATGAAAAATATAGCATAATGTTGATTCTGAGAAAGCACAAAAATGGAAATTTCAGAGAAGCATAATAGGCACACCCATGAAATGAGGATAATGAATGCAAATGAGGCTTCTATTTACCTAATAAAATAAAAAATTCACACTTGGGACTAATGAGGGAGTTCAATTATTAATATGTCTATTACTCAACTTTTTAATTGAGTTTAAGTAGGACCATAAATGAAACATCCAATCTATAAGCTTATTCTCAAAAAGTAGGGAAAACATATTAGAAGCAATTGTAAATGGTTTTTGAGATTTATGCAACTTTTTTTTACTATGAGAAAAATAGAAACGTAGAGATTCTATCATAAAATAATTTCAAATGCCTCAACAATTTCTCCCAAAATGAAAACCATTGCGATGATGTTTGAACAATATTTACAATGGTACCATCCACTCTCAACATAATTCCCAATATCTAGACACTCAAATTTGGTAATCTATCCTTTGACAATGTTGATCTTGACATTGCACACTTACATGCATAAATACACCCTCCCACTCTTGCTTATCACACCCTAATATCCCTTCGGTCACTTTTTTTTAACTTTTCATAGCTTTATGTAAATAGTTTATGAGGTTTAATTGCACAAAACATACTTAGAAACATTTATCCCCAACTCCATGAAGTCAAAATAAAAATTTCTCTCGATGGTAAAACCGTCAACATTGGTTAGTTTGTCAAAATCTACAAGTCAAATCTAGTGTACGGTTTTAGATCAACACATTGTGAACTAAAACTTTCAATTACATTATCTTCATATGGACTAATGTTCCCTCTTGGTTGGCATTTCATGAAATAATAACCATTGGAATCCTATATAATCAAGTCAATCATACCTCATTTAGAGTCCTAGAACCTTTAAGATATCCTCATGTAAAAGCAAACACAAAAGGCACTCCAAGCTCCCAAAACTAAGAAAAACTCATGTACATCCTTTAGGAAAATACTCTTCATAGGTTTGAAGTATTCTACCACATCCAAGAGTCTCCATCTTCTCTCCACAAGAAATAAAAGTGACCCTTCCCAAGTATTTTAGCAAGTGTGAAACTCAAGCAAGGTATTGTCAAAGCATGTTTTGTCAAATTATGATTACATTATAGTAGATATCACATTTTAGGAGAACGGTGTGTGGTTTGGTCCCTCTTTATAGTAGTGGCGATGTAAGTGGTATACAGGGGTGCCCAAAACCCATCTAACTTTATTTTGTAGGAACTTCATCTTGCATTATGAGGTTTTAAGCATTTGATAAGAGTTATAGAGCCATTCCAAAGGAGGATGAAGAAGAATCACACACAACAACAGTAATTTCTAAGAAAGTGAAGCACACAAGAAGTTACAAAGCCAAAATTAAAGCACTCAAGATCATACAGAATGGGCAGGATCGCACGGATGCTTTGGACCTAAATATACGCTTTTAGGTGTCAGCCTCATAAATGAATATTTTCCAGTCTCAAAACATCTTATTCTTATACCCAGACCACTCAAAATCTCCCAGATCCTTAGAGGAAAAGATAAGTGCAATCTCTCCTTTGTGTTTTTATAGTTCATAGATCAATAGTCACTTTGTGAAGCATTATTTTGATTTGGGAAATTAATAATGGAAGTGAAATAACTCAAAATAGCCTCATGTTCAGCAGTGTTTTATCATTTTTATGTAAGTTAATTAGAAACATGCTAATTCTTAAAAGTAAGTGAAATAGAAAATTCACAAAAAAGTGAAATCATTTGGTGAACGTGACCCTCTCTAATTGAACATTGTAGTCCTAACCCTAGTTTCCTTAGGGTTTTATTTTCTAATTTCTTAGTTATACTACGATTGATAGGGTTTTCATGGTCCCATTATTTATTTTTATGATTATCTTAAGGATGAGTGTACCCATCAATTATAATTTGACAATGTTCTCTAACATATTCCGATCAACCCTAACACTAATATTTCTTACCCGCTCTAATTTTTGTTAATCTCAACTTCACATAAGATCTTATTACTAATGATCTAGAAATTATACCTAACATTGTGTATACACACACCACATTCATCTCATAATTACGGTTTTGATGATGATCTTAGTAACAAATATACATGCAGACTTCTATATTTAGCTATAATTTAACAAATAAACACTTTTATATTTAAACTTGTTTATTAACACATACATGGCCAATGTGGGACTAACCTTTTTTTGGCAGCAAAAAAATTATTGGACAAAAATACAACAATTTAAGGGACCAAAGTACCTCATTTTGATAGGAGGTTCCCTTATTTAAAAAAAAACAAATAATTACATATTTATAATATTTAATCTTGAGGTTACTAAGTTTTTGGCTTCCATTTGTTGGATTTTCAAGGAAAGAAATAAGAGAAAGAGAAAGAGATAACTTTGACAAGGATGTAGAAGAGAAAAAATTTGTAGAAGGGGATGAAACCCTCAAGATTGGGAAAACAGGTCTGGTTTGTTCATCCATTCCATCTCCATATGATGAAGTAGCTAAGATGGTGGTCAAATACATAACCTTGGAGGGCCACTTCTCTACTTTTCCTCTCCATCATCTAGTTTTATTGAACCACTTTTGTCGTACCCCAAGGTTAGCCTCTCTTATTACATCCTCCATTCTCTAGAAAAATCTATTCTTGATGTACAAGCTCACCATAGAGGCCTTCCTCTCCACCAATGGGTCATTTTTCTCCTGCACCAATATTTTCATGATGTGGTTTCTAATATCCCCTCTTACCCTAATGCCCCTCCTCCACTACAGCACCAAAAATTCAAGACTAAGAACCCAAGTTTCCATCTTACCTCTCTAACCCCTCCTACGGCCCAAAGGGTGCTACAAAGTGGTGAGAAGGGTAAATATTTGGTAGTTTAAAGCCTTCTTAACATTATCCAATCTATCCAGGAATCCCAAGCTAGCAATGATTTGAGGGCACAACTTAAGTTGCAGGCTGATGCAATAAAGGGCCTTGGAGAGGATGTGGAATTTCTTCTCAATGAGGGTTGCAAAGAAGACACTGACCCGCTTCTTACTCTAAATTGGTGGATAAAGTTGAGGATCTTGCCAAGAAGTAGCAGGCCATGGAGGGAAAAATGTAACAAATTGTCAACAAGCAGATTGACCAGTTCTCTATGCATAAGGCTTTTTTGACTTCATTTAGATATAAATTAAACAAATTTGTGACATCAGTGGCATTTCTAAAGATATCTGGAAGGAAGGCAAGGCTAAGAAGAGGGATATTTCTTTGAGAAGCCAAGACCCTACACAACAAATAGCTATCAACCTTTTCAGGGCTATGGAGGATGCTCAAAAGGTCTTCCACAAATTCCTCAAGTAACTATCTCACAACCCCTATTTTTTTGGCTTCTTCTTATCTCAGTGTTGTTTTTCTACGGTTGTACAAGTTTTGTAATGTTTTTTTTTTTTTGGTTTTGTTTTGGCTCTATGTTGGTAGTATGTCCCTGCCTTTGTCTTTACTATATTATCTAGCTTTCTTAGGCTTTTGTATCTGGGGTGTGGTCCCCACTGGTCAAAAACCACTACTCTTTCTATGTCTATTTTGTCTATTGATCCCTTTTGTACCTCGGGGTATGGTCCCCTTTAAAACCATTTATCAATAATTTTTAAAAAGAAGAGAAAGAGAACATAAAAGAAGAAGAAAAATTTGTGAATGAGAATGTGATATCACTTTCATAATAACACAATTCAAATTTCAAATTACTGGTGCATATCTTGAGATCAAAAACAACATTTCATTGAATGAAAACACATCTCACAAATCACTCCAATTCATACGATCAAAACATACATTGACACAAAGTTCATAGTATCCTCAAGAAGGCATGAAATCAATGTTTCATTGATATTTTGTCAAGACATGTACAATAGATAGAAAATAGAAGGAAGAAGAGAAAGGAGGAAGAAATTTCTCTTCAATATCTTAATTTTATAATTTCTAACCTACATAACCAAAAATACAACCTCGTAAAATGAAAAAGACCACCTATATATATGTTTTGGCATTTAACTAACTTGTAATTGTTTCCCATAAAAAGAGGTAATTGAATTTTTAATATATTACTTAGTCATAGAGTCACTTAAGATTTACCAAAAAAATAACTTTTACCAATGCAAAAATAGAAATGTCATGTTAATTGACGGAAAACATAAATGAAATACTTTAGGGAGAAGAACTAGTTGTTGAAGAAATTCATTGAGTGATCTACTTTGGCACCTTGATATTCAACACATATTATTGAAATCGTATTATGACATCCGATACATTATGCTCATGTGAGACAATAGTATTATCCGAACATTGACCCAAGATTTTTTTCTTCCAATATCTTCTTAACTTGTCCAAACAAGTTATGAAGTTCTTTGTCACACTGTGCAGACATTTTATTACAAATTTTAGCAATCAAATTCGTTGAATCAACGCTAATGTGTCATAAATGAAAGAGTTAATCTTTCGTAGTTCTCATGAACTAGTCCTTAAGCTCATCAATCAGCCTCAAATTGGAATTACTCTCATCAAGCAATTGACAATACATATCATGAAAATCAATGTTGATTTCTAATTTTCAACATATCATTTCTATACAAATGAAGAGTGTAGACACCCTAAAATATCACATTACATATTCTAAACCTTTGAAATCATCCTATAATTACTTCACAGTACATTACGACCATTTTCAAACATTTTTAATATATATTTTTATTTAACGACATTTTATGGTATCATCTAGAATAATCTTCTATCATTCCTGCAATTCTCCTAATTACTTCTATCATTCACACATGATCTTAAATTATTAAATATTTGTGTTATGGACCCTATTACATTCATATCTCATTCCTAGGATAAATCAATTAATCGTATCACTTTTATTAAATTTTATTAGCCAATTTCATATTAAAATTATTAAATATATTTTTCATGTACCCATCTCCACCTCACCTCTTACTCACTTTCACTTCACTAGCCAACATCTCAAGTTAACTAGAGAAAAAAACCATTAAATATATGCAAGAGAACAAATTTAGATTAAATCAAATCATGCATTTGAGTTAACTAAACATATTTCCAAAAAGCATGCCATTCTAAAATTAAAGAAAATATATCCAAAAGATAAAACTTGTATCACTTTTTGGGTGAATAAAACAAAAGACATGAAATTAATATTTAATTCTAAATATACATAAGTATGTGAAACCTTTGTTAACTCAAAATAGCTCATTCATGCAAGCTCGAATCAATGGTTCAAATCCTCAAATAGACTGGAAACTTGGTTAGACAATTCAATTATACTTTAGTTAACTTTGGTTAATTAAAATTCATAAAATAGCTTAATATCATCAAAAATGGTTGTAATGTATTATGAAGTAATTACGTGATGATTTGGGAGGTTTAGAATACATAATATGATATTTTAGGATGTTTATATTTTCCCCTTTAAAGTACATTATTATGGAATAATAGTGATTTAAAGATAGTAAACGCATGTAGATCAGTGAACAAATGATATAGAAGTGTGAAGGACTATCTCGATGTGCCTAAGTGAAACATTTGGATGCCCCAACGAGTAGGATTATGCTAAGGAAATGTCCACTCAAGTGGGTGGGTGACATAAAAAAGTGATGGAATGTCACACTGACAGAGAGGAAAAAAGAGCCATTGATAATTATAGGAAGAAAGGGCTTAGAAAGTTAGTTATGAGTTCTCAAAGCAAAAATATTGAGAAAGTAGGGTTAAGAAGAAGGGTTAAATAGAAGGGCAAGAGGGTAGAAAAAATCATTGGTCATTGTTGTTTATTAGATCTTAGTATCCCTCTAAGAGATTTTTGAGCTCGGATTGTGAGAGAGATGGCTGCAAAGTGGAAGGGTAAAGGACTCGGAAAAAATGAACAAGGTCGTTTTGATCCCATCTTGTACACATAAAATCTCTATCTCCATGGCCCAACTTTCAAAATATTTGAGATGATGCCTCTAATATTTGATGTATCGACTAATAGTGAGGATATTAACTCATACATTAAGACAAGTTCCACACATAGCCTCTTTAATGACTTATCTGACACTATTTTATCCAAATACCTTTCCATCCATACCGTTGACTTCATCTTAGTACATTCTCATCTCATAAGTCATGATCAACAAAATCACACATATACGGATCTCTTTCAAAGCGATAAAGCCATCAAAGCATTCCTCGGGACTCGAGACCTTATACCCCTTGTCGATCATAAGAAGGGATTCGATATCAACCTAAATGAGTATGCTTAATTTGGTGAAGAACTTGAGTACCTAAGTCCATAAAACATGAAAAAATTAAAAACACGATTTATCATAGTGAAAACCTCTTTGAGGCACTATCCGAAAAGAAAAAAGTAAAAAAGATTAAAATTATAAAAAGTAAAAGGATGTAACTCCTAGTGAAAAAAATTTGAGGCACTAGCTAGAGGGGAATCTTCTTTAAATCAAATAGAGGATCTACATGAACCTAGAACATATTTTCAAGAAAACGATACATTGAAAATGCAATTAGAGGACACCATCAAGCATCAACATTAGTACAAGTGATCATGTTAAGCTCTTACAACTTGGTGTTTGAGCCTAATAGAATAAAAAATAGAAGCATTTACATTACTACTTGTTGAATTCCAAGATTTCTTTGTAAGGTCATATAAGGATATGTTAGGATTGGATCCTTCCCTTTTGGTTCTACTGAGAGCCAAACCATTCAAACAAAAAATGATAAAAATGCATCCCAGAGTTACGTTACTTGTCAAAGAAAAACTTCATAAAATATTATAAGCAAGTTTCATCAAACCAATTGACTCTTCAGAGTGGATATTAAACATTGTATTAGTCAATAAGAATACCCCAAGTATTAGAATCTATACAGACTTTCATGATATAAACAAAGCATGTCAAAAATATGATTTATTGTTACCAAATATTGACATGATCATCGATTCTATGGCAGGCCATGAGATGTTCTCCTTAATGGAAATTTTTTTATGGTTATAATCAAATCCAAATTTCTAAAGAGGATCAATCGAAGATAGCATTCACTACACCATGGGGCATGTTCTATTGCAAGGTCATTCCTCTTGTCCTTAAAAATGCAAGAGCCACTTATCAAAGAGCTATGGCGGTCATCTTCCATGACATGATACATGACATTATGGAAGACTATGTAGATGATATCCTAGAAAAATCAAAACAAGAGTTGATCATCCAACAATCTTAAGGCACATTTTTGAAAGGTTGTGTGAATACAAGGTTATACTGAATCTAAATAAGTGTGTGTTTAGTGTGACTTTGGGAAAACTCTTGGATTTCATTGTCCCATGATGAGGTATTAAAGTTGACCCCACAAAAGTCAAGGCTATCATGGAAATGCATCCTCTATAAAACCTTAAACAATTGTCATGTTGTAGTCTAGGTTCAACAAAACTTTTTTGGGTGTGCTATAAAATCACCCAAGGAAAGCCTAAGTGCTCACTTGAAGCACACACAACTCTACCAAGTCCCTCCTTGTTTCGACTTCCAAGATGTATTTCATGCATTCATGGCTAACATAACATGCAAATATAACTTATGAAGAACATGAATTACTATAACATGCATAGATACAATTGATCATCAACCAAAAGGAGCTTTATATTCATTATACTCATGATGCATTACACAAATTACATAAACCAACAACATGGCTTCTTAGACAATTATCTACAACTCATGGTCATGGCGGGACTCATACACGATCTAACCTCTATTTTACCTTTATTGAGACTAACTCATTACATGGATATATATACATGTATATAGGGTGGGAACATGTCCTTCACCTCTTAGTCCAAAAATAGACCACTCATATATATAGATTGCATGAATTTCCAACTTGCACTTCCTATATTTATATGCCTAGCTTATGGCTCTCCATAAGCGGCCTACTTCCTTCTAGAAGAGATATTCATGTTTGTGCACTACAATTATATTTTTCATGTTATACTTAGCTCTACATGTTCTTTATCTTACTTTGGTCATGTTTTATCCATGTTTTAGTCTATTTTTAGCTTTCCTTGACAATCACATCAACCCATGTTTTTCCTATTTTTATCCTTCCTTGGAAATCTGACTAACTCCTGACTTAGTTGTTTCTACGTGCAACCCTTCGTGTGTGCTTCTTCATACTCCCATGTGCACTTATGTGCACTACTTTAACCCTTGTAAATACTTTGATCATGCTTGGTGTGCACCCTTGTGCGCATCCTTCATCCTCACATGTCTCATACTTAGACATTTTCTTGGCCCAACATTACCCCACACTAGGTATATTGTCCATATTTGACAATCAATGATTAAAATAACAAAGAATCTAATTCTAAAAGAATGTGCCAATACCCCCAAAGAATTTTGAATGAAGAATATATGAATAAAATAATCTATATAAAGAATATATGCCCTCACGTGGCAAAAAAATAGGCTCATGGTTTTGCAGGAGTTCCTAGAATTTTGTGTTAGTGGTTGTTTCAATCCTTTCCACTCTTCAAGTGCCGTATCGACCTTCCGGCGGTGATTCTACAATGTTTGGTATACTCTATAGGATCAGTCCACTAGCCTTCTCATGTAATTCCTTCAAAACAATGTTCCATTCGAAACCAATTCTTCCGGATATCTACTCCTTTTCTCACCATGGCTTTAACTTGCCCAATATTTCCTTTATCTTGTTGCATGTAGATTTTATAGTTTTACTTATTTCCTTTACCTCTTGCGAAAAAAATTGTGTGCGTCACCTTGTCACATGTATATAGGTAGGCCTTGGGGTATCTCTTTTGTGTATTTTCTCTCTCGAGGCACGCATCGATAATTGAGGTATCCTCAAATCTAGTGAATATTTTCTGGCCTTTCGTGAAGCTCCTTTACTTCCATGCCAATTTTTCATACTATTTTATTCTTTTATTAATCTTCTCTTGATTCTCCATCACCGAGTTCCTCGTTGTTTTCTCACGTTCTCTATTGGCCCTTATTAGTAATAGGTTGACCAACTCTTCCAAGTTGTTAATTAGCCTTCCTTTATCAAGCATGGCCTCTACAATTACTTCAACACATGAATGCATGATGTTGGTTATCAATTCGCTTTCCTTATTATTCACATCGGCCAACCTATTTTTTGCTTTATTCAATTCTAGGGAAAACTTCTTATTATTTTTTCTTACATCCTCAAAATTTTCCTGTGTGTCGAATAGTGTAGATCCTTTATTTATATTTTGGTGTGCAACTTCATTTGTTATTTTTATTAAGGCATTGCTTTCCTGCGCGCTCGTTAGTTGTGTAGAAACCAAAATTGGAAGAGACTTCAACGGGTCTTTTCTCCCTTTTATCTCATCCATGGCCTCTTTGTTCATCTCAAACTCTGGCTCCTCCATGTTATTTTTCATCGGAATGGATAACATATTTTGTGTCTTGACATGATCTTCTAATCTATCGATCATGTCCCAAAAGTATAATTCCTTAACATGCACGAAGATTTGAAATTTGGCATTGATGACTTTGGATGTGTCATCTATATATCCCATGTGAGGGTGAGGAGGTGCACGTCCCCCTGTTCTTGTTAAGGATCCAGGTCTTGGTCTCAACACACTTCTCACGTGATGTATCTTGCATTATCAAAGTACGCGGCACCGTTCTTCTCTCCCATGCCTTGGTCACTTTCCTTTTGCTCCTCTCATTCCTACTCTTTCTCTTCTTTATCATGCCCATAATGTGCGAGAACTTTTTCTTCCACAATATGAATAAAATGAGGGCTCCTTTCTTCAAAGTCCTCCCCAATCCTTTGGTTTTCTTCATCCTTCCCTTCTTCGGACTACGTGCACATGAAGTCTCAATTGGGCTTGATGGGGGTGTTCTAGGAGGGTCACACGTTGAAGTTTCTTCTTGTTCTTCTCACCTCCTCTTTCTTCTTCTATGCTCTAACAAATACTCTATCTCATCTTCTTATTATTATTCCCCCTTTAGAGTTGCCTCTCACTTCTTCTTTAGTGCCCTTGTTTCCATTCTCTATGATGGTGGTGGTGTAAGAGTTGTACCACACGTGTTAACCACCTTACCTTCCTTTAACTTTGGCCGCAAGTAAATGTATACTCTGCAAGCTTCCTTGTCTTATGCCAAAGTTATAATGGGACTCAATTTCATTCCATATGACTCCATTGTTTCCACATAAGGATGCTTAGCCACAAGCCATAGGTCTTGAACAGAGTGTGGTACTCAACATTTACCTTGTCAACATTGAATTTCAAAGGTTGTGTGCCCTTGATTTTATTAACTACACTCCTGAAATATCTTGGTGTGAACGCAAAAGGAAGTTTGCACTAAGGCCCCATCTCTCCACTCAACGGAAAAAAAATTTTGTAAGGTAAAAGTGTTGCATAACATCAAAGTTTGTTTGTCCCTCCATCTCTATAGGAAACTCCTAGGTGTGTGTCATTCATTATCAAAGGTATCATGCATATTCTTGTACCGTGTTTAGGAATGCCTTGTATATATTTGAGATTGCACCATCACATGTGTACTTAGTGAATATCTTTGTTGGTGACCTCTTCTCGACAGGATGATCCCATTCTCTCCCTGTCGACCCATCAAAACTCTAATCTCCTAAAATACTATGAACAACAAGATCGATCCCGTGTTATTTTCTCTCCCCTCTCATGTTCGGTATTTTCTTCCTCCACAATGTTCTCTACGATATAAAATACAATGTTGTATATTGTCTCTTGCGACATCTTATGAGCGATGTGAAGGAACTTCTTGTTCACTTCAGTCCACCTCTCGAAAGCTCCCAACTAACAAAATTCCAAGCGCGTGGCCACTCTGGTACCAAGGTCAGTGATGTTGGTAACATTGAAAGTGTGGCTTCAGTGTAACTTGGTGCTTGTTTATTCCACCGCCATCTCGTCACACATCTCTAACAAGATATATTCTCCTCTATCCCGCAACCCTGTCACCTTCCCAATCGGTTGTGTGGTGATGTGCATCCTTCGACCTGCAAAGTAGAATTAATCCTCATGAACGTGAGACATCAACCATTGAAACAATCACAAAATTTTTTGAAAAATGAAAATTCATATACTGCAACATTCAACCACTTTCCAAAGTTTTGTGCACCCATTCATCCAACACCATCGGCCTTCGGTGGTGTGCGACCTATCTCTACCAATGTATCTTCCCTTATGCCACTTTCATGGCCTGTTGTGTGGTGGTTGTACTCTCTAATCTCGTATCTCCAAAATGTTTATGCCTAGGTCTTCCCAACAATCACCTCTTATGGGTATTGCATCTCCAAGAACCAATCATCCGGTACATCCTACATGGTTTTCTTGCCCTTTTTTTCCTTCTTTGTTGGTTTCATTTCTTAACTTGAACTAAAGTGTTGCAAATCACAAAATTTTCATTAAATCACATACCCAAACCCTTTGTTTCTTAGTCTCAACTATTCACAATTATCATGGTGCTCATCTTGACTCCTCGTGCGTTAGCTCTGCAACTTCCTTCGACCGCTAACGCTGCAACCCTAACTTACAATTCCTTCATTCTTCTCCAACTTAGCACCCAATTTCACCTTTTTATTCAACTCTACTACTTGGATTCCTTCTCTTCCAAGTATAAGGAGATCATGTCTATTATCTCCTCTTTTGAAATTTCAAAAACACCCTCTTCATTTCGAGTGCTTCTCTGGCTTCAAATTCATAGACGTGATGCAAAGATGCAACGCTTTCTTCATCTTTCTATGTGATATGTGCGCACACATTTATACCACCATTAGTATGCATATTTGTGTACTCAAATGTTATATGCCTAACAACTCCAAAATTGAAACATGTGCATATGAATCGATGTCCATGACCTCAAACTCGTCCTCTAAAATTCCCTTTACCTCTTTATGCACTATCAGTGCAATATGATGTGTTCCACTCACCTTGAGTAGAATTTCATCTACCATTATTGTTGTCACCAAATCACTGCACCCTCCAAATGGACAGAATGTGAACAGGATGTTTGGTGTGATTGGGAAACATGGGATCACCTCTCAAGTTGTGGTACTTGGGCTCGAGGTGAACCTCCGAAGAAGGTCGGATTCCTCTTCCTAAACTAAGTGTTATACTACTCCTAGTGCAATAAAGTGATTATCTAGACCTATGCTAACATTTTCATGGGTTTTAGGGAAAGAAATTTTTAAAAATGAAACTATACTAGGGATGGTGATGCACCAAATAAAGGGTGTTTCCAAAATCAGGAAGGGTTAATTTGAAGAGGGTGTGTGCACCACAAGTCAACTTCACCTACTACAACTTAGAGAGGTACAAAATACCACAGACTAGGAAGCATGTGTTTCCTTTGTTAAACTCAATTAGACAAAATAATCTATTAGTCTTCCAATGAAGAAGGATGAACTTGAGAAGGGTGAATAATCACCACAACTCAATTGCATGCAATACTCCACCACTTGATAAGCACAGTAACTCCAAGAACCTGCAATAGAAATGTGAACTTACACAGTGTACCTGCAAGCATGAGAAAAGGCACAAATAAGTATAGAAGGATGAAAGGACCAAGATTAGTCACAAAACACACACTTTTATTACTTCAACAACGTGCACAATGCATCATACATTCATAAGAGGAAATGGTTTCCATTACAATCTTGGAAAAAGGCTTGAAATTTCCCTTAACATACAAGGACACCAAGTAGAAGAGAAAGGACTCTTGAAAATATTGCACTTGTCTTAGATATCTAATTTGTCCAACCTGTCTGACCCATTGGAATGAGCTTCCAACTTACATTTATAGAAGAAGTTGTGAGAGAGGAGAGATGAAGTCATAAATTCCCTTCCTAAATTGAAGGTACATGATGTATTTATTACAGTTGGTTGAACTACTTGAGAAGGTTCCATCATGTGTCATTAATCTCTTATTGACCTAATCTTCTCAAGTAATTAAAAGAATATTTAAATAAAATATTTTAATAATAATAATAAATATTATTAATAAAAATATTAATCTATTAAACTTATGGTGGGCCCCTTTTGAATTGGTTTCCTTCAAGAGGATTGATTTGCAAAAATGGACCAACTCGGTGGTTAGCTCGCCTACCAACCCACCAAGTTGGTCACAAGATCCTCCGTCCTTCACCGCAAACAAGTGAGCTTCTATCGCTGTGATCACTACTCTTCAACGATCTCACCACCAATTTGAACTCCTACGCCGCGACCAATTTAGGTTCCCTGAATTGGAGCCCCTTTGCATCGACGCATCAACCACCACAACTCACTCTGAGTTGATCTCTCAAGTGAGTCACCTGAACACAACCTCAATGCATCGAGATCACAGTTAGACCTCCCAAGATCCATCCCTGATATCATTATCTTGGAAACCAAATTCCTTGTCGTCATTATAACTTACCCATATCTACCATGATCGAGCCCTTTGTCTCTGAGCCTTCAGCATGAGCTATTTCATCGACCGAGTGACTCGATCAATGTTTCTCGGTCGAGCTCTTGACTCCAAAATGTTGACCCCAAAACTTTCTCTATATGATCTCACCATGGAGCTCTGTACGACTGTAGCTTCCCATCCATCCTTTATGAGCTAATGCCTTACAAGCTCGATTGATATCATGTGTCCATGACTCCTCAATGAGCCGATCTATGAGATCGACTCCTTCATCCTTACTCGAACAAACTTCTCTATGTCACATTCCTGCATTGCTCAGATTGATTACAATGTTGGGCCCTTGCTCCAATAACCAACTCCTTGCAATGACTCATTCGACTGAGCTCGAAACTCTCTTCCTTTCACGTGCATGGAACCATCATGAGCTTGTATTCAACTCGGGACAACATCGGCGCATTCACATGAGCTCAAACTCCTTGCATCGAATGGTTTACATGGTTCCAACTCGATCAACAAGTTGTCTCAAAGCTGTCTTCCCATGACACATCTTTCTTTTACCTATGTGCACCGAGTTAGAATTCCATTGCATCTCATGCACCAAGCTCCTCTAAAGTCATGTAATGCATAATGAACCCAAGTGATTAGAGAACCATCATAAACTTGGTGTGCATGCATGTGTTCATGAAGTAGCTCACTTTTGTGTGTCAAGCTTCGGATCAAGAATGACTCTTCGTGCTAACTCTGTAATTCCAAGCTCAAATTGGATGAACACTTCCCCGGCCTCGATCGACAAAATTCAACCCGAGATCACTTCTCATTCATTTTTCTACGAGCTTGTCCCACCTTAGGTAATGAATTTCATATCCATTGCTATGTCAAGTGAGCTCCAACTCTCTTATGTAATGTAAAGCTCCTATCATCATCAAGCTAGCTTGCATATTGAGCTCCATACTGCAATGATCTCAAATGCTGAATTGATCCACCATCATCGTCGAGCTCTCCACATCATCACCTCATGTTGAACCCACCCTAACCCACCTATTCCTTGGTGAGCTCTCCTGGCCATGTGCATTGACTTTCATGATTTCAGCATTGAGTTACTCCATGAATTCCTCATCTCTGAATCAAAGTTAAAGGTTGATTCATCACCAAGCTCAAAACACCCTTACTCGTCCGATGAGTTCCACCTTCATATTGATCCCTTTCCTAAAATTAGTCTCCCACCGCATGAGCCTCGTAATGCATAGCTCGAGAGGTGATTTCTTCATGCATTCGCGAGAGATCAGTTCAATCTCCTCAAAGCCACGAGATCATCATCGCATGCAACCGAGCCTGCGCCTGCGCCCGGACCGAGCTCTAAAATCGATTGGCGCGACCACCCTCAATTCCATCGCTAAGCCTATTCACTTGGCTCAAGCTCTATGATTCACCAAAAATTATCTCTCCACATGATGTATTCTGCATGAGAAATGAGTTCTTGTCTGTGAGCCCTCTAATTGTATTGTAGCCTTGTGTTCTCAGCTTCTAATGACCCAGCTAATGGTTTGGTGTTTGACCCACTCAACACTCGTCTTTCTAGAATGGTCTCTCATGTTCTCTATCCTATCTGCCGAGTTATTTGGGGTCACCACTTGACTCAGAAAAAGACTCATCCCTTACATCATTTCTTACCTGAGCTTTGACTCCTCGTCATGGGAAATTAGGCATCGGTTTTCCAATATTGCGAAATCTTCTTATTGTTCTTCCAAACTCGACACGACATTTACAACATGTAAGTCCCAAAGGGAAATATGGAATTTCGAGGCAATTTTTCCATTTGAACAATTTTTCCCTATGGTTACCTTTCCCTAAAAGTCTCCAATCAATGATTAAAACGTGGAATCTAAGTAGCAATTGGCCAACTCTGCTGAGGCAATAGACCAAGAATTCCCTGAAAAATCCCTAACTCATGACTTGATGGTGTTCCACTGAGTAGCTCACTGTAATTCCATCAGGGTGAGCTAACCACTACCACTCTCCTAATTCATACCATTTACGGACCAATGCGAGTTTTATTATTATGCCTCGGCTCGATGCACTTCTTGAATTTTGACTCGACCTGAGCACCTAGACCGGATCGTCATTTCCCATGTCTCATGCATTGGCTTGTAGGACATTCATTGAACAAGATCTAACTCAATCTATGAGTTCGGTATGTTTTGTTATTGTGTCGGTTTGAGCTCCCCAAACCCGAACTTGTTCCCTGGATAGCTTGATTTTGCGAGCTATGGGCCCATCTCGCAAACCTTGAGCCGCTTGATGTCATTTTTTTACAATTCACTCTAGGTCAACTGAGCTCGCCTTATATGTCATAATGTCTTAACTATTATAACTCGATATTGAGCTTGAATCCTTGAACTAAGCTCCCCATATTGACTTAATGTCTTCCTGACCTGGCCAACCCGCCGAGTAGCTCGGTGAGCTACTTGGTGAGCTAAAAAAATATTTTATGGCCCTTGGACTATTTTGTAACCTCTTTCCATTTTTGGAAAAATTTCGTATTTTCTTGACTCGACCGACTCCTTTCAATGTTGAGCTCAGTCGACCCATCGATTTGAGTTCCAATGATAAACGACCGAGTTCTCAACCAAGCTAACACCAAGTTGTCGAGTTGAGCTTAATTTGACCTTGTTCAATGGTAAGTGATCTCACCCATGCTAATTATTAATTATTTAATTATATTATCTCCATGATGACCAAACGTGAGTCCCTGGGACCAATGTCGTGATTTTGCGAAATAGGACCTCGTTGTCTAATTTTGCCATGTGCACAAAATTAGATAACATTTTGGAAACCTCTAGGGAATGATTACATGCTAAGCATGATTCTAGTAGCCTTAAGCCATCCATTGGGCATGGAGTCAATGTTGGAACTCTGAAATTGGTTTGATCTTCTGCGATACATCCCAAAATATCCTTGAGTATTGTTGATCTTGGACCTCCCTGGAATGCTAAACATGAAGTATATTGAATATGATGAATACTTGGCATTTATGGAACATTTGTAGAATTTTGAATGAAGCAGTCATTATGAAAAACTTATGGAAACTTTGAACCTTCCTCTCCTTGAAAACCTCCAATGATGAAATAGTGTGCAGAGCAACACAAAACACAACAAAAGGAAAGCAAAAGAACAACAATACCAAAAATATGCACAAGAACTTGGATGAAATAACCTAACTAAATTGTACATGGGCTGGAATTATCTCAAAAGAAATCTTTGAGATGTATCCCATTCACATCAATGGGTAGTTCTTCTCCATTGAGCCTGGATAGACGAAATGAATTTGCCTCTTTGTAACTCGTGATGATGTATGGCCCACTCTAGAGAGCGTCAAACTTGGCATGCCTTCCTGGTTTGCCTCTATCTTCATCCCATTTGAGAACTAAATCTCTCTCTGAAAATGTTTGTCGGACACTTTCTTGTCAAAATATTTCTTAACCTAAGCTTGATGTTTCTCCAAATTCTTCATAGCCTTGTTTCATACTTCCTCTAACTCCATGAGCTCAACAAACCTTATTTTTAGAGGATCACTCTCCATAACTTCAAGTTGATGAGCTAACTCCAAAGAAGGTAACTCCAAGGAGAGCAAATTTTTTTCCCTTCCATATACAAGGACGAAAGGAGAATTTCATATGGCCCTTTTAGGTGTGATTTGATCTACCCATAAGGAAATCTTAAGCTGTGTATGTCAAATCCCTCTCTGTTAGTCTTCATTATGTGCTTAATCATCCTTATGAGGTTTTTGTTGCTAGACTCAGCCAATATGTTTCCTTGCGGATAGTAATTGGATGAAGTCTTGAGGTATACCCCATTATTAACATCCCATTAACTCAACTTCATACCAAGAAAATACATCGTGTTGTCTAAAATGATATGTAACGGAACACCAAATATTTTCATTATACCTTCTAAGAAATCCAGAACTACCTTCTCATTGCTCTCCTTCAATGCTACTACATCTTTCCATTGAGTAAAATAGTATGTTGCAATAATGACCCATTTATGTCCATCACTGGATGGAGGATTAATCATTCCGATGAAGTCCAACCCCCATTGAACAAAGGGTTGGTCCACTTGAATTGGATGCAGTGGAAGAGCTGCTAACTTCTTTTCCCATGAAAAGGAACATTCCTTACATTTCCTTACCCAGAGATGGGCATATTTGAACAAAAATCGGCCAATAGTAGTCAGCTCGCATGATCTTGGTAGTAGTTGTTCATGCAAAATAATGTCCTCCAGATAGGCCATTATGAAACTCTTCTAGTATCTTACTTACCATTCGGTCCCACTCACGAAGGAGAACACCATTCAAATCCTTTCGAAAGAGAACGTTATCTACCAAAACATATGGAATAGACTGAAGACGGAAAGTTTGTCTTTGATTTTTATCCATGTTCACAGGATATACTCCTGAGAAAAGGAAACTCTTCATTTTGGATAACCAGTCAACTTGATCATCACTCTCATCAATGTTTAGGAGCATCACGTCCTTATCACCTTTTGATTCCACATTTGTAGCAAGTTATTGAAAAAAACCTTTACCTTTGACAAGTTTGGTAACTTTGATATGTATTTCATACTCCATCACCTTCGTGATCCATCCAACACACTTTTCGTTCATCTCTTTGTTCAGCAAAAAATTCCTTGACACCTGGATGAGACACCATCAGATGAATTATGTTATTAGACAACATGTGTTTGAATTTCTTCAAATCTCGAATAACCGCAAAGACTTGTTTTTCAATAAATGAATATTTGAGCTCATAGTATTTGAGGGATTGACTGAAGAAAGCAATTGGTTGCTCCATCAAGTTGTCATTTTGTTAGGTGAGGATACCTGAAATGCTCTCTTGACCTGCAAAATCATAAAGGATAAAGTCTTTATCAAACCTGGGGTTCACTAGCATGGGAGCTTGAGAAATGGTCATTTTGATGGCTTCAAAATCTCTCATTATTCCTTTTTCCATGAGAATGGAATGTTTTTCTTCACATGGTTGTCAATGGTTTATCCAATGTCATGAATTGAGGTATGAATCTCCGCATGAAATTTATGGTTCCCTGAAAACTCTGGAGGCCCTTCCTATGACTTGGGAGAGATATGGACATAATCAAACGAATCTTGGCAGGATAAATTGATAGTCCTTCCACTGAAACAACATTCCCTAACAAATTTCCATCGTGCACTACAAAAATACATTTCTTGGGGTTAAGTGAAACCCCAAATTCCCTACACCTTCAAAAACCTTCCTTAGATGTGTGATGTGGTCTTCTGCATGTTTAGAATATACAGTTATGTCATCAAGGTAAACCAAGATGATATCGTTGATTAGTCCCTTAAACGCCATGTCCATGGCTCTTTAGAAAGTAGCCCTAACATTGGACAATCCGAATGGAATTTTGTTGTAGGCATACGTGCCCCACTTGGTAGTGAAAGCCATTTTGAATTGGTTTGATTCTTGGACTAGAATTTGATTGTAACCCGAATATCCATCAAGCAAAGAAAATATTGGGCTCCTGCCACCATTTGAAGAATTGCTCCATTGACGGGAGAGGATAATGGTCTTTCAATGAGGCATAGTTCAAATCCCTGAAATCTACGCACAACCAAATCTCTCTATTATTTTTCCTTACGGGAACAGATTGGCTACCCAAGAGGAGTGCTTGATGGGAAAAATAATACATGCCTCGATGAGTTTGGTTAGCTCCTTTCTCATTAGTGGCTCGATTTTGGGATTAATTTTCCTTTGTTTTTGGTGAACTGGTTTGACATTAGGATCCAATTTAATGGTATGTTGTGCTAAACCTGGATCAAAACCACGTAGGTATTTATAGCTCCATGCAAAAATGTCATGATACTCTTGACAAAGTTTGATGAAATATTCTCTCTTCGGAAGGACACACTTTTCCAATCTTCAAAATATTTCATTTGCTACCTCGACTTCCTCAAAATCTCCTTCTTTGACCACCATGTTAGAGCTTTGTCTTTTGGCTTGATCATCTGAATTGAAGATGGATTCTAGGGTAACTAATCCTTTTGGTAGTTTATTGCTTTTCAATTGTATGATTTTATCACCATATGATTCTTACAACTTATCTTGATTTTTTGTAGCAAACTCCGCCTCTTCTTGTAGGAAAAGGACAATTTATTTGTCACTATCAAACAACTTGCCAACTTCTCACATTCAAGGGACTGCGTAGGTCAAACCACAATTTTGACAAATTGTTTCCCTTCTTTCATGATATCAATGGTATGTCGTATTGCAAGCCAATCGTAGCAAGTCTATCAACATCTTGATTTTGATTTCTAAGAATCTGCATGGATCCCAAAAGCTTGAAATCTTCAATCAAGTCCCAAACTTGGTTCTTGTATGATCTTAAAAGATCATTCTTGGATGCACTATGTACCATCACTTGATGAACAACTAACTCACTATCTCCAAAAATAGTCAGAGCCTTGATTCCCTTCTTTTGGGCTAGTTGAATTCCTTGCACAAGGGCCTCGTATTCAACAACATTGTTAGTGCAACTGAATTGCAACCGGAAATATGAGAAGTATTTATCTCCCTCTGGAGAAATTAACATAACACCAGCACACCAAGATCCATTCTTACTTCTTGATCGTCGAAGAACAATTTCCACAGTCCTTCCAAATCGCTTGGTGTTTTGACAAGTTACTGGTATGATCGTATCTTCTTCATGAATGTAGTATGTACCCAATATCATCTCTTCCAATAGAAGAAAACTAACTTCTTCTTTTTCCAACACATCAGTGTAGGGATCATATTGATGATCTCCACTTACTTCATCTAGCACAGTATCGGGGACTTCTTCAACAAGAGTGGTCGGTTCATGATCAACATCTTCTTCTTCTGGATCACCAATGGTATAATTCCCATTTATAGGACTAGCAGTGTAGGGTTCTACATGATTATGGCATATTGGTTCCACCCTTATAGTTACTTTGGTTCCGTATCGAGTCTTGAGAATCATATGTGACCAATCACCGATAGATAACCACCCATCTTGGCAGTGAAATCTCATGATAGGTAGATGGCAAAAGAGAGGAGGGAGATCAATGACTGATATGTCTTGGGTAAATGACAAACTTGGGCATGCATGGATGGTAAGTTGAAGTCCTTTGATAATTCCAATAGTCTTAATAGTTGTGCCATCCATCGAACAACTCCTCTTGCAACTAGCGCATATTGTATGCCTAGTACATCTACAATTTGTTTGGGCATGATTGAGCTACTAGCACCAGAATTCGATCATGTAATTATGCACCAGGTGGTCACCAATGATCAAGGAAATATAGAATGGTGGTGGTTTGTTTGCCTTTAGGGTACTTTTCCCTTTTGGTTGACACAAACTTGTAGCAGTTTCTTCTCCACGACCTGACAATCCATCGGTTGTACCAAAACTATTTAGAGCCTCTCACAAAAAATTTCTTTGAGAAGGAATTGAGAGTGCATCCCACATAGTAATGCTCAGATTGGTTTTCTTCATTTGTTCTACTATGTTGAAGGGAATTTCTCCAAATTTTCTAACACTTCTTTGGGCGTTAGGATCCTCCTTTGGAAAATGCTTGTTGGGTATCGTGATGCCTGAAGAACCTTCTTTCCTCACAACTTGGCTAACAGGTGTTTCTGGCGGTTTACTTTCCCACATCTTTATCAACCACCACTTGTGGTTGAGGATGTGAACTAGATGTTTGATCAGCTTTAGAAGGTTGAGGTTCCATTGCTCTCTTTTTGGAATGAGTGTTTTCCACCACTAATGAGTAATTTGTATTCAACCCATAAAAATCTTTTTCTTTCCAGTTTAGCAAATTGGTTTCTTCAAGTTCTTGCGGTTGATCTGTTGTTTCTTGCATAGATGAATTTTTCGTTAGCTTTGAAAGGGAAGATATGCTTTGAACCATAAGGACATGGCTAAGAACTCCATTGGGACAAAGATTTTGATTTTGGGGTTGAGAACAAGGATAACACCATTCGTAGTCTTGAACTAGATTATTTTGGACATGTACTATGGCTCTAGATGAGCTATTAGCAAGAGGGTTCTGAAATTTCAAAGGCCTGACATTTGCAACTTTATTTGTAGCTTGATTTTGTAGCTGATTTTTCCTTGAAAAGGAGACAGGTTAGCTGATACTACTAATTTTGTGGTTGATATGGATGATTGTATTAAAATTTTGCCTCTTGAGTGTAACGAGCTCATTTCCAAAATTTTGCAGTAGTGACTTGACTTCAAATAGATCATTTGAAGAGGAAGGGGCAAACTAATATGCTAGTTGATTAGAGGTTGCTAGAATAGGAGCAATGATAGGTTGATTGTTCGTAAGATCCGGAGACAACGACATTGGTGGTCGTGGAGCTATTTTTCCAGCCTGAATCAAGGAATTTTCTACTCTTATGGAAACTTCGTAGGCATCAGGTAATGTAGTCCCTCCCATAGATTGGATCATAATTGCTACATCACTATTCAAGGCTCACAAATAGTACAAGAATGCATTATTTAGAGAAGGCTTTATGAGTTCGGAATCCTATTCCAGGTCCTATGGAATCAAAAGTTGAAATCACTCATGTATTCTTGGGGAGCTCTCTTCATGGTAGTGAGTTGTTCCAAAAGTGATAGGTGATCACTCTTGTCTTCAAACTGTTTATAGATCTTTTCTCCTAACTCGTCCCAAGTGGTTATAGTGCCAACACTTAACCCTCAAAACCATTGAAGTGCTTTTCCCTTAAAAGAGGTAGCAAGAATTCTAACCACAACGTTGTCCTCCGTGATATTATGTACTACACAAATGTTGGATACATCAAGAATATGTTCCACTAGAGTAACGTGAGTTTCCCCTGTGTAAAAGGGTAAACTTTTGAGTGTCGCACAGGTATAGGGTCGCATTCAACCAACAAAAGAGGACTTCTTGCATTAAAAGGAGGAAAAACTTGGTTTCGTGTCATAGCAGCAAGAGGTTGATTGTTCCTTGGTGGAGGAAACCTTCCATATGGAGGAGTTGAATGACCCCTACGAGGTAAAGCTGAAACCAGGTGATGTTGAAATGCCTCTTCTTCTTCTCTTTGGAGGAGACAAGGAAAGTTTGATATGTTGATAATTTCCTTGCTTTGAAGAAGCTCTTATCTGAATTCTTCGCATAAGTTAATGCACTGATATTTGGAATCCAGAGATATAGAATCGATAGGTACTTTGACTTGTTTAAGTGATAAGATAAGTACCAACTCGGTCCCACCGAGGCGTGCAAAAACTATTGTCACCAAATCATTGCACCCTCCGAATGGTTAGAATTTGAATAGGACATTCGGTGTGATTGGGACACATGGGATCACCTCTCAAGTTGTGGGACTTGGGCTTGAGGTGAACCTCTGGAGAAGGCCAACTTCCTCTTCCTAAACTAAGTGCTATACTACTCCTAGTGTAATAAAGTGATTATCTAGACCTATGCTAACATTTTCATGGGTTTTAGGGAAAGAGATTTGTAGAAATAAAACTATACTAGGGATGGTGATGCACCAAATAAAGGGTGTTTCAAACTCAGGAAGGGTTAATTTGAAGAGGGTGTGTACACCACAAGTCAACTTCACCTATTGTAACTTAGAGAGGGTACAAAATACCACATAGACTAGGAAGCATGCATTCCCTTTATTAAACTCAATTAGACAAAATAATCTATCAGTCTTCCAGTGAAGAAGGATGAACTTGAGAAGGGTGAATAATCACCACAACTCAACTGCATGTAATACTCCACCACTTGATAAGCATAGAACTCTAGGAACCTGTAATAGAAACATGAACTTGCACGGTGTACCTGCAAGCATGAGAAAAGGCACAAAGAAGTATAGAAGGATGAAAGGACCGAGATTAGTCACAAAACACACATTTTTATTACTTCAACAATGTGCACAATGCATCATACATTCAGAAGAGGCAATGGTTTCCATTACAATCTTGGAAAAAGGCTTGAAAGTTCCCTCAACATACAAGGACAACTTGTAGAAGAGAGAGGACTCTTGAAAAAATTGCACTTGTCTTAGATATCTAACTTGTCCAACCCTGTGGAATGAGCTTCCAACTTACATTTATAGAAGAATTTGAGAGAGAGGAGAGAAGAAGTCATAAATTCCCTTCCTAAATTGAAGGTACATGATGTATTTATTATAGTTGGTTGAACCACTTGAGAAGGTTCCATCATGTGTCATAAATTGCTGTTGACCTAATCTTCTCAATTAATTAAAAGAATATTTAAATAAAATATTTTAATAATAATAATAAATATTATTAATAAAATATTTAAATAAAAATATTAATCTAATAAAATTATGGTGGGACCCTTTTGAATTGGTTTGCCTTGAAGAGGCTTGATTTGCAAAAATGGACCAACTCGGTGGTTAGCTCGCCTACCAACCCACCGAGTCAGTCACGAGCTCCTCTGTCCTTCATTGCAAATGAGTTAAGCTCCTATCATCCGTGAAAACTACTCTTCAATGAGCTCACTGCTGAGTTGAACTCCTACCACCGTGACCAAGTTGGGTTCTGAATCGGCGCCCCTTTGCATCGACGCATCAACCACCACAACTCGCTCCGAGTTGATCTCTCAACCGAGTCACCCCGAACACAACCTCAATGCATTGAACTCATAGTTAGGCCTCCCAAGATCCATCCCTAAGCTCATTATATTGGCAACCAAATTCCTTGGCGTCATTGTAACTTTCCCATACCTACCATGGTCGAGCCCATTCGCCTAAGCCTTTACATGAACTATTTCCCTAGGCAAGCGACTCGATCAATGTTGCTCGTCGAGATCTTGACTCCACAATGTTAGCCCCAAAACTTTCTCTATACGATCTCACTGCTTTGGAGCTCTAAGCTTTGTACGATCGAGCCTGCTTGCAGACCATCCTTCACGAGCACCGCCTTGCAAGCTCGACTGATCTCCTGTGTCCATGACTCCTCAATGATTTGATCTATGAGCTCGACTCCTTCCTCCTTACTCGAACGAACTTCTCTATGTCACATTCTTGCATTGCTCAGATTGATTACAATGTTGGGCCCTTGCTCCAACAATCAACTCCTTGTAATGACTTGTTCGACTGAGCTCGGAACTCTCTTCCTTTCACGTGCATGGACCCATCATGAGCTCGCATTCAACCTAGCACAACAATGACACATTCACATGAGCTCAAACTCCTTGCATCAAATGGTTTGCATGGTTCCAACTCGGTCACCAAGTTGTCTCGAGCTCGTCTTCCCATGACATGCCTTTCTTTTACCTCTGTGCACCGAGTTAGAATTCTCGTGCATCTCATGTGCCAAGCTCCTCCAAAGTCATGTAATGCATAATGCACCCAACTGTTTGGAGAGCCATCATCGAACTTGGTGTGCATGCATATGTTCACAAAGTAGCTCACTACTATGCATCAATCTTTTGGCTTAGCGATGACTCTTCGTGCTAACTCTGCAATTCCAAGCTCAAATCGATGAACTCTTCCCATGGCCTCGACCAATGAGCTTAAACTTGAGCTCCCTTCCCATTAAATTCTGCTACAAGCTTGTCCCACCTTACGCAATGAATCTCATAGCCATTGCCATTCGAGTGATCTCCAAATCTCTTTTGTAATGTTGAGCTCCTCTCATCATCGAGCTAGCTTCTATACCAAGCTCCCTACTTTGCAATGAGCCCAACACTGAATTGATCCACCATCATCGCCGAGCTCTCCACATCATCACCTTGTGTTGAACCCACCCCGACCCTCTTGGTCATTGGTGAGCTCTCTTGGCCATGTGCATTGACTTTCATGAGTTCAACGTCGAGTTACTCCCAAGTTCCTCATCGTCGAGTCGAAGGTGAAGACCAATCCAAATACCTGTTATGTTTTGGAGCCTATTTGCATGTTAGAATGTGGTACACCTTCTATGTGTTACACTCAAGTATTTTACGGTGGTCTCGCTCGCGGTGAGCGGAGTCAGGGGGTTCGGGGCGAAGCCCCAAGCAAATTTTCATGGGTGGTTTATTAACCCATGGGTAATGGTAACGTTATGTATGGGCTGCTTTTGGGCCCATGGTTTTTTTCGGTCTTTTGCCCATTGTTTTGATACCCACGGTTTTTGCCCTTGGTTTTGATACCCACGGTTTTGTATCAAACTGCTTAAGCAGTTGTCTATTTATATGGTCTTATGCATATGATAGAAGGACAAGCAAATGTATTGCAGATGTGTTTTGAATTCGGGTGTGAATTCTATAGAGTTTGTTGAGCATAGCTCCAAACAGATCTGGGTATTGTATTGCGAGAGTGGAGGCTTGTAATAAAATTTGAGCAAGTGATTCTTGGTGGATGTAGCCCAAATTGGGTGAACCACGTTAAATATTGTCTCTCTGTGTTGTGTTAGTTATTATGCACTTTTATTTTAGATCTGTAATATTTTATGCATATTAGTTTCTACTGTTGCGATTCTGTAAGGGATTATTCCGCATATTTTATCTCTTATTTCCTAACAATTGGTATCAGAGCCTGGTTTGGTTTGTTGAAGTGTTGAATCGCAGGAAATTTTTAGCTTGAGTGGGAGCTATGGCAGATGAAGGAAGATCTAGGGTTGATAAATTCAATGGGCAGAATTTCAGTCTTTGGAAGATGCAGATGGAAGATTACCTTTATCAAAAGGATCTTTATACTCCGTTGTCTGAGAAGGTGAACAAACCCTCAAGTATGACAGATGCGGAATGGGATTTACTGGATAGGAAGGCACTTGGGACAATCCGGCTGTGTCTTACATCTTCGGTATTATTTAATGTTTCAAAGGAAAAGACTACAAAATATCTAATGGATGCATTAGGGAAGTTGTATGAAAAACCCTCTGCCTCTAACAAGATATTTTTAATGAAAAAGTTGTTTAATATGAAGATGTCTGAGAATATTTTAGTAGCAGATCATTTAAATGATTTCAATACGATTGTGAATATGTTAGCTTTAGTTACAATAGAATTTGATGAAGAAGTTAGGGCTTTATTAATTTTGTGCTCTTTACCTAAGAGTTGGAATAGCACAGTAATGGCGAGTAAGTAACTCGGTTCCAAACTAACTTGAAGTTGAAGTTTGAGGATGTTGTAGGGGTGATTCTAAGCGAGGAAATGCGAAGAAAAAGCTCCAGGAATCTTCTACTTCAAGGAATGCTTTGACAATGGAAACTAGAGGGAGACAAAAGAATAGAGGAAACCGTGGAAAATCAAAAGATCGGGCAAGGTCAAAATCCAAGAACAAGATTGTATGCTGGAATTGTGGAAAGCCTGGGCATGCAAAGAAGGATTGTTGGGAGATTCGGGATAAGAAGAAACAATAGGAAGAAAACAATGAGGCAAATGTGGCATCGGGTAATGTATGTCAAGATGCTTTGATTCTTTCTTTGCATAATATTATTGAATCTTGGGTTTTAGATTCAAGGGCTTCTTTTCATGCTACTCCACATAGGCATTATTTTGTTGATTATGTTCAAGGGGATTTTGGGCATGTTTTTCTTGGTGATGATGAGCCTTGCAGTATAGTTGGAAAAGGTTCTGTTTAGGTTAAGATGCAAAATGGGAATACATGGCTATTGAAGGATGTCAAACATGTGCCTACATTAAGGAGAAATTTGATATCGGCGAGGCAATTGGGAAGTGATGGTTGTATTGTGATATTTACAGCTAACTCTTGGAAGGTTACTAAGGGTGCTATTGTGGTGGCAAGAGGTAAGAAGGTTGGAACCTTGTATTTAACCACTGATAGTACTAATTATTGTAATCTTGTGGCTTCAGATACAGATACAACATTATGGCACTATAGGCTCGGTCATATGAGCCATAAGGGCATGGACATCATAAATAAGAATTTTCCTGGATATACAGAAACAAGTTTGGAGTTCTGTGAGAACTGCATATATGGGAAACAGAAGCAAGTAAGGTTTCTCAAGGTTGGACCTACGAAGAAAGAGAGTAAGTTAGAGCTGGTACATTCTGATGTGTGGGGGCCGGCTCAGGTATCATCTCTTGGGGGTTCAAGTTATTATGTTAGTTTTATTGATGATGCAACAAGGAAAGTTTGGGTTTATTGTATTAGAAACAAATCTGATGTATTTGACACTTTTGTTAAATGGAAAGCCTTGGTAGAGAATGAAACGGGTCTTAAGCTAAAATGTCTTAGGTCAGATAATGGAGGGGAGTATTGCAGCAATGAATTTAATGATTCTTGTCTAAGAATGGAATCCGCATGAGGAAAAGACGGTTCCAGGAACTCCACAGCAGAATGGGGTATCAGAAAGGATGAACAAAACAATAATGGAACGTGCTAGGAGCATGAGGTTACATGCAGGACTGCCTCTTTCTTTTTGGGCAGAAGTAGTGAGCACAGCTGTGTACTTGATAAACAGAGGACCCTCAAGTGCCTTAGATGGAGGCATACCTGAGGAGGCATGGTATGGTAAGAAAGTTGATTATTCATTTCTTAGAGTCTTTGGATGTGAAGTGTTTGTTCATATAGACAAGGATGATAGGACCAAGCTAGAGGCTAAATCAGAAAAATGTACTTTCATTGGTTATGGTGGTGATGACTTTGGGTTTAAATGTTGGAGTATTAAGGACAAGAAAATCATTCGGTCTAGGGATGTGGTCTTTAATGAGAAAGTCATGTATAAGCAACAGTTGTAGGAAAATAGGGAAGAATCCAAGAAAGAATATGCAGTGGTAGAGGATCTTCCGGATGGGAAAGTGACCCATGAATCAATTCAGGAACCTACTCAACAGGAACCCCAAACTCCTACAGTGAGGAGGTCTTCTAGGGTAAGAAAAGAACCTGAATGGTTTTCTCCTTCTCTTTATTATTTATTACTCACTGATAGTGGAGAGCCAGAGAGCTTTGATGAAGCAATGCAGGTAGATGCCAGAAGAAGTGGGAGCAAGCCATGGATGAGGAGCATAAGTCTCTCATGGAGAACCAGACTTGGGATTTGGTGAAGCTACCGGAAGGCAAAAGAGCATTACAGAACAAGTGGGTGTACAGAGTTAAAGATGAAGGAGGAAAGAAAAGATATAAGGCCCGGTTGGTGGTCAAGGGGTTTGCACAGAAACAAGGTATAGATTTTGATGAGATTTTTTCTCCTGTAGTAAAAATGACTTCTATTAGAACTAGTTCTAGGAATAGTTGCAGTAGAAGACTTGCACTTAGAACAACTTGATGTAAAGACTGCATTTCTCCATGGTGATTTGGAGGAGGAACTATATATGCAGCAACCAGAGGGCTATGAGGTCAAAGGTAAAGAGGAGATGGTTTGCAAACTGAAGAAAAGCTTGTATGGCCTGAAACAAGCTCCACGTCAATGGTATAAGAAGTTTGATAGCTTCATGATGGAGCAAGGTTATATCAGATGTCATTCTGACCATTGTGTGTATACAAAGAAATTTGAGGATGGAAGTTATATTATCCTGTGTTTGTATGTTGATGACATGCTGGTTGCAGGTAAAAACATGCAGGAAATAAAAGTACTCAAGAAGTAGCTAAGTGAATCCTTTGCTATGAAGGATTTGGGTGTAGCCAAACAAATCCTTGGTATGAGGATATCTCGGGATAGGAAGGAACGGAAGATGACTTTATCTCAGGAAGAGAACATTAAGAAGATATTGGATAGGTTTAACATGCGGGATGATAAACTGGTTGGGACCCCTCTAGTAAGCCATTTTAAGTTATCAAAGAAGAAGTGTCCCAAGACAGAGCAGGAAAGAAACCAGATGTCCAAGGTACCTTACTCATCAGCGGTTGGCAGTTTGATGTATGCTATGGTGTGCACTAGGCCTGATATTTCCCATGCAGTGGGAGCTGTGAGTAGATTTATGAGTGATCCAAGTAAAGAGCATTGACAAGCAGTAAAGTGGATCCTTCGGTATTTGAGAGGGACCATGGGGACAATTTTGTGCTACAATGGATCAGATACCACTTTACGTGGTTATGTAGATTCGTACATGGTGGAGATGTTGGCAAGAAGAGGAGCATGACAGGTTATATTTACACTATAGGTGGGACAGCAGTGAGTTGGATTTCACGACTACAGAAGCTGGTGGCTTTATCAACCACGAGAGGCCGAGTATGTTGCTGCGCCACAGAGGCAAACAAAGAGATGATTTGGTTACAACAATTGCTTGAGGAGTTAGGGCATAGCGGGAGGAATGTAAGCTGCATAGTGATAGTCGAGTGCTATACACCTAGTTAAGAACTCTGCTTTCCACTCTAGGATGAAGCATATACAGTTGAGATATCACTTCATCAGGACAACTTTGGAGGAAGATAAGTTGAAGTTGGAGAAGATTCATACCAGTCAGAATCCTGCAGACATGATGACCAAGGTGGTCACAAGGGATAAACTAAAGCTATGTTCAGCTTTGGTTGGCCTTCGTGGATGACAGTGAAGGGTTAAGAAGCTTGCTCAGTGGAAATTAGTCTCCAAGTGGGAGATTGTTATGTTTGTGGAGCCTATTTGCATGTTAGAATGTGGTACACCTTCTATGTGTTACACTCGGGTATTTTTACGACGGTCCCACTTGCCGGTGAGCGGGTCAGGGGGGTTCGGGGGCGAAGCCCCAAGCAAATTTTCATGGGTGGTTTATTAACCCATGGGTAATGGGTAACTGTTATGGGTTGTTTTTGGGCCCATGGTTTTTTCGGTCTTTTGCCCATTGTTTTGATACCCACGGTTTTGTATCAAACTGCTTAAGCAGTTGTCTATTTATATGGTCTTATGCATATGATAGATGGACAAGCAAATGTATTGCAGATGTGTTTTGAATTCGGGTGTGAATTCTATAGAGTTTGTTGAGCATAGCTCCAAACGGATCTGGGTCTTGTATGTGAGAGTGGAGGCTTGTAATAAAATTTGAGCAAGTGATTATTGGTGGACGTAGCCCAAATTGGGTGAACCACATTAAATATTGTCTCATGTGTTGTGTTAGTTATTATGCACTTTTATTTTAGATCTCGTAATATTTTCTACATTTTAGTTTCTCTTTACATTGCGATTCGTAAGGGATTATTCCTCATATTTTATCTCTTATTTCCTAACACATGTTGTCGTCGAGCTCGAGAACACCCTTACTCGTCTGTCGAGTTCTACCTTCGTATTGATATCCTTCCTAAAATTGATCTCCTTCCTAAAATTAGTCTCCCACCTCCGAGCGATGTAATATATCACTCAAGAGGTGAGTTCTTCATGCATTCGCGGAGCTCGGTTCAATCTCCTCAGCACAAGATCATCATCGCATGTAACTGAGCCCTGCGCCCACGAGTCGACCGAGCTAGAACTCTCTACATTCTCCATGGCTCATCTGGCTCATCACTTTCTCCTTATCTTTCCAATCAACTGAGCCAACTCAGTATTGACTAAACTCCCGTCAAGCCATCAAGCTAGCTCCCCTTCACAAGATTTCTACCAAGCCATCAAATTATGTGCCGAGCTCCTCTACGCTAAGCTCCAAACTCGACTGGCACGACCACCCTTAATTCCATCACTGAGCCTATTCGCTTGGCTCAAGCTCTATGATTTTCCAAGCATTATCTCTCCATGATGTCTTCCACCGAGAAATGAGTTCTTATCTACAAGCCCTCTAACTGTATCGTAGCCTTGTGTTCTCAGCTTCTAATGACCTAGCTAATGGTTCGAGTGTTTGACCCGCTCAACACGTCTTGCTTGCTAGAACGGTCTCTCATGTTCTTCATCCTATCTATCGAGTTATTTGGGGTCACCACTTGACTCGGAAAAAGACTTGGCCCCGCATCATTTCTCACCCGAGCTTTGACTCCTTGTCATGGGAAACTAGGCATCGGTTGCCAATATTGTGGAATCTTCTTGTTGTTCTTCCAAACTCGACACGGAATTTACAACACGTAATTCCCAAAGGGAAATATGGATTTTCGAGGTCATTTTTCCATTTGAAATTTTTTTCCCTATGGCTACCTTTCCCCAAAACTCCCCAATCAATGATTTAAACGTGGAATCTAAGCGGAAATTGGCCAACTCTACGGGCAATAGACCAAGAATTCCTGAAAACTCCCGACTCATGACTCGGCAAAGTGTTCCACCGAGTAGCTCACTACTGATTCCATCAGGTGAGTGACCGCTACCATTCCCCGACTTTGACCTAAACCAATGCGACTTGTATTCATGTGCCTTGGCTCGAGGCACTTCTTGAATTTTGACTCGACTTGAGCACCTAGACCAGCTCGTCATTTCCCGTGTCTCATGCATTGGCTCGTAGGACCTTCATTGAACAAGCTCCAACTCGATCTATGAGCTCGTTATGTTTTGTTATTGTGTCGGTTTGAGCTCCCGACCCGAACTTGTTCCCTGGATAGCTTGATTTTGTGAGCCATGGGCCCATCTCGCAAACCTTGAGCCACTTGATGTAAGTTTTTACAATTCACTCAGGTCAACCGAGCTCGCCTTATATGTCATAATGCCTTAACTATTATAGCTCGATATTGAGCTCGAATCCTTGAACCAAGCTCCCATATTGACTTAATGTCTTCCCAACCTAGCCAGCCCATCGAGTAGCTCACCGAGCTACTCGAGCTAAACTTTTTGCTTGATGGCCCTTGGCCTATTTTGTAACCTCTTTCCATTTTTTGGAAAACTTTCCCGTATTTTCTTGACTCGATCAAATCCTTTCATTGAGCTCGGTCGACCCATCGAGTTGAGTTCTAATGATAAATGACCAAGTTTTCAACCAAGCTAACACCGAGTTATCACCGAGTTGAGCTTAATTTGACCTTGTTCAATGCTAGGTGAGCTCACACATGCAAATTATTAATTATTTAATTGTGTTATCTTCGTGATGGTGAACGTGGGTTCCTAGGACCAATGTCATGATTTTGCGAAATAGGACCCCGTTGTCCAATTTTTCCATGTGCACAAAATTGGACAACATTTTTGTGGCAAAATTGAACAACTACCTTGTCCACAACCACACAAACTTGCATTTCCTTCACATTGTTCTTTGTTGTTTATGTGTTATTTTTCTTCCACTTTTAGCACTCGCTAATAGGCTTCCTCAACAAAATGTAATTTGATCATTTCATACTCATTTTGAATTATCGTGCACAATCCATTCATATATCACGATATTTTTTCTATCATCTTCAACATGACCAACTCTAATGGTTAGCTCATACAATCCTCCATGTAATCATTTACATTTATACCCCTTTGTTGCAAGTTTTTAAGCTTCTCGAAAAAACTTATGTAATAATCTTACGGAACACACTTTACCTTCAATTTCACAACAATTGTATTCTACATCTTGATTTTCTCTTTTCCTTTACACAATATTTCGTTTTGTACATGATCCCACCATAGAGATGTGTGGCCTTTCAATTTTGCACCGAGTTTTGGATCTTTCGTATTTTCATACTTAAACAGAGTGATCCATTCAATGAGTTCTTATGACTCAAACTTCCAATAAACTTTCGTGGTCCATCTTGAGTTTATTTGTCATCCGCATAACAACTTTCAAAAAAATTCTTCATGTTATACAATTTCTTCTTCATCATATTTGTGCTTTTATTGTGACTTCGGTATCACTTATATCATCTATCACCACAACACCTTGATCTTTGTAATATCTAGACGAGCTTATATATCTCTCATCAAACCTAGGAGATCTATAAGTCTATGTGCTCTTCGTGGTTGCCTCATAGCCTTCTTGCATTATTATCTCCTTTGTTTTCCATTCCTTATGAACCAAAGGGTTCCCTACTATTGACTTCTTCTACACCACCTATCCAACTCATTCGCTAAAATATGCCTATAATTACTTATACTCACACTCGTGAATGTGAAAAACAACAATCAATTCATGAGGACTAAAAGTTTGATCGGTACCAAATGATGTGGTCATAGTCAAGTGTGCCCTTGAAGGGATATGTTATGTTGTGCAATCATCATAGTATACAACAAAATTATGCATGAAATGCAATAGCTAAGACATGAAATAAGAACTCAAAACTATATAAATTCAATAGAAAAGGAAATACACGGCAACAATATACAACAACCCTTGCAAACTAAGATGCTCTAGAACAAAAAATAAATTTGTAAATCTATGTTCAGCGACTCACAATGTTTACAAGGATAGCTCTCCTAAACAAAAATACAATAATTGGTTAGTCCAAAATCTAGCTCTATCTCTTGAAAGCATCCTTAACATGTAAGTATAGTGGCATACTTATATAGATGGAGGACCCACCTTACAATATTGCCTTAAAACAAGTGTCCCATAAGACATTAGATGTGTCCAATCCTCTATGCAAGAATAGGGCCCAATTGTTCATCATACCACTCGATGCAAATGAGTCAACTCAATGGTCACAATTATGAGTTAGGTGAACTCATGTCAACTCCTTCAAACAATGTTAGAATTGAAACTCTAAAAGCTATGCGCCAAACCATGCCCCTGTATAAGATTATGCATTAGCCATTTAGATGAATCCTTGTGTGTTATCACAATACAGCTCCAATGACCTTGCGGTTTCAATGGTAGATGTGGACTTTTCAAATGAACTTGTGTTGGTAACGCAAGCCTCTAAAAATGCTATTTTGATACCACACATCTCTTTCTTTTGGAAACACTATTAGCTAGCTGAAATGTGCACCCGTGAAGATCACCAAATTCAAGCTTGGTATCTCAAAGACCAACAATGGGAATGCCTCTAAGGTGTTTGATACTTGGCTCCTTTAGGTAGACCTCTAGAGAAAGTTGGCTCTTATCCTAACTACTCTATGCTTTTGTTATCCAAATAACTCTCCCAATTATTTGGGTAACTTGTATACACTTTCTAGCTCTAAACTCTTCATTGCAAGGTTGTGCGCACTCAAGTTCACTTGGCACATTCCCTTGGTTGCATTTCCTCACATGCCTCCCTTATTTTCCTCACGCGCCCTTGCATGCTTCCCCTTCTTCCCTTCCTTTTCCTTTTCCTCTTTGTTCCATCTTCCCCTTGCATGCATTCCTTGTGCTTCCACTTTCTTCTCAACATTGCGTCCATCCCTATGCGTACGCGCCTAACACTTGCTCAAAATTGGATGTCCTTAGTATCCCCGTGCGCCCCTTCCTCACCCCATCGCACATTACCTTGTAATAATTGTGCCTTGACTATGTGTTCTTCACTCACTAGTTTGCCTCATTTCCCGCGCACGTTGCGGGCACCTTCCTTCTGCCTCCTTCCCGTGCCTCATTCTTCCATGCGCATACCATTGCGCCCTCCTTTGCGCCTTTCTGTGCCACATCATTCTCTGACACGACTTGAGTGTGCAACATGAAACCTATCAAAGCGCGCCAACAAGGTGCCGAATCCTGACAACCAACCAATGAATGACACGTGGCAGAAATGAAAAATTAGATAAACGGTTGGTCAATTTCTTCAATCAATCTGTGCACGCCATGTATCTTGCGTGCCCAAATGGATCTGCCATCTTCGACATGACCATATCTTTTGTTGCGAAGCTCTTATTGGTGTGCGCCTAGTCTCAACTGACAGTTCCTGACATAGGCTACAGTGCTAAACATTCAAATTCAAATTCTTAGTGGATCTAGTAGGTGAGAAATGGGAAAACATCTTTCTGGGCATTAATGAGCAGATCTGATTGCTCCAACCACCCGATTTGATATGATTCGCCCTCCTTCCTTCTCCAACACGCCAAATAGACTTAGGGAAACATATTTAACAGATTTGCAGGCGGATTTATAGGCATTAAATGCTTCTTATTGGTGGTTGTATTTCAAATTCAAGTTTTCCCTCCTTCTCTTCTTCTTCCATGGATTCATCTATAAATGTAAGAGTTGGGCTCATTATTAACGTTGGACATTTTGGATCCTTATGCATTTTTGCTAAGGACTCCATCTTTTTTGTAGTCTGAGTCCAAACCTCTAGATTTGGCTCGTGCATGTGGATATCGACCTCTTTCACCATTGTAACAGCTCTGTGCATTTTTGGAAGTAATAGAAGCATCATTTTGTGACTACTTTATGTCCTAACGTGTTTGTATTCCTTCTTCTTGCCTTTTCTTTTGCATTGTGTACTTGTGCCATTTTACGTCCCTTGCAGCTCCTTATTTAGTTGTGTCCCATGAAACTGGTCTAGTGGATGCGTTTTAGTTGTGCTACACTTGCCTAGCCTTCTTTCACGCACTTCCCTTCATTTTCGCGTTCGTAACAAATAGTGTTCATCCTTCTTTTCGGTGCTATCACGTTTTAGTGTAGTTTCCTTTCATGTGATCCTTCTATCCCTAGTCCATTGGCATGTTTAGTTTAGGATTTGCTTTTTGCATTAGGAGTAGCATTAGCATTAGAAGTAGGTAGAGGATTCGGCCTTCTCTGGAGATCTATCCCAAGCGCGCAAGGTCCCACAACTTGGGGACGGTTCCATTGTTGTCACAAACGACTCAATTCTTCCAGATCCGAGACATGGGTGCAAGTTTGACAACCAACAACTACCACTACTCTACTATAATCTACCAATTGCGGGAGAAAAGGGAAGAGAGAACATGAAAATAAAACATGGTGATGCAATAAGAAGAAAGGGGTCTAGGGATCACCCTCCCTATATGAGTTAGTAAGTGAGGGGACAAGACACATCCACAGGGCAGATATGAGCCACAACTAGACCAACATCTAAATCTAACTCTCACTCTCAACCTTAGGAAGACAGAGAAATAAAACCTTGCAAATGCCCCATAATAAATCATAGAGATAACAAAGAGATAAGAAACAATTAACACAAAAAAGAAGGCAAATATGAGCCGCAGTCATAGTTATTATTAAAAGCTAGATTATGCACAGTTTGATATCAACATAATCCAATATGTTCATGCATTTGTAGAGCTGAAAATTAGAGGTCGAGGCACTTAGAAAGCTCAACACCCAAAAGAACATAGTAATCTTGCTTTCAAGGAAGAGGAACCATTTTTACAATAGATTGGATTGTTACTTATAGCAAAAAAAAGAGAGAAGGGGAAGAAAGATAGAAGAGGAGGATGAAGAATATTTTGAAGTATATCTCTTATCTCATCCATGTCTTTTCCACATTGCTCATAGAGGTCCGAAAGGATGTCAAACTAAAATGATCCACCCCAAGACCACCTAAAGCATATTCGTAAGATCTCTACGGGCATCATGATGATCCACTATCAATGAATCGTGGCTTGGGAATAGCCTAAAACGACCTTTATCTACATAACCTTCATGTGTTTGCAAGAAATTTTTTTTTTTAATGATTTGATGTCTTCATCTGCAAGAAACAAGCAAATATTTGGTTTGAAAGTTGATATCTAAGAGAACATCAATGCAAGCCCATGAGACGAGAAGAATAAATAAAGATTAATCTGTCATTTGTTCATAGGACCACTTTGAAAGCTCATCTTTTGATCAAAACTTGTTTAACTCTTTCCTTTGTGTTTTGGTGGGGCCGCAAGGGAATAACAACTTGAAAGCATCTTCTACAAGAGGATAGAACAACCTAGAAGCATCTGAGAGTGATTTTGGAGACCATTTGATCTATAAATGCGAGAAGAGGATACCCAAAATTTTGTCATGAATTTCTCATAAATCCTCAACCATCATCCTTGAAACCATGCTCAATGTGTAGCTCTTTGAAAGACTTTTCCAACAAGTACTAGTCACTCATGATTGAAGCTCTCTATCAAAATATATGATCAAAACCCCAAAGCTTTGTCTACGGCGTTTGCCCCAACTATGATATCCTTGAACTCATTTTTTCACTAGGTGAAACCATCAAATTTAATCGAGTGAAACAAGAACTATAGTAAATCTCAAAATTCATTTATTTATGTCACGTGTTGATTTTGTCTCTTATCTTCAATCGATACTTTGGCACTCGACGGGGTGAGGGTGTAGGGTCCAAAGTTTTGAGGTGATGCGGGGCACCGATTGTTGCCACCTATCTACAATCTCCACATGCCGTCCATCGGTGCTCTGCAGAGTTGGGAGTTCGACTCAAAGGTTTGCAAGAATGGTGTGTGCCAATGGCTACCACGTGTCTAGAATCTCTACTTGTGCATCGGTGCTTTGCAAGGTTTGGAGACAAAGACCAAGGCTTGAGATAGTCACATGTGTCGATTGCCTCCATGTGTCGCCAATCCATGACAAAAGTGAGCTTGCAGCCTTCCCAAAGTGCTTAAGGCCACCAATTAATGCCATGTGTCATTGATTGGCTTTCTGCAAAGTTCATGAGGCAAAAACTTAAGTTTAAAAGAGTGTAGAGAGCTAATGCTTGACACTTGTCATTCATCCATCATTGAAGCATTGAAAACTACAAAAAGCGAATTAGTTTGAAACCTTGTAAAACATGGAAAGATTGACAAGTTCCATGTGTTGACCATCCATCGGGCGTTGAAAAACAATAAAAGTGACTAAGTTCAAAAGCTTTGGGATGTCGTTGAGCATCATGTGTTTGTGTTTCATTAAATTAAACTTGGCGTGCCTACTTCAATGCGAAATCAAAGGAGTTCAACATCATTTGAACGTTTTTAGGAGAAATTCAATAAAATCTTCTAAGTTCTTTTTTATTTGGCTTGTATGCGTGTAAAGCAAAAGGGGGCAAGCAATTTTAACGAGTTTTGATCACAAATGTGCTAAAAATGTGTGTATACTACCATTAAAAGCCTTCAAGTTCTGAAATTATCATCGTTGCTCAAAAATGAAGCATATGGCTTATTTTGTTCACAAGCACATTTCTACATTGCACTATTGAAATACATGCTTGTGTCTTCTAAAAGACATTTTTGACTCTAGAAGATCCTATAAACCTTGCTCAATACCTTTAGACATGTTGCAACCACATGATAACTATGAACCATTACAAACATGTGTGTGCAAACATGTGTGTGCATCACCGAAGGCCCCGCACATGCACTTGAATGCGGTGCCCAAAATTCTCAACTACTCGTCCCCAGCAGCGCATTTTCCCCTCACCTGCGCACATGGAAGGTAACTCGGGGGTTGTCGTGCCCAATACCCACCTACCTCATTAAATGAAATTTGAAGCTTCTAAGTTTAAACTATCCATCTTAAATGCTTATATATTCAGTTATTGGCTATGTAGAGGCGGGAGAATTTCTTGGCGGGTTTTTTGGATTTCCAGGCATGCATTAAATTAATAAAGTGGTGATTTGATATGGGCCGTGCACACCATAGACCCCTGCCCTCGGCAGCATGGAGGGTCGCTTGGCAAGCTCGTACGGTGCGCCCTCCAGCCCAAAAATGCGGGCTAAAATCACTGTTTTGGCTGCATGTGCGCAAGCCAAGAATGAATAGAATATTACAACACGGCACAAAACAAGCCCTACGCAAAAAAGGATGATGTGATGCATGCGTTCTTGCAGGTTGCACAAACCCAACTTTGTGCAAATTACAAACAAAATATTTGGTAGCACAAATAGAAACATTGTGCACTACTAGACTTGGGTTACATTCTAAACTATTGCGCTTTTGGATAATTAAATATTACAAATGAACCTCGATGCCGCTGCATCATGTGTAGGTGATACAATCGGCAGCTGGTGAATGTGACATATATTGGTGTCTTCAATGGCTGTAGAAGTCCCTAGAGTTTTCTGTCTTCCATCATGCACATTTTATATGTTATGTTTCCGACCTTAAAAATGTTAGTGGAAGCATGTCTTGATTACATTATTGGTCATGCAAACCACTGTTGGGTCTAAGCAAATGTAACAATTCAAATCATACCAACATAAATGATCCAATTTGAATCAGGTGCATTAGCTTCTTGTTGTAATGCCTAATAAACATGGCCTCTCATGTTTATGCTCCTCTAGGTAATGTTCGAGGAGAGCGAAGATTTCTTGAGTTGATAAACCATGGTTTTACAATAGTCAAGTTCAGAATGGAGGAGGTAAGACAGCAAAATGCCATGGCAAAGGAGATTATAACCCTAAGTTGACATTTTTGTTACTCCCCCTCTGGATCTAGTTTAACATTTTGTGAGGTTTGTTTACAAACAATACAGTGAGCTGGGAAAGAGTATTTGAGTCTCTCATCATGCTGGCAAGGGTGGCAAAAGAAACGTTACACTTAACATGCATATTTTTCAAGCAAATTCAACTGATCAATTAAGTTTGTTACATGATAAAGAAGGTCAAATGCTTTACAATTGAAGATTTTCCAATCACGGGTTGAGAATCATCTCCGGAAATTTTAAATTTGTAATGAACTGAGAAACTTGTGTAGAAAAATAAAAATCTAAGCCTACTAAAACCAGCCCAAAAAGACATGGTAGCAGGACTCACGAGTGACCTGGGAATAGCTGTGCCTAAAACAGACTCAAAACAGTTTTCCCATGCCAGTTTGACTTGCTAAACGAGTGCCAGTCAAACCTAGGGAAAAACCAGTCAAACCCATTAACGATTGAAAACCTTGGTAAGTACTTCAATAACTTGCAATTAAAAATCATATTTTCAATTGTATGCAAGTTAAATGGGAAAAGAATGAAAAAATATTTTTTATTTTTTCCCAATATTTACCACAGATTTTTCTAAATAATTGCAAAAAAATCCATGTTTTTCCCATTTCGAATCTGAGTAACAGGAATACATATTAAATAGTAAGAAAAGAAGTACTTTTCTAGATCAATGCCTTTTATTTAGTAGATTAATTCAGATAGTCTTCTTATTCCTACATCATGGCATGGTGTGTTACTGGTGCAACTTCATACTTAATTCCAGAGACTCTACAAAGAAGGCTACTCTACTTAACTACTCATAGCTGTTTTCTTTAATGTTGGTTTTCCATTGGGCGATTCACTATCACACAATGTTCAAGCCATTTCAACCATCTATATCTCAAAATTAAAATAGGGATTAGACAACATTTTTGTGCAGTTATATATAGTTTTCTTCATGATGTAGAACACAGAAGAGAACTACCCCATTCAAGAAGAATGACTAAATTGAAAAATAAAATATAATGTATTACAAATATTGCAAGCAGTATCCTTATTATAGCATCCTTTTCTCCGACAACCTGCTAAAAGAATTGACTTAGTTCTTTGAGCACACATCCTTGCTCATTTTAGGCTTAAATTGAATGTATGATTTTGGAAAGCTCCTGGCTCTTAATGTATTTCATAGAAAATATCTGAATTGGATCTCTAAGCTGCTTAATAACAAGCTTGTTGAAGGGAAATTTGAGCCCAATAAACCTGGTAATAAATCGTAACACAAAAACTGCACTAGAACAATCAGCCAGCAACCCAAAATCATATAGAGAACATAATTTGAGGAAAGCCCAACAATGAATGATGCAGGTCAGTGACAAAACAAGCTCAAGCTTGTACACATGGTAGCCAACTGTATGGTAGAGTAGCTAGGTAAATCAAGCCACAAAACAAGATTGATAAATTTTAGCTTCCTTTTTGCTTGTTTTATTGAATTTTCACAATTTACAATGTCATTTTTATATTTAGGTTATAAAATCTCATATCTAATCCAATAAGTAAATTATTGTCTCGGGGCCTCCCAAAACTAGTTTACAAGCCCAACAACAGTGCTATCTGAGCATCTTGGAGAGACCAACGAATCCATGCTAGTTTTGTCTTCAGTTTGACGGAAATAAAAAAACAAATGAACTTACAGACAAATAGACAACCTTATTTTGTGGGTCCATCCAAAACAAAACTATGTTGTTTTGAAGTGCAGAATTGAGGAGGTACATGTTATACCATATTTGCAAGATGATCAATGCTGTCACTCCTTAGGAGCCTGCTCAAAAATGAATACAGACTACATGCATTTTCTGGGAAATACATGCTTGGCATTTTGCATCTGCTTCAACCCGGCAACATGCATATGTCTATCACAATTGTTATCAGAAGTCAGCATCCTAACAACAATGTCTTCCCTTTTTCTTGTACATGGAGTTGTGCATGACCATTTATTTCTAGGGGCTTCCACAAATGTGAGTTCACATCGACTTGTAAACAAATCCAGGACTAACCACATAGTTGACTGTTAGTGTCAGAAATTCCTTTGCACAAATTCTGTGCTTGTAATCTAGACACCTACAGAAAATTCAACTGTCTGAACTTTGACCTATAGACATTGAAAGAAGAGGGTTAGTTCATCTCAGACCAGTCTGGAGAGGGATTTGGTTCGATAGCCATCTGAATTCAGGCTTTCCTCACCACGTTTTTTCCGCTGTTTAGTGTCGAAAAATCCACTTGCAAATTCATCCAATGCTCTTGCAGTTAGAGGGCGAACCCTTGTATTCAGGCTTTCCTCACCACGTTTTTTCCGATGTTTAGTGTCGAAAAATCCACTTGCAAATGCATCCAATGCTCTTGCAGTTAGAGGGCGAACCCTTGTGCTTTGCCTTCGTGCAGTGAATACATCCTCTACTAGTGCACTTCCATTGTTTTCATGTGGCTTCATATACTTCATCTCTTCCAGACAAGGAGTTAAGACCGGTGCAACTTCTGGTTTTTTGCTAGGTTCTTCATTAAAGCGCCCAGAACATGAATCATATTGAAAATTTTCTTCGGCTTTTGAACCATCAAAGCATTCACTGTCATTTAGAAGGATACAATTCATTGCAGTTTTCTCTGGTTGATTTTGGAGTGGTTGTAAGCATAAACCCATCTCTGGTATCGTTCTGCATCCCCAAGAATTTTGTGAATTGTTACCGATGTTATCTGCAGAAATCAAATCTCTACCCAAAATAGGCATATCAGTGCTCCTCTCAGGATTACCTTGACTTGAAGATAACATGGGTGGGCTTTTTTCTGACAAGTTGACACCTAAAACAGCTTCAGAATTTTCTTCCTTTATGTTTAATTTAATCTTTGCTCCTTGAACTTTCGAGCTGCCAAAATTTAGAAAACTAGCATCTGCTGTATCATCTTTACAGTCACTACATGTGTTCAATCTCATTTGCTTCCAGGAGATGGCAGAACATTGTTCTGGGAAGCATTTGATGCCTTGAGCATTCCAAAAGCCCAATTTTCTCATCTGAGTTTTTATTATTTACAGTGAGGGTGGACTCTTCTGGATCACTAATCAGCGTATCCCCCTCTACAGAGTGTTTGGGAAATTGACATTGCTCAGTTAGGTGGGATATTAAATTATCCTTGTCTTCCACTTCTGCATATACAATCTCGACCTTCTTGGAATCATCATCTAAAGGTAATGCAACTCTCCTTCGTATTTTAGCTGGCTGTTCACCTTGTGAGGTCAGACTGGTATCAACTACTGTAAACATAAGAGAGTCTGAATAATTTGTGCAAAATTTTGGTCGAAGATAGCAATGGGAATGATCCAAATGCCCATTTACTACCTCTACATTCTCAGGTGTGCAATGACTTTCTGTCTTCCCTTCAACCCCTCTCATTTCATCCCTTTCTAGTTCAAGCAGCTTTGGATCTGATGCCACCCTCCGTAAGACTTCAGTCACAGAATCAAAATAATGGATTCCTTTAGTGAGTTTTCTTCTTGAAAATTTCTGCACACCTGGGATAAGAAAAACTAAGGACTGCCGAAGCCCAAAGAGAACCTGGTTCTCTGGTTCTTCAGAATGCCATCCTCTCGCCAAGAGACGAGGCCATACTGCTTCCCAAAACAAGTCATCAGTTCGAGCTTTGCTGATCTTGAAATCCCGGTCAAAAACTTGACAATATCTTCAGGAGAAAGAGAGGAACATGCCTTGCCCACTGGAATTTTACTGCAACAATAGAGGACTCGGTTCGCTTTTGTTGGATCTACGTGCGCTGCAGTAAGATCATGTTTGCCTTTGCCAATTCCCACAACTTCAACAAGCACATATGGTCCTGCTAATACTTTCAGCTTTGTGACAAATTCTTCCATAGAAGTTTTCTCTCATTAAATGCCTTCATTAACTGTTCATTAAAAAAGTAATATTGTAAGATCCCGTACCTATAACAGAAGTCAATTTTTAAGCAATCAAAATGAGCTTAGATTTGAAAACTATGTAGCTGAACATTTAAAATCAATGACTTCAAAAATTATAGACTTGAGCATCGTTTATATTAGGACATGCTGTGTCTGCATTTTACTCCTTGGCTACATATGTTTCAGAATCAAAAGGACCATTTTGATTCAATCATCAATTCACTTACGTGAGACAAGAGATGTATCATCCAATCACAATGAAATTTATATTTTGATCCTCAACAAAAGATTTGGGAGCAAATTAACAAAAGACATTGAAATTCAATAGCAGCATTCCATTACGCTATGGCATGAGCAATGACTAATTTCTATATTTACACAATTAACATAATTTGTGTCAAAAGAGATTCACCTCTGGGACCTCCTCTTTGGAATGCTCGGGTATGTGTGGAAGCAGGCGTGTCAATAATTCCTGTTGCCGCCATCCAGAGAACATGCGCTGCCCCTGGATACGATTTCTGCTTCGTCTTCTTAGATTCTGCCCATCTGCAGAATTTTTCTGTCCCGTAGAATATTCCATAATAGTATGATAAGATATCTCCCATTTCTTTTGTCTGCACAAACTTCTTCACAGCAATCAAATTTTTACCAAAAATATAGAGCGCTAGGATAAACAGATCTTCCTCAATTTTACTCCAAGGTGCACTTGGGCTACCGGGCACTATAATGTTACTTCTTGAATTTGCAGCTTCTCCTGTATTATGCATTCTCGGGTGCAGACTGAGACATCTGGAACCAAAGGGTTGTTTTCTGGGGTCTACTAAATTAGTTTTCATCTTCTTGACACTCTTCCAACCTATTCTGCTCCTTTTTCTTCTTTTCCCTGTGCAAGAACAAAATGTATCAGGTATGATCTCAGGTGTTACGGTAGAGTCTGTACAAGTATTCTCTGACCTAGAGATTTCTGTTTTGATATCTGTAACAGAAGAAAATGTGTAGTCCTCTGTGATTTGGGTACTGTCACTGAGCTCGTGAGCACCCCTTCCTCTGCTGAATGAAAAATATCATGCTGAAGCAATCTGCCATCTGATTTGACAGCTACAGTTGACAATGACTCCTTTGCGGCAAGTTCATTATCTGAGAATAGTCCATTTACATGTCTCGTCTTGTATTCTTTTACACTAACTGGTGGAAAACAACACAAGATCTGCATTACGGGCAATGTTAATCCTTCTGCAAGCTGCTGCTCAATGTCTTCATCCTTGTTACAATTACAATTCAGACTTTCAGTCATTCTAAGTTGATAACTGTCCACTTGGGCCTTAAATGGTGATACGTTGGCTTGATATTTGTCTCCAGTTCGGGATAAACCCGCAGACTCTCAGAAAAATCATCAGAATCAGTACAACTCCATGACAATAATGGACTTTCAGGTATTTCCTCAATTTCCCCACCATTTTCACTGTTTTCATGAACAGAAGATTGCATTCTTCTATATTGTCAAAAGCAGGTTTTTCTTCACAAATCTGAAGAGGCAAGAAAAATGTCAGGCTTGAGCACAATCATAGGCAGATTAAACACATCAAAATATCATTCACATAATCAAGTACTGCACATGGGAGATTGTCAGTTATTGGATTAGAATAAACATGCTAATATTTATACAAGGAAAATACTTATGTATTTTTCATCCTAGTCAGCTTTCAGGGTAATACAGCGTAGAATTCATCTACACTTGCTAAACCATGTCCATCAAATATAATGTAAAATAGTCTAATTGATATAATGGTTGATACATATCACTTCTTCCACTGACTTGAAGCTCACTCTATACCAGAAACAAAAGTTGTAAAAAGAGAGACTCCTTTTATGTCGAATGGCAATTGCACTTTTCCATCTGACTGTACGACTCAAAGCAATTCACATTGAAGTTCTTTTCTGTACATGAAAAGCTCCATTGGGAGGTCCAGCTTCTGTGATTGAAGCATAGCATGTGTACTACTGTGACTAAAGGTTCGTAGAGTTCCAAGATAGAACCAAGACATGTAAGAACTAGATGGAGAGTTCGTGATCAGCCCCATTTGGATCCAATACAATATGGCCGTTTGATCACCATAACAGCTGCAAACACAAATCAGTACATGATGCATAGGTTGAAACCTTAAAGGATGTGTCGCATTGTGGACAGAAGACCATCTAATTTCATGGTGCTGGGTATGGTTAAAAATTAACAAATGCTGGTGACAGCACCACAATATAATGACTATAGCCGATGAATCCAGACTTTGCAAACCCAAACGAGATTATATAATTGCACCAATCCATCCCAATCCATCAACCAAATACTATTTACCCACACTACTATCTCCATGTTTACATGCAACATACCTCCTAAAACTAGAGGATTCATGAGCCTTTGAAAATAATGCACACAAAGGCTCTACCGGAAATTTGGTTGCATTAAATGCCTAAAGGTATAAAACAATATTAAAGTGTAAATAGATTCAACTCAATATTTACTCACACTGGTTGTTGCAGCAGTGTCTAGATGAGTATAGTTGTCTGTTCCAATAGGGGATACCTGTAAAACGTTATTAGCATCTTTCTGATCACAAGAACGGCTGATGAAAAACAAGACTCGATGCTATGCAAACAAGTTCTGGAAAAAACAGTGTAGATGATTTTTCCAGAAGTAGTTTACTGATATCATATTCTGGACTGTGAGAACCTTGTCTGTAAAAGAATGTTTTTATTTTCTCCACACTTTTTCTCAATTCAGACTTGGGACAGAAATCTCTACATTCCCTGACCATGACATAGCCTTCCTACATTTATGAAAGTAACAGTATATTCCCACATGCAACTAAAGCAAAACATCTCCTCTTAAATGCACTAGACATTATGGCCTATGATAGAAATTACAGAGGTGAGTTCTTTTACGCTCAGCACTTCTTGCAAGTGGTGGATGGTGTCATCCGCTACCGATAGTATTTTGTGAAAAGATATGCAGAATGATCTGATGGAAGATCGCCGGAGCATTACGTAGTCTGAATGGCATACAGTTGTATGCATAGACTCTGTCTTCCCCCATAAAAGTGGCTTTCATTTTATCCTCTTCAGCTATGTTGATGTAATTATACCAGAAAAATCCGCCTGTGAATGAGTAAATCCCAGGATCAACAACTTCTTCGAGTATAGAATCTGTGAATGGGATCAAGAATGGGTCCTTGAAAGTGACTTTGTTAAAACTTTGAAGCACACACGTATTCTGAGTTTTGCATATTATTTCTTTAAACTAATTACTATGGGGAATACCCATTCACTTGTCCATACTCGGAAGATAACACCTGCCTTTAACATCTTGTTGATCTCCTCCTAGAATTTAGCAACATAAATTTTACTCGTCCTAAAAGCTTTCTTCCTCACTGGTCATGCCCTGATACCAGGGGAATTCTACGCGCACATATTTCTGGGGAGGGCTTTCAAGTCTTGTCTATACTTGGAGAGTATAGAAGATAATATCCGCCTCTAACATCTGGTTGAATTCTATGTAGAACGCTGCTGCCTTCAATACTAGGTCTCAGTCATCTCCTAGCATAATCATTTTGGGATTGTTTTTGTTCCTAAATTCACCAGGATAGTGGTAGGTTCCTTGTAATTCACATCATCGATGCCCCCAAACTTGTGAGAAGGTTTCTCATTTAACTTTGCATCCCCAACTTTATATTCCATAAATTTTGGGGAACGTCAAGTGTGAGGACGAAGGTTCACTCAAGTTTGGCATTATTGGGTCATCATGCTATAGTCCCCTCCTTTCCTTGATTTCCATAAAATTGCAATGCGGCTGAAATACCTCATAGTCTTCCATTTGCCAATGCAAAAGACGGTTGAGGGAGTTTGTCTCATCTTCAGAGCACAATTGTAACACCAAAACCCCTTCATCATTTGGCTCTATCGTACCTCAGTTCCCATCCCCCTAGTAGTCTTCTTCGGAGATTCAGTCTGATGATTTTGATGAGGTTGCTTCCTCACTAGCCGGTTGATTCTTCAAATCTATTATGTACTATTGGCCTTTGTTTTCAATGGAGGTGATTTTTTTTCCATTTGTGGTCAGCTTTGGCTGCTATCAGCCATCCCCAACCCAATAGTCCATCTTACACTTTCTTCTTCAATGAGATGACCAGGAAACTTAGTATAAAAGGTTGTCTGCTGATAATTATTTTTTGAGCCTTGAGGATTCCCAACACATTTATTCCATGTTTATCTGCTCCAACTAATTGAAAAGTCAGTGATCATTTATTGAAAAGTTGGTGGCCATATAGCAGGCTTCCTGAAGCTCTTCCAGAAGAATGTTTACTCTAGACCGACCATCTACAACAGTATTTGTGAGATTCCTTCCTAGAATCTCCATATGAATAATTGATTGTCGGCCACCGAGCCAAGTTCATTGTGAGGGCAATGGATCAATCACTTGATTACCTTAGAGTGGAGGTTCAACAATAGGTTCTTTGTCCAACATTTTCTTTTCTTCCAATTCTACATGGGGTTCTACATCTTCAAACACTAGGTGCATTGCATACTCCATGTTGTGGTCCATGCCTTGCACACTAGAAATCTTAGCATTTCTTAGTTCTTGAATGCTTTGCATTAGATCCACTACTTTGATGGGTACGATAGTTTGCAAAACTTGACCTGCAACTTCTTTGTTGAACCCGAGCCAACTTGTTAACATATTGGTATGTTGTTGGGACTACCATTGTTCTTCAACCATTTCTCTTTCTACTCCCACCCTTGCTTCTCCCAACCTATTCTTTGTGAGTCGGTCGGGATAGTTAGCTTTCCTTGCTTGCAACCTTTTGATTTCCATAACTCATTGCTCTATTACATTAATCATATTGACATTTTCATGGTAGGATAGTTCTCATTGTTATGGTCCCCTGGCCCACACCATCTACAAAGAAGTCTAGTTTTGGTTTGATTAGTAGGGCAGTCTCTCGTGAAATGGCCCCACTCATCATTTATGACATGGGATCATCAATTGACATTGGCCACCATATTGGATTCAAATTCCACTTCCCCTTGTATTGTTCTAGTGTTTGTTAATGTTTCTCGGATTTCTATACCCGCCAAGGAATGCACTCGAGGACACACTCTTTCTCGTTTGAAACTTTGTTGGGTTTAATGATGGTGTCAACTCCTTCAGGAAATCTTTGACTGCATGTCCCATCACTTGGCATATCGCAGAGAGCATCTTCTTCAAATAGTTTGCCTTGGTGTGACCTTCCTAATGCTCATCTTGTGCACCATAGGTCCTTTCCTTCCCCTTTGATGTCTTTTATCAATTCCATCATTATGCATATTGTCTTTCTAAAGAACCTTAGCCGATACTAGTTCGCCATCACTGGAGTCTGAATCTGCATCCCCACTCTTCCTCCTTGAGTGAGATGATGTCTTGTTTTCACTCTCTATGTCCATGGCTTTGTTGTATGCATCATCATAAGGTGGGACTGCGTTCATCTTCTTTTGCAATGAGGGTATCGATCCTTCAATGAATCATCTTTTCTTTAGCCCTTATGTGGGTTGTTTTTCTAACTTTCCCAATAGTTCCTTAAGCCTCCTCCTATTGTAGGATCAAACATTGTCATGCTTAACCTAACATATATTATAGTCTTTGCCAACAATTTCATTATCATCTCTTAGAAATCTAAATTCTTTCTTGAAGCCTTTCCTGAGTTTGTTCAATGAAGCCTTATCTGTGGCTGAAGTATTTGTGTACAAGTCAATGGCCACTCCTCAAAGTGAAAGTGTGGCTAGGAAGCACCACAACCATAGCCATTGATTTGTGTGCCCATTTGCTTCCCATATTGTAATACATGTCCTACAATGCCATACAATATTTTTGATCTGTCACAAGTGAGCTTCAACTACTTTTGTTTTTCTAGAGATGGAGTTGGGGAACAATGGTTCTGGTTCTAGATTTCTAACGTGGCTCTTGGAATACAATTCTCCTCCTTAAAAAGGCTTCCACTGGACATTCCTATGCACTCTCAGTCATGTCCCTATGCTCGGACCATCCTTTGACAGGGATTCATTCACTCTCTTGCCCAGAATCCAATCCCTTTCTAGTGCTACTCCCTTTAATGTGTGGTTTAGGTTGCAGAGGTGTATTAACCTCAGTATTGTCAATAAGATCTTCTATTTCGCAGATATTTTGTCGTATGAGGCTCATTCTTCTTTTGTAAAGAATTCGTTATCAAACTCCATCCCTAACCAGAGACTTCCCTCTGAAGGAGGGGACTCCATCAAATCCTTGCTAGATTTGGATTCTTTTCTCAGCCTTACCAAATGTATTCGGTCAGCAAGATCAGCTCTTTATTCCTCTGGAAGGGGCAACTGCCTCGCAATCTCCACCTAATATGTGCTTGTGCGTGGTGTATGTGACCCGGTATTGGCCAAACCCTTCTTTGGTTTCAGCTCCAACTTCGAATTTTGCTTCGGATTTCACTAGAATCCCATGCTTTCCTTGAGGGTTTTACTTTTCTGAGTGTGGCTGCTTCTAACAATTTGTCTTTTTCTTGTCCCAAAAGCCTCGTTGAACGTTGAATTTCTTAGTCTACTCCTTACCACAACACCTTCTGCTCCCGCATTTATTCGGCATCAATGTTATTAATGCCTTTTGGTTTCGCATTGGCCTTTTGATCATTCTTTGTCTTTACGGTAAAACTTTTCTTCGTAACAATGTCAGGTTTGTTGTATTTCTTGGTGATGTTCTGGTTGATGGTCTTATAGAACAATATAGTGTCTGGCAAGGAGTCTGGGTAATTGATCAAGCAGATCCACTTCTTCAGTTATCATCAAGTTGCCCAGGATACTTTATGTTGGTAAGTTGGTCCTTTGGATTCTTCCTTGATGTGCTCACGTATGGATAGATACCACAACTATTCAAAGTCCTTTGTAAGATCATTCTCTCTTTCTTGGTTTGTTCCAATTGCTTCTTGGATTGGTTAACCCATTGATTCTCCATTATGTTTGTCATCATCTAAGAGATTGTATACCAACAATTACTTTTGAACTAACTTTAACTCGCCCTGAGGGTCTTTAGAGTAATGGCCCCTTAATGTTTATAGAGAAACTACACTGCCAAAAATAGTCAGAGATAAGATTGCATACCACAAATAGACAAGAATGATAGTAACAATAACTTCTCATTAGCAATAAATAATACTCGGTACGATTAGCGTGGTACAAGGAGGACCTAATACAAGTGCCCTTACCCTTACATGCAACAACTTTTTAATGCCAAGATACAACATTAGCAGCTAACACAACCGCTCAACCTATCATCAAGTTGTTACTACCTAATGCCAACAAGAATCAACATCAATTACATTTATTTACAAAGACAGTCCACACAGGCACCTGCAAACACGCCAAAATCAGATCACAAACAGCGCTCTTGATCAGTGTTGTTACATGTCTCTTCCCACTCATCGATGACCCCTCACATTCATGCCTTTTTACAACGCTAAAATCTGTTTGACCTCTCCACATGAAGATCTGATCAAAGATTCAAAATGATGACCAGTAAAATGAGGCAAGGTTTTAGCTACTCATTGGCTCTTCAGACTTTCCCTCCTGGTGATCATAGTGCATCTAGCACATTCAGGCTTTTCAAAGCTGACCAAAGCCAAGCTCTAAAGAAGTTCACCAAATCCTTCACTCTATGTTGCTGCAATATTAGCTAGGGTTAGACTGTAAACTTCATGGGTCAAGGTAAAAAAAAAATATTTTCCTTTATTCGACTCAACTCAGATACTTTTGCCCGAGCTAAATAGAAGTAGAGTTAGAGCTGATTGGGAACATAGATGTTTGCTTTAATAGCAGTATGATATGGTTCTTCACAACAAGGCTCCTTTTCTGTGGGCAGCAATTAAATTAAAACCTAATACCTATTTCTTTCATCTACCAGGCCATATCATGTCTCTTCATCTCAACATTAAGAAAGCTCTAAAAAGGCTCAAAAATGGGAGGCAGTCAACAAAATGCATCAAACATTCTTTGTACCAAAAACAGTTAATGTTGCTCTTTACCCCACTCTTCTCAAAGGAAGAAAATGACTTTTAACCAAGGCTATAAGAAGAACAAGCCTGAGGCAAATGGTAAAAGTCCCTAATGCCACCTATCAAGCATTTTTCATAAAGGAGACAAGGATAAGGAACCATGCTGAAGATTGCAGTCCATCAAAAGCTTCAAGCTAATAGTTTGGTTGAGATGGCCAAAGGAAAACAGCCAATTGTTATAGAGGTTGATGACATGGGTACACACCTAGCATGCACACCCAAAAAATGTACTTCTAATCCCTTACTTACCCCCTTGCGAACAACACTGAAAACTTACAGATAGTCCCTAACAGTGAGGCCACTGATAGAAAGTTAGCAAACCAAACCTGACTAATCAGGCCATGGGTTCTAAGCCAACAATCCCCCTTTATATCCCAAACACCCTGTTGTCAAAGTTCAACCCTTGAAGGAACATCAAACCCCAACTCTCGAAGTTGTTAATACTTTGTCTATCTCCCGCTAACATTTTCAACCTGTGCCTTGCTCAGCTCATACCACTAATGCGGCAAGGCTCAAACATGAATTCCCTTGTTCTGGCAATGCTAACCCCCTATCTTATGGGCTTTAGGAGATCCACCTCAAAAGAACTCCCAAGGCCAGTACAGCCATCTCCTCCCCATTGAGAATGTCTCTGGGGACAAAAGCCCTACAAAAAGATCAGTCAAAGAAAGTGTGATTGTTGTTGCATTGCACAAAATAGATGGTAAGTTGAAATTCTTCAATGACGACAATGGGAAAAATGGCATTCAGTATCATGTTATGGAAAAAGCGTAGGGGTCCATGGATAAATGCAGTGCTTCCTCGGTGTTGTTTTCTAGCACTAAAATAAGAGGATTGAGATGCTTGAGCACACAATGTAAGGTGATGTTGACGCTCAATACAACTATCAACTTGCTGGCTGCTGCCAAGCACCACACTTTTCATAATGAAGCCTCAGGGAGAAGCAGTGGTCACATGCATGTGCACAAACCCATTCCAAGATAATATCATCCCAAGCGACCCGCTACGGAAACGGCTAATGAAGAGAATAAAAGAGGACATGCCTCTGCTCAAGGGAGACCACTCTACCTAGCCAACTTTGATGGCCTGCGTGAAATATGAGAACAGGCACTATCCCTTCATATTCATCTTCCTACTTGATTTGTCAGTGGTTGTCTATAAGCTAAATTGTATTTGGGCTGCAAACATGAAATGTAACTTGAACAGCAAAATACTGTAAAACCATGTATTACTTCATAGGTTTAGAAAGCCTCCTTTTTAGCAGTGTTCCAAGGGGACATGTCCCCTCCCCCAAAATATGCCATTTATGGGAATGGGGATGTCCCGGAGACTTGGGGACACCTAAAAAATGTCCCCCCACCATACCGCCGCCACCGCCATGAGACAAGAGACATCCCCGAGACATTTTGCTGAAGAGGGAACGTTTCTCTTAGAGAGGGATCTATGAGGAAAGTCGGGATGCCCATGAAACTTCAAAGAAATTCGTCTAAGTCCCTTTACAGTCCCATAAACCTGCAGCTGTACCATGAGCCAAAAACGCCAAAAAAAGTGATTTTTTAATTAAAAATGGTATTTTTATATTTGTGACTGCAACACTAATCCTAATAGTTTATGGACGCCACCCACACTTTAAGCACTAAAATAAAACTATAAATGAACTTCACACCCTCACTCCAAATCACTATCAAAGCTTGAAAACATTGAGCAAGGCTGCAAGTGCAAGAGTGAGAACAAGCAAGGCTACAAGAGTGAGAGGCTGAGAGCATTAGCAAGAGGGAGAGCAAGTGCCAAATCTTCACTATCAACCATTCAAGTTTCAACACATTCATCAAGCCGGAAGCTCTCAAGCCTTCAAGGTAAGCCATGGCCCATGGCTATTCATCTTTTAGCATTTTGTTATTTTCAATTTTTGGATTTGCATTTTAATATTTTATTTTATTTATAAATTTATAAATTATTATAATTAAATTGTTCATAGAATTGTATGTGGTTATAAATTTATAAAATATTGTTTTTACTGTTTTAGGGTTGTTATACAGCAGTCAGAGACCCTAAATAGCAGATTAAAAATTTAAAATCATTGTTTGACAAAGGTTGAAGATTTGAAAACAAGGATTCTTATTTTTGTGCATCCTCTACTTTTGTGCTTCAGTGCAACATGAAAAAAAAACAAAAAGAAAATCCTTATGTCTTGGACTCTTGAGCCCCTCATTTAAAAAATTTAAACCATAAATTTCATTTCTTGCAGTGTCACTATGAGTTTCTGTAGGACGAGTGGCGAAGAGGGTCAGCATGAGCTTATGAGGGTTGAATCTGAGACTCGGAGTACAAATGTGGGGGATTGGGTATGGGAATGCAGCTGCACATTTTAGTTTCCATTCCAATTTATTGGAAAATTTTGCCAAGGGTCCCTTCGACAAGAATTCCCCTTTAAAACAATTTGCAACCAAACTACAACAAGCAAAACCTAAGATAACATGGGGCACTAGGCTGTGGAAGTGTCATTTTTGTCAACTTGAATTTCAAGGCAGTATTACAAGAGTTGATACACACTTATTTCACATCTGAGGAAAAGGCGTGGAGGTGTGTGGAAAATTGTCATTCAAATAAAGGGCTGAAATAAATAAATTGTGGGGTTGTGGTGAAGAAGAAACACATATAGTTGCTACTATGCCATCAAGGGGTCTTATTCATGGTACTAGAACTTCCTAAGAGGCACGAATTCCTACTTAGCCATCCAAGTCAAGGGCACAAAGCTTAAGGGGAAACATAGGAAGAGGATTAGTAGTGATACTGCAAACACGATGGCAAAGTTATTCAATGTGCAATATAAGGATGAGGCAGATGATGCCATTGGCAAATTCTTCTTTGCCAATGGCATTCCATTCCATGTGGCTCACTCTCCTTATTATAAGGAGGTTGTGGCAAAGATAATAAGAGCAGGACCATCATATGTGCCACCAAGGGAGACAAAATTGAGGACAACAATCTTGGATAAGAACTATTCCAAGATTAATATTCTAATGGAGAAAATGAAGACTACTTGGGTCACTAGTGGATGCAACATAGTCATGGATGGGTGGATGGACATTAGGCATCATCCACTCATCAACATCATGGTCACATGTATAGATGGCCCTTACTTCCTTAAGGTTGTTGATTGTTCAAGGCATTGCAAGGATGTCGATTTTCAATTCCAAATCCTTAGAGATGTTATTGAGGAGATTGGGCTAGAGAATGTGGTTCAAGTAGTGATGGATGTGGCACATGTGTGTAGAACTGCAAGGAAACTCGATTGACGTGGCCTACAAACATATTTGGACGCCTTATTGTGAGCACGCCATGAATAATGCACTCAAGGACATGGAAAAATTGGTTGGATCAAAGAGGTCATTAATGATTCTAGAGACGTGTAGATGTTTTGTCTACAACCACCACACTTCACATGCACTCTTCAAGACCTTCTCCAAGAAGGAATTTTTGAAACCTATAGAGACTAGATATGCATCATACTTCATTCTCTTGGAGAGGATGCTTGAGTTGCAAGAGGCATTGCAAGTAATGGTCATGACAAGAGAGGAATTTATGGCCCGATTCTACATCAAAGCAGGGGAAGAGGGTGAAGGAGGTGGTGAAGAGTGACATTTTTGGGTTGATGCAAAATACATTGTCTCCATCACTATAACCGTGTCTAAATTCATTCGATATCTTTGGACACTTATGCACCTACCCTTAAAGAGGTGTATGAGTGCATTAACAATGTGCTCGGCCAAATGAAGGTCGTCAGACAAGAGAAATACCCCACATTGTAGTTCTACAAAGGTCATATTAAGGTAGTCATTCCCGAGAGATGGGAGAAGCTCAACACTCCTTTGCACATGGTTGCATATGCATTGAACTTGAAGTGGTACATACATACAAAGGTCTGGAAAAGTTACCCCCATACAAGATGATGAGGTGAAGGCAAGGTTCGTGATGGCTATTCAAAAGATAGACAATTCTACAAATTCTAGCATCATTCGTACAGAGTGGTCAAAGTGAAATTGGTATAGAGTTTTTCACGGTAAAACTCTCCATATATATATAGGAATGTCTCCTATAAACAAGGAGATGTTCCTATTAACAAGACTCCACAAATCACTCAAAAAATCCTATTACGAGGATTGTTATAACCTCACTAACTTTGCACGTACCCATATAAGGTGGGTGTTATAACTATATAACTCATATTAAAATATACTAATTACCCAAATAATGTGAACACTACATAAATAAATTCCTAGCATTCCCCTCCTTGGTGCGAACATGGTAGAAAACAATCGCACTTCCTTCTGCAGCTTGTCACCCATGCGTGCTCATGACCTGGATGGTTTTTCAGGACAATCAACAACCTCAACAAGGATGGTTTTTCAAGTGGCTAACCAACAACCACAACAAAGGAAAGTTTTACAGGACAACCAACAACCCAAATATCATGATGTTGCTTTTCCTTGTACTTTCATCTATCCACTATGTTTTTCCTTTAGGGGATTACATAGGAATCTACTCGCTTATTTGAACACACCACAGTGGAAATAAAATAGGAATACTTGAAATATGAACACAACACACAACCTGAAACTGGAACTCTAAAACCATAATAGAAAGCAAAATACACACCACAAAATGCCACCACATCTCCGTGCAATCCCATCCATTGTTAGTGATGACAAGAGATCGTTGATCGACCTCCATCCTCCTGTGCCTCCGTCCTCCAATGTGACTTGTTGTTTACTCAGCGGAATGAAATTTGAAGCTCAAATTTGCACTATCTTCTACCAACGTAGCTTCCCCACCAATTTTCGTTTTGGTTTCGAAATTCCAAAGCAGGGTCTCGGGCGGTAGTGCCCCTTGCAGGGTCCACGGGGCAAGATCGAGGGGCGAAGCCCCCGAAGCCATGCACTTTTAATTTCTTCATTCTACAAAAATATCATCAAAAATTCAATATTCTTCATCTTATTTCCCGAACAATCCGGACATCGGATTCCACCAAAAATGCATCCGCGAGGCAATTTTTTTACAAATTTTCACTTTTACAAGGACACAAATTTGACAACTATACTCGACTATTATAATTGTTGACAAACACTATTTGACTCTCGCCACTATTTCATTGACATTGACTACCATAACTCAATTTACATGGACGAACAATAAACATATGGACAATAATATATGACAGCAGTGTGACTATTCAAACTATAAATACTTAAGATCACAAGACTTAAAAATAAAAATGTAAATAGACTAAACAACTTGACTAAAAATAAAAACATGACTCGCAATAGTAATGAATATCCATAGTGAGGTATATTTTCCATAAGAGAAGAATGAATCTCCAAGCACCACTTAATTCTTAATTTGAATCAAAAAATCTATCACAAGACTCATGGTCTAAAAATGGATATCCCCATGCTTTGGATGGACGGTGGTTCTGCATTCAGCCAACAAGCTTGATCCAGATATGAAGTTTCCAAGACCACGCCGAGCACAAAATCTTTGAGGATCTAACATGGATGCCCTTAAATGTAGGTAGGTATGAAACTGGCTTGTGCAGTCCCTTGTTAGCTGTGATGATGCCAGTGATGCACAGACTAGTAAAATAATGGCAGATTCAAAAAAATAATACCGCTTGTTTCCTGATCATCACCCTCTATATGCCAGAACTCCTAAGAATAACGTATTTCGCCGAGGCAAAAAGACTATTCACCTTATCAACAACAGTAATATGAACCAAACCTTTATGATGTCAAGGATTGTATGAAACACCGATCTATGAATACTTATGACGCAGATATATACAAATGGAACAGCATGATTAAATGATCACACCAGACTTATGAAGATTAAAACCTCATAGCCGTGCAGGCATGAATCACTATGCTCTTAGACAGTTGCTTTGCACATGCAAGTAAAACTGAAGTAATAAAGAAATGGCTCAGGAGATGAGCGTTGATTCTATGAATTGGATCAAAATGCAGATCCAAACTGCTAAGTTGACTGCGAACTTAGATGCATTCGGATGCAAACAATGTCTATTGCCACAATGGATCAATGTAACGGAGCTGAGACAAAACCGCGTCCCTTCAATTCTTCCATTGCAATCCACCGCTCGATACCAAATGAAATTGGTAGAGTTTTTCAAAGACAAAACTCTCCATATATTATTTATATCAACATGATTACATATATATAGGAATATGTCTCCTATAAACAAGGAGATGTTCCTATTAACGAGACTCCACAAATCACTCAACAATTCCTATTTACGAGGATTGTTATAACCTCACTAACTTTGTACGTACCCATTTATGGTGGGTGTTATAACTATATAACAGCTCATATTAAAATATACTAATTACCCAAATAATGTGAGCACTACATAAATAAATTCCTAACACAGTTTCCACTCTTACAAGATATCCAAAAGAGGCCCAGGATAGGGAGACTATGGCACAGAGAACCCAATTTTGTGGTGGACTATGCATGGGCCTACTTTGACAACCACACTAGCCATTTGTTCACTATCCCAAGTTTCTAGTTCTATTATTGAGAGGAACTAGTCTATTTATAACTTCATCCACTCTATTAAGAGGAATAGGCTTACCTCTAGGAGGGTAGAGAAGCTTCAGAATCGTACATAACGACTTGCATCTCATGACCGCAACATGCTTACATACAAGGAAAGTCCAACAGCCCTATAGGATGTAGAGTCAGGGGAGCCAACACAAGATGATAATGCAGCTCAAACATGATTGGTTGGTATTGGTTTGGAGGAGCTTTACCTCGAGGAGTCCAACAATTCGAGTGATGAAGAGTTTGGCACGGGCTTTGGGGATGATTATTGATTAGAGGCAATGGATCGTTGGCCAATTGTATTTGAATTTTGAATGTAATCATCATTTTGAATATAAATTATGATATAAATATTAATATATTGATATTCAACATTTTCATTGTTCAATGCAATGTGTTTAGTATTTCAAAGTTTCATTTGTTATTCTTTATAAAAAAATTATAACTAATTTTTCAAGTACTATATATATTTGCACCGTTGTCCCCAAACCTAGGCCCTTGGTCCCCTTGTCCCCAAGCCGTCCCCCATTTCAAGACTCGTGGAACTATGTTATTTAGTAGATGCAGCTTTGTTCAAAAATATTAGAAGCTCCCTTAGCATGGTTTATATCTAGTGAGCTTTTTCGATTTCGGTCTACTCATCTATCAGTACACTTCTTCCCACCATTTATCTTTGACCCATCCTCAAAATAGTTCTTGGGATTAGGAGGATCCACTGCATTTTGCTCCACCTTTTATCACTATTTATAGAACTTCAAATTTTTTTATCTAATTGTGTAATGTCCCCTTTCCTACGCCAAAGGCCTAAGGGCCAATTCGAGTCCAAGCCTTGGTCATACCCAAGGGGCTATGGACGCTGGGAGCTATTGGGTATGAATATCTAGTCCATTTTGTTATAATTATTCGTTGACATAAGCATAAAGTGTTTTGGAGGGACTAGATATTATGTTTTGTCATTAGGAAGGGGCCACATGACACTTAATGTTCTAATTTTGCGTTGGGGGTCACTTTTGGACCATGGTGACTTAAAAAGGGAAAAGTAACTTAAGTTACTTTTATTTTATTGGTCCTTCCTAAGGAAAAATGCGACTTGGGCTTTTTGGGGCTCTTTTGCCTTGGGGAAAATTATATAATGAGTGGGAGGAAAAAAAAAGGTCATTCTTGCATACATAATTATTTTCCTTCATGTGCAATTGTTGCTTGCAAATTTACAGCTTGTGGAGTGAAATCCCATAGGGACCCTAGCTTCGGTGGTGAGAGATCCATCCCTAGCTAGCAAGGCATTCTTCGGTAGTGAGAGATCTACCCTAGCTTGTCATTTGGAAGTTGTTTTTAGGGCTGTTTTACAGAGATATTTTTAGAGGTTTCAGAGGAAGGGTTTTGAAGGTTTTGGAGACATTTTGTGGAGAAAATCAAAGGGTTTTCAGATCAGATTTACGGCAGTGATAAGAGCAGGGTTTGGCATCATTTCTAGAGACTTTTCAAAGGGTTTTGATCATTTTCCAAAGGGGGTGACTTGTTTTGGAGATTTGCATTTGGAGGGTTTCCAGGTTGCCATTTTCAGATCTAAAGGTTGGGGTTTCATTCTCCATATTAGTATATGTAATTTCCAAAATTTCATAATTTTATCTTGCTTATTGGAGAAGTTACGAATTTTTGAAGTTTTACCACTGTTTAAGGTTTTCGTAATTTTCTGGCTGCATTATATTATTCCAAAAATTCCAAAAATAATTTTCTTATGTTCTTTATAATATTAGCAAGCTCTCCTAAAAATTTCAAGTGATTTGAGTGAGTATTTTGAGAGATCAATTTTCTTCAGTTCACTGCCCTAGCTGTTAAAAATCTGCAAAAATCAGAATTTGTGTTTGCTGCAATTTTATATTTTTTTGGTGCATTTTTAAGTGGTATCCCACAAGGGATATTTCAAATTGTCTACCGGTTTTTTTGGGGTGAGGACGGCCATTTTTGGAGAAGTATTTTCCACGTTTCGATCTCTTTAGAATGCTAAGTGAAGCTATACTCGTCTTTTTGTATCTTGAGACCGACAAACAAAAGCACTTCTTTACAATGTTTTAAATTTTATTCTAAAATTGTAAGTGTAGATCAAACTGTTTTAAGCTAATATGGGCTCATTATTGTTTTTTTATTTTGATCCATGAGCTTGTTTTGAAGCCACTTTAAATTTGAATTTAGCTGAATATTAGTTGGTTTTAGCAGCAAATTAGGCCATCATATGCATGTACACACTAGGTAGACAGAAAGTATAATTAGTTATCTATAAAGGAATAGAGGAATGTATTGCAATCTAGGCTAACCGGGGAAAGAATTGCCTTAAGTAAAACATGTGTTGTGCTCGGTACTAAGCCCTTATTCTTGTGTCATCCTATGTGAAGTGGGGTTATGGAATAGCCAAACCGTAGCACACATATCCTTTAACTAGTCAATGGTAGACTCTAGAATTGCTAGTTTCTAAGTTCTTGCCTCCATTCGGACTACAGGGATGTCCCAATTTAATGCTCACTATTAATAAAGGTCAGCTAGTTCTTTGTAGTGATTGATTATAGAATTATCTTTTATTGCTTATATTTTAGTTTTGTGGAGGTTTCCCCTTGAGGCGGCATTAACATCATACTTCAATCATTTGGTGCTTACAGCCTTGTATAGTCACTTATATTTCAACACTTCTTATTTTCTATTACTATTTGCATCTGTATTTGATTACTATTGTTATTCTAGATGTATTCACAATTGGATAATACTATTATTTTTATTCTAAATTAGATGCACTATTGGATTGAATCAATGTGACTATCTAGGTAATTTCTTTCATTCATGATATAATATTTTCATTACAAGTTGTATAGGAGTGGCGATCTGGGCAAAATTTTGTGACACAAGGGAAGAGAAAAATGACAATTATGAATTAATCTCTAGTAAAACTTGGACTTGATCACAGCCATATAGATCTTCAGTGATATAAAATGCCACCAATTCGAAAAAAATCTGATAGAGTGGTGTAATATATTCTTAATGAAGATTACCGCCTCTGAAGTGCGAGCATGTGCCAAGCTTGGAAGAGATCAAAGAGACATCAAGAAGTTAACGACACTAGTAAGGAATAAGAGCGTGGTCATAAATGGAAGAAGATGAAATAAAAGAAAACGGAGAAGAGAGAAGCAAAAGAAAAAAACTGACAGAAAAACACAGCCACCACAAAACTCTAGTATAGGGACGAGGACCACATCCCTATCCTTGTACCCACATCTTCTAGTGACCACTTATAGATAATATAACCACACTCTTGTTCATTTATTCGTGTACCTTGATTTAATGTTGTCCCCTTCCTCATGCTCATACCACCCACGTGCAAAAAAGTAAGCATTGGGTTCTATAACCAACATTGGAGGATATGACACCACCATTGGCATACCAAATTAATAAATCCACACCAACATTCATGGAGGACATGGCACCACCATCGGCATGCCAAAACTTGGACTTGATCACAACCATATACATCTTCAGCAATAGAAAATGTCACCGATTCGAGAAAATCTGATAGAGTGGTGTAATATATTCTTAATAAAGATTGCCTCCTCTGAACTGTGAGCGTGTGCCAAGCTTGGACAAGATCAAAGAGACATCAAGAAGTTAATGCCACTAGTAAAGAACAAGAGCACAGTCATAAATGGAAGACGACAAAATAAAAGAAATTGGAGAAGAGAGAAGCAAAACAAAAAGACTGATAAAAACCACAGCCGCCATGAAACTCTAGTATAGGGACAAGAACCACATGCCTATCCTTGTACCCACATCTTCAAGTGACCACTTATAGATAATATAATTGCACTCTTACTCATTTATTCACGTGCCTTATTTAATGTTGTCCCCTTCCTTATGCTCGTACTAGTACCCCCACATTCAAAATAGTAAGTATTGGGTTCTAAAACCAACATTGGAGGATATGACACCACCATCAGCATACCAAAAAAAAATCCACACCAACATTCACGAAGGACATGACACCACCATTGGCATGCCAAACAGAATCATCCACGCAAAGATCAAAGGAGGGCATTCTGCCAACATGATCATTTCAATTGGTGGCATCAACGACGACTTTGGAAGAGTGCTCGATAACATACACTTCAACAACAATCCCAATATGTGCATGGGATCAAACATTAATCTAGGAAATGTCTGCATACCACTCACCAACAACAGCAATGAATATGCAATATATCTTGTTTTGGGCCTTTCCAACCCACGAAAAACCACAATAGCTTCTACACTTTGTGGAGACTATATTGGAAAAATAACAATGGCTTCATGTTAGTGTCATGTCCCCTTTTCAAATAAAGTCTAAAAATTAATAATATAACTTAAGTGTCAAAAAGTGAATTTAAAAAAGACACTTATGTTATTATTATTAAATAAATGTGACTTTTCTATTTTAAGTGAACTCAATGATTAAATAGAAAGTCCCTTTATTAAATAAAATTAAAGGCCCATATGTGGCACCCCACTTGGGAGAAGCAACGAAAAGGTTATAAAAGGAAGTGTTGGGGTCATTTGGGAGAGATATTTTGTCTATTATCTCTCTTTTTGGGAAACGTTGAGCATTTTGTTTGTTTGTGCATTGAGGACAAAAACCCTCCATTGCATTCATCACTTGAGGACAAACCCTCATTGTGATCAAATTTGAGGATGAAACCCTCAATATCTTCTTGGTGGCTTCACTCAGGGGTCACATTTGAGCATAATTTTGGATCATCAGAGCTAGGGCACATCTATTTTCAATTTGTGTCAGTTTGCAGTTCAACTAGGGCACATTTTCTACTTTTCCCACTTCAAATCTGCATTTCAAGTGAAGAAATTCAGCTAGTGGAGAGACAATCCACCAAACTTCAGTCAAGGACAGCTAGGGCATGATTTGCAACCATTTCTAGGGCTATCTACACCCCTTTGGATTTCATATCAGCATTTAGGGCATCAGCAGTGGACAGAATTGGTTGGTTTCAGTTTGCAGCGTTTCCTTTTGGTCTCTTGTCATCTAGAGCGTCTTTTGTGAGAAAATTGTTGTAATCTTATGCGGATATTTTTCTTGTTTCATGGTGTGAAAATAAATAAAAATAAATTCAAAACTTTGGTTGGAAAAAATATTTTTCATCATCTACTTGTACCAAGAGGGTTTCTAGATGCTTTGGGCCTTTTGGGTATTTTTGTATTGTGATTATTTGATAAATAAAGGAAGATTTCAGATTGTTGTATTTTTGTCTTACGGGTTTGCTTAAAAATCAAATTGTTGTTATATTTTGTATAAGAGTTTCAAGGAAATTTCATAATTTCTTAGATCTGTCCCGTATGGGACATTTCAATGGTATTAGAGCACAGATCTTGCCAGCCTGTAGGGTTAGAGACAGAGTAGTTTTCATTGCCAGCTGCAGGGTCAGGGTCTTACGGTTTCTTCTTCATACAAGGTAGTGATAGGAAGATGAAGACGTTACAGGGAGTCTTGTCAGACATGTTGCAAAAATATCAAGTAGAAAGGAAGAATATGGAAAGGTCAAACCCTAGGGCACAAGAATGTGCCAAGGATCCAAAGCCTAAGGAGGTTCTCTTGAAGAAAGAGGAAGAACCGCCAAAGAAAATAGACACATCACCATTTCAAGAGGACAAGGATTGGTACAAACTTGAGGGCCTCAAAACCTTGACCAAAAGTATCAAGGATGGCTCAAAATGAGGAATCCAAACAAAAGAAGGTTGTGTGAATACCTAAGAAGGGTGAGGAAGGAAGAAGAACGATCGTAATTCTTTGGACATTGAGAAGGAGCAGCCCATGGAAACCCTAGAAACCATAGTTACTGAGTTCACCGGATCTAGGCCGGTCCGCCCGAACCGAATTTCTAAGAGCAGCCAGATAAATCCGGTCCGGTTCGCTCTAACAATTTTAAAAAAGAAAAACCCTTACAAAACGCATTTCAAGGTGGTCATTTGAGCTGAGCAGAGGTCGGTGTTGATAGCAGAGGGACGAATACGCCAAGGAAGCTTCATCTTTAACTAGCGATGAAGTTTACGTCATAGTGAATCTCGCAACAAAGAGTAGCTTAAGCTAGGTAGCAGCGACGGAGGTATGTGCTTCTTTTTGTTTTAATGTTTTAATTTAGGTTTCATACGTGTTTCAATTTATCTTGTTTACTTTTATTATTTTCCTTGTTTATTTTTATTTTTTTATCATAGTTTTATAAAAGCGATTACTTTTGTTTTAATTTATATTTTTTGTTTGTTTCCTTTTTAAATTTATATTCTAGTTTTCTTTATTTAATAGTTGTGATTGTTTATTTTTATAATATTAAGTATTAATGTTTAGGTATTTTTAGCTATATTAATAAATGAATTATATATTATATATATGTTAATGAATGTTAATTAATAGTTTTTATTTGACGTAAAGATGTATTTATTAGTTAATGATTGTATTTAGTAATAATATATATATATATATATATATATATAATGTATACTTGTATTTTTAGTTAATGGAAATTTTAAAAATATATATATATATATATATTAATAGATAATAATTAATATAAAAATTATTTTATTTTTTATTTGTAGTGATAGTTTTTCTATATACAATAATATAAATATATATATTCGAACTGGATTTTTCCAAAAATTTCGAGAACTTACCCAATATTTTGTTTGCTGCCACACAAATGGTTTCAGTCATAGAATGGAGTGATTTTCAGTTTATTGAAGTATTTCCAGTCAGTATTGGGTTACTTCCAGCCACTACCATTTTGATTTTGAGAAAGAAAATGCAAGGCTACAGCCGTGCTTGGGGCAGCATGAATGGACCTTTGGGAGTCCATCATATGAGCAGAAATTATGAGGAAAATGCAAGCAATAGAAGAGAGCTAATTAACATGTCTATAAGGCATGATGAATCGAAATAAGGAGTGTTGTTGAAAGCTCTTGTTTCCCTTAATGTGTTTGTCCTATGTGCAGGTCCAGAAATGGTAGAAGACAAAGTTCAGAAATTGTTTATGAAGGTGGATCCAAGGAGCACTAGGACAAGTGGATATGGAAAATGTTGCTCAAGTAGCATAGAGACAAGCAAGAAGACGAAGACAGTGGACATGTTTCTACCAAGAAGATTGAAGGATGTGAATCATGTTGCACGTGTAGGACCAGCCCATATAGATATTGATGAAGAGACTCTTATGAGTCAAGGTATGCATAGTTCTCATATGGATAGGGAAAGTGCAAGGTTCTTTGCACATGGTATGGATGAGATAGAGCAGCTGAGTTTGTTATCAGCCCAAGCAAATGATGAAGAGTATGAGGTTGCAGCTGAAGATGAGGGGATGAAAGAGATGCTTCTACAAGTCTTAGAAGCACATGAGGAAGAAGATGATGTTGCAGCAAAGGTAAAAGAGTTGCTTGACACATTTGGGACAGCAATGAGACTAAATTTTAGTGTTGTTGTCATCACCATGTCCAGCCACTATAATTCACTATTTGCAGTTGTACAAGTGTTTCCAGTCATAGAGTTGCTGATTTTTAGAGTTTCATGAGTGAGCTGCTGATTGTTGAAGGATTTTTAGTCTTTGTTGGGTTATTTCCAACCTCCAAATTACTAACAGGGCTGATTTTTAAAGAGGAATTTCAGTATTACTACTGTAATTCACTATTTGCAGTTGTACAAGTGTTTCCAGTCATAGAGTTGCTGATTTTTTAGAGTTTCATGAGTGAGCTGCTGATTGTTGAAGGATTTTTAGTCTTTGTTGGGTTATTTCCAACCTCCAAATTACTAACAGGGCTAATTTTTAAAGAGGAATTTCAGTATTACTACTGTTGTACCATATTTGTTTTGCTGATCTCCAGGGTTTCTGACTTTGGACTTTTTTTTCGGTCATCTACAGCTACATGATTGCACACGTTAAGAGGGCTCTCTTGCATTGTGATGTTTTTGATGAGTTTCAGTCTTTATCTATGATGAAAATGATTTAGCCCAGCTCGTGGTCTCGGATGATTTCTGACTGCTGCAACTTCATTCCAACCTATGTACAATCTGATTTGCAGCATTTTATGGTGACATCAGCCTGCAGTGCAGTTGTAATGGTCACCAAAATTCCAGGAAATTATCATGATACTCAATGGGAAACTCCTCACTCTTCAATTTACAGTTGTAATAGAGTGGCGTAGCATAAGCATGGTGGTAAGATCATAGGGCATCCTTTGGCCTTAGAAGAGATGGAGGATATCCTCAAGCTTTGGGAAGAGTGCACCCTTAGTCTACAAATCAAAGAGGAGTTTCAGTTTTGTAGTTGTTACATGTTGCTAGACTTGGGATTCTCAAGCCTAGGACTACTGTTAGTAGTCATGAATAGTTGCAAGTTCATAGAGTTTCAGAGGATTTTATCTATGGATGATGTGGGTAGAAGGATTCAGCTGAAGGGAACACACATTTCAGGGCTTCCTAATCAAATCAGTGAGGTGCAACAGAAGCCAACAACTTCAAGGGTTGGGAATTGCAAATCCCCAAGATGGATTTGGGATCCCGGTGTTCTAGCATTGCTTGAGGACAAGCAATATTTGGGAAGGGCAGGACTGTCATGTCCCCTTTTCAAATAAAGTCTAAAAATTAATAATAGAACTTCAAGTGACGAAAAGTGATTTTATAAAAGACACTTATGTTATTATTATTAAATAAAGGTGACTTTTCTATTTTAAGTGAACTCAATGATTAAATAGAAAGTCCCTTTATTAAATAAAGTTAAAGGCCCATATGTGGCACCCCACTTGGGAGAAGCAACGAAAAGGTTATAAAAGGAAGTGTTGGGGTCATTTGGGAGAGATCTTTTGTCTATTATCTCTCTCCTTTTGGGAAACATTGAGCATTTTGCTTGTTTGTGCATTGAGGACGAAAACCCTCCATTGCATTCATCACTTGAGGACGGAAACCCTCATTGTGATCAGATTTGAGGACAAAAACCCTCAATATCTTCTTGGTGGCTTCACTCAGGGGTCACATTTGAGCGTAATTTTGGATCATCAAAGCTAGGGCACGTCTATTTTCAATTTGTGTCAGTTTGCAATTCAGCTAGGGCACATTTTCTACTTTTCCCGCTTCAAATCTGTGTTTCAAGCAAAGAAATTCAGCCAATGGAGAGACAATCCACCAAACTTCAGTCAAGGACAGCTAGGGCACAATTTGCAGCCATTTCTAGGGTTGTCTACACCCCTTTGGATTTCAGATCAGTGTTTAGGGCATCAGCAATGGACAGATTGGTTGGTTTCAGTTTGCAACGTCTCCTTTTGGTCTCCTCTTGTCATCTGGAGCGTCTTTTGTGAAAAAATTGTTGTAATCTTATGCAAGTATTTTTCTTGTTTTATGGTGTGAAAATAAATAAAACTAAATTCAGACTTTGGTTGAGAAAAATATTTTTCATCATCTACTTGTACCAAGAGGGTTTCTAAATGCTTTGGGCCTTCTTGGTACTTTGTATTGTGATTATTTGATAAAGAAAAGAAGATTTCAGATTGTTGTATTTTTGGTCTTACGGGTTTGCAGAAAAATTAGATTGTTGATATATTTTGTATAAGGGTTTCAAGGAAATTCAAGAATTTCTTAGATCTGTCCCGTACGGGACATTGCAGTTAGGGGGATCATATTCTTATGTACATCAAGGATTTGAAGCACATTTGGGACCAAGATCTCACTTTCCCATGATAGAACTGCAAAAGTTTGATGGGCAAGGTGTTGCTTATTGTATCAACTTTATGGAAAGCATATTTCAAACTCAACAACCTCAATACTTGAAAGTGGACATGGCTACCTCCTTCAAAGCAAAACCCCATCAATGGTGCCAAAGAATATGCAACAACTAATCAACACCACAAAATTTGGAGAAGTTTCAAATGGAAATTAAATTTCACCATGAGACGCAAGGATTAGGAACTTCTTTTCACAACTTCAAGATAAGGAAAACAAGGTTTTTAATTGAGTACAATTCACAACACCTTAAATTTCCCACTTGAACTCGAAATTCGGATCTACATCCCAAACATTTCGGGGACTTAGAGGGGACGTCCCCTATTTTTAAAAATCTTTCAAAAGTTTTCTAATGTTTTTACTTTTAAAATGTTGTTATTTTTACCAAGAACATTAAATTATGATCTTGAAAGTACCTAAAATACATTAAACATGGTTTAAATCCCTAAATTTCATTGAATACAATAAAATATTCAAATATTAATTTTTATATATTATTTTAATAGTCATCCCCCTATCATCCCCAAAATTTGGGAAATTTTTGCCGTCGTCCTAGAAACCCCATCCCTCTATTCCTCTCTGTCCCCGTCCTTGAGACTTAGGTAATTATGGATTTGAGTGAGACAGTGTAACATAAATTACCAGTTCATACATAGCAGATGGTGACACAAGTACATATGGAGGAAAATGGTACAATATTTGGATCCGTACAAGATATTTGAGTGAGACCATGCAACACAAATTATTGGTTCATAGATCACAGATGGTGACACGGCTACATATGGAGCAAAATGTCACAATATTAAACATTATATGGGAGGTTACCAAATGAATTCAAGCATAAATGTCCTTCCTTTTGGAGGTGTCGATGTGGTCTTGGGCATGCAATGGCGTAGTTAACTAGGAACTATCTCCATGAACTTTCCCGAGATGTCCATAAGGTTTACAACTCATGGCAAATAGCACAGACTCACAAGCATCAAAGTTTAGCCCAACTAACTCATTAGATTGCATAGGATGGAAAACTTTCTCAAAAAGGAGTTCACCATATAGTTTCTAGACTATGTTCAATAGAGGTCTAAGAACAAAGTCATTCCATTCAACCTGGAATTATAGAAGATTATTCAAAATACAAACACGTTATCGAAAAACCATAAGGATTACCACCTTTTCAAAATTATGATCATGTTATTGACTTTACTCCAAGTAGCCATCCACTTAACATCAGACCCTCCCACTACCCCTATGAGCAGAAAAAGGATTGACATGATGGTTGAAGAATACTAGATTCAGCAATTATTCATCCCAGCAAAAGTCACTACTCATCACCAATGGTCATGGTAAAAAGAAAGATTAGTCATGAAGGATGTGCCCATACGCTCAACAAGGTCACTATGAAAAAGTTTAATACTGCCATCATTGATGATTTATTATAAGAAATGAAGGGATTTTCTTTGTTTTCTATGATCAGCTGTGCTTAGGATATCGTCAAATTAGATTAAGTGATGGAGATGTTCCTAAGACTTCATTTTGAACCTATGAAGGCCACTATGAATTATTCATGATGCCATTGGATTTCACTATGCTCCGTCTATATCTCAAAGTTTTATGGATATGGCTTTTCATTCATTCCTCAAAAATTGTTTTGGTCTTCTTTGGTGACATTGTCATCTAAAACAAAGTTGGGAAGCTCATTTACGATATGCCAAAATGTTTTGCAAGTTGAAGATATCAAAGTCTACAACAGTAAGCCCATATGTGCCTTCCAAGAGAAAAGACATAGAGCATTTGGACCATACGATTTCAAAGGAAGGAGTTGTAGATCCGAAGAAGACTTAACCGTTGAAGGAACGGTAGGTCCCCAAAAAACATCAAGGGATTGCGGGGATTCTCAAGATTAACATGAAATTCCCTGAAGCTTTTCACAAATTATGCATGCATTGCATCTCCCTAATTTATTTGTTGAAAAATAACTCATTTACACGGTATGAAGTAGCTATTCAAGCATTGCAATAAGTTGAGGAGGCACTTACTCCCACCCCAATTCTAGCCACGAACTTCATCAAGACATTTGTTTTGGGATGTGATACTTCCTGGCAAGGATGCAAGAGGGTCACTCTTTAGTCTTTGTAAGCAAACAATTGAAGTGTAAAAATTTGATATAAACACCTCATGGAAAGGAGATGTAAGTCATTATCCATACAATCAAACAATGGTGCCAATACCTTATGATCTGATATTTCAAAGTCGAGATGGATTATGAAAACCCGGAATATTTTTGGGAGCAATAATTGTATTGTGAAGAACAACAAAAGAGGGTGACATTTATTTGGCTGACTTTGAAATCGTATACAAGAAAGCAAAGGAAAATTTGGCAGCAAATGCACTCTCAAGTAAAGAAACCAATGAAGTTGTCTGTAATGTCCCCTTTTTCGAATTAATCCATTTGAAGACTTCTTGCCCATTCCACTTCCCGTGGGCAAGAAGTAGGTGAACAAGGGAAGTCTTTGATTGATGTTTTTAGTCTTTCTTTTCTGAATATTTACATTTTCCTTTAGTATTTTTCCTTATGAAGCAGGTCAGCTGGGTTGGAGGACTTAAAAGGCAAATTAAAAGATAAAGCAAGCTTCTTTATGAGGTTAGTCATGGGGAACTCCTCATGGGGTTTTGGCGCCACCTTAAGGATATAAAAGGGGTCGCTTAGGCTCATTTTGGGCATGCTTCCCTATTATAATTTTATTCTACTTGGTTTTGGGGCTGATTGCTCTATTCCATTCCACTAGAGGGCGAAAATCCTTTGGTGTGGCAAGCAAGGAAGACGAAACCCTTCCTTGTTCAAGGTTGGAGAACGAAAACTCTCCAATTGGTGGTTCCAAGGGCTTCAAAGAAGGTTATCTTGTTGGTTGGCAGCTAGGGCTTGAAGAAGAAAGAGATATCAAGGTCTTCTACATCAATTTGGCACCCTCTCCTAGGGTGGCAACTTGGGTGGAGAAGGGTTTGAGTGCCTTCTAGGGCACCAATTGACATTTTGTGTTGATATTCAGATTCCTCCTAATTTATAAGGCTGATTTCTCACTACATTGGTATTTGTTGGGGTTTGGAAACATCATTTCCAGCCCTTAATGCGGGCTGTACCTCTGTTGTCATTTAATTAATTTCCAGCTGTGTTTAGAGGTTGATTTCTTGGGTGATAATTGTCTTAAAATATTCCTAAAGTGCCTCTACATGTTTTAGATGATGTGAATGGTGATATTTTGATGAATTATTGTTTTTTCCTTGCTGCTGTCCTAAAAATCAGACTGTTGTTCACTGTTATATTTTTCAGTTGGCTGGTATAAAAATCAGAATACTTCAGTTTGGGGTTTGTGTTATTTCATTGTTTTTCAGTTCAGCCCTAGAAAGGGACATTACATTGTCTCATACACAATGTCCATACTTCAACCGCACTGGACTGAAGTGGAAAGTGGTAACAAGATCCTTCGATTCGCCAACTCATTCAACAGTTACAGCACAATTCAAATGCATAATATATATTTTCTTGGCAGGGTGATTCATTCTGGTATAAAGATAGGTTCTTCTTATGCCAAAATCTCAATTGCAAAACCATATTCTCAAAGAAATGCATGTGTCTGCTGTTGTTGGACATTCATGATTAGAGTGGTAACAAGACCATTCAAATCATCAACTCATTCAATAGTTACAGCAGAATCTAAATGTATTGGATATGTTTTCATGGAAGAGAGTTTCATTATAGTATAAGGACATGTTCTTCGTGTGCCCTAAGTCTCAATTAAAACTCAGATTCTTGAAGCAATGCATGCAGCACCAGTACAGGTAGTTCATGGAGGACATATCATCTCGCCAATAAGTTATTTTTTGAAGGACTGAAGGATGATATACAAAAACAGTTGCTGAGTGTTCAGTATGTCAGAGGAATAAGGGGGAAATTGTTATGGTTCAAGAGCTATTACATCCACTTCCCATACCAAAGCAGAAATGAGAAGAAATCTCAATGGATTTTGACATAGGATTTCCTCATTCAGAGGCCAAGACTATCGTAATGGTAACAATAGTTCCACCCACTTTTGGCTAGCAACATAGCAGAAACATTCAAGGATAAGGTGTAGAAGCTTAATGGAACTCCTAAGTTCATTGTGAGTTATGAAGATCCTATATCCACCAACTTTTTTGAATAGACAAATTCACCACTTGGGTTACCAAATTGTCCCATAGCTCTTCTTATCACCTATAATCTAATGGGAAAACAGAAATGTAAGATAGATGTTTAAAGTGATATGTTTGCTACCTCACTTCTGACAAGAATCACAATGGCACAAATAGCTTCCTTTGGAATAATGGTGGTATAATGCTGTTTTTCATACCTCAACTAAGATGAAACCATTTGAATCTCTCTATGGATATCGACGTCAATCTTCTACTTCCTATTTCCAAGGTTGTTGCATGGATCAAACTGTAGATTATATTATTGCCTTCAATTTTAGCAGAATCTTCTTGAGATCCTCAAGGAAAACTTGTCCCGGCTCAAAACAAGATCAAAAATAGGCGGACCAACATGTTAGTGTAGGATTTATTTTCCTTGCTTTATTTGTATTATCCTACTCGGGATATTCCACCTCACTTGGAGTTTCCCTACACTTATGGGATATGCTTGCTTAGGTGTACACTTGATCACATTGTTTTAGTTAGTGGTATTTACTACCCTTGGCCACTTGTCTGTTGACTAGCTATTTCAGGTATGGAGGTTACCACTATTCTAGGTGGAGATTTCCATGATTCTAGGAGGAGGTTACACATTCACCTCCTATATGTACATCTCTTGCATTATTTTATTTAATTGTATTGAGTTGGAGCTATTTTTGTGTTATTGCAATTATCTCTCTTGTATTTTCGTAATTTGCAGTCTTGTATGCTTGCTTTGTTTTGTCTTGGAACAATTCACATCTCGCATCATTCACCTATGCATTCTTCGAACTAGCAGATCCGTGGCGCTTCTCCAATACAACATTGAAATGCGAGAGGATTCAACAAAGGAGATTGGGTTTACCCTTTTCCTTCAACTACGACCTTATAAGAAAATGTCCCTTTGGCAATAGCAATGCAACAAGTTGACTTCCAAGTTGTATGGCCCCTATAAGTTTCTATACAAGATTGGCAATGTTTCTTACAAATTGGAACTGCCTCCATCATCAAAGTTTCCTACTCCCTTTCTTATTTCATGCCTAAAGAAGGTCATTGGGGATAAATGTTTGGTCCAAAAAAACCTCAAGAGCTTGATGAATAAGGGAGATTAATCATGGAAACTGAAACAAGAATCCATTATTGATTAAAGAGTGAAGAAGCTATAAAACAAAGCCATCTCTAAGTATATTATCAGGTGGAAGAACCTAGAAGAGGAAGACACGACTTTGAGAACATTATAAATTTCTACAAATACAGTAAGAACTCTTAAGCGTTGAGGGCAACATTTTTCTTAAGGGGGAGGTGGAAGCTGCGAGGACAAGGAGCAAGGAGGGAGGCAGGAGTGGTGAGGGAAAAGAGTGGGAGCTATTATGCCCCTAATCATTTTTTTGTCATCATCTGTAATATTGGATTATAGAGTAGCCAATTTTTGATGCACGTAACCTTAGACCAGCCTGTGGTAGACTCTAGAATTACTAATTGCTAGGTAGTCATCTCATGAGGACTATGACGATGCCCCAACCTACTGATAGATACAAATAGAGGATATGTACATTTGTGTGAGAGTAAGTCATGGAATTATCCCTTTCATTGTTTATATTTCTGCACCTTTGAAGGTTGTTCTTTGAAGTGGCAATAGTATCATACTTTTGTCATTTGGTATTTTACATTTGCTTCAGTTTGCATTACTACTCACCTTTGGATTGTTTTATTGCTTTTCATCTGGATGTGTGTTTACCATTCAATGATATTATTGCTCTCATTCCAAAATTTTGTTGCTACTGAATTGAATTATTGCTTTTATATCAAGAACATTTTCCTATTGCATTATAGTATAAAACTTACACTCAGACATTGAAGTAGGTGAGGCCAAGTTTGTTCTTTTATGGGTGAAGATGGTTGGTTGTGAAGGCATGAGGAGGATAGGGTACAATTCTAGCACCCAGGAGGATAATAGTGGAGTGATATGACATATGGGGATCAAGTCCTAGAAAAGATATGTTTGATTGGTACCACAAGTTAAGGGAAGGAAGAGAAGGATTGAGTGGATCAAGCTGAAATGTTGGGGAGGGTACTGGAAATCTGACCATGAAATATTTTTGGGGCCTCCACCAAATCGACCTTTCATCAAAAAGATCGAATTCCAAGGAGCTTTCTTACTATGGTTGATTAAGGTTTGTGCAAGAAAGCACAAATGGTAGTTTTCTTAGAGAACAATTAGCCTTCCGATTCCACTTTTTGCCTCATTTCCCATTTCCCATTTGTGATCAAAAAGCTCCCAATACAATTGTTGGTACTCACAACTATATTGAGAATAAAGAAATAACAAGTAACCAACATGTATCTTGATTATGGATCCTATTTTACTTCTTGTAGTAAAAGCGACTAGGGTGGCAATATAGGCTTTAGACAATAAGAAGTACTCTCTAAAATATGAGTGTGCCAATTATACTAGATATCTTATTTGCTTTCTTTTATGAGTACTCCAAAAGCATATGGACTAAAGTTGTCTTGGACTCAACCCCAAATCAAATAGGGTAATGTTAGTTTGTCAAACTTGGCAGTACTCACCAAGTTTCAACAGCTACATCCTTAGATTTTTTTGGGTGAAAATTTGAATGGTTATGCATTTTTAAATTTTCAGAGTTTGTTGCCATTTTTTCTAGTTGATTTGAGGCCCAAGAGGTGACCTAGTGAACAACGCACTAAATGTGCATTTAGATGTGTCATATGTGTATGCAAAAGCAATTTAAAGATATGTAGCGAATCAAGAGAGGTAATACAACCTGGAACAATAAATGTACTTATTTTCCGTGCGCCCTATACATTACATACTTGTACATATATAGATTATAGTGTTGTTAAGATAGGAAGAGTCGTTGTGGTGGTTGAACCATTTTCAGAACTCCGTGTGTGACGCTTCACATTTTGATGTTACATGGCTCTAAAAGATGCACGATATGCAAAGAGACACTCTCACATATCGAAGTCCGATGGAGTGCCATGTGGTGTCAATAGTGTTGCGTAGCACAAAGTTGGCACTAACGACATCAATAAGGTAGCAAACATTTGACATGAGGAACCTCGAGAGGACCACACAAAGTGTGAGTTAGCCTTTTTGATTTGGCATGGAAGTGTCCAACACCCTATCGAAGCCAATGATGTGTTCCGTAAAAGGTTTGGCGCGTGCTTGAGTGGTGCCATGGTATATCTACACTTTGTTTGGTTCGCGTTATTGCAAGAGTGTGTCCGGTATCTTGTGTCTTTGTTGGAGTGTGTGCGGTATCTATTGGAGATGGGTGGATGGTCTCGAAGATACCAAAAACCTATGAATGAGGTTATGGAGTACCACAGTCCATCGAAGTGGAACTATGTGTGAACCGCAAGTGTGAAGACAGGTTGGTGGTGTTGGGGAGCCGTTGTTGGTAGATCCTCCTATATCAATCGCCCCTCCTTGTAAAGCAAAAGTCCCGATTTGCATTAATTTTAGAAAGCAGTGCAAAATATTGGCTTCTAGTTGATACCTTGTGAACCATTTGGCTTGTTGTGGGAGTTGGCCCACTATGACGACTCTTTACACTAGGATAGAATAGCTCTACATATACATGGTTTCCAAAATCTCATCCATAATTTTTGGTGTGTGTCAAGAGACGAAGTGAAGTTATATATGCAGAATATGCACAAGCAATATGGCACAATGTGTTGAGCATGGAATCACTTTAGGAATCTATTATCTCCTATCGCCCAATGATACGACTACGCTACGAGAAGTGGCATTGTATACACATTGGTGACTATGCATGTATGGATGCCCAAGGAGTACATCACAAACATCAATGGCACTACAACAAAAACTAATTCATCTTTGAAAGGGAAGATAGAGTATGAGAGGCGAATTGGAGATTGACGTTTATACCTATGTTGTTGCAGAACTAAGCCATCCCAATTTGTAAGGTTGCAAATGAGGCATGGTTGGAAGATTTAATCGCTAGACGGTTGCTTCGAAATCAAGTTCTTCATGCTACCGCCATCAATCAAAAATTCCAGTGATTGCCCTTGCACCCACATCTTTGAATGGAGCAGATGCTATGCTTCAACATTTTGAGTTATGGGGATTGTCTATGTAATGCTTACCAAAATGCTAGGATTTGTGTCGATGATTTGGTATGAGGGCTTGACTCTATCATCCTTTGTTTTTGCCCACATAAGCAAAGTTTTTTAGCATGGTACTCTTTGTTGGAGTGGTTACTACTTTGATGCTTGTCGTTCCATTTGCTTGTCTTGGACAATTGTTTCTTGTCTAGAGAAGGTGTCTTCTTTGGCGTAGACAATGTTTCCGTTTTCCCTTAATCTTGGAATCCTCTTCATTGATTGCCGCATAACAATAGGCTTGTCTCATCATCTTAACCTTATCAAGCTTTAGTTTGGGTGAATGGGTGGTCGTAGGCCACTAAGGTACTTGAGAACTCTATTTTGCTCTAACTTGAATGAGCCCAACTTCACGGAAAGGTCACGGAAGGCATCGACATAGGCTTGGACTGAATGGGCATGTCCTTGTTGGAGTTGTTGCCACTAAATGTAGCAATCTCCATAAACATCTTCAAAATAGTGTTCATCTAGAAGGTTTCCAAGAATGCATCCCAAGTTGGTTCACGCTTGCCTCCTTTCCAATCTTCCAAGATTATGGGCTTGCCACCACTTCTTGATAGGTGAAAAAAATTTCAGAAGTGCGATCTTGGTTTTCTCTTCATTAGAAAAGCCATTCATAAAAAAGTAAGAATCTAATTGATCTAACCAATTACCTACAGCCTTTGGGTTAGTTTTTCCTTCAAATGCTGGAACATCTAGATTTACTTGAAATCTAGGGGGATTTAACTACAAAAATCTTTACCTAATGATGAATTCAATGGAAACACCCGTTCAAGGACTCCTGCAAATTGGTTCCACAAAAATTCCATTGTTCTATGAGTGCTTATGAGATTTCATTCTTGATCATTGCGTGAATCGCGTCTTGCACTTAATTGGATGTTAACCAACGAAACTTTGTTAAAATGGATTGGACTGTAATTTGACGGTTCTCGAGGTTTGCCACCGAGGCTCAAATACTCTAACCGAATTCGATGGGACATGCAACATGAACCACTCAAATATTGTTGATCCAAGGCCTAGGTGGTGACTCGATGGACAACACCCTAAATGCGGATTTAGATGTATTATATGCATATGCAGAAGCTATTTAGAGATATGTAGTGAAGCAAGAAAGAGATATAATAGAGTTGGAACAGTAAGTGTATTTATTTAGCTATGCATCCTATACATGGCATACTCTTGAGAAAGATGTATGGTTTTCTATGTTCTACTTTGAGTCTTTGACTGTCTATCAAAAGCTATAGATGTGTGTACATATATAGATTACAATGTTGTGAAGACGGGAAGAATCGTTATGGTGGTTGAACTATTTCTGGTACTCCATGTGTGATGCTTCACCGTCCAACTATTATGTGACTTGCAAAGATGCACAGTCTGTAGAGGGGCACTCTAACATAATAGCAATCATGTCGAGTGCCACGTGTCGTGAGATAGCATGGTGCAGAGTTGACATTGACAGTGTCACTTAGGTTGCAGAGATTTGACACAAGGCACCTTGTCATACCACTTGATGAGAGTTAGCCTTTGTTGTTTGGCATGGAGGTGTGTGGTACCCTGACAAAGCCAATGATGTGTTCCACAAAAGGTTTGATGCACACTCAGGTGGCACCATGGTATATCTGCACAGATTGATTTGCACCGCTATAGGAGTGTGTGCATTATCTCGCGCCACTATAGGAGTGTGTGCAATATCTCGCACCATTATGGGAGTGTGAGCAGCATCTGTATGAGATGGGTGGATGTGGTCTTGGAGATACCGTGAACCTGTGGATGAGGTTTTGGAGTATCGCAGTCCATTAAATTTGAACTGCATGAACCGCAAGCTATGAAGATAGACTTAGCGATGCTATGGGGCCCGCTGGTGGTAGATCCTCCTGGATCACCAATGTCTGCTCAATTTTACTTGTTCGTGGTCAAGAGGATAACTAAAATTCATTATCCGTGGTCAAGAGGATAACTAAAAGGGCATATTTGCCACCATGAATTTTGATCATATACCAGCTTGAATGAGACTGTGAAGTTTGGGAATTAGTATAACAATCTACTTCTGAAATAGGCTAAATGAAACCCCATATTCCGAAACAACTTTATGAACAACAGAATCATATTTGCAACAAAACAGGAAATTAAGTTCAAAGCAGGTTATAAACCCACATAATGTCTAACAATAAACCACAACAAAATTTCTGTTGCATTAATGTTAAGCATAAATATCCAACAGTATTTTACCCAGCAGTTAAAGAAAAGGAGTTTGACCAGCTTAACCAAAGTCCAAGCAGAGGTAAATACATTGAGTGTGCTCACATAGCCATGTGGATGTCATAGACACAACCCTCTTTTGTAAGCTACTGTGTTTCTTGGCCATGAATATTACTTTTTGAATCAAAAAGATCTGACCAGTTTCAAAGGAAATATTTTTTGACTTCGACGATACCAGGTTACGCATCCAGATGAATTTGAAGGAATGGATAACCCTCAATCCTTAACACTAAACCTAAGAAAGTAAGTCCATTATTCCTAGACCCCGCGAATCTGGATGTTTATCCTTCAATTAAAAAAACTGTTTCTTACGACCAACGTAACAAACTACACATTATATTGTAGGAAAAACTCGAACCTTTAGCAATCCAAAACTAAAACAGATATAGTACACAAACAATTTAATAACTAATTAACAATAATCTAGCTTGATACACAAAAGATAACCCACAACAACAAAAATCCGTTCAGCATATCAAAATATCATATAAATGTTTTCCAAGGGCTACGGATCCCTCCACCATTAAAGTGAACAAGAAGGGGGTTTACTGCAGGCTAGGAATGAATATGTGTGACCTTGACCAGCCCAGATATTAACAGAAACGCAGAAGAGAAGAGAGGAAATGGTACCTGAGCATACGTAGAGAGCGTTGTATGATATAAGTCTGCGGGTGTCTGTGGGCGCTTCTTGTACTGCAAATTAAGGGAGGACAATCGAGTACGCACGAAGAAAATTCGTGTAAGATAATGAAAACCTGTATTACAGAAAGTATATCTGTCTATATATATGTGTTTGAGAAGAAGCATATGTGGAAATTGAGAGCGTTAAGGAAGCATATATATTTCTATCTATCACTTTTATTATCGTTTTAATATTTGTTTTAAAGTCCGTGGATGAGTGGAAAATTATATTTTGGGATGTGATGGAAGTTAATTAGGGTTGCCAAAAAAATTATGCAACTCACCTAATTTATTTTTGTGTTTTTTAAATTTATAATAACGTTAACATGTGATTTGATAAAAGATATTTTAAATATGATTATTTCAAAAATTATATTAATTTTAATGTGTTTATTTTGGATTTGTAGTATATTATATTGATTTCTTTTTAAAGAGATATTACACTTTTTATTTGATATTTTAAATAAGAAGAAAAAAATTCTAAATAACATTCAAACGTCAAATTTAAGGTTGAAAGTGGTATATGACAATTAAATGAACATTAAATTTAAATATGGTTGTTATTTAATAATAATTTTATGAACAACACATTCCGCCATCATCCACTCGTTTGATCCCTACCCTCTTATTACAATTTTAAGACGCTTCTTGACATAATTATTATGAATGTTATTAAAGTTATTAAAGACCACTAAACCTTTGACATGTATATGATAAGAGTTTGTATAGACTTATTCTTCGAAAATGAAATGTTATAGGACCAATTAAACACTTTAGTCATAGAAAAGAGTTTTGTACCTTTTTTGGGTAATATACAATAAGGTTTGAATTTCAAATAAGTATTCCAAGCTATTACAATTTTTTCATTGACGATTCTAAACAATAAAAAAAACTTCTAAATAACACTTAAATGGACATCAAATTTAAGATTGAAAGTGTTATATGACAACTATATGAATGTCAAATTTTATTAATAACTTACAAACAATGCAATCTACCACTATCAACCACCCACTCCTTTTGACCCAATTTTAAGATGCCTCTTACATGGTTATCATGAATGGTATTGAAGTTCTTAAAAACTAGATACACGTAAGAATTTGTATGATTTAAAGCCAAAAACACTAGCCATAAAAATAAAAATATTTGATTTTGATTAGTTAATGAAAAAGACTATTTGTAAAATGATTGTTGTTTTATAATAATAATAATAAATATATTCTCATTATTAATCACATTTAAGAATACACTACTAACATTATTTTTCTTTATATATATATATATATATGAAAGTACAATATAATTATATTTTTAACAATTATAATATAAACATTATAAAATCAAATCATTTGAATATAATTAATTTATTAAAAATAATTATTACAAAACATATTATTATAATGTTATACCTTTTACGTAAACAAAATTCTATAAAACAATTACTAAACCTAAATTTTATTAAAAATGTTTCACTAAATTCAATCAATATAAGTATACTTATAAGTAACAATCGTTCAAATCTCAACTTGCTTTCTAAATCCAAATGGTAAGAAGTGGTACACTAAAGAAATCTTATAATTGAAAGAAATCCAAATGTCAAATGGGAGAATTTTAACCCACCTAAAGTACATGGTTATATTGTAAATTAAACACATTTATAAGTGAGAGTACAACCACCTTAACTAAATTAGGTGATTTTTTTCAAATTCCTTTGATTTCATTTTTATAGACATTTTATTATATTAATACTAGGATAGATATCTTAATTATATTTATTGGAAAGTAGAGATAATAATTTTAAGATTTTTATACGAGATTTTATCATATTACATGTATTATTGATTGATGATAAATAATTTATTTTTCATAACAAAAATTATTGAATGGTGATAAATAATTTATCTTCTTCATAAATTTTCTATTATATGGTGATAACTAGCATCACTCTATTTAGATTAATGGAAAGAAAAAAAAATCCAAACTCCAATATATGATCAATATATTAAGATTTTTAAATTGATTTGTTTTCAAGAAAAAGAAAGAAAAACTTCTTAATAATGATACAACAAATTTTTCGACGCGAATACAACCACCACCCTGAATGAGCAGGATACGGTTATATTAATTTGGGAAAAGTGAAGCTTGAAGGCCCACGCACATGAACAAAAAACGAGGATGAAATGCACGCTCGAGGGCACCCTCCAACAACAAATACGCGTTATTATCGCAGGTACTTGTTGCAACGAAGGCTATTGAAAAAGTCAGGGAGGGGTGCCGACAGATCTGTCAGAAATGTACAGTATTTAATATTTGATAAAACATTTCAACCTTATACAAATGGCCACTTGTTCTTTATATTTATCTTTTTCATTATAATATTTTTAAAAATGAGGAGACTCTAAACAAGACACTGCAATTACATTTACACAAAACCATATTTTATCCCTCCTACATCAACATTAGGCGCCCTTTCAAGACTACATTTTTACTCATATATGGGAGCTATAAGCCTCCCTTCTATGAGACGAGCCACCACAACCCATACATAAATAAAATGAAATTTAAACATTAATCTACTACCAATTAAAATAGTAAACTCACCTAAACCGCTTCCATAGTTCCACTTAAATATAAATTTGGACCGTATCAAGTCTGAACTTGGTAAAGGTCAGTAGGTAATCATTGCAACATCATGGGAGTTACGGGGATTCTGCCTCGTCTATTCACAGATTTGACAATTCAACCCAAATAATTTACGACCAAACACCGTAGTAAATACTGCAAGTACACCACCCGGACAATTATTTTCATTAAATTATTTGACCAAATAGTATTTAAATACACAGAATTTAACCTAGATACCTATCAAAGTCTTGAAAAATCAACACCGTTTCGTCACGCCAAAAAAAAACTCCGTATATATATTTATGTAGATAAGGTCTGATTTGAAATATTAAGAGCGACAAAAACGGAGATGAGTTTGGCCAGCTGTAATTAATCTCACAATTATTGTTATTTTAATGTTGTGGTAGAATCCGGGGAAACAAGTACTCATGTTCTTTCTTTTTTTCTCGTATTGTGTGGGGCAGCTGTGATTAAAAAAGCGACATTTATTGTCATGAACATAGATATTTTATGTCTACGTGTATGCATGTGTTGAACCCTTTTTTTCCATGTTCCCATTATTTTTTTCGTGTGTTCTTTTTCACAATTAGTACATCCTAAAAAAAAGTAAAAAGGAACATTATACGGAAGAAATTTTTAGTGAGGATTTTTTTGAGTCGTACAAGTAATTCTGAGATGCATTAAATATATTTAATTTGAGGTACTAACTTATTTATTTAGAGGTGATTTTCCAAGATTTATTTTTTAGATTATGAAGCCACAAATAAGGAGAAGGGAACGTCGAGTGAGCTAGCAAGAAAACATACTCATCCTACAACTAGTTTAACATTATTTTTGTTTTAAAATAGAGATGTTAATAATTTTTTAAGGTGTCATGTTATCGTGGTATCTCTTAGAAAGCTTCTGGGAGCATGATACAATGGAAAGAGATCAGAGCGACAAGTAAGTTTTAAACCCAAGCATATAACAATAGATAATTGTGTCACATTCAAACACCTAATCAAAAAGGTTCAGGAATAAAAAGGGGGTGTATATTGTTTTTTTGTAAAATTCAAGAAGGCGTTTGACACGATACTAACAAACAAATTATGTAGCACGAGCTAGGGGTCCCAACACATTGTACAGGGGAAGCAATGCATATTGTATGAGTAAGTAAATGACAAAATCAAAACACAACCAAGGCTATATGAATGTTTAAGAAGTGATGTAGGAATCAAACAAGTAGACACTTTATCCTCAACCTTGTTTGGGCTATAACTAATAAACTAGAAGAACGAATAAACACAATTGTAGGGGAGGGGTCTAATTAGCCAAATATGTGATGAAACTCTTGTTGTATGTTGATAACATATTTCTAATGTCGAGCAACCCGAGATTTAAGAGATCATTTATAGGCTCGCCTTAGAACTCTTTTCTAAAGAGGTGGGGATGCAAGTGAATATTAGAAAAACCAAAATTATAATTTTCTTAGTGAAAAGGAAGAAGCGTCTCAACTTCCTATTTGAAGGAGAGTTGAAGTGGTATCAAAATACAAGTATCTTGGCCTCAATTTTCATAGAAAACTCCATTGGAGCACATAGAATAGGAGGAGGATGGAGAGTTCTTTATGTACTTCAAAATAGGTGCAAGATTGCAAAGTTATGGGATTAGAAAACCACTCGGGTCCTATTTGGGTTACTTGTTACATTGGTGTGGTATTACATGGGTATAAGTTATGGGCTAGTGGAACAAAAAGTTTGAAATGGAGACAAATAAAAAGGATCCAAATGTGTTTAATCACGAGATAAATTCAAACTATAATCCTCAATCCTTTATGATATAATCTTGGCACAAATGTGTACTTTTCCATTGAAAGCAACCATTGTGACTAGGTTACTATGTTACTTGAAAAAAATAGAAAACATGTAGGCTAATAAGTCACCTACATTTGTAAGAGAAGAAGAGTTACAAAGAAGGAAGAACACATTATTAAAACAAAACTACAAATGCATGTGTAGATGGCATATCAACCTAATGGAATGTTTAAACCTTAATAATGCTATAAAAATTATGTGAACAAAAGGTTTAGGGTAATCATGTGGAGGAAGAAAAGAAGCAAGAAATAACAACATTATATTATAAAGTTCAATTTGACTTGTGAGCATGGAAAAAGGCATACATAGGGGCTGAAATCCAATGGAGGAAAATATTCTGAGTCCTTATTTCATTAAGGACTAGCTCCCACAAGCTCAAATGTGAGATACATAGATGGACGAAACTTAAGGAAAAGTGGGAGTAGATGGTTGTTGCATTTTACATCACGAGGGTAGTAGAGATGTAGAAGCAGTCATTCGTCCTTAAATATCTAAGATATGTGAACATTCAAGTCAAGTAAAAGGAGACATTAAGAGTTAGTTCCATGATGGGGCTATTTGACTTGAGGCTAGACTAAAAGGGTTTGGGAGATGTTATACCAAATGAGTAAGACAAAAAATAACCTTCTTATAGATACAATCTACCCCACAAATCTTTGAGTAGTTGTGGAAATTGATGCAAATGATGGTTTGATGCAAATGGTGGTCTCATAGACTATTTGATCTTGTCAACATAGTTAAAATAGTTTATTTTCATTAATATCAAAGTAAATTTTATATAATGTACGCTTATATATTATGAGGTGGTGTAGTAATTTTTTTTTAAAATCTTTCTTTAAAATTTTATTTGATATTATAAATGTGGAAAGTGGGTTTACTAGTAAAATGTTCGACTTACCACTCCTCATTTGCAATCATGTTCAATTTAGATTCAATTATTCATATTTAATCGCATAAAGGAGGTTATCTAGATCGTAGAAAAATGTAAAACAACTTAGAATATCAAAGAATGAAGGTTTGTAGGATAATATTGTGATATTTATAAATGTGGAAAGTGGTTTTACTAGTAAAATGTACTAAGTTACCACACCTCATTTGCAATCATGTTCAATTTAGATTCAATTATTCATATTTAATTGCATAAAGGAGGCTATCTAGATCATAGAAAAATGTAAAACAACTTAGAGTATCAAAGAATGAAGGTTTGTAGGAAAATACTTGATTTCACGAGAATATAGAAGCATTAGTTAGTGAGAAAGTGTAGAGAATAGGTCAAGAAGTAAAGACGAATAACTCACGGAAAAATAGGACCACAAAATTGTGCTAACTAATTTCGTTCGGATGCAATGAGAATAATGGAGATCCAAAACATATAAACTCGACATGTTCTCTACGAAAATGGAATTTCCTTTATAAGGGTAAATTTGATTATGTGAATACATTCTTTGTGCCATGATTTACAAAATACTCTCTCAATTTATCTAGTTCTTTTGTGAATCATAAGAATATGATATCCTTATCCAAAACCCTAATACATGTTCAACTCCTTACATAGCCATACAAAATGTGGGTTGTTAATTTTTCTTTTGTTATCCCTCCATTATTATTAGGTCCCTCATAAATTGAAAAAACAAAAACAACACTCAATACAAGTCAACGTTAATCCAGTGTATGCAATTGTCTCACTCCTTAGCTTTTCAATAAGTGCAAAAGCTGGAAGAGTCTTAAATGAATTCCTAAATTCTTGAATTGTACTTTTAGCATGGGGATACATCACAAAAAAACATATGTTTCTCTAATAACTTCAATATCACTCTTGTGTAAATAAAATTTTCAAATGTATGATTGTCTCTTATTGTTCTAAATACATTTATATATTTATAAACTTCTTGAATTTAAATTAAGACCTTGTTTATATGCAATCGACACACAATGGATAGGAAAGGTTGACAAAACGGCACAAATCTCATGGAAAACAATTTTGAGGTTGAAATAGTCCACAAAAGTAAAGGATCATAAACATAGGGATGTGGCAAAAACATAATTATGTGTCTATGATGAACCTTATAAAATTGGTCAAAGTAATAGACTAGGTCAAAAGGTGGGAAAGCTCAAGGAAAACTAGAAGAAAGGGGGAAATCAAGGTCATTAGAGACAACATTGAAAAATATGGAGACAAACGAGGCCAACATGGAGAGAAAGCAACAATGGGGCCTAGATGAAAGCTAACAAATGGACAATGACACAAAGAAAACAAGACAAAGGGTGAAGGCACAAGGGAACATGTGCCATAATAATAGCTTGACTTGGACTAATAATCAATACACACATAGATTCACCAAAGCACCAAAGCAATTATTAATTCCCATTACAAAATTAGGTGCCTACAAATACATGGGGTAGTTTATGATGGTGACTATTTTTAGCGTTTTTAGATTAATTTGGTATGTAGGAGCTAGTATAGTATCTAGAAATAGTAATTCTTATTATTCTCTTTAAAGAAATGTAATTTATAGTTATTTTTATTCATGATTATCTTTGTAGTATTCATATTTTTTTAATTGGAGTATCTTTACCATCCTTTCAAAAATTCCCTATTAAAATGCTTAGGAAAATAATTAACAAATTGGAAAGTATAAAATGAAACACAAACCCCAAAATGAGAGAACATGTATAACCTAAATTTTCTTTACACAACATTAGACCATAAAATTCGCACATTTATTTCCATAAAGAGTTTATTCAATAAGCCCACATTCTACAAAGTGGTTATAAAGGGTGGGATCTAATGGATGAGTGTGTTCACTTTTATTCTTGACCTTAAATTTTACGTCCATTTTTTTATGTTATCTAAGATGGCTAATATAATTATATTCTCTTCGTTCTCAATAATACAGTTAGGATATAAGTAAACTACCATTTAGAGACAACATACAAGCCAAGAATAACACTAAAAACCACCCTTGTATCAAAGGAGCAAAGTTATAAATCATATGTCTAAGATAGGGGGTGGATATTACTATAATCTTAAGGCTACAAGAGTTATGATAATAAATAAAATATAAGATACATATGCTAAGAATTGTAATGCTATTTGACAATTAAGCATGGTTGTCAGAAGAGAAAATGTAAAAAACAAACATATAAGTGAAGAGAAAAGATTCATAATCAAGATAAAAGTAAAAAGAAATTAGTAAACAAAGAAAACAATTCTCCTCGGTGAAGGCAGAGAGAGAAATTTGTAGACACCTATAATTTGGTCTACATGATCTTATTACTAAGATCATACTAACTATCCTAGTCTCATGTTCATTTACTACACTACGCTAGTAAATCACCCGTTCTAACCTTTTCTAAACCTCCGAATCGCCTAATCTTTCTCTAATCAACTTATATAAGCTTGTTTTCCCTTTAATTAACCTTGTTTAGGTTAATTAACCCTCTTATTTACTTTCTAATGAGAATTTGAATTTCTACGACAAATATCTCACCTTTTCAAAATAGCCACTTGGCTTCCCAAATCCAGTTCACACCTTCCAATGTGTTTTTCTGAAAGTCACCTTTTTGACTCCTTTTTAGTCCCACATGCATCCAAAACACCTTTTCCTCCAAACCAAAAACTATAAATAAAAGGGTACCCCTCCCACCTTTTGATAAAAATCTCTCTCTCATCTCATTTCGATTTAGGTTATGCTTTAGTCATTTTAGATTTATATCATTTCATATTTGAGGTATTTACTTGTATTTGTTGAATCTTGAAAAGCTTTAGGTAAATGGGAGAAGCCATTAATGGTGAGCTTCCATTCTTAAGCTTTTGAGACATCATAAACACATAACTATTTGCTAGAAATTTAATAGGTTCCTTTTTAGATAGCTTTCATGGAGTAGAGAACTGATATAGTCATATTTAGAGGTTGATTGTTTGTTTCAAGCTTTATGTAGGCATGCAAATAGGTAGCTCTTGTTTATCTCTAATATGATGGTGATTTGATTTGTTTGTTCCAAATCTTTTGGGGTTTCTTTAGAGATTCTTACCCCATGTTCATACCTTTAACAGAATTTTCATTGCACACATTTGGCACACCGGTGGGAGACTCACCATTGTCCTCTAGGAGCCTTTTTCAAGCTTTTTAAGTTCACTTTCATGCCTTCTAGGAGAAACAACTTATTATTTACTTGATTTCATTTTTTAAGTAAGCTAAATCATCCTTGTTCATGCATATTTCATGGGTTTAAACTAGAAATAGGTTTCTTTGACTAACAATTAACATGTTTGATTGTTGAAAATTTTCATTTCCATGATTTTTACGAGTTTTCGGGGTGCGCATATGTGTCCTAAAGGTAAGTGTCTCCATCGAAACCCTAACGCACTCCTCAAAATGGTCGCGCATTCATCCGGTCATATTTTTTATGAATGTTCATTTACAAAGGGTCGTGGTACTTTCATTAACCGTAGGCGTCTCCGATTGACCGTATCGGGTGTACCGTGTCTCTGGATGTCTTGGTGTATTTTAACATATTGTGTTGATTTTCATTTTTTCTTGCAAGTGTATCTGTCAAACTGCAGGTGTCTCCATTGAAACCCTAGTGTACCTATCTATTAGGACTACGTAGGTGTTGAACCCCACTATCAAAATTTGTTACCACGTGTCTCTCGTTGTTTTCGGCGTGTATCCGTTGGATGGCGCGTATGCATCATTCTAGATTTAGTAGGTGTTTGAGTTAAAAATTGATTTTTTCTCTTTGAGCTGTAAGATCAATTTGTTAACTTTTTCTAGTTGTTTGCAGGCTCTAACAAGTTATTGCAGGTTCCTTTGGGTTATTTAATTAACTTAGTTTAAGTGTTTCGTTTTCTTAGGTAGAAAGACGTTTGTGAAGTGTGTATACTCTCTCCTCGCACCTTCTAGGTGATCTTGGGTATCAAAAACACTTATAAAAACCTTCTTGTCACTTTCAAAAAAAACTTATTTTATGTTTCTTAATTAGATTAACCAATTAAAATTGGATAAAAATAACTTTACATTTTGCAAAACACACTTGAAATATTTTCCATAAAGCTTGTTTTTGTGGAGTTTCCGAGTTGTGTATGCTCTTCCTTCGCACCTTTTTAGGTGATCTTAGGAATCAAAAGCAACACGTAAGCTCTCTTTCTTGATATCATTATTTTTGCGGTGGAAAATTACTAACTCCATACGTGTAGGCCCTAGCACTTGTCAAAGAAAGGATTCACCAAAACAAAACCTTCTAATACGTGTTTTCTATGCAGGTTGCCAAAATAGTGTGCTACTTAAAACCACATTAAGTTAAGAAAGATAAAAAAACACACCACTCCACATCACACTATATTGCAAGTTTCAGAAAAGGGTACGTCCCTATCCGCTCAACTAGAACATAACCCCTTTGGCATAATGCCTTAAGCTATAATAATGGGGGTGGTTCTAGGAACCCTAAAGTAATCCACTGTTGAGTAACCTCATGGATGAAACAGGAAGCGCTCCGCTTACCCACTTGACTAGATTTTACATTATAAGTTAGAGTCAAAGTTATCTGTATCGTGACCCCAGTGAGAATACGCGTGAATGCACTAGTTTCTCATCATATTTGAAGGGGGTAAAGTAAAGCCAAGATACTCCCAAATTAGTCATTGTAACTTTTTGGGTAAATCGAGCTTGCATTTAGACAACTTGTGACACCTAGTTGAGTGATCTTATTAGGAAATCCATTCTATCTTGGAGCCCACTTTACTAGTCTATTTCACGTCAAGCCATAATGAAGTGATGACTTACTTGGAGTCTGAACCTTGTTTTTGAACAAGGCAAAGAGTCCACTTGAAATTAGATCTAAGTGTCTTTCATCATGAAATTAAGCGACGTCTCACTTAGCTTAGTTTCATTCTTGCCTGCATGGACAAGGTGAAACTCTGCCCAAGTGGCACTTAGTTTATTTTCATCTTTTGATCTATACCCTTACGTTCTTGCTGCCCATTTGGGGTGAGAAGGAAGCATACCCCGTGAGTCTTATCAAAGACAATATTCACCACTTTTTTGTTCTGTTTATGTCCATCCATGTTTTTGGATGGGTTGTTAAATGTCTAAAGTGCGCAGGTACATTTTCATGTCTTTGATAGTCCTTCAATCTTGATTTCAAGATCATCTTCATCGCTACGATTTCAGTTCATCATTATTTCTCCTTAAGTTCTTATTTTTACCCGCATTCTAGCCCTACAATTTTGGTACTTACATCATGTTTTCAAATTTTGTGAGAACTTGATATAAGTCCCTTTATTGTATGGTTACACTACACGCACGACTAAGAACTTCTTGCTATACTCATACTTAGTTTCAATTCCAACGTCATCTGGGTCTTTTGAGAGTGTCGATATTTCCTTGTATATACCACAATAACAACATCTTGATACTAACACCTTGCTTGCTTAGTTAATGTATCAGGATAGTGTTGTTACGCTATACACATTCGCAACTTCCATTTTCAGAAAACTTAGGTTTCATCGGTATTTAAAATAGTCTTAGTATATCTCACAGAGAGATCACGTCAATATCACTTTAGTACTTCGGCCTTATTAGTAATCTAACTCGATCTACGTATTAATAGGGTACTTTCATTATCCACTTTAAACCATTTGTTAGAATCATAGTTTGGGGTATATTCTTGCTAAAAAGTGGTAGTTTGAGTGATTATTTGATTTGAATATGAGTGTTCTTTGAATAATAAAATGATTGCATAACATTACATCTAGAACACACTAGGACATTTTGGCATTTGATTAAATGAATTACACAACATACATCTAGATTTCATACGACTTTGATGAAATTTTGACAAAACCTAGTATAACTTTGACTAGTTATGCCTAGAATCATGAAAATGACATCTAAACCAAATGAGCGCGACTTAGGAGAAAATCCTTTTGAATCCTTCCCATTTAGCAGAAAGCAACAACTTAGCACCTCTCTTTTCATAGGTTAAAGACACATTTCTGTTGATTGATCACATTGGAGAAGAATATGATTCTTCTAAAGAATAACATCAATTAGACCTAGGTTAGTTTAATGAACTCCTTTATTATAACAGGGATCAAGTACTCACAAGAGTCTTAGAATTAGGGGCTAAGCTTCCATAAGAATGTGAAATGGAGGCTAAGGTCATTAATCATAAAACAGAAGAATGAAAATACCTCTTAGACATGGATAACCCCTTTGACATAATCCCTTTGACATAGGGTACACTTCTACTTCTGGGCAACATCACAACACTGTTGAAGGAGATCCATCAAAACCAATTAGCGATCCACGATGACCTTATTACAAGGCTTTGCGTAAAGTGAAGATTGAACATAAGTGCAAAGCCTCACTACCTACTAAGTTTGATGAAGAGTACGATCCTTTAGTTGAAGAAGAGATATTTCAAAAGCAAATATTGAATCTAAGTCAAAAATTAGCTAACTTAGGCTCTTTGAGAAGGAATGTACATAAAGACAAACTTGAGACCAAATCTATTGAGTTCCACTTTGATCCATATGATGACACAAATTTTAAAGTTGCTAAGGTAAATAGACCAATTTCACCTACCAAGGAACAAATCATTCAACGAGAGTTACAATCAATGAAGGACACACTTACTACACTACAAGAAGGAAATGTAGGACACAGTAGGAAATATTTGTATGAAGAACTATGCCCTTACCCCTTCGATAAGGACATGATGTAGAAACCATTTCCAAAGCATTTTTCCATTCCTAAGTTCGATAAATATAAAAGCAAAGGTGATCCTCATGATCACATCAAGGAATTTTACATGGATTTCCAAGAGGTCACGTCTGACAACGATAATTTGTTAATATGACTTTTCCCTCACTGCCTAGTCACACCGACATTAGAATGGTTCTTTGATATACCCAAGGGCTCCATTATAACATGGCATGCACTAGCGGAAAAATTTGTGCAACACTATTCCTTTAACATGGAGAATGATATCACAATGAAGAACCTTTGCAACGTAAAACGAAGCCCAATGAGACCTTTACAAGCTTCTTATGATGATGGTGTGGATTGGCAAGTCGTTTTCCTTGGGCATTACAGGAAAAAAACTAGTTAGCATATTCGCTCCTAACCTAAACCCCGAGACAACCTTCTATTTACAAATGCACCGCAACTTTAACTTCAAAGAAGTTGTATGCAATGTAAAGTTGCAAAAGCTATGGAATGAGTCTAAAGAACCTCAAAGCTTTGCTAACTCAACTATGCACCATGAGATAAGAGATAAATAAGGAAACTAACATGAAAGCATTATAACTTTGACAAAAACATCAAAAACTAACATGATAAAGCTACTCTCTACTCTTTTGAAAGCTATAAAACATTGAACCTATAAAGATCCTAGCAATCAAATTGTGTGTTGTTTACTCCCAAACATAGTGAAGAGATCTCTCCAAGTTGGCTACATGGCCAAGCTTTAGATCTTCCCTTACTAACTATATTTGGAATGGATGGATGCAAGATGGAGGAGCTCTCAACAATGGAGTATGGCCAAGATCCAAATGTTCTATAGCTTAAAGCTATCACAAATGATTTCTAATGCCTTTCCAAAGTGCTTGAGAGAGAAGGACCATTTGAAAGGAAAGCCTTAGGCTTGTATTTATAGCTTCTGGTTTGGAAGAATTTAGATTTTGGGTGCATGTGGGACTAAAGCTATTTTAGATTAGATTAGGATAAACATGCTTTAGGCTTAGTTAAGCTTGGTTTAGGCTAGTTAAACTTGATTAGCAAGTGATTAGAGACTCATTGAGAGTTGGGAGGGGTCTAGTTAATCAATTATGGACTGATAGATAGCCTACGAAGCTAATAGAAGTGGTCTAGAGAGAACTAGGGAGGTTCTGAATGGTCGAAAGGAGGAATGTTTAGCTAATAAGAGATATATTAGCCAAATAAGTTGATTATAGGAGGAATACGACTGAAAGAGTGTCGTGAATGGGCATCCGAGAATGGATCAAAGAATGGGGAATTAATGAAGTGTCGTTAATTGATGGATTGGATGAAATGCTAAGTGTAAGCATATTTTAGGTGTTTACATTTGCCCCTCTTTGGGGTGGCGTAAGCGACGTCACTTCAAAGAAAGTAGACAAGCATAAACAAGTAGAAATTTTGAAGGGGTAGAAGAAAAATGAGTAGAATGGAGGATGCCCCCTCGATTGTTGATGGGGTGATAGAAGAACTCGATTGACGATAAAAAATATGATAGAAAGAGAACAGAAGAAAGAATAGTGTGAAGAAGAAGAAAAGAAAGGGATATAGAAGAAAAGGAGTATGAGGAAGGGGGATTGAGCTAACATCCATCCAATTCCTTTTAAACAACTTTATTTTCATCATATTGCTAGTGATCTTCATCATTGGTCCTTATTAAAAAGAATGAACAAAAGTGTAGTATGACATGAAAATCCATATATAAACAAATGTCCATTGCTAAAAACACCAACTCTATGCAACATACAAAATGCAATGCAATACGAGAAAGTAAAATATGCCTAACTCCATGCAACATACATAAAGTAATGCAATACAAGAAAGTAAACAAACTAAACTAACAGAGAAACAAGATGCAATGTTTTTGTTATTGAGCTTCAATTCCAACCTGTGTGAATTATAGACAAGGGTTATGATGGTGCCCCAAGCAAGGATACATGCGAGGGGAATAATGGAGGACACTTGGGTCCTATAAAAAAACAATGTGTACTATGAAACAGTACCAGCCAACTCATTGTGCCCTAGAGTACAAACGAAATAAGCAACCTAGCTTTTGTTGATGGAGGTAGATCAAGATGATCTATGAGTCATGCACATGAACATGTGAGAACCAAAGAGTGATGTTTTGGATGATTTTCAATTTTTAGAAGTTTGCTAAAACATATTTGAATGTTTTTGTGATTTTTCTAACATATTTGAATGTTTTTATTTTTCTAACATATTTGAATGTTTTTTATGATTTTGAAATTTTTCTGAAACTATATACGGGGAAGAAAAAGAAGCATGGATGCCCCTAGCGATAGATGTGATGTACAAGGGCATAAGGCCACATGCGTACAAGAAAGGTGAAGATGCGAAAATGCCCCAATGATTAGGTGGGAGTATTCAAAGTCAAACTCTTCATGTGTAGAAGCAGGACCCAAGGCCATTATGGATAGGTTCAACATGATGATGAACGTAAACCAATGAAGTCGTTGGGAAGAAGCAAGGATGCCCCCAACATAAGTTGGCCTAAAAGAACATGATAGAAAGGAAGGAGAAGATTGTTTTTGTGAAAGGGGACGAAGGTGTCTAAAAACAACGAAAAAAAGGAAATACTATACACATGGATGTTTTGGATGAAGTAGAAGAACGATGTGAATGATATGAATGTAGCTTAGAAGCCTTGTGATGAAGAAGTGATTAGCCAAAGGCACAAATCATGAGACAAGATACAAACTAAAGCAAGAGAGTCGAACAAGGTCTAAAAAAAGACACTTGGTAACATACTAATCCTGTTTACTCATAGAGATCCAGTGTGTGCACGTGGAATTTAATTACCTCTTGAAGGGAAGATTTAATAGACAACAAGTGAAGACACACTAGCCAATGTGTAGGAATGATTGATTTTGAAAGGTGATTTTGTGAATGGATGGTGGAAGGATAGTCGTGCATTGCTTCGTACTACCTGCTAGGTGTCCATAGCCCCGACAAATATGCATTTGATTCTAATCACAACATTGCTCTACTACCAGTCAGGACATCCATAGCCCCGATAGATATTATTGGAAATACCCCAAGAGAGAGTTATATATCAATTTTCTTTTTTGCTTTTAGATTTTAGCTTTTGATTGATTGATTTTGTTTCTTTTTTCTTTCAAAACTTATTTCAGCTCTCTTATTGGACAAGGGTTAATAACCACCGATGGCTTGATGGAAGGAGGTGGAATTGATTATGATGATGACATTGGCTAGTGTCAAAAAATATGTCCAAAATTTCTTCGCAACAATTTTATTAGATGTTGAATGTGATAGGATCTCTAAGAGGTCAGTCATTCTTTAATTTACCAAGGTGATGAAAGACCAAGGTCAAACAAATACCATATATATAAATGTCATAAAATGTGTGTGAAAAGGCTAACCACAATATCACCGAAGGGATGAAATGGTAGGAAGACTTGCAGAGGAAGATCAAAGAAGGCAAGAAAGAAACATGCATGTGCACGCAATACCGATTGCAATGTTTAATCTTTGTACCTTTGATTTTTTTTTTTTTACATTTTCTCGATGAATTTTTTTTTGTGTTTTTGAATTTTTAGGAGGTTGGGACTAACAAAGTCACTCTACGTGGTAAGATCCAATAATGATTTCTGTAACTTCCTTTATAAGGGAGACTAGGCGTGTTTGTTTTTCAAGAGTCATGTTATCCCCAATCTCAATGATCAAGGTGAGCTCATACTCAACAAATGACTATGATCTATCTTGAAACAAGGATTTTCATGTGGGAGCTTGAGTTCCTATCCATAGGTTTCTGCACTTTGTGCCATACTTGATGGTTATGTTGATGTGCATTCTTGAATCGTGCTTGATTTACAATTTTGAGATTGTTTGAGTTGTTGGGGGATTTTGAGCTCTTGGAAGTTTTGAATTGAGCTTGATAATGAACCTGTTTGGGTTTCTTATAAGTTGACGTGTGAATTTTTTGACCCCGAGAAGTGGGAGAAGAGAGCAAACGTTTATGATTGATGATAGGAATGAGAGAAATGATGGTGGGCTTGCCCCGAGTCATTGGTAGAAGGATGATGTGATGGACGAATAGGATATGGTCCAAGAATTGAAGAGGATGGACTACTAAGAGGTGAGCCACTAATAAAATATGATGAAGGGCTACCAGGATATGGCCCTAAGATGGAAGAAATTGGGCTATGAGGACACGACCCAAGAATAGAAGAAGATGACGAAGGGTTGTTAGGGTGTGGCCCAAGTATAGATGAGGAGGGACTACTCGGAGGTATCCCATAGATAGAAGAGGATGAAGGGCTACTAGGATGTGGCCCAAGAATAGAAGGGAATGGGCTACCAAGAGGTGACCCACAAGTAGAAAATGGAGGACTACTAGGGGGTGGCCCAAGTATAGAAGAAGACGATGGGCTACTTAGCAGTGACCCACAAGTAGAAAATGGAGGACTACCTAGGGGTGGACCAAGTATAGAAGAAGACGATGGGATACTCAGCGGTGACACAGTAGAAAATGGAGGACTACATAGGGGTGGCTCCAGAATAGAAGAAGACAATGGGGTACTTAGCGATGACCCAAGGTAAGATTTTGATTGAGGAATGATGATAGATAATGAATGATTTGGTAATGAGAAGATAGGCCATGGCTCAATGCTAGACCCCGACATCTCATCATGCTTAGAAGAAGGTGAAGATGGAATAGAAGAAGAATCAAGTTCCATGACCTTAGGCTTTTCATTTATGTTCTGTCAAAAGAGATCAACTTATTTTCCCTAATACGTGAGCATATCAAGTTCTAGAAAGAATCCTTGTTTACAATCCTCTAAAGGGATATCATCGTGTAGTCTAATTGTTCCTTCATTATGAGAGAAATCAATTAGTAGAGGTTGTTTTTCTTTGGCCATAAAAGGTTGAATAAAAGAAACAGGTCCGATAAAGGGGAAGATTGATTGACAAAGAAGATGACTCAAGAGAAAAATTAGGATTGGTGGCAAGTGTCTCATGAATGGATGATTTGGATCCGGACTTAGATTGCTTTTCTAGAAGATGATGTAATGTAGGAGAGAAAATAGGATCACATAGCCATCCATTAAGTTATGACATAGGATTCGAATTAGATGATTTACTAGAGGGAATCCAAGTCATGGAACTCTTCGATGGAGGAAGATATTATTGAGGTGATTTGGAATAAAGGTCCTGCGAAGGAAGGGAGGATTGTGATTCAATATTTGATCTAGGGGTATCTGAACAATAGTTAGGATCTGAGTCTTCAAAAGAAGAGTCAGAATCTGAAGGGTAGTTTGGATCTGAATCAAAAGAAGAGTGGGGGGAACCTGAATAATAATTTGGATCAAAAGTCATTGAGGTATTTCACCGACTATGAAGTGAAGGTGGGAAACAGGGTACCCGAATGGGTCCTCTAGAAAAAAGAACCAAATGAGGTTTAGTTGTAATGCGAATATTTTGATTTGAATTCCTAAACCTAGGTTATGTATTGTAGTAAGTGTGAGAAAACGCGTGATAGTCACCATTTTTGGCGTCGTTTAAGACAAATGTCTAGACCTATTGAAATGGGGTAAGAAGCACTCAAGAACCCAAGCTTTGTGCAAAATCCCCTCAATGGGCCATATGATAAGAAATGAGCAAGGAATCCTATTTGTATGCATTAACTTGAAGTAAACAAGAAATTTAAACAAATGAAATTAACCTCTATTCTTGAAAGCTTAAAATAAATGAACCTAAAAGGATCTAAGCAATCAATTTATGCTTTAAGATAATGGGCTTTCACCATTAATGGCTTAAGGCCAATGGTTCTTCCCATTTACTCCATGTTGTGTGATAGAAATGCAAAAGCAAAGCAAATAGCTCAATAAAAACTCCTAATCCTAGCTAGATAGTACTATAGTTTAGGTTAGAGGGAAGAAGTGTTCTTAGAAATGAGAGTTGGTTATAATGACATCTAACTAGACATTTTGTAAGTATGGAGATGCGTGCATGATTTTTCGAAGAAGGTCTAAGGAAAATAGACATTGTGATGACACAATCTTAATGAGATAAAAAAGGATTGTCCTAGAAAACAATTTTTTCGGATGAATGATACAAGAACAATCAATCATACAAGTGTGAAACACAAAGCCAATCAATAAGGAAATACTCCCTAAAAATGTGTGTGCAAAATGATAGTTCGATGCAAAGATGATCAACACAATGTCAATATTTACGTCAAGCTTGAAATGAACAAGGCATAAATATTAAAAAGGGTAGAGGTGACTCCCAATCAAAGGATACCATGAAAATTTCAACAACCAACAAGGCCTAAATGTTAAAGGGCGAGGATTACAAATGTAAGCCACGTAACCACACCAATTGGACACGTTAATCAAGCTTCATGAAGAAGTAAGATATTAATGCCAAAGTGGTATCAAAATGACACAAACAAAGTAAGCGACACCCTTCAATATTTTGGACAATGTTTGAAGTAAAACTAAGTCAAAGTATACCAAGGATTTACTAAAATGTGGGCAGTGTAACGCCACAATGCAGACACTTAGATCACGTTTACGAGAAATGCGACATAAGTATCTTAATTGTGTTGAGACAATGCGAACAAGGTAACACGTCAAAGGGAGATCAAATGATGACTCAATCCAAACTATGATGATGATATTGAAATCAAGATCAAGTGGCCATCAAAGATATGAGGATGCATCCACACACTTTAGACATTTAACAACTCAGCCATGCAAACATGGATGAGCGTAAACAGACAAAAAAGTGGTGAACACTATCTATGACAACACTCCTAAAAGATGCCTTCTCTTGTCCCAAATGAGAAAAAGAATGCAAAGGTGTAGATCAAAAGATGGAAATAAACTAAGCGTTACTTGGGCGAGTTTCACCTCGTCCGAAGGTGAGAAAGAAACCAAGATAAGTAACACGTTGTAAACTCTATGATGAGATACACTTAGATCTAACTTAAATGGATTCGTTACCGTGTTTGAAAAACAAGGTTTTGAATCCAAACAAGTTATCACTTCGTGATGGCTAAGATATGATAATGGACTAGTAAAGTGGGCTCCTTGATGGAATGGCTTCCCTAACAAGATCTCTCAACTAGGTGTCACAAGCCATCTTAAGCGAGCTCGATTTACCCAAATAGTCACCCTGACTATCTTGGGAGTATCTCGACTTTACTTTACCCCCTTCTGATACAATGAACAACTAGTGTGTTCAGTTGTACCGTCACTGGGGTCACCATACGGATAACTTGTGACGCTAACTCATAGTGTAAAACTAGTCAAGTGGGTAAGCGGAGCGCTTCCTATTTCATCCACGAGGTTACTCAGTAGTGGATTACTTTAGGGTTCTGGAACCACCCCCATTGTTGTAGCTTAAGGTGTTATGCCAAAGGGGTTATGTTCCAGTTGAGTGGATAGGGACGTACCCTTTTCCAAAACCTGCAATACAGTGTGATGAAGAGTGGTGTGTTTTTTATCTTTTTAACTTAAATGTGGTTTTAAGTAGCACACCATTTGGCAACCTGTATGAAAACATGTGTTAGTGGGTTCTTTGTTTTGTCTTAGCTCCTCCTTTCTTTGACAAGCGTTAGGTCCTATATGCAAGGAGTTAGTATTTTTCCATAAAATATCATGATATTAAAAGAGAGTTTGCGTGTTGCTTTTGATTCCTAAGATCACCAAAAAAGGCGTGAAGGAAGAGCATACACAACGCAGAAACCCAACTAAAACAATATATGGAAAATACCTTAAGTGTTTTTGTAGAAGGAAACTTGTTTTAGCCAACTTTGAACTTTAATCTATTTTAAAGCTTAAATTGAAGTGTTTTGGAAGCAAAAATAAGGTTTTTTGAATCATTTTGATTCCCAAGATCACCTAAAAGGTGCGAGGGAAGAGCATACGCGTTTCAAAGGACCCCTACAAATGAAAAATGTGAACACTCAACTAAGTTAGCACAAAAATATGATGGAAAAATAACCTGTAAATCACTATTAGTGTCACAAAACCTTTCAAAGTGTTAGAATGGTCAAGAAAACAAGTTTTCAGACTTTAAGACACGTTAAAAATGACTATTTACCTAATAATGTAAAACCATAAATTTTCTATAACTCAAAATCCTAATTTTATGATTCCATTGTGTATTTCTCTTCAATACCTTTCCAACGCAACAAAAATGGAGTCATTTCGAGCTCGGGAGCAAAAGTTATGGCCTCCGGAAGATTGGTGGTGAATGCAGTTTGACACAGACGCGCCCTAATATTGACATGTGCACATCTGTTTCAATGCAGACGCACCCAGAATGACACCTATGTGCACCCCCTATAAAATCTGCAAAAATCACAGAATTTGAAAATTTTCAAAAGCAAATAGGTTAAAGGTTAGCCAAAGAAGCCTATTTTTAGCTCAAACCCACAAAATATACATGATCAAGGATGATTTAGCCTACTTAAAAACTGAAATCATGTAAATAACAAGCTATTTATCCTAGAAAACATGAAAGTGGTTAGAAAACTAAAAATAAATAGCTTGAAAAGACTCCATTAATGGAGGATGGACTTCATGTCCCACCGAGGCGTGCCAAATGTATGCAATGGAAAGTTGTAAAAGCTATGGAATGAGGCTAAAGAACCTCAAATCTTTGCTAACTCAACTATGCACCATGAGATAAGAGATAAACAAGGGAAACTAACATGAAAGCATTATAACTTTGACAAAAACATCAAAAACTAACATGATAAAGCTACTCTCTACTCTTTTGAAAGCTATAAAACATTGAACCTATGAAGATCCTAACAATCAAATGTGTGTGTTTACTCCCAAACATAGTGAAGAGATCTCTCCAAGTTGGCTACATGGCCAAGCTTTAGATCTTCCCTTACTAACTATATTTGGAATGGATGGATGCAAGATGGAGGATCTCTCAACAATGGAGTATGGCCAAGATCCAAATGTTCTATAGCTTAAAGCTATCACAAATGATTTCTAATGCCTTTCCAAAGTGCTTGAGAGAGAAGGACCATTTGAAAGGAAATCCTTAGGCTTGTATTTATAGTTTCTGGTTTGGAAGAATTTGGAATTTGGGTGCATGTGGGACTAAATCTATTTTAGATTAGATTAGGATAAACATGCTTTAGGCTTAGTTAAGTTTGGTTTAGGCTAGTTAACTAGGGTTTAGGCTAGTTAAAATTGATTAGCAAGTGATTAGAGACTCGTTGAGAGTTGGGAGGGTCAGTTAATCAATTGTGGTGATAGATAGCCTACGAAGCCAATAGAAGTGGTCTAGAGAGAACTAGGGAGGTTCTGAATGGTCGAAAGGAGGAATGTTTAGCTAATAAGAGATATATTAGCCAAATAAGTTGAATATAGGAGGAATACGACCGAAAGAGTGTCGTGAATGGGCATCTGAGAATGGGGAATTGTGAAGTGTCATTAATTGACTGGATTGGATGAAATGCTAAGTGTAAGCATATTTTAGGTGTCTACAAAAGTTATAGAGAAGGGTAGTCAAATCGAAAAGGCTCTCATCGCGAAGGGGACACTTAAACCAACACAATGATAAACATGAAGCAAAACCCTTTGATAAACCAAAATTCTTAAACAAGAACAAACATGTCATTTGTGATGACATTACGGACTCCAAAAGAGTCCAAGCTATACAAACTGGTCCATTTTTTAAGCTCTCACAAGGGCCTCGCCCAAACATACCCACCAAACGCACGTTTATGCCTCTAATTGAATCACTATCAGTTATACTTAAATAGTTAGACACCATGAACATGATGTAGTACCCAACCGCGATGGTACCATATCCAGAGGATGCTCCAAAATCTGGTTGGTTCAAAGAGCACGAGCACTGTGATTTCTATCGTGTTAAGGGACACAAAACAGATAGGTGCTTGAGACTACGACATTATATAGAAGACCTCATAAAAGAGGGAAAAATCACCGTAGATTATCCCCCGACTCGGGACAAGGTCCAAATGAGAAAATGGGTATATTCAAAGAGCCCTTCCCTAACCACACAAATAAGAAGAACAAGAAGCAAGATCACTAAGAAACTTCCAACGATTATAGGATTGTTGCTATGTTTATCCAACTAATGATAGCCCATTTGACTCCCTCATAGGATGTATCCATTCATCTAATGAACATGTCAATACTATTAGGATCTTAGAAAAAATTTGTGCAGTAGGGATGTGACACACTCATTTGATCATACCAGATCCCCTACCTGTCCCTCAGGAAGGTCAGTACAATTTAATAGAACAGTTGGAGAAGACACCTACTAGGATATCGATCTTAGATCTCCTCAAAATCTCTACTGCCCATAAAAACATATTGTATAAAATGCTACAGAGTTTGGGAGTCTCCACAGATGTAGATCCCACACACCTTCAAGCCATGATTGCACACCTTGACTCAAATGATCATATCACTTTTGATCGCACTGCAATCCCATGTAATGACCCAAAGCACAACTTACCCCTATACTTAGAAGTGGTTATTACCCATCGTAAGATCAAGAGAGTACTTGTGGATGGTGGATCCGGTCTAAATATTTGTACTTTAAAGCTGGTTAAGCAACTAGGACATTGATTTGGATCTAAGGGTAAAAACCATTACAATCACAACTTATGATAATGAGGAGTGTGAGTCAGTAGGTACTATAGTAGTTCCGATGGAAGTAGGGCCAACTTGTCATGATACAATGTTCCATGTCCTTGACTTGGATCTTCCATACAACATGCTCTTAGGACGCCCATGGATCCATGCCATGTAGGTCATTCCTTCAACATTCCATCAATGTATCAAGATGTGCCATGAAGGACAGATAGTCACCATTCAAGGTGATCTAGAACCATTCACGCATTGTAGGGCATTGCACAATTTTTCTTGTGCAACTTATGAATGCCCTTCTACGGATATTGTTGTTCCTTTACAAATGGAAGCTATCAAGGAATGGGTGGATCTAGATTCACTCACTCCTTGTAATCAAAACTTTCCTTCGTTGGTCAACCCTTTTACATCATGGGAGGCAACATCGGAAAAGTATGGCCTAGGTGAACAATTCACTCTTCAACAGACCTTATTAATATCAGATCTATTAGTGTCTCCCATGACACATGGTAAATCTTACTTTCACTTTAAGAGCACATGTGATAAGTGCCCTAAACCACTGGAAAAGTTCATCCCTAGTGGTCTCCTATATGAGGAAAAGATGTTAGAAGATCCCACTAGCAGAGTACCGAGGGTACCATGGCTTCATGCCATCAAGCCCCTGCAGTATATCAAGGGCCACCGCATGATGTACGTCATGGGTTACAATGGGTTTGGATGTGGTATCAATACGCAAGGACGATTAGAACCCATTCCTATCCCTCACTTAAAATCTAACAAACATGGTATTGGAATAAGACCTCATGATGATCCACCCTTTGAGATCGATGCCACCTCTTCCAAATGTGAGGACGACTCATCTCATTTAGATAGTGATGTAGATCCCAATATAGCCTCTATGAGGATCTTACCTCCACTAACCTATTCCCTGATTCAGCTATCCTTACCTTATCCAGATCCAATCCTCAAACCAATTGCCAAGTAACCCTTGTATATCCTAAAATTATAGATTGGGATCAACAATTTCATGTGCCAATCGATTTCTTTGAGAATGACGAGGCATTTGCAGAATTCATGGGACTCAAGGATTCTATTTCGATTGGGGATCACAAGAAAGGATTTACAATTCAACTAGATACTTGTACATACTTTGGAGAAGAGGTAGAGATGTGTGGATGCTTGAATAAGAAGGTCGTAAGCAAGAGTAAGAATGCTTTAGAGAAGCCTTGCGGAAAGAATAAACGTAAGTCTCATAGCAACAAAATTTTTGAAGCACTAGTAGATAAACAAAATGAAGAACCTGTAAACGAAATGGTATATCCATTTAAAGATGATGATGAGCCACATAAAGAGGTTGATCTTACTCTTCCCCCTGATCTTACATGGATGAAGGATGCTTCTAAAATGTTGGTTGAATAAATTATCGCTGTCAACATTGTGTCGAAAGAGGAACATAGAATGGTAAAGTTGGGAGATTCACTCTCAACTCAAGAATAGAAAGATTTTGTGGTTTTATTAGGAGAATATGCAGATATATTTGAATGGTCATACACAAATATGCCTAGTTTGGACCCAAACTTGGTCATACATAACCTTGTTGTGCACCCGGATGCCAAACCCATCAAGCAAAATTTGAGAAAGATGCACCCTAAAATTGCTCTACTCACAAAGAAGAATTGGAAAAGTTATTAGCTATTGATTTCATTAAATCTATTGACTATTCAGATTGGATATCTAACATAGTCCGGTTAGGAAGAATGCTTCAAAGCATAAAAATCTACACCGACTTCCGCGACATCAATAAGGCATGTCCTAAAGATGACTTCCCCTTGCCTAATATTTATATGATTATCGATTCTACTATTGGTTATGAAATGTTATCCTTAATGGATGGTTTTTTAGGTTATAACCAGATCTCGCATTGTAGAGGAGGATCAACATAAAATAAATTTTATCATCCCTTGGGGACATTTTGTTACAAGGTCATGCCTTTTGGACTCAAGAATGTCGGGGCCACCTATCAACGTGCAATGACAGTCATCTTCCATGACATGATGAATGACATCATGGAGGATTACGTTGATGATATTTTAGCAAAATCTAAAAGTAGAGGAGAGCACCCTGAAGTGCTAAGACATATTTTTCAACGTCTCTCGAGATTACAAAGTACATTTAAATCCTAAGAAGTGTGTCTTTGGCATTTTGTCAAGGAAGATCCTAGGTTTCATCATTTCACAGAGAGGCATAGAGGTAGATCCTACAAAGGTTACAACTATCACATAAATGCCTCCGCCTACAAATCTTAAACTAAGAATTTTACAAGGAAATATACAGAAACCAGATGTTTTATTTCACAGACATCGATAAGTGTCATCCCTTTACACATCTCCTCAAAAAGGATGTTACGTTCAACTGGGGACCAAACTGTCAAAAGGCATTTGCACTACTTAAACAATACCTTGTCAACCCACCCGTACTCATGCCGCCTACCCTAGACAAACCTCTCCTATTATACATTTCAGCTACCTAGTTTTCTATTGGTGCACTGCTTGCCCAATATGACCTAGACCATAGAGAAAGGGCAGTTTATTACCTTAGTTACACCTTGATTTCCTATGAACTAAATTACCCACAAATTGAAAAGGCTTGCTTGGAGTAGTCTTTACCTTTCAGAAATTACGCCACTATCTCCTTAACAATAAGACCAAGCTAATATCCAAAGTTGACCCTCTCAAATACCTCTTATCCAAACCCGCCCTTATAGGATGAATGGCTAATTGGATCATTCTCCTAAGTGAATTTGATATTGAGTTTGTAAACTAGAAGTCATTAAAAGGATAGGTATTGGCTGATCAGTTGGCAGAAGCTCCTCTACCAAGGATGGAACCTTTGTGTCTGGATCTTCCAGATGCATCCATGATGTATGTTGAAGATTCTGTAGAATGGAAAGTCCATTTTGATGGATCATTTACCTTCCATGGATCAGGAGCAGGAGTGGTGCTCATCACTCCCATAGGGGAGGCCATTCCAAGGGAATTTTGTTTGGGATTTCCGTGCACTAATAATATTACAGAATATGAGGCACTCATTGCTGGCCTTAAGTTGGTTATCACTTGGAATATTAGATAGCTATGTGTTATTAGGGACTCCTAACTTATTATTAAACAAGTTAATGACGAGTATAAGGTTAAAGATGTAATGCTTGTTCCATACAAGAAATTGGTTGAAACCTTGAAGGAGTATTTTACATAGATTGTCTTTAAGCAAAATCCAAGGTCACACAATAGATTAACATATGTTATGGCTACAATTAGATCTCTCTTACGCATTCCACCTCAGGAAAGAAAAATGCCCTTCTTTATAGAGCATTTATAAGTGCCCGCATACGACATGTCGAATCTTGTTTGGCATGTGAAATTATTGGTCCATCCTCCCCTTGGTATGACCCTATATTTAGATACCTACAAGATGACACATTTCCCTAACATTACCCATTCTGAGAAGAAATCCCTTATCCACCGTATAGCCCGTTATACACTCCTAGAGGCACCCTTTATTGTTGTGGCTACGATAGGGATCTGTCATTTGTTTAGAAATTGGTGACTTGGTCCACGCTATTAAGGAAGTACACGGTGGTATTTTTGGAATGCATATTAGCAACATGGTATTGGCTAAGAATCTCTTAAGGGTAGGTTATTATTGGCCCACCATGGAAGAATATTGTTGCAATTTTGTACAGAAATGTGAGCTATGCCAAAAATATGTCAACTTAATACATGCGCCAGGACAAAGCTTTGTAGCCTATCGCAACACCTTGGCCATTCTCTAAATGGGGACTGGATCTCATAGGGAAGCTCCATCCCTCTTCTTCAGATGGACACACCCACAATATCACTGCCACCGAGTATTTTACTAAATGGGTAGAGGATTTGCCTCTTACTTATGTCACTAGTGTGCAAATTTCCAAATTCATCATCTCATTTGCCATTACGGTATCCCCTCCGCCATTGTCACAGATAATGGTAAATCCTTCAAGAATAAAATGGTTAAAACATTATGTCAATGCTTCCATATTCAGCTCAAGTGGTCTACACCCTATTACCCCCAAGGTAATGGAAAATTAAAATCTACCAATAAAACTCTTGTATGGATCATGTAGAAAATGGTAAGTAAAACTGGCTGTAATTAACACTTAGAAATACATCTCACCCTTTGGGCCTATCGAACTTCCATCCACACTCCTACTGGTGTGACCCCATATTCACTAGTTTATGGCATTGAAGCCATCATACCCTTGGAAGTGGAGCTTCCCTCCTTGAGAATATCTCTCTGAGACTATCTCGATAAGGACGAAGACTATAGAGTTGCTTAGCTGGCAGAGCTAGAGCTATTGGATGAAAATCGGATAAGAGCACTTAATCACCTAAATGTTTACTAGAACAAAGTATCAAGAGGATATAATAAATGGATCATTCATCGTGAGTTCGATGTAGGATATTTTGTTCTGAAAGAAAATTAGAAGAACATTGTTAAGGACAGAGAAAAGAAAGGTAAATTTGAGGCTAACTAGTTAGGGCCTTATGTGGTGGTTACTAAATATGGGTCAGAAGCTTATAAATTGACATATTTAAATGGTGAAGAGCTTCTAGAACCTATGAATGCTATGCATATCAAGTGGTTTTATGCTCAAACATGGTGCGAATATCAGATAAGAACTAAACAATAAAAAAACCATAGAAAAAACAAGCAAACCATGAGAAAATAGTATAGAAAAAAATAGGTCATCCACATGTGAAAACCACACAATTGTGGCGCAGTGGGTAGGTCTTTGGGTGAAAACCGGTTTTTCGGTGCTCGAGGAAGATTCATCAGTCACAAGTCACTCTTACATCCAGACGGGTATCTCTCACCACTATCTAGGATTATTTTCCTTTGCTAGGTCTAAGAACCCTACCGAATCTATCTTGCAAAGTTGTGATCTGGCTTATTTGTTCTTATATCTGCGTGAGGGATATGCCTTTGTATATTCCCATCTAACGTTGGGGAACCTTCATATTACACTTTCTCATACATATACGTGTGGCATTCTACCCTTTGTATATTCCCACATCACGCTAGGAGCATCCACACTTCTTTGTCTTTGTACATTACTTTTGGAACATGACCTTAGAAAATACAAAAACATTTAGAAAAAGAGACACAAAAATAGAAACATTAGAAAATATATCAACGTTGTCTCGCAAAAAAACAAGGTAGTGATTTAATTGCTTTTAGTTGTCGGTTTTTATAGTTTTGGTTATACATATCTTTTCATGTTGTTGTATGGTTTAAAGAATGGTTCATTTGCTTACCTTAGATTGAATCTTGTTTGGTTTAGTTGTGTGTTGCATTGAGTTCATTTTTAAAACTTTCATACTTGTAAAATATTGTTGTGTTTTTCATCATCCGATGTGTGCATCTTTTAGGATTCATTTTACTTAGATTGAATGCCAATTTAATCTATTGTTGGGATTTGCATGAGTTCATTGTTAGTTGCATATTGTCGTGTTATTTTGTATGTGCATATTTGTTTAGTTTTGTTAACTTTTTCTTGTGTGTTTGTTTTATCGCACATTTGTTGTTATCACATCTATCATTGCTATCCTTTGCTATTTTTTTCCAACTGAGTCCTTATTGCTCGGCTATATAGCCGAGCCATTTTTTGCTACTGATCTGATAAGATCGATTGTTTAATCGAAAAAAAGGAGAGAGAGGGATTCGAACCCTCGATAGTTTTTAAAACTATACCGGTTTTCAAGACCGGAGCCATCAACCACTCGGCCATCTCTCCCGGACGAGGCCAACTGGTCCTATTTTACTCCGACAGATAATAATTAATTCAATTATGATCAATGAAAATCCGTAGTGCATTTGATGCAGAATTTGACCGGATGGGGATCGAATGGTATAGTCTATTGAATCTGTTGAAAGCTTTTAAGATCACAACAATGACTATTGCTTTCCAATCGTCTGTGTTTGCATTAATTGCAATTTCATTTCTCCTAGTGATTGGTGTATCATTCATCACATATGACATCATCTAATACATCATATATACAAAACACTAAGTTTTACATCATGCATGTATACTAAGCTAATCATCACGTACCATATCATCAAAGGGGGCAAGAGGGGTTGCACATAATCACAAATCTATCCCCCCGCACCAATATCATCTAGTATCATCCCAAATGCTAGCATATAACCATAACACATCATATCTAAAGCATATGATATCAGCTGAAGATATATCATCAATGTAAAAACATGTGGTGCACCATCTCTGTCTAAGCATGAAATATACATAGGAAATGGGAAATCATACATCATCATGATACACTCATATAACTATCAACATGGATCATCATCGTAAGAGCATATAAAACATGACAAAACATAATAATAAACCATCGAATGTCCATATATACATGTATAAATGTCAGTCTCAAGATAAAATATACATCATCGATACAAATCTGCCATCTAAAGGGCATGAATCAAAATAGAGCCTTCCTCAAGAGGCATAATCAAAACAATGGTACATCCAAAGATATATATTGATCAAAATCGGCCTTCATAAGAGGCAAGTATGTATACATATATTTGTACAAAGGAAAATCAACCATGACTCTCGCCCCCTCCGAGGCTGCTTGGTCTATGTCCTGGGGGATGAAACAATGGTGGTTGTGATGGGCCGGCTCCAGGTGTATCACCCTATTGTCCTATAGGCTAGTGTATGCGATCTCGACCGATCGTCCTAACCTCCGTGATCTAGAGATTGTCTTGCTCACATCTTACCGATCAAAAGGTGTAACTCGCTGCCCGCTAGAACTACTCTGTAATAGGTGGCCTTGTAATATGAGGCCTCACTACTAGCTCTCATAATATCCTGGATCATCTCTGTGTCTCCAAAGGTAGTGGTTGCACAGACATAACGACATCTCACTCACTGTCAATTTGCCCCTATAAGCATGGGCTTGTCTCACAATGACGGCCTCCCGATCTTTGTTTGTAGTAATGGTCTAGACCCGGGCTCTCACCTGATCTCTCTAAATGATAAAGCCTTACGCCCGTGCTCGAGCCTAATCCTTTGTGTAGTGACACTTTATACCTGAGTTTGTGCTTGATGTAAGAGGCTCAATATTTGAGCACCCTGTGTTTCCAACTTCCTAATCTGTTGCTGCCATGTTGCACCATCCCTACCTTGAGTGACCTGGGCCCTAGCCTGATCTCTCTCCACTGTCAAAACATTCACTTGTGCCCGGCCCGGTCTCTCTCTGTCGCCACTGTAGATACATGGCTATTCTTTTGCTGTAACTACTTTCCTCGAAGTGCAGCTATTTTTCCATCATCGCCACCACCCCGGTGCACGAGGTGGTGAACCTTGCTATGGAAATACCCGCTGTAAAGGTGCATATATCCCCACTTAAATTCCTACTAGAGGAAAATATATATCCGGAGCCTTGGGTTTTGTCTCTACATTTAGGTCTAGGCCCCTATCTCTCGTGCATTTGTTCTAATGGAGGACCTTGTCCCCACACCCCATCATGACACTAGCCGTCCAAAAGTATCATCGTCATCATCATCGTGCCGTCACCTTCACCTCCACCCTCATCACCATTAGGAGGCCCCATTGGAGGTGTTCTCACTCATGCCTCGTAGGCAGCTCTAGGAATCATCAATCGATGAGGAATCACTCCATAGTACCATGGAGCATACTCTGGAGTACACCTTAGATCTCAAACATGTCTCAAAGGTACCCATATAGTGGGCACCACTGTAAGAAAGCGCGGTGCTTATCCCCTGGTAATATGTGGCCCCATATCGAAATAATATCTAGCCCTATGAGCATACCACATGTTTGGCCCGGGTACATCCTGTGTGATGCCAAAATATCTTTGACACCAATCCACCCTGTAAATATCCCACATATAGTTGTGGCTACCCAACATAAAGCTCAATTGTCGATGTCTTGAGCTCTAGTCCATCACGAGGCCCTTTGAAAATGTCAGTATGGCCTCCATACTAGTGTGGTATGTTGTAGCTCATCTAGCTCATGACGGTAATGGTATGAATCTTCCATATGTAGCCGCACGTAATCTCTAATAGAACCCAACCCATAGTAGAAGGTTCCTACAGAGCTCAAACTCTCAATACACTTATAGGGTAGGCAATAGCTATGTGGTCCCATGCCCAAATCTAAAGTATTCTGGTAGGTCCTACCATCTTCTGACGGTAGTATGTAATCAAATGTAAATCCCAAAGTATAAGTTCACTAGTATGCACTGGCCCCAGCAGTAGGTCTCACCATCGATCAATCCATGTATCACTCCAATGAGACCAAGTGGAAATGAAGTTCTGGTTTTTCAGTGGAGCAAAATTCTCTTGACAAAATCCATAAGATAAACCACAACCTGATCAAGCTCGGGATCCTCTATACACCGTGACAATTTGATTATCATTCCATGATGCAATATGGCTGGAACGCCGAATAGCTCTAAGATGCACTGATCAATATCTCGGCGGGTGGCTGGAGTATTGAATCGACTCACCTTGAATGGGGACCGGAATGATGCACCATACATCCTCCAATGTGATAGTGATCTCGCCAGTAGGGATCTGGAAACACTGACTCTCATTGTGCCATCACTCGGCTAAAGCTATAAGGAGGTTGTTATCCAAGGTAATCTATGGCATGTCAGCCACATAGGTTAATCCCATGACGTATAAAAGAATATTTGGGATCTTCGATCCTCCTTGTCAAACCGTGCCTCTATCGCCGCCATGAGACCATATCTCTTGCGGGTGTGAAGGATGGGTAGTATCTGTTGCACACAAACAAACGATGCACGCATTAGGATTACATTTCTATCTACTTCTATCTAGTTTTCTAGTAAATTCTTCTTTTTTCATCTAACTATACTAATTTCATCTTTCTTCTACAATAACCTAGTCTATGTTTTACCTATAAGTTGCTAATTGTTTGCAAGGGTAAGTTATGTACTTTCCCCTGGCATATGCGCGCCTACTTCAATGCATGTATGCTTGTCTCAACATGTACATGCTCATCACGTATGTGCCTCCACTTCGACGCATACGCCTCTACCTTGACACATACACCCACCCCCTTTTTCTATCTTATTATCATATCTACCTAGGACACGTACGTGTCTATTTCAAAGCATGCACTTTCCCTTCGACCGTGCGCATATGCATCCATGTTTTCCCCCTCCCGATGCATACGCATCCCCTTCGGTGGATACATGTGTGCGTACCCATAGTTTTGACACATGCGCACATGCTCACATGTCAAATTTACCCTAATATGGCCTAAAAAACTCCTAAAATCAACATTAAATGCAAAAATGATGAAGTAGGGTTAGGGCACTCACGTAGGGTTCATCCATTGGGTCCCAAAGGTACTCCCAGATGTGATATTCTCATCTCCTCCTGCTCAGTAGCCTTGCCATCTCATTCCAAGGCTCTCACACTCGCTTGCGGTGAAAATTCGCAAGAGCTATGCTATGAGTGAACCGAGTCGTGATTGATTTACCCCCCGAGTGGGTATATTAAGCTGCCATGATGCCCATGGGGCATGTTTTCTCTGTCATGATCACTCTAACACTTCTTTTGCTCATCTAAATCACTATTTTTATATTTAAATAATTATTTTTACTAATTTTCACTACGTTGGAGCACTTAGTGCTACCTAATGCCACTTCTTTGCCATGGAATTGTTCACGAGTATTCTAGGAGCTATTTTTCTATCATTTTCCTCTATTTTACCGTCACAATAATTATTTTATTAAATAATTATTTGTGGCTCGTTCTTCTTCTCACCGAGGCATTTTATTTCCACTCAATTCCCGTTCTCTTTTCCTTGGGGCATTTTTTCATGCGTTTAAGAGATCTTTTCATATCTTAAATTCTTTTAACCAATCAAAAATTTAAAAATTATAAAATCATCCAAAAATCCAAAAAAAAATCGTGAAAACTTTGAAAATGGACTAAAGTTGTTAATCAACTCATTTATGACTGAAATTTGTGTCTATCACATATTGTTCATCCCAGATCTTGTTGGCATTCTCACATATTTTGAAACAACGACATACGCAGATCATATGAATATCCAAACCATTCATGAAAGCTACATTGCTTACTTCGTCAATACTCTGGTGCATGAATTACCAGTATTGTTTCGTCATGCACATTTCTTTCCCATGGGACCTAGGTATCACCATCCTTTCCCTTGCATATACAAATTTCTTGGGGCATCATTCTCAACCCTTGTCATTTATCAAAAATTTGGGATTCGCAACTCGATAACAAAATATTTGTGCAACCTGTCTTGAACGCGTTGTTAGTTTGAGTGTGTGTGATTGTACTTATTTCCTAGTTAAATGAGTTTTTTGTTTCTCGTATTGCATTGCATTCATGTATGTTGCAAGGAGTTTTCATGTCATTTTACAATTCCGTCGTATGTTTATATGTTAATAAGGACCGATGAAAAATATTACTAGCAATATGATGAATAAGAATTTTTTATACAACAATGCCTTGTGGATAGCTCAAAATCCATGTTTCTTGTTATTTTCTCTTCTATCTCCCCTTTCTTCTATCTCCTATTTTTGATCATCGATCGCGTTTCTTCATAACCCCATCGACACTCGAGGGGGCATCCTTCGCTCTACTACCCCTTCAAAAAATTTGCTTGTTTATGCTTGTCTACTTTCTTTGAAGTAACGTCACACACGTCACCTCAAAGAGGGGCGAATGTAGACACTGTAATTTGGTCTACATGATCTTATTACTAAGATCATACTAACTATCCTAGTCTCATGTTCATTTACTACACTACGCTAGTAAATCACCCTTTCTAACCTCTTATAAACCCCCTAAATCTGTTAATCCCTCTCTAATCAGCTTCTATAAGCTTGTTTTCCCTTTAATTAACCTTGTTTAGGTTAATTAACCCTCTTATTGAATTTCTAATGAGAATTTGAATTTCTAAAACAAATATCTCACCTTTTCAAAATAGCCACTTGGCTTCCCAAATCCAGTTCACACCTCCCAATGTGCTTTTCTGAAAATCACCTTTTTGACTCCTTTTAGTCCCACATGCATCCAAAACACCTTTTCCTCCAAACCAAAAACTATAAATAGAAGGGTACCCCTCCCACCTTTTGATAAGAACTCTCTCTCATCTCATTTCTAATTTAGGTTATGATTTAGTCATTTTAGAGTCATTTCATTTCATATTTGAGCTATTTAGTTGTATTTTCTAAATCTCTCAATGCTTTAGGTAAATGGGAAAAGCCATTACTAGTGAGCTTCCATTCTTAATCTTTTGAGACATCCATAAAACACATAACTGATTGCTAAGAGCTTTAATAGGTTCATTTATAGATTGCTTTCATAGAGAAGGGAACTAATATAGTAATGTTTAGAAGTTGATTGTTTGTTTCAATCTTTATGTATGCATGCAAATATTTAGCTCTTATTTATCTCTAATCGATGGTGATTTGATTTGTTTGTTCCAAAGCTTTTGGGGTCTCTTTAGATATTCTTACCCCATGTTCATAGCTTTAACATAATTTTCATAAGACACAAAATTAAATTAAGAATGTATGGAAACATGAAAAGAATAAAAAAAATATGTCTAAGGCATTCTAGATAAACTCTATGAAACACCAAAGATAGAGCATTCATGGATAAGTGTCACCAAAAATAATAAAAATAATTTGGATACAAGGACAGAAAAAAGAGGAAATCTAATCCAAAAGGAAGTTAAACAGATAGAGGCGAGAGAGGAATAAGGCAAATGGAGTCTTAATCATTCTCTTTATGAGCGATGTAAAATAACTCTCTTAGGTGTGGAAGATGAAGCCCTTTTCCTTTGTAATGAATGGGAAGCTACAATTGAAATCCTTTTATAGTTACCTTGTTTTGTTACACGTTTTCTAAAAGTTTGTTGTTTGTTGTTTTCAAACTTTCAACCTTTCTCATTGGTGTTTTTGTAATTGTGTTTGGTTCCATTCAAGTGTTGGATTGCTTAAATATCTCAGTGTGATGTAAAAGGGTTAGGGCCCTTTCAAAAACCCTACCTTTACCCTTTTAAAAAAGACAAATATTTTACTTTATCTTAGTCTAATACATGATACATTAGACATTATCAATCATTGAACATAAAGGAAAGGTAAGGGTGAGGGGATACCTACCTTTATGATTACATTGATATAACATTAACCCCTAGGGTTAGTGACACCTTATGAGAGCATTGTGGCTGCATCACAAGAGGGATAGATAGAATACATAATTAGAACAAAGTTGGGGATTCAAAATACTCGATAGACCTTGTTAGTACAAATAATGTTCTTATTACTCCTAATTAACTAGTTCTCCAAAAGTAGACCTCCAAATATAAAATACACTAAAACCTTAACCTCTTAAACATTTAAGGGCATATTTTTGAGTGAAAGAAGAGAAAATTATGTGATAATAGTATAAATAAATGTGTGTTAACCTAATATAAGTATTCGTTAGTTTAGAGATGATAATAAATTACAACTGCTTTCAAAAAGATTTGTACACTATATGTTACATATTACAGAAATATGCAAACATTTACATATTTACAATGAAAAATAGGCTATTTGAAGCACACACATATTGATATATCAATTAAAATTATAGGAGATGTTAGAGGAATGACTTAGCTTATATCGGACAAGTTTTGATTGTGTCACCACTAGAAATGAGAGCTGTGTAGGATTATGGACAAACCCAGATCAATTATTCTTTGAAAATATTTTTTGGGGTAGGACCGTACAAAAAAGTCAGGACAAGATTATATAAACTGACCCTTCCCTACTATCTTGATCCTTTAGCTCTTGAGTCTAATTTTCTAGGCTCCTTCGTTGTCACTTATTTCCACACTTTTAAATGTTTTAGATCTACATGTAACCCTATATTTCACACTTGTACCCACAAAACAAAACCTAAGTATCCTATAACACAATCAAGCAATCATTAGATCTAAAAATAAAAGATGTAAATTTTTGAGTTAGACTAACCTCAACAATCACTCCGTTTGTGAGTCATTGAGCAATGCACTACATTTCAGACTTCATGTAGTTCTAGTGCTTTGTGAAATTGTGCATATAATTATCCCTTGACCTAGGTTGGCCCTTGTGATTCCACACCGATAGCGGGCTATGTTACTTCATCCCAATAGAAACCCTAGTGTGTAAATGAAAAATTTGTATTTATGACCTCTTATGTTGTTTATGCAATATACAGATATATCTCTTGCTTTTTCAGTTTAGCAAGTGGTAGATAAATAGGTGTTTTTTAGGTAATAAATTCATATAATGAAATTGTATATATGCGAGTTCTTACTTTGAAATTTGGACCTTAGTGGTGGAAAATGTAGACCTAAAACATGGAATCCAAAAGGAAAAAGAATAACAAATGGGCCCATAAAAGAAAAAAAAACTTAAAAGTAAAAGGATCCAAGACCATACAAAAGGGTGGGGACCGTAGTATGTTTCATAACTTGTTGTATGGTTTTGGACTAGATTCAAATATAACATAACATTGAGTGGAAATTGTTAGAGATCTTTGTAAAATGGATTCAAATTAAATCAAAGAGGTAAAAAAAAGAAATATAGGTTCAAATCAATCAATCAAGAGTGAGGATAGAAATGAATCATGTTAGTAAGACTCAGTAACTTCATTGTTCAAAACTTGCATATAAATCCAATAAAACCATGATGTAATAATGTGTTTTTATAGATTTTAGTGTCTACATTTTCCCCTTCCCCTTTATACTAGTGAATGAAAGTTATTAGTTTAAAGGAGAAGGGTATCATACTGGAGAAAAATGTTAAAGCAAGAACAAATATAGGTGTGTGAAAATATCAACCATGTGTGGTGAACAATGTGAATCATTGGATGAGAAACGTGAAGATAAGGGAGAAGCAAATAAATATTATAGGCATCAAATATGTGTTGAGAGATTACATTTGGTGTACCCAGAGAATTGAGGGTGATCAAACCCGTAACAATTAACTTCATAGCTAAGTGGGAAATGGGTGTCTCAAAGACAAAGGGAAGATTTCCATAGAGCTTTCTAGTTTCCTCAATAATGCTTCTAAAAAACAAGGCAACACCATTGTTGATGGATCTAGGTATTAGAGATTTGGAAAACCCCTATAGGGTAGAAGAGAAATGATGTATCATTCCCAGAGTATTTATTATATGGGTGTATTGCTAGTAAATGCAGTATTGATGATTTTTTCTATTCGAATATTTGATTTCCCCTACATTTATAATAAATACAATGAAATTTCATGTTTGTGAATATGTGTATTCAAAAACTAGTGCATTTTCGTAATCAAGAGTGGCCATTTAAGTGTTAGGATTGCATCATATTGTATGGGAAAAAGTGTTCCTATATAGCCAAATTATTTGGTTCATGCATGATTTGTGTGAGGGAGGATGGCCTTGTGTAATTAATCCACTAAATGTGTATATTTATCTATGAATAAAACAAAGGAGATAGTGACCTTGTATAGTTAACTCTATATATTTGTCCCATTTTCAGTGAAAGGGAGAGTGTGAAACACAATTACTTGTGGTGAAAGATAGAGATATGGATATTACATAGATTGTTGTTTCACCAAATTGTTGTGCGATAAAACAGATAAGGTAAAGGTCAAGGAGGAATACCATGTTATTACGTTGGTCAAAGGTTGAGTACACACGTTATTGACTTTATCCAGGTTGCTTGTAGAGAAATCCTTTTTTTCTAGGAAGGACTACTGTAGATACAAAACAAGACCACCAAATGATATTAAATAGCAAGAGTCAGAGGAATGCCTAACAAGGCTAGATCCGGGAAGCATGATGCTTCCTCGAATGGTTGTTAATCCTCTATTTTTATCAACTTAATGAAATTAAATGTGAGAAATAAAGGTCCTATTGCTAACACTTTGATTTAGGTATCTCAAAATGTTACTAACAAACTAGATTAAGCAAGGTATTGAAATCTAAACTAATCTAGCATCAAGAAAGGTATGTTTCTTGTTAGGACAGGTTAGAGGGTGTTAGGTAAGGTCACAAAGGTATCTGGTAAGGTATAGGTGGAATTTAGGTGATGTTAGAGGCGGTTTTTGAAGGTTAGCAAAAACACAATGACCGATGTCGGTCGATGACCGAGGTTGGTAAAGACGGGTGTTGGCTAGATTTTATGCACAATCGAAAACCTAGGTAGTCATGAGATAAATCTCCATCATTTATCGGTGAGGCTTCCATGTAACATTTTGACAATTATATTTTCTAATATCTATTTGTTGGTTTCACTTTAACTGTATAGCTCATGCACCATAGCTAGGCAATTTTTCAGCAAGTAAGCAACTGTAAAGAAATATGTGCGGAAGAGGTAAATAATTGAGTATGGGAAGAAAGGAAAGAAGATGTGCAATCTAACCAATAGTTCACAAAGTTGATCTCATGCACATAGATAAACAAATAGATCTTGAAATACAAAATTTAAAGAAAAGGAAAGTTTTGATTGATTCAAGATAACACAAATTTTATGTAAAGATCTAAAAAGAAATAAGAAACAAAATGCATTGTTGACACAAAGTTCTCTCGAAAATCTACCTCCTTTCAATTCCTTTGATTTCATAAAGATATCAAGGATTTTAGCTCAAATTCTGGAACACAAGAATGCTAATTACAAATTTTGATCCATGATGCATTAACTCATAGGCTCTTCCTCTATTTATAGTGTATAGAGGGCAATTACAAATAGGAAGTTTTTTAATGAATTGCCACATGTGGAAGCTATGAAAAAGGGAAGCAACTAACAATCTTCCTCCTGGAATTCCTCTTTGCATGACATGCATGATTTATAACTGAAAATAAAACCTTCTATTTTGCATGTCTGCCACCTATTTCCAAGTAATTGACTTCTTCCAGTAACTTGAAGTAACAACTTTTTAAAGCCAATTACCTAAGTTTTACAATTTAATTGATTACTCAATTACTTTGTCGGAGAAAATAAGAGAAAGAAAAAGAAGTTATTCTAGCTGCAACACTCTCCGTTTTGTCCTTCCTCCATACTTTGCATGCTGATCCAATATGCATTGTACTTCTGCTTCACCTATTTTAGCAATGAATGATCTGAATGATATCTTTGTCGTGGATATTAATCACATGTGTTGTTTAATTCTTTCCTTTGATTCTCACCAAAATGGATCTAGAAGCAAATCGCCCTCTGTGATTTGTTTGCGGGTACTACATTTGACCTGTCTTCCCTCTTATCCTTGAAGCTTTTGCAGTTATTCTCCAGTATGTGCACCAATAAAATGCTTGTTGTAAACAATTCAAACAAAAATTGTCACCTTTTATTTTTAATTGCATATGAACAATTTTAAATTGGAAAGCACTCGAGTGTGAACGAAAATACAAGTAAATTCAATGAAGGCTTTAATCTGGAAGATTGGGAGCACATGCACATGATTCTAAAAGGAATTTTCCATGTAATGACTTCCACATGGGCTGCATTAGAAACAAGGGGATGATTTTTTGTCAAAATCCTTTGCAATTATGATAGTTGGATCTATTTCTTCCTTTGATTTTGAAGATATATTCAATGTATTAGATATTGATTTTGACTTCCTTTCACCAATATGAGTACTTGTGATGAAAACGTAGGCACTTATACCAACATGTAGATGCTTGGAATAATAAAAATAAAGCTTCTCCAACCCTAGGTGCCAAAACTAGAAGCTTTCTGAAAATGGAAAATACTCTTAATGTAAAACACTCCTTTTGGAGCCAAAATCCTCCAGGACAGTAAGCTCCATCAAAATAATAATAATTATCTCTTCCTTATGGCATCCCATGCTTATATAGCCAAGTACATGCTATTTTTAATAATTACTTTCTCCTATTTTTGGCAATTATTTAATAATAAGCCATGTTCTCTCTCTTAATTTGGGTGCCCAAGTTTGCATGCTTCTGCTTGCTTTTTTATGAAATTATTTTATTTATTTATAGCATGCATCCTTGAATTCTCTTTAGCTCATCCAATTTCTTTGACTTTCCTCCTATTTATGGTGCCAAACTTGGCTAGAAATAACATTAATAAATATCATTAAATGCATGTATTAATGCCAAGGTGGGTCGCACTTTTTGGCAAGAGGAATTGCTAAAAATAGGAAGTCAAAGCAATGGGAATTTTCACCCTGCAAGGCAGCTAAGAAATTCCCACTTTTCACTTAAGTGACTTGAATTTCATAATGAGAATTTTTACCTTGCAAGGCAGCTAAGAAATTCCCGCTTTTCACTTAAGTGACTTGACTTTCATAATGAGAATTTTCACCCTGCTAGGCAGGCTAGAAATTCCCACTTGCCTACCACCTTTAAAATTCCTATTGGCAGCTTAAGTGATTTGGCTTGATGGGAAAAATTAACCTGTTAGGCAAGCGAGAAATTCCCACCTGCCTTCCACTGTTAAAATTCCCACCAGAAACTTAGATCTATTATCCCAAAAAGTGCAACTTACATAAAAGAAAGCTTCTAAAGTTGCGTGAAAATCCGTTACTCAAGGTAGCGTGGAAATTGGACGTTGAAGGCAGCCTTGAAAATTGTGACCGACATGAAGACTGAATTTCTTTCCTTTTTTGGATTTTTGGTGAAGAAAACACAAGCATAGAATAACATTTTCCATTTTTGGAAAGGGTCCAGAAAGATGTAACAACAAAAACTTACATGTGCCATAACTTTCATTCTGTGGCTTCATTTTAGGTGTCATTTTCTTTAAAAGTGCATATTTTCTCAAGCTCTACTGTGATAATGGCAATATTTGTCTTATTTTCATCAAATCCATTTTGCACCTTTTTGGACCAAATGACTTCTTGCAATCTTATGAAAGAATCATGAGCTTTGATTATTCAGTAGATAGATTAGTAATTTAAAATATTGGATAAATTTTCAAAACCCTAGGCCCTAGGGGGAAAGATCCGGTAGGAAGAATGAATAGGCTACAAGAATTGTCGAGAAAACAAACCAAAACACGAAAAAAAAGAAATAAAACAAAACAAAAGAAGTCAGTAGGCAATTGCTCGAAAATTTCTCCAATTAGCTATCTGTAAAAATTCTTCCCCAGGTGAATGTTATATGGTAATAATGATGGGGTGAAGTGCTTTATATAACCTAAATCCTCCAATTTTAGCTCAATCTATTTTTAAAATAACATTATTTATATAATTAACAAATAAAATTCTCTTAGAAAAAACCTGATGAAGGGATAAAGTGAGTTTTAGCATGTGGGTATTTGGTGAATTTGGATTTTATGACTCTATGGGGATACCTTAGAACAATGCAAACAACTGTAATCAAAACAAACACAAAACAACCCGTTACTTGAAAAGAACGATTTTTTTAAGGGGTAGTCCCAGATTTCAGGGTGAAATCTTGGGGACACGAGGGTGACCAATGTCGGTAGGGGAAATTTGGTGGTAATTAAATAAAAGTAGTTTTGGACTTCTCTATGATTGCATAGAGAATGAAGGGAGGATGGTTGGGTTCGTAATAATGCCAAGAAGACTCAGGAATGCATAGAGGTCAGGTATGGAGAGCCAGAAGGTCGTGGGTGGTTGGATGGGTAGATTGGTAAGAAGGTGGGGATAGAGGAATGCAGGAAGGAATAAGATGTAATAACAAAAGATAATGAACCTACACTTTAAGCAAGTACATAATGATGAAAATCAAGTATACTTACTTGCATTTGCAAGTCTGGTAGGTGAAGGAAGGCAATAGTTAATCCATGAAGAAATTTTGTGGTTAGTGTTGTGGCAATACTTCCCAGAGTGTTCCCATGAATATTCTAATGCCTTAGGATGAGCATTAGGTGCTTGCTTAGGCCTGTGGTTGAGTATATCCCATCGTTTGGATGTTGAGAAGTCTCTGATTTGTGCTTGAATGCAATAGAAATATCTAAACTAAAAAATGACCAACCTAGGTAAAGAGTTGTGAAATTGTATATAAGGTAACCGATGATGGTTAAGGTGACCAAGTGTCGGTTGAGGGATGACCAGCGTCGGTTAGGGCGGGAAAGTCTACATTTACCAAAAATAGGTAGATCTTTACTATTTTTAGTGTGATTCTGAATCATTCCACTTAGGGAAGTGGAGTTCACGTGAGAGAAGACAAAAAGGTCATAGAAGAAGTCCAATTAGGTTTTTGAAAGAATTCTTAGTTAGGTTAAGTTGTGACTCAACACTGGGAGTAATGACTAAGTGTTGAGAGTGATGACTTAGTCCTTTGTGAGTTAAATCACTCTGGAATGGGTCTAGGGTGAGGTGTCTTGGTGATATGTAAATTAACTTAATTAAAGTAATTAAATTAATTAATAATGTGAGGATGAACATTAATTCAATTCTAATTAATTAAATCAATATGAATTCGGGGTAAAGGTGTCATGGTTAGGTGAACACGTTACGTTAATTGATAAAAGGGGACCAAGGGGAGCGTGACCCAAATTTGGTGTCTACATTTACCTCTTTTTGTTGCATAGCTTGTATTGGTAAGCTATGCTGAAAAAAACAAGGATTAGGTGTTCTAGGTATAAGCAGAGGTTAGGTTGCCCCAATTAGGGTTGAAGGTGATCCCCCTCAAACCAGGAATGGATGAGGTGTTAAATGAAGTCAATGAGTGGTTTGATAAATGGGTAAGTGATGAAAATGAGTGTAGGTTGGTTGTAGGTAAGGGTATGGTCACTTTGGGTAATGGGTAATGGCAATCGAATGCATGCACTCGCATGAGATCATGATCTGATGCTCGGGTTGAAGAGCTTACAAACTCTATGTTATCAAAAGGACAATAGGTTTATCCAAATGAGGTTGAAGTGATTCAAGTATCCAAGGTATAGGATATGGTCATGAAGCACAACAAGGTCTGGTGTAGGAATGGGTAATAGGTTTTGTTCCATGGCACCAAAGGTATGGTCGGGATAAACATCACGTCATTAGGCAAGGTAAGGTCATTAGGCTAAACAACACGGGTAACAACATCACAAGGTATAATGAGTACACAAATTCCAATATCACAAAAGGAGGTTTAGGTCAGGGTATGTAGGTTAGGGCATAGGTAAGGCTGAGGTATAGGTAAATAACATGTCCCTAAATGCAATTAAGGAAATGTTCAGGTAATGTAGGCTTACACGTAAGGTGTAATAGGTATTGGTAAGGTCAAAAGTTGTTAGATTAATAATGTTTTTAGGAAAAATGGGCATGGGGTGGGTTAAATGGGTATGTTGGGTGACCGATGCCAATTAAATCGTAACTAATGTCGGTTGGCTAGGGCATGACATGAATGACGTTGATCATGTCGATTTAAAAAGGAAAATTCCACTTTTTACGAATTCATTTTGACATTGCCATTTTTAGAAAATGTCAAAGGAGAAGTTGAGGAGTGAAAAACGACGAGTATGAGGAATTTAAGCTAAGTTGGCAAGCAACGTGGAGGGTTATTGGAATTTGATTGGTGGGTCCACGAGATCTATTCAATTGGTTATAAGGTGAGGAGTTAATTTGGGCATGGCGGAGATAAGAGAGGGAGTGGGTGGATCACTTTGGTGTAATGGCTAGACTTGCCACCACAAAGATGATGCCGAGATGAGGTAGGAGTCAATCTGAATCCATCATTTGGTTAAAAATAGTTTGTTGAAATCGGTTTGTTTAAAATTTGGGTGTAATGTTAATTTTTGAAATTGTGGGTAAAATTAAGGAAATTAGGGGTGGGAAGGTCCAATATAAATAGGGTTGGGAATGAAGCTAGGATAGGTTTTGGTGGGTTAGAGTAGGTTTTTAGGTCAGTTTTTGTGATTTTTTTAGAATGGGGGATGGGTTTTTGGTTTTGTCCAAAACAGTAGTGACGACGATCCACGGTTTGGCCGACATTGGTGGCATCGATCAGTCAGGTGACCAACACCGGTCAAAGAAGATCGATGATGGTCAATGTGATTGAAGCCGGTCACGATTAAGAGTAAATAGTTGAAAAAAGTATAGGTAGGAAATTAAAGTAGGTAAGGAAGGAGTAGGTGATGATTTTTGTAGAGGAAGAGGGTAAAATGTTATTTTGGTGATGTGGGATAGGTAAGAATGTGAGATGAACTAAGATAGTGGGTAATGATGATAAGGGAAAACGGGGTTGTAGGTGAATTAGATAAAGGGGGCAGGAATGATTGATGTGGTTGGGTATTGTGTGGTGGATAATAGGTGATTTGAGGTGGTCAAGTCTTGACAAGGTTGTGGTGGTTGATGCAGGTGAGAGATTAGCTGAGGATGAGGGATAGAGTACCACCCCTACTAGTACAGATGTGGCCTAGCATGACCGTAGAGGAGTGGGAGCACATGACTAAGGTTGGACTTAGTGCGATCGACACTATAGGTGTATAGCCCAGGATCATAGTTTGATGGTCGCTCTCATCAATAGATGGGATTCCGTGACCAATACCTTTCACTTACCAACAGTGAGATGACCATCACCTTAGAGGATGTATATAGGATCCTATAGCTTCCTATTGTTGGGGATCCAATATATTCCATTTCGTTTGAGACATTAGTGGATCCGATAGTGGTAATATTTGGTGAGGCGATGGGCGAGCTGAGGTATCACAACACGAGTTTGAGCTATGGGGACATGTATGCGGCCTACCCACATGAGACCAAAGCTATCGGGCCCGATGATGGTGACAGTAGGCTGTTTTGCATTGCCAAATTCTGAGGGTGGTAGGTTTTCACAAGCACTGATGGGAGTGCTATAGGATATGATCGAGGAGCAGATACATTTCGCTTGGGCACTGACTTTCCTAGTTCAGTTGTATAGGGAGCTATGGGCCTATGGGAGATTGAGGAGATTTGGTATGTGTTGTACTTATTTATTACATCTGCTTTGGGCATACGAGCACATCGTGTGTGTGTGCGCCCAGTTGGTTTACCATGACATGATTGGTTTGGGGGTGGCTTATTCAGAGTTGGCTTTACACGATGGGTACCAGTGGGTGGATAGTCGAGGGTGGCAAGGGACACATATGATGTGTCATATTATAGGAAGCGATTAGAGGGCATTTAAAAATTTGATATCGTTTGGATGTCATATGTTGACTATCCATCATATATAGGCATGTCTGAGGAGTTAGAGGAGCTTTAGCTATTGAGATGAATACGGGGCGGTGGGCGGGTGGAGCATGAGAGGATACCTCTTGAGTGGTCGAGAAAACAATTTGGATTACGATATGACGTGCCCCCACCATTCCCACAATGCTATAGGGATGATGTGGAAAGACCCATGCCTCCACCACATCTGAGTGTGCCTATAAGGTAGGATGAGAAGGTATGAGATAGAGAGATCAATGATATGGGTGTCATTGATGGTTACAGTAGTGGTAGGTAGCACAACTACGGTGGCACCGCCGAGGCCAAAGGAGCTTGATTTAGCTACCATCATAGTGCAGAGGGATACATTATAGGGTCGAGTGGCCACTCTACGAGGCATAGATTACAGGTTTATAGGGACATCGATAGGGTTAGAATCATAGGTAACCACTTTCTGAGCTCGGTGATATATCTACAGCCCGGTGTAAAGCAGAGGCAATGAGGTTCTCGCATAGGGTGGAGATGGGGATGAAGGGTAGGTAGCTTCCCTAAAGGCACATGCGACAAGTTTAAAGGGCCAATTGGCCATAACACATGCACAGGTTGTGGCCTTATAGGCCTAGGTTACAACACAAGTACCCCCATAGGCTCGGGACGGGGTCCCATATTACAGAACCCTCACCAAGATATATCCCCATAGCACATGCGCAGGAGGGTAGGTATCGGGATAGGGGCCGAGGCCATTATTAACGGGGGTAAAGTTAAATTTTTTTAGTGAGACCCATTGCACCACCTCAAAATATGTCAATGGTGAGGTTCAGTGATGCCCTGAACGAGGCTCATTACTATCAGGATCATCTAGCCACCGAAGCGATTGATGTTCCTTCATATGTTGAGTATAGAGCCCAACAGCTTAGCCAATGAGTGACAGAGTTCCACGACTCATAGTTCTGGTACCACAGGGGTTGTCGACCCTAGAGACAGGGCCATGGTGAGGTTAGGAGCACTCAGAGATTGAGCCCGATAGAGGGCCAAGAGGAGGAGACAAGTGAGACTAGACATGAGGGTATCAGGTGGGGTGATGATTAGTCACTATATGTGACATTGTATGATCATTGTGAATTTTGATATATATACCATCTTTTGTGCTAAAGACGTGTGATTATATATGATTATTTTTGAGATACTGGTATTTATTTGTATTTGTGTATATATGTATTGATATATAGACTCTCCCATTTATATAGTTGATGATGTTTATTGGATGGATGATGTACCTAGATTTAATTTCCATTGTTATTGTGTATTGATGGAAAATAGGTGAATTAGGCATGATTGAGTCGAGGTCATGTAGGCATGGTTAAGTTTAGGTCATTTAGGCATGATGGAGTCATGTAATTTAAGCATGGTGGAGTTTAGGTGATTTAGGCATGGTCGAGTTTAGGTGAGTTAGGCATGATTTGGTCATGTTTTTGGTTTGATTTAATTTCCAAGTTATTGTTAGTATGGAAAATAAATAAATGATGATGTATATGTATGTTTTGGTGTAAATTTCTAAATATTTGATATTAGGGAAATGTGAAATGATTGATGTATGATATGATGATGTGAGAAAATGGTAGGTATGTTTTTATGATTGTTTTAATTTCCTAGTTTTGTGTAAAATGGAAAAATCATTAAGGTAGAATTTTAATAGAAAATTGGGGGAAAATTGGTTAGGGGAAAGAGTGGTCAAGCTAACCTCTAAGGGCCCCATGCCCTTGGAGTGCTGCCTACATAGCCCCGGCAAAAAGGGGTTTCAGGCCGATGTAGTTCTCCCATAAGCTAGGGAAGAATATGATGAGGTAGAGGAATGGGTTGGTAGGTTTTAGGCATGATTGAGTCTAGGTCATTTAGGAATGGTTGAGTTTAGGTCATTTAGGCATGGTTGAGTCTAGGTCATTTAGGCATGGTTGAGTCTAGGTCATTTAGGCATGGTTGAGTCTAGGTCATTTAGGCATGGTTGATTCTAGGTCATAGGCATGGTTGAATTGAGGTTGAATATGCATTGGTGATATTGAGGTTGAATGGGCATGGGTGATTTTAGGTGAAAGAGGAATTCTTAAAATGTAGGTGTCAATGGTCTGGTCCTGTATAGAAGAATCAAATAAGTAAGAAAAAAGGTGAATGGTAAGAGGAGAAAAAGTCTGCTGCCTAATTAATACAAACCATTATGAGTCTATCATACCAAAGATTGGCTTATGAACGTAAGACCCTAAAGGCATTACATGATTGATTGTTCTAAGGGTGAAGAAGATCACATGATCACGAAATGTCACATTTGTGGCACGTCCCTTGAGTAGGAAGAATATTAGAGAGAAAAGGTGGTGAAATGAAATGGTTATGTAGCGTAACTTGGTTGTGAGACAACATGCTTCTTTGAAGAAGAGACCCAAGATCAAAATAGGAAAGTCCATGACGAAAAAGTCATCTTTTTCTTTTTTATTTTGTTTTTATAGACTAATCAATGTGGGAAGTCTATGTGGGATGAGTAGAGTATCTCCTTGAGGTCTTCATGAAGCTGATCGATGCAGGAAGCTTCAGAATATTTTTATTTTATTTTTGTAGGAATAGTCTTCTTTTTGTGATAGAATATATACAATATGGCTAGCTTTGTATAGTTGTCCTTCGAGGGAGAATTCTATTTATAACAGATAAATAGAAAGAGGAGATGTCTTTTTGAGGTAGTCATCCTTGTGTGAGAATTTTAACTCAAGGAGTTTGAATTTGAAAATCCCATATATTACTTTTGAATTTTTTTGGATTGTTAGGTCATGGACAAGACTATAGAGAAGTATATGCTTTTTTGTGCAGACAAAACCATATCACACAAAGTTTAGCTACGAATTAGAAGTTTTAAGTGACGAACGAGCATGGGATTCCATCTTGAAAAGGATAAAAATATCCATGAGAATCATGCTATGAGTAGAGCCATGGTGCTCATATTGAAGATAAGGATGAAAGGTGATGGGTAATCCACATGATTCTTGCTTATTTATTGATTCTTAAAATAGGTAAGTTGAAGGTGAATGGTGCTCAAGGGACAGTGCTTAATAAACATAAGGTGATCGAGGACTTGATTCAAAAATAGAACGGTCAAAGATGCAAGGCATTGAGGGGCTCAGGTTCGGGTTTACCTTCAAGTGAAGACAAATGATAAGCACCTGATCCATAGGTATGAGTAACAATATAGGGTTCAAGCCAATTAGGATCAATTTTACCCTGTTTACTTTTCTCCTCTCTTGTTACATGTTGATTTTCCTGTAGGACAAGGTCATTGACCTAGAAGGTTCATTCTTGGTTAATACTTGGTAAAGGAAAGTCATGTTTGGGGCAAGCTAGGTTAAGGTTGTAGAAATCCGTGTAAATGCGGATTCCCCCTATCTCTTTTGTGGCATGAACAATGTTATAAATCCATTAGGGATAATCAATGGGTAGCATGAAGGAAACCAAAATAAGGCGCTGCAGCTTCTTCCTTAACAAGAAGGGCAATGCAAGGATGCATTCTCCGCAGCTTCTGTTTCATGGGTTTGGCTTTAGGAATAGTTATAATATTGTGAACCACAATATTTGGGTCAATCTTGGGCATATCAACGTAGGACAAAGCAAAATCGTTCTTTATGATACCGAGAGGAAAGAAGTAAAAGCTTCATGTTGAGAAAAATCTAAAGTTTGGCCTATTTTTAGAATGTGCGGGTCTTCCTGAGTGTGAATATTGATTTCGATGGTAGATTCATTCAACTTGGTTTGTGTCTTAGAAGGGAACAATAAGTGAATATAAGTATCTTCCGCACCAAGGTAGGTGAGAATAAACTCATCGTGTTGGCATTGAATGACGTTAATAGAAGGTGTATCATCATCGATTATGTCAGGATACAAGAAGGGAAGAGAAGAGGGAGCCTCGCCATCTCATTGATAAGTTAGAGGTCCCAAAGAAATGGTGTTCATGAAAAACAAAGTTAGGAGGAATGGATTTTGGATCTATAGACTCTGTAGGTGAAGGTGGTGAAGTGGTGAATGGGGTGGAGAAGGTTTATCGTCCTTAATGAGTTCAATTCGAGCCTTCTTGAGAGATGGTCTAACAAAGCCAATACCACTTTGTGGTCTTTATGTTTACAATAGGTGCATGGGATGACAATATGATGGTCTTGTTCTTAGAAACCAAATCTAAAGCCCTTCCAAGCACAATGATGGAGGAAGGTGTGTGTGAAGTGGCGGTTGGTGAGAGATTAGAGGTCAGAGGAAAATGGTTGAGTTTGGGAAGGTGGCTCGGGTGAGTAGGTAGAAACATCAAGTCCTCCATACATTAAGTTAGTGTGAAGGTGGGGAGGACCGTAAAGGAAAACCTCGCCTATGAGGTGATCATAGTAGGGGTGTTGATGAATTTTACCATACTCTTGAGGTGTAAGGAATGTGTCAATATTATAAAAGTGTACCCCCATAGTAAGGCACATAAAAATACCTTCTAAGGGATCAATAGTTGATATATGGGTAGTTAGAATGGATGAATTATTGGACAGTTGGGAAGAAGAAGCATTGGTTGGTTGAGAAGTAGATGGGTTGGCTGATGGGTCAGCTATAGAAGTGGTGAATATAGTGGGAATAGAGGAGTTAGGTGTGGAAGAGGTAGCAACAACATTGGTGGATGGGGCCATGGGTGAAGGGGAGGTGAGTAACGGTGGTAGATGCCTTAACTAGTATAAGGACATCATTAGGTCGATACAACATGTTACATGTCTTGAATGGTGAAGGGTTGGCTGGAATGGTATAGTTGTGTCCTTCATGTTCAAATTTTAAATAGCATTGTAAGGTTGAAGGAACAAAACCCATGACACAGATCCAAGGTTGGCCAAGCGAGAGTTGTACTAGAATTTCCCCTCTAAGACATAGAATAATTCGAAATGGTACAGGGGCCCACATGAATGTGGAGAATGATGATGCCAAGGGTGGAAGTGATGGCATCATTGAATGAATGAAAAATAATTGTGGTATTATGCATACAATTGGTAGGGATGCGCATTTAGTTGTATGCATGGGAAGAAATAATGTTGATACTAGCACCATCATTGATCATAACATGTCGAACACGTATATTATCAATGAAGATAGAAATGAATAGAGCAGATCCATATCATCTGATTGGAGAGGTACAATCTCGTCAACAAAGAAACTAAGAGCGACTACTTGATGAGTGGTAGCGGGTGTAGAGGAAGGGGATGAAGTGGTGAGAGAGGCCATATGGTGAGGGGTGATAATGGATGCTAGAGGAATAGGGTCATTAGGTAAAACTTCAATAGATTGCAGAACCTCAATGAGGTCCTGTTGATGAGATTCAGAGGTTTGGACAAGGTCGTATAAGGAAATTTTGAGAGGAGAATGGTGTAATTGTTTAATCATTGTATGATGGGAAAACCCATCAGAAATAGGGTATGTGGGTCCACGGATGGTGATTTTTGGTGCATGTGTAGATGGGATATTGGGTAAAAGAGTGGCAGATGGGATGGTTGTTTTCTCCTTTCCTTTTTCCTTCCGAATCGAGTGGAAATGTTAACCATATTAATATGGGGTAAAGGATCAAATGAGTCGTGATAGGTGTAGCAACATGACGGGAAAAATTATGGTGAGGGCATATACTGGTTTTGTGAAAAGAATGCAACACATTGGAATTTTGGTGGAGGTTTGGATAGCTCTCTTATGTGGACCATATTGATCTCAAATGTTGGAGGAGGATAAAGGGGTTGTAGAGGGGAGATGATGGTCATTGAATAGGTAAGGGATGAGGATGTGTGATGACAGGTGAAGGTGAAATAAGGTCCTTATCTAAAATATCATCATTGTCAAATTTTTCTTTGAGAGGACACAGGTTGAGAAGGACAGTCTTAAGAGCCTTAAATTTTTCCACATCATGCCCTGACATACGATGGTAAGTGAAAATTTTTGTATTGAAAAACCCTTTTGGTTTAGGTTTGAGTGGGTCATAAGGTCTAAGTGGTGGCAATGTGATGATAGAGGTTTCCAAAAGGTTAACTATAATATTGGCATAAGACCTGCCAATGGATCATAATGTGAAGTGTGGATCTATATGGGAGTGTTGGTGATTTTGGTGGGAGAGGTGCCACGGGAGGTGGAATCGAGAGGTTAAGTCAGTTTGACCTTCTATTTGGTAGGTAGTACGAGTTTTAGGTTTAAATTGTACCTTTGGGAAAAGATGTAATAGATGAACTAGTGGTTCAAGGTGTTGTAGGTTTAACTACCTCTTTCAAGAGTAAGTGGGTTTTGGACTTAGGTTGCACCTTGTTGGGTAAAGGTGAAGATGGAGTGCATGATGTAGAAGGGAAGGAAGATGAGGAAAGAGGACATGTTAGCCAAGGTGATAATGGGGGCATGGTGAAGGCTATTGGAAGAGGCAAGGTGGAAGGTATTGGTTGAAGAGAAGGAAATATCATAGGTAATGATGAGGATACTAGAAGTGGTGTAGGTATAGGTAGTAGAAAGGATGCATGTGACAGTGAAGGCGTACGTTGTGTAGGTAATTTGGGTTTAACAAAGGCTCGTGATGAGGAGGTGGGATGATGTGCATTTGGTTTACCTTAGGTAGGAGGCTGCTTGGCAAAGGTTGATGGGTGAGGTCCTATGATAGATGGAAGGGGTGAAGGTGATAATGGGGTAGTGGGAAAAACCGGTGTGCGCACCTAGGAGGTTGGGTATTCCTCTTAGGTGGGGGAATAGTCTTTGTGTGGGCTTTTGAGGACGTGGCTAAATCCCGGTTTGATAAGGGGATGAACTAGGCTAGATGTCGCATGACCCCAACGTGGTAACAGTTTGGATGTAGAGGAAGGTATAGGTATATGTAAGGTTATAGCGTAGGAAAAAGTTTGGTTGTTGGTAAAAATTTAGGTGTGGCAAGGGTGATGAAGAATAGGTAGCTACAAATGGCATGGGCATGGTAGGTTTGGTTGTCTGAAACACCTTTGGATAGATTTTGGAAGTATCAGTAGACAAATTTTTATTTGAGTTGAAAAAAGGTATCCGAAGGAATCCCTAAAGCATGGAATTATCGACATAATCCAAGTGGCCAACCAAATGTGAAAATGACACCATTGGAGGGGGGATGATGTTGATTTATTAGTAATCCCTGTAAAGAATGTCTGTGAGATAGGGAAATGGTTGGCTTTAGACTCTGTGAGTAAAAGAGCAGAGAGAAAATCAACCGGATATTTGAAAGCCAAAGGAGAATGATCACCAATAAGAAGTGGTGCTTCTAATGGATCCCATATGGGTAAGGGAGATGATAAATAGGATGAGGCAAGTTCATCATTTGGTGAAGAGGAAGGTGAGCATGACTCTCCGATGGGTAGGGTAAGAGAGTTAATATTACGGGTTGTTTGTCAGGTTGAGAGGTGCATGGGGAAACTTTAACTACAGATATGGCGGACTCCTCCGTGGGTGAAGGGGAGATAAGGGAGACTCCTCTATGGGTAAAGGAGCAGATGAAACAGGTTCCTCTATGGATGAAGGAGCTCGTGCAAGAATCTCCTTGATAGATGGAGCAAGAGGAAATTGAGGAAGAGTCGGTATGATGTCGAAAACAACATGAACCTCATGAACGTTATTGTCATTGGTAGAAGGTTCACTGGTTTGGTTAGACAATGGGGTATGATTTGGGAACAACTTCTTGAAGATGTGAAGATTCTGATTAGCCGATGCGTTAGGGTTATCCAAGATGAGATCTCCACTATCTAACATTTCTTGGATGATATTTTTAAAAGTTATACAATTGTTTTCGCTATGACCTTTAACATGATGATAGTTGTAGTAATCATTTTCTTTGTACCACACGGGCATAGGATGAGAGGGGTCAAAACCACTACGTGGTTTGACGGGGGGAAGAGTGACGACTCGGATTTTAGAATTTTTCTAAAACCGAAGAATAGGGTTCTCCTATGGGAGTGTATTTTTGTTGCTCCCACTTGAACTGAAAAGCCTGAACAAGAGAAAGGTTGGAAGAAGGCTTTGATTGGTTGGATGGGTGAGACAAGCCGACTTTCAAAACTATCGTGTGGGTAGATCCTTTTGCTTTAGAGTAATTATTTTGTGGTTTGGAAGAAGAAGAGGTATTGTTGGATTTAAATGTAGCATTCTTGTTGTGTAATTATATCTTCTTCTCTTCAATGGAACGAATTTCAAGTTTTCGGGCCATGGTGAATGCCTCATCGAACGTGCGAAAGGTTTGAACTTGGAGATTCAGTGAGATGTACCTAGCACAAGCCCTGGTGAACAAATCTATTAACTCAGTTTGAGGCAGTTGAAACATGAGTTGGTTGATTAGGCTTCGCCAACGAGTGAAAAAATCTATGATAGATTCATCTTCATATTGTCATGTTGAGTACAATTCAGGTCATGGTGACCTTCTTGACGATATTGATAGAAAAGTGGTCTAGGAAAGCTTGAGCTACTTGGTTGAATGAGTAAATGGAGTTCCTAGGTAGACCACTATACCAATCCAACGCAGTCCTGTTAAGGACATTGGGAATGTTCGTAAGAGCAAAGCATCATCATGAGTGATCTAGATAACACCCATGTTTAAAAGACCATAAGGTTTCTGCGAGTCCTCTTTTTTGTTGAATCGATTGAATTTAGGCATTTCCCAATGCGTAGGGTATGGAAGAATCAAAATAGATGGGTGAATGGGCTCATTGCAAATCTCATCATATGTCAGATAATTACGTGAGCTGGAGACCGATGTTTCTAATGTCTACATCTTATCCATCATCATTAGTATGTTGTGATGATCGGGCACCCCCGTAGTATAAGGGGGTAGATGATGAAGAAATGACGTGGATGACATCCCAATATATGGTGGTGATGAGTATGAAAATTGTGAGGAGGAATAGATGTAGGTGGAAAGTATCCTGAATAAGTGATAGATGAGATAGGGGGTTGTTGGTGATAAGTGTAGGTAGGTGGAGTGGATGTAACGACTCTCATAGTAATTGGAGGAAGAGACTGCGGGATGGAGAGGACAAATTTTGGAAGGGATTATGGGATGCCGACACCATGGGTGGTTGAGATGAAATAGGTATATGAGAGGTAGTAGGTGCAGATAGGCCTACACTTAGGATGGTTGATGAAGGAATGGTCAATATCATAGGAGAAACTCGACATTAAAGGTGCGACAAATGTCATAAAGTGCAGCAGATATCAATGAAGTAGGGTCAAGTTGGGACACCATAGGTGGTAAGGTGGAAGAGGGTAAGACCGAGCTAGTAGTAGTCAATGCATAAATGGGTGCGAGGGCAGGAGGAATGGAAAAAGGCATGCCATATACCATCTACCCTGATGAATCCTGAGTGGATGAATGGGCTAAATAATATTTTAAAGTAGCGGGGTTTTGGTCAAGGAGTCTTGCAAATTCCTCGTCACCCAGATCGATTATAATAGGTGACCGGGATACATAGGTGATAGGATGGAAGGCAATGATGGGCTAGGCAGGATTGGTCAAGGCTAGCGTGGAATACAAGGGAATTGGCTTGGCTATGAGTCAAAACCATGTGAGTTAGCGTAGACCGGTAATTTGATCTTTGTAGATGACACATAAGAACAAAAGGAATGGAGAAAATAGTTTTGGAAGGTGAAATATGGTCACTATTTTAATTAAAAAAATTAAAACACAAAGAAACAATGACGTTTGGGTAATTGGTTTCAGTGAAAGAGGGTAACCGATGACGGTCAGAGGACCGATACTGGTTACTATGGAAAATCAAAAGATTTGTAAATGTGGCAATAAATGATGAAAATGAAGTAAAATCTAGATTTTGATAGTGACTTCAAAGACCTAGAGATATGGTGAAGTATTTGAGGAACCCTAGAAAGAATAAAAATGTGATGAGTGTTACTTTGGTTAAAATGACCAAAACAACAGAAACTGACAACAGTTAGTAAACTGATGATGGTTAGATGAGTAAAACTGATGCCATCACTGTGAAATTTGTGAAAATATGGAAAAAAGTGAATTTAGTAACTTAGATAAAATAAAAGACCAACCCAGAAACCTAAGTATGGCAATGATGGATCCTAACACACTCAGAAAGAGTTGGAATACACCAACTATGATTATGGAGTGTGAAGGGAAAGAAGAATGGAGAATACGACCTCACGCATCAAAACACAAATCAAGCAAACATGAAATCCTATGTGGTAATTTTTTGTTCCAGACTATGCCATTTAGGACTGACTTATGAATAGAGTAGAGTTTTTGGTTTGATAAAAGGTACCCTACGAAAAGCCAAGAATTAAGGATAGTTTCAGGTAAAGTTTTGGTGAGGGGGGTCCTTTCTCTGAGATAATGAATGGACAGAGAACCAGTTTGGTGCCCACTATCAATCCTCTGATTGTGTGATCATTGACAACTTCTTCCGGTAGGATGTTGTTTAAGAAAATGAGTAATTTATTTTGTGTGGTTTGGTGTAGAGAAGAGAGTGTGCACTACGATTCAATTTTGTCAACCATTAACTGGGCATGACTTCCAGTGTATAGGTTGCCCACAATTTTTAAATGAGCTAAAGATGCAACACATCGAAATGATATGAAAATATTTTAAACCCAAATCCACAATGACATTTAATGAAAGCAATAATGAATAGGCAAGAATATGTCTTTCACTAATGCAATACAAAAATGAAAAGAATGGTTCTTTTTAGTCCAAAATACGAGTGTCAATGAGACAAGTAGAAGAGAGAGAATGTTCTAGAGGAAGAAATTTAATGTGAACTGCTTTCAAAAGGAAATAGACACATAATCTTTCACCTAGGAATGAACAATGCAAAAGAACCCTTGATGGGTCCCACCAGGCGTGCCAAAATGTTTCACCGAATTGTTGTGCGATAAAACAGATAAGGTAAAGGTCAAGGAGGAATACCTGTTATTACATTGGTCAAAGGTTGAGTACGCACGCATCGACTTTATCTAGGCTGATTGTAGAGAACTCCTTTTTGTCTAGAGAAGGACTACCTGTAGATAAAAACAATACCACCAAATGATATTAAATAGCAAGAGTTAGAGGACTGCCTAACAAGGCTAGATCCAGAAGCATGATGTTTCCTTGAATGGTTGTCAATCCTATATTTTTATCAACTTAATGAAAGTAAATGCGAGAAATAAAGGTCCTATTGCTAACACTTTGATTTAGGTATCTCAAAATGTTACTAACAAACTAGATTAAGCAAAGTATTGAAATCTAAACTAATCTAGCATCAGGAAAGGTATGTTTCTGGTTGGGACAGGTCACAGGGTGTTAGGTAAGGTCACAGAGGTATCTGGTAAGGTATGGGTGGAATTTAGGTGATGTTAGAGGTAGTTTGGTGAAGGTTAGTAGAAAAACATAGTGGTCGTCATTGGTTTGATGACCAATTTCGGTAAAGAGGGGCGAGTGACAACGATTAAGGTCATCGACATCGGTAGGGGAAATTTGGTGGTAATTAAATAAAAGTAGTTTTAGAATTCTCTGTGATTACACAGAGAATGAAGGGAGGATGGTTGGGTTCGTAATAATTCTAAGAAGACTCAGGAATGCATAGAGGTCAAGTACGGAGATCCAAAAGGCCGTGGGTAGTTGGATGGGTAGATTGGTAAGAAGGTGGGGATAGAGGAATGTAGGAAGGAATAAGATGTAATAACAAAAGATAATGAACCTACACTTTAAACAAGTACAAAATGATGAAAATCAAGTATAATTACTTGCATTTGCAGGTCTGGTAGGTGAAGGAAGGTAATAGTTGATCCGTGAAGAAATTTTGTGGTTAGTGTCATGACAATACTTCCTAGAGTGTTCCTATGAATATTCTAATGCCTTAGGATGAGCATCAAGTGCTTTCTTGGGCTTGTGGTTGAGTATATCCCGTCATCTAGATGTTGAGAAGTCTCGATTCATGCTTGAATGTAATAGAAATCTCTAAACTGAAAATGACCAACCCATGTAAAGAGTTGTGAAAGTGTATATAAGGTAATTGATGATGGTTAAGGTGATTGACGTTGGTTGAGGGATAACCGATGTTTGTTAGGTAGGAAAGTCTAGGTTTACCAAAAATAGGCATATCTTTACTATTTTTGGCATGATTTTGATTGAGTCCACTTAGGGAAGTGGAGTTCATGTGAGAGAAGGCATGAAGGTCATAGAAGAAGTCCAGCTAGGTTTTTGGAAGAAGTCTCGATTACTTAGGTTAAGTGGCAACTCAACACCTGGGAGTAATGAATCATGCCGAGAGTGATGACTTTGTCACTATGAGTTAAATGCCCCCGAATCGGTCCAGGGTGAGGTGTCTAGGTGATGTGTAAATTAACTCAATTAAAGTAATTAAATTAATTAATAATGTGAGGATGAACATTAATTAAATTGTAAGTAATTAAATTAATATGAATGTAGGGTAAAGGGGTCATGGTTAGGTGAACGCATTATGTTAATTGATAAAAGGGGACAAGGGAAGTGTGACCCAAACTTGGTGTCTACAATTATATAGTGATAGATGAGAACGTGACATTTTGAGAATAGGAATTACAAGATAGTAGATAAAGTAGTAATAATACACAAATGATGTGATATACGTGTAATAGAGAATGAGATATGAGCGTTAGTGAATAATAGTGAACAATCGAGGAGAATGTTCCATGTAGAGTATGAATATTTTAGTATGGTAGAATAAAAATTTATGATCATGACTTCGTAAATAAAGCATCAAATGGATAAGTGGGGCCCAAGACATGGATCGTATTGATAGGAGACATTAATTGAGAGCAAAGGGTTGGTGACAAAGTAATTGGAGTATTGTAAAAGGTTATTTACTATAAATAGTAAGTGGTAAATATGTTCTAATTCTTCATACTCTACATTTTCATCATATGGGGCACTTTGTTTTAGGTCCGCAGAAGTATGAAACACCGAGAAACCTGTTAGAGCTCAAAATTGCACCTTGGATTTGATCGTGGGAGATCAAGAATTTTTTTCCAACATGGGAATGTCTCCAAGTGTGGGACTTGATGCTTGAGACAAACATCTAGATAAGGTTGGTTCCCTTACCTATCCTAATTCTAAACCTACTCCTACAAATTTGAAAGAAAAACTTTATAATCCTAATCTAAGTATTCACATGGACTAGGGGAAGAGAGAAAGGGATAAGAGAAAACAAAACCTAATCTAAAAAGAGGTGATAACACCAAGAAAATGGGATCAATCTCCATGAGGGAGAAATGAGAAGGAAATGAAGCAAGGAGAGGGCAGACAGATGTGCCACATACCCAAAACAACACTCCCAACCCATTCCACACACAAAACACAACAAAAATGGAGAAAATTTGTAAAACAACACACCAAGGATTGGAAAGGGAGAAAAATGCAATGAAAAATCAAACTAGGGTAGAGAAATATCCACAAAATGAGATTTTACTGCAATAAAAGCATACACAAACCGTTACATCCATGGAGGAAGGTGCAAAATGCTAATAAATGTCCAAATATGAGGTTTGTAACTCATATCTACTTTGAGGCACCATTTTGGCATGGTTCCTTTACAAATTTTGGAGAAGGATCATTACAATGAAGTTAAGTTGCAAATATATAGAGAATGGGAGAGAAAGAGAAGGGGAAAAGAGAGCAAAAAGAAAAGGCATGCAAAACCGAGCTTGTCAACCGATAAAATGTAATTAAAACCCGGAAAACCACATGGGCACCCAATAAGACCATCTTTTCACATCATCGACCTACAAAGTGAGGTATGGGAACCATTCATCATTTATTTTGGTGGTTGGAGGTGGTTGAACGTGTTTTAAACAAGTAAAACTACCCTTTTTTGCTAAAACCCGTGTTTTCCATTTTTGCCCCCAAAACTCCATAAAATTTGATTTTATTTATGCTAAAATGAAGTTCTTGGAGAGAACTTTCCAACGACACTGGGTTTTTGTAATTTGGAGAGTCTTCGTGAAATATATGGCCAAAAAACCCTTACCCCTTTGTTTTGTGGCTTCCCATGTGCTTGATTTTTGCTTCGCTACAAAACTCTTTGTTTGGTAGTTTCTAAGTGTTTGACGAATTCTTAGATACCAGTAGAAGTCTATTACTTTTTTTTCAGCATTCAATATTTCCCACATCTGATGGAATACTATTGCTTTGTTGCGCGACATTCCTAGACCATGCAAAATATTTTCCCTCCTCAAGTGGTCTTATGAAGTTCGTGGAATTCTATGCCTTTATTCACAACTTTTAAACTTTTTCACCTCCAAACTTGTTATCCTTTCTTTTTTGGCCCTCCATAGCTTGTCCATTGTGCATCGCAGCCTCTCTATGTCCACCTAACACTTTTCATTCAAGCTCCTTTGTTCCATGGCTCAAAAATTTAAATGCCTATAACTTCATTCCCTATGGTTTCGGGCCTCCGTGCCATGTTTCATGTGCATTGTGGCTTTAGAAGAATTCCTTAGACCACTTACAGATCTCTATTTCCACATGTCATGGAACTTTGTATTTTAGAAGTCCACGAAACACTAGGATAGTGTTGTATGACTTCCATACTTAATCATTTCTAACTTTATTCTCCTTGCATGGAAGCACTTGACGTCTTGTTCTAAGTACTTCACGGCCTTCCTTAAGTGGCTTCCAACCTTTATCTTTTTCCACACAACACTTCCAAAAAATTCCGCCTAGGTCCCTATCTTCAATTTTGTTCCCTAGGCTTCAAGAGTCCACGGAACACTATAGTTCCTTCAATCCATGGAACACTGAAACATAGTGTTCCATGGATTTTCAATTTTTTTTTGTCTAAGCCCAAAAATTAATTTCTAAGCTATCAAAATAGCCTGGGGGTTATGTTGGACAACATAATCATTTTCAAATATTACATAGAGCTTCTTGAAATGTAGGTCTACATTATCTACATAGCACCATGGTCTTTTAAGTAGCACTGAAAAGTTGTTTTTTCTCGGCCAGGGGTATGACTTCAAAATCACAATGGAACTTAACTCATATGATGCTAATAATCACATTATCTCGATACATCGATAGGAATGAGTCGAGTGAATTACTCATGTCTTATTTTCCATAAAAAATACATGTGGAAAAAGGTGTAACACAAGTCACACAATTTTTTTCCAAGCATCCATGGTGATAATATTGACTTCTGCACCTATATGTACCAAAATGTCATTGATATTTCACCCATCTATACAAGGATCGACTAACATCTCACAATTAAATTCTTACACTTTTGTTGAGTTGATATTTTGTTTCTATGTCCGCCTTAATTTTTTTCAAGCATCATTTTCTTGAGTTTATATAAAAACCCCGACTTAGTAAAGGTAGTATACCCCGAGTGTGTAGGAGCCTAAAGACTTTTTGAAATTCATTTTGATTAGTTTAACCATCTCGGTATCTTTGAGTGTTTCATATCACATCCTCGCATCTTATCTTAGGAATTCAATTTCACCCTATAGCTCACAAATTAAATCCTTTGCATTGTGAAGTATGATTTTTACTACTTACTATCATGGTAGGGATCTCTGGATGCTCTTTTGTTGGCCTAATGTCATTTAAGGAATTGGATGTTTATGCATAGGCATCAACCCCTCATGTTGTTATTTGTACTTTTGGTGATGGATTTTCTTGTGGCATAATTATTTTATCTCCTTCGAGATGTTTGTTGGTTTTCCATAATCTCATTTTTTCAATCCTCGGAAAGGTTACATGTAATATTTATCATTCCTACACTTCTTTTACTTTTTCTTTCATTAGTGCATAAATATCTTGCCAGTCTTTAACCTTGTGTTCCTTTTGATAGTGCACACATATTGGTAATGTTAGGAAGTTGTATTGATAATGGTTTGATAACCCACACTTATAGCAAATTCTTAGTGGAAAGCTTCCTCCGCCACATCTACCTCGGTCTCAACCACCCCGCCCTCTCCCATGTCCTCCACATCCTTTTTGAGTGTTATTCATTGTATCCTATCTTAGTCCTAATGACATTGCTTCATGGATTTGATCAATTATATGGTAGTTAGATATATCATGTGTATGTGCATCACAAATTTTACAATAGGTTGCTACTTTCTTTTGTATTACGTGTTGTAATAAAGGGAATTTTATTGCATCATGAATTCCTTCACATATTTCACAAGCTACTAACATTGCTTTTATATTTTAGGGTGATCATGTATTATTTCTATGCTCCTCCACATCACAGTCGGTGCACCATACTCCATTTCATGTTTCCTAAGACCGTTGGTTGTCAATTTTTCTAACTAAATCATCATATACGCAATATATGCCTCCATGAATGGAATAACTCATGTGTCTATGCTCCCAATGACTTCGGTACATAATGCATCCTCCAGTTCTTCATGTGCTCATGTATAATTAACTATGCTAGATGAATTGAAACTAACACCTAATAGTTCCAAAGAAAAGCTAACTAAACACAAACCATCAAGATAAGATCTTATGGAGACTATACTTCTTCAAATGCATGAAACTTTGAACAAAATCAAACTAACATACTTAAGATAATCTCTATTCTTTAGATTGCTAAAATACAAATGAACCTAGATAGATCCATAACAATCAAAGTTGATTGTTTGATCTCAAGGTTTGAGAATGGAATCTCATCAAACATGGGTACAGGACCATTTGATTCTTCCCATGTTACTTGGATGGATGAAATGCAAGATGAAGATGCTAGCTCAATTCTAATGGAGAATGCTCAAGATCAAAATGCCTATAGTTTATGCTATATGCATGTAAGGTGTAAGAAGAAAGGTAAGGGGGTTTCTTACATAGCTTGCCAGGTTGGGGCAAGACTATGGGTTTGGTGAATGTGGGATAAAACCCAAAGTAACTTTAGTTTAGTTGACCAAATCTAGGTGAGTTAGTACATGGGTTAGTGTTTTAGTTAGCATTTTATGGGAGTTGGGGGTGCGAGATAATTAATCAAAGGTGATTAATTAATAGGGGGATAAGCCTATAAAGGAATTTTAGAGGAAAATTAGAGTGCTTTAGCTGATGTAATAGAGGAATTTGATCCAAGATATTGATTTATGATAGTAGTCGTAGTAAATTAACAATAATTAATGACTAGGTAGAAGTGGTTGCTAATTAACAAAAGATCGTTAATCGACATCCTCGAAGCGATTGAGGTTAATTAATTAGAGAAATATAATTAATTAACAAGTGATAGAAGAGAAATAGTGCGTTATTGATGAAATGTCATCAATTTGAGGGAAAGGAATAATTAGTGCAATTTAAGTATTAAAATTGCTTGATCGAATTATAGGTGTCTACATTTGCCCCTCTTTGGGGTGGCGTAAGTGACACCACTTCAAAGATAGTAGACAAGTAAATTTTTGAGGGAGTGGAAGAAAAATTAGTAGAGTGTAAGGTGTAAGAAGAAAGGTAAGGGGGAGGGTTTCTTATATATCTTGCCCGTTGGAGCAAGGCCATGGATCTGGTGAATGTGGGATAAAGCCCAAAGTAACTTTAGTTTAGTTGACCAAAGCTAGGTGAGTTAGCATGTGGGTTAGTACTTTAGTTAGCATTTTATGGGAGTTGGGGGTGCATATAATTAATCAAAGGTGATTAATTAATAGGGGGATAAGCCTATAGAGGCCTTTTAGAGGAAAAGAAGAGAGATTTAGCTAATTTAATAGAGGAATTTGATCAATTAAATGTAGATTTATTGATTTAGGGTAGTGGTCATAATAAATTAAGAATAATTACTTGACCTAGGTAGAAGTGGTCACTAATTAATGAAAGATCATTAATCGACATCTTGAAGGATATATGGGGTTAATTAATTAGTGAAATGTAATTAATTAAAGTGATAGAAGAGAAATGGTGTGTAATTAACAAAATGTTGTCAATTTATGGAAAGGGGATAATTACCGCAATTTAAGTATTAAAATTTCTTGATCGAATTATAGGTGTCTACATTTACCCCCTTTGGGGTGGTGTAAGTGATGCCGCTTCAAATATAGTAGACAAGTACATAAAAGTAAATTTATGAAGGAGTGGAAGAAAAATAGTAGAGTGAAGGATGCCCCCTCAAGTGTCCATGTAGTGATGAAAGAGGTCGATCAACGATCAAAAAGATGAAGCAAATGGATAGAAGAATAAAGAGGGGCAAGATGCCCCAAGTTTGTTAGTAGAATAATGTGGATAGAAGAAAAATATATAGAAGAGAAATTTATTATGAAGGAGGGATTGAACTAGCATTTGTCTAGTTTTTGATCAAAATAACTTTATTTCATCATATTGCTTATGATCTACATCATTAGTCCTTATTAAAAATATAAGCATACAACAAAAGTGTATGATGGCATGAAAAGCCATAATACGAACAATTGTTCATTTCTAAAACACTAAATCCATGAAACATACAAAATGTAATGAAATACGAGAAATTAAACAAGCTAACTGACAAGGAAACAAGTACAAACACACATACTCAAACAAACAACATTCAAGATAGTTACACAAATGTTTTTGTTATCAAGCTTCAATTCCCGAATGTTCATGTTTAACGAAAAGGGTTAAAGATGGTGCCCCAAGAAAGGATACATGCGAGGGGAATAATGGAGGACACAGGGGTCCTATGAAAAATCATTCGTGCACTACGACACAATACCCAACAACTCGTTGTGCCAAAGGCGTACAAACATAGCAAACAAACCAAATTTGTTAATGGGGGAAGATCCAAATGATCCATGAGTTATTGTGACAAGAGCAAGTGAGGACCTAAGAAAGATAATGATTGAGTACTATGCGTTTGACACAAGCTTCATTTGCATGCATGTTTTTTACCAATTTTTGAAAAAAATGAATTTTACAATTTTTTGGGTTTTGTTTTTCTTTGAAATTTTTAATAAATTTTTAATGGATTTTTGTGTTTTGAAACATATTTGAATGTTTTGAGTTTTTGACTAACATATTTGAATGTTTTGAGTTTTTTAACTAACATATTTGAATGTTTTGGTATTTTGAACATTTATACAAATGTTTTTGTGTTTTTTAAAGTTTTTGAAGCTATGTACATTAAAACAAAGAAGAATGAATTCCATAGCGTTAAATAGGATGTACAAGGAAGAATTCCATGCGTATGAACAAGAGGATAGGTATAATCAAGTAAAAATAGATATGTTCAACCTGATGATGAACACAAACCAATGAAGTGCCAAGAAGGAGCAAGGATGCCCCCAGTGCAAGTTGGCCAAGAAGCCACTGATAGAAAGAAGTAGAAGATTATTTATTGAATGAAGGGAAAAAGTTTCCCTCAAACATAGTAAAAAGGAAATCTTATACACATGGATGTTCTGAACAAAGCAGAAGAACAAAAATTCTATGAAAAGATATGGAAAATGTAGCTAGAAGGCGGTTGATGAAAAATTGATTAGCCAAAGGCACAAATCATGAGACAAGACATGCACTAAAGCAAGAGTTTGAACAAGGTCCAAAAAGAAAGACACTTGGTAACATACTAGTCTTGTTTTCTCATAGAGATCCAGTGTGTGCATGTGGAAATTAATTACCTCTCAAAGTGAAGATTTTATAGACAACAAGTGAGGACAAACTAGCCAATGTGTAGGAATGATTGATTTTGATAGGTGATTTGTGAATGAAAGGTGGAAGGAGAGCCGTACATTGCTCCACTGCTAGCCAGTGTCCATAGCCCTGATGGAGATGTATTTTATTCTAATTGAAACATTGCTCTATCAAGCAGCTTGTGACATCCATAGCCCCGATAAATATTATTGAAAATACCCCTAGAGAGAGTTATATATCAATTGTTTTTGCTTTGGATTTTGATTTTGATTGATTCTTTTTCTTTCTAAAAACTTATTTCAGATCTCTCAATTGTTTTGACAAGGGGTTAAGAACCATTGATGGCTTGATGGAAGGATTGAAGTGATTATGATGACGACATTGGTTAGTGTCAACAAATACGTCCAAAATTTCTTCGCAACAAGTTTTTTAAATGTATGATAGTGATAGGATCTCTAAAAGTTCAATCATTCTTTAATTTACCAAGGTGATGAAAGACCAAGCTCAAACAGATACAATAGAGATAAATTTCACAAAATGAGTTCCAATAGACTAACCAAAATATCATCGAAGGGATGAAAATGGCAGATGATTTGCAGAGGAAAATGGAGAAAGGAGGAAAGAACATCCATGTGTATGCAATACTTGATTGTAATGTTTGATCTTTGTACCTTTGATTTTTTTGTTAATGTTTTCTCATTGTTTTGTATTTTTGTACTTTTTGTATTTTTTTAATAGATTTTGATGGTTTTGCAAAGGGAAACCATGAAGGGAGAAGACAATGAAGATGAATGATTGGGAAGTTGGGACCAACAATGTCACTCTATGTGATAGGATCCAACAACAATTTTAGTGATTTCCTTGATAAGGGAGACTAGGAGTTTTTTCTTATCCAGAGTGATATTATCTCAATATCGATGATTGTGGTGAGCTCATATTCGATAAGTGACTATGAATTATCTTTCAACATGGATTTTTTATGTGGGATCTTGAGTTCCTTATCCATAGGTTTCTGCACTTTACACCATACTTGATGGTTGCGTTGGTGTGCATTCTTGAATCGTGTTTGATTTTGAACTTTATGATTGTTTGAGTTGTTGGGAGCTTCAAGCTCATGGAATGTTTTACTTGAGTTGGATTAAGAAATTGTTTGGGTTTCTTATAAGCTAATGTGTGACTTGTTTGATCTCGAGAAGTGGGAGAAGAAAGTGGATGTTTATGATTGATGATAGGAATGGTAGAGATGATGGTGGGCTTGCCCCTATTATTTATAGAAGGATGATATGATGAATGAGGAGGATACAGTACAAGAATTGAAGAGGATGGGTTATTAGGAGGTGAGCCACATATAGAAGATGGAAGGCTACTAGGATGTGGCCCTAAGATGGAAGAACAAGGGCTACCTAGAGGTGAACCAAAAATAGAAGACAAAGGGGGGCTACGAGGGTGTGGCCCAAGTATATAAGATAATGGGCTACCAGGAGGTGTCTCATAGATAGAAGACGAAGGACTACCTAAAATTTTCCCATAAAAAGAAGATGACAGACAACTAGGACGTTGTCAAAGAATAGGAGACAATGGGTTACTAGGAGGTGACCCAAGTGTAGAAGATGTGTCATGTTGTAGAGCCTATTTTCATGTGTGGAAGTGTTGAAGACTGTACACTAAGAGTACTTTACACTTTCCACAATTGTCTCATTGGGGTTTGGGGCCGGGTCGAACCTAAAGTTAGGGGTCCAGGGGCATAGCCCCCAAGATTTTTGGCCTCAAAAATGTGCCCGATATATCGGGAAACATGCTCTTATCATATGGGTGGGATTTTTGACCCATAGGTTTATGGGACGGTTTTGGCCCATGGTTTTGGTACCCACGGTATTGTAAAATTGCTTAAGAAGTTGCCTATTTATGTGGTTTTTTTCATATGGTAGGGTTGATGTAACATTACAGATGTGTGTGAATTTGGGTGTGAATTCTCAGAGAGTTTTTGTAACATAGCTCCAAATAGTTCTGGGTATTTTATTGAGAGAAGAGGTGGCTTGTAATAAAATATGATCAAGTGATTCTTGGTGGACATAACCCAAATTGGGTGAACCACATTAAATATTGTCTCTTTGTGTTGTGTTTTTTATTTTGCACTTTTATTTTAGATTTGTAATAATTTCGCATATTAGTTTTCTACTGTTGCAATTCTATGAGGGATTTTTCCACATATTTTATCCCTTATTTCCTAACAATTCGTATCAGTGCCTGGTTTGGTTTGCTGAAGTGTTGAATCACATGGAAATTTGTAGCTTGAGTGGGAGATATGGTAGATGATGGAAGATCAAGGGTTGATAAATTCAACGAGCATAATTTCATTCTTTAGAAGATGTAGATGGAAGATTACCTTTATCAGAAGGATCTTTATATTCAGTTTTCTAAGAAATTAAACAAACCCTCAAGCATGATGGATACATAATGGGATTTTGCTAGATAGGAAGGCACTTGGGACAATCCAAAGGCTATGTCTTGCATCTTTGGTATTATTTAATGTTTTGAAGGAAAATACTACAAAAGAACTGATGGATGCATTAGGGAAGTTGTATGAAAAACCATCTACCTCTAACAAGATATTTTTAATGAAAAAGTTGTTTAATATGAAGATGCCCGAGAATGGTTCAAGAGAAGATCATTTAAATAATTGTAATATGGTTGTAAATATGATAGCTTCAGTTATAATAGAATTTTATGAAGAAGTTAGGGCTTTATTAATTCTTTGCTCTTTACCTAAGAGTTGGAATAACCTTGTAATGGCGATAAGCAACTCGGTTCTAGATAAATCAAAGTCAAAGTTTGAGGATTTTGTCCGGGTGATTATAAGTGAGGAAAAGTGAAGAAAAATATCTAGGGAATCTTCTACTTCAGGGAGTGCTTTGATAGTGGAAACTAGAGGGAGATAGAAGAATAGAGGAATTCGTGGAAAATCAAAAGATCGGGCAAGCTCAAAATCCAAAAGAAAGATAGTATGCTTCAAGCCTTTGTGGAAAGTCCGGGCATGAAAAGAAGGACTATTGGGAGCTTCGGGAAAAGAAGAAAAACATGAAAAAAGGAGTTAAATGTGGCAAAGAGTAATGATGTCACAATGCTTTGATTCTTTCTTTACACAATATTGTTGAATCTTGGGTTTTAGATTCGGGGGCTTCTTTCCATGCTACTCCACATAAGCAATATTTTGTTGATTATGTTCAAGGGGATTTTGGGAATGTTTTTCTTGGTGATGATGAGACTTGTAATGTAGTTGGAAAAGGTTATGACCAGGTTAAGATGCGGAATGAGAATACATGGATATTGAAGTATGTCAGAAATGTGCCTACTTTAAGATGCAATTTTACATTGGCAGGGCAATTGGGAAGTGATGGTTATACTGTGATATTTACAACAGACTCTTGGAAGGTTACCAAGGGTGCTCTTTTGGTGATAAGAGGTAAGAAGGTTAGAACCTTGTATTTAACCACTGATAGCACTAATGTTTGTAATCTTGTGGCTTCAGAAGTAAATACAACATTGTGGCATTATAGGCTTGGTCATATGAGCCATAAGGGCATGGAGATCATAAAGAAGGATTTTCTTGGATATACAGAAACAAGTTTGGAGTTATGTGAGGACTACATATATGGGAAATAGAAGTGAGTAAGGTTTCTTAAGGTTGTACCTACAAAGAAAGAGATTAAATTAGAGCCTGGTACATTCGATGTGTGGGGGTCAGCTTAGGTATCATCTCTTGGGGGTTCAAATTATTATGTTACTTTTATTGATGATGCAACAAGGAAAGTTTGGGTATATTGTATTCGAAAAAAATCTAATTTATTTAACACTTTTGTTAAATGGAAAGCCTTGGTAGATAATGAAACAAGTCTTAAGCTAAAATGTCTCAGTTCGATAATGGAGGGGAGTATGCATAAATAATGCGTTTGACAATTATTGTTCTAAGAATGAAATATGTAGGAAAAAGATGATTCTAAGAACTCCACAACAGAATGGGGTGTCAAAAAGGATGAAAATAACAATAATGGAACATCCTAGGAGCATGAGGTCACATGTAGAACTACCTCTTTCTTTTTGGGTAGAAGCGGTAAAGCACAACTATGTACTTGATAAACAGAGGAACCTTAAGTGCCTTGGATGGAGGCATACCCGAGGAGGCTTGGTATGGTAATAAAGTTGATTACTCATTTTTTAGAGTCTTTAGATGTGAGGTATTTGTTTATATTGATAAGGATGATAGGACCAAGATAGAGGCTAAATCAGAAAAATGCATTTTCATTGGTTATGGAGGTGATGAATTTAGATTTAAATGTTGGAGTATTAAGGACAAGAAAATCATTTGATCTAGGGATGTGGTCTTTACTTGAGAAATTTATGTACAAGAAATATTTATAGGAAAACAAGGAAGAATCCAAGAAAGAATATGCAGTGGTAGAGGATCTTCTGGATGGGAAAGTAACACATGAATCAATTCATGAACCTACTCAACAGGAACCCTAAAATCCTATATTGAGAATGTCTTATAGTTTAAGAAGATAACTTGAACATTTTTATCCTTCTCTTTATTATTTATTACTCACCGATAGTGGATATCCAGAGATATTTGATGAATACATGCAAGTAGATGCGAGGAAGAAGTGGAAGCAAGCCATGGATGAGGAACATCAGGCTCTCATGGGGAACCACACTGGGATTTTGTGAAACTACCGAAGGAAAAAGAGCACCGCAGAACAAGTGGGTGTACAAAGTTAAAGAGGTAGAAGGAGGCAAGAAAAGATACAAGGCCTAGTTGGTGGTCAAGGGGTTTGCATAGAAAATGTGTATATATTTTGATGATATTTTTCTTCTATAGTAAAAGTGACTTCTATTAGAACCATTCTTGGAATAGTGGCAGCAAAATACTTGCATTTAGATCAACTATATGTAAAGAATACATTTCTCCATGGTGATTTGGAGGAGAATCTATATATGCAGAGTAGCGTGAGGGCTACGAGGTCAAAGGTAAAGAGGAGATGATGTGTAAATTAAAGAAGAGCTTGTATGGCTCGAAACAAGTTCCATGTCAAAGGTATAAGAAATTTGATAGCTTTGTGATGAAGCAAGGTTATATTAGATTTCATTATGACCATTGCGTGTATACAAAGAAATTTTAAGATGGAAGTTACATTATCATGTTCTTGTATGTGGATGACATGTTGGATGCAGACAAAAACATGTAGGAAATAAAAGCACTCAAGAAGCAACTAAGTGACTCCTTTGCTATGAAAGATTTTGGGGCAGCCAAATAAATCCTTGGTATGAGATCTCTTTAGATAGGAAGGAATGAAAGTTGACTTTATTTAGAGAAGAGTACATTAAGAAGGTCTTGAAGAGGTTTAATATGCAGGATGCTAAACCGGTTGGGACTCCTTTGATAGGCCATTTCAAGTTATCAAAGGAAATGTGTCCCAAGACAGAGTAGAGAGAGTCCAGATTTCCAAGGTACCTTACTCATCAACATTTGGCAGTTTGATGTATACCATGGTGTGCACTAGGCCGTATATTATCCATGCAGGGGAGTGTAAGTAGATTTGTGAGTGATCAAGGTAAAGAACAATGACAGATAGTAAAGTGGATCCTTCGGTACTTGAGAGGGACCATGGGGACAATTTTATGCTACAGTGGATCAGAAACCACTTTGCGTGGTTATGTAGATTCAGATATGGCTAGAGATGTAGATAGTAGGAGGAGCACGACATGTTATATTTTCACCATAGGTCGAATAAAAGTGAGTTGGATTTCATGACTACAAAAGCTTGTGGATTTTTCAAGCACGGACGCCGAGTATGTTCACGCTGCCACAGAGCCAAGAAAAGAGATGATTTGATTATAAAAATTTCTTGAGGATTTGAGGCATAAGCAAGAGGAAGGAAGCTACATAGTGATAGTCAAAGAGTGATGTACACATATCTAAGAAATCTACTTTCCACTCTAGGATGAAGCATATATAGGAAAAATTTGGATGAAGAGAAGTTGAAGCTAGAGAAGATTCATACCAGTCATAATCCTATAGACATGATGACCAAGGTGGTCACAAGGGAGAAACTGAATTTGTGTTCATATTTTGTTGGTCTTCACGGATGATAGTTAAGGGTTAAGAAGATTACTTAGAGGAAAAAAAGACTCCAAGTGGGATATTTTTATGTTGTGGAGCTTGTTTTCATGTGTAGAAGTGTTTAAGACTATACACTAAGAGTAATATACACTTTCCACAGCTTATCTATCCGGGGTTGGGGGTCAGAGTAGCCCGAGAAATTTTTTTACCTAAAAAAATGTGTCCAATGTATCATGAAACGTGATCTTCTCATATGGGTGGGATTTTTGACCCATAGGTTTATGGGATGGTTTTGGCCCATGGTTTTGGTACCCATGATATTGTAAAATTACTTAAGCAATTGCCTATTTATGTGGTTTTGTGCATATGGTAGGGTTGATGTAACATTGCAGATGTGTGTGAATTTGGTGTGAATTTTGTAGAGTTTGTTAAGCAAAACGCAAATAGATTTGGGTATTATATTGAGAGAAGAGGTGGCTTGTAATAAAATTTGAGCAAGTTATTCTTGGTGGATGTAGCCACAATTGGGTGAACCATGTTAAATATTGTCTCTTTGTTTTGTGTTTTTTTTTTTTTTTTTGCACTTTTATTTGTATATGTAATAATTTCTACATATTAGTTTTCTACGGTTATGATTATGTGAGGGATTATTCTACATATTTTATCCCTTATTTCCTAACAATATGATGGGCTACCAGGAGGTGACCCAAGAATAGAAGATGATGGGATACTTAGCGGAGACCCACACATAGAAGATGAAGGGCTACCAGGAGGTGGCCCACACATAGATGAAGATGAAGGAATACCTAACATTGACCCAATGAGAGATTGTGATTGAGGAATTGTGATATGTAAAGAATGATTGGGCGATTATAAGATAGGCCATGGATCAATACAAGACCTTGACATTTCATCACACAATGAAGAATGTGAAGACAAAAGAATAAGAGGAGGATCAAGTTTTATGATCATAGGGTCTTCCTTTGTTTCTTAACAAAAGGAATCAAATTCTCCCCATAATACACGAATGCATTGATGTCTAAAGAGAATCCTTTCTCACAATCCTCTAGAATAATGTCATCGTGTAGCCCCATGAATTCTTTGATCGCTTCTTCATTTTGAAATAAATCGATTGGTATGGGTTATTGTTGTTCGACCATCGTATGTGGATTGGAATAAAGAGGTCCAACAAGTGTGGAATATTTAGAAGATGTTTGATGATGTGGATGAGGATAAGGTTTGACCTTATTGTGTCCACAAATAGATTGGATAGTGCTTCAAAAATATATCTTAGCACATCGTGTCTTATGACTAGGTTGATGTGAACGCAAACATTGGTCTTTAGAAGAATGATAAGGGTGATAACAAAAATCACATTTGGATGGGATCAAAGTCGAAGAAGGATTGGATTTTTTTTTATAGACTAAGATGACTCAAAAGAAAAAATTGATTTAGACTTGGATGAAGATGTGGATTTTGAAGAAGATATGGATTTGGAAGAAGATGTGGATTTAGAATTGGTTAGTATAGGTTTCCTATAAGATGACATCGTGGAGGATGAATAAGAGGATTGTGTATCCAAAAGTATGTATATCATGACGTAAGAGTTCAATTGGAAGATTGATTATAAGGACTTTGAGTCATATGAATCTTTAATGGATGAAGATTTTGTTGAGGTGACGGATAAAGGGGGTCCTACGAAGGAAGAGAGGACCACGACTCAAGAGTTCTATTAGATGTTTGATTGGAGTAACTTCAAGTCACACAGATCTTTAAAGGAAGAAGATGTTTTAGGGGTGACCGATAGAGGAGGTCCTGGGAAGAAAGGGAGGACCATGACTTAGGAGTCAAATTAGAGGAATCAGAATAGTAATTGGGATCCGAATCTTCATAAGAATGAGAGGAATCTGAATAGTAGTTTGGAAAAGAAGAATTAGGGGACTGCGAGGAATCAAAAGAATAGTTTGGATTATGATCACACCACCAATTATGAGAAGTTTGAGGAATCATGCGATAGTTAGTCATTGTTGGCATTGTTTAGGTACAAATGCCTAGACCTAGATAGTATGATCAAACTTCTTCAAAGTGAAGAGGGTTCCATGTCAATTCAAGCAACATAATGACAACCAACTAGACATTTTGCAAACAAAGGGATGCTTGTGTGATTTTCCAAAGGGAATCTAAGGAAAATAGACATTGTGATTGACACAATTTTGATAATCCAACAAGGTTTGGACAACAAATTTGGAAGCATAAGTGTCAAAATGATTGATCAACATTTAGCAACACAAAGGCTACAAAGGTTTCGTTTAATGTGTTCAAGAATACAACAAACCTAAGTAAAATGTGTGACAATTGTCAAGGTTACAAAAGAATGTCAATAATGTTGAATCAATGGATCAAAGGTTTGTCCTAGAAAACAAGTTTTCAAGATAGGTAATCACATGGAACAATCATGCAAGTTTTGGTAAACCGATCAATCAACAAAGAACTACTCCCTATGTGTTTCAATGATAGTTTGACATAAAATGATCAACACAATGTCAAAACTTATGTCAAGTTTAAGATAAAAATGGCATACGTATTAACAAGGGGTTGATATGATTTCCAATCAAAGTATACTATAGTGATTTTAGATCCAAGAAAGACCTAAATCCCAAAAGTGGAAGTTACGAATGTGAGAAAAGTAGCAATACCACTAAGATACATTAACCAAGATTTGTGAAAAAGAAAGGAATTAGTATCGAAATAATGTTGACATGATGCAAATAAAGAAATGACAACATTTTTCAAGGTTGAGTGAACATTTGAAACGTTCAATCTATACACTTACATCAAGTTTACGAGAAATAAGACGTAAGTATCAAAATTATTTCGATGCGATACAAGAAACATAACACTTCAAGGGAAAATCAATGAAGAATCAAGCCTAACTATGATGAAGATCTTGACATGGGTATCAAGATCAAATGGCTATCAAGATAAGAAGACACACTAACACACTTTCAACGTTTACTATCCAATATCAAGTAAGGACAACTATAAACGAGTGTAAAAGTGGTGGAGACAATCAATCAATAAAGACAAATATATTGCTCCTATTTCGATCCAAAATATCAATAAGAGAGCAAAGGAGTAGATCAAGTGGGGTTGAAAAATACTTGGCCTCACTTCGGCAGAGTTTCACCTTGCCTTAGGGAGAGTAAAAAAACTAAGACAAAGTAATGCTTCACAAATTTCGTGATGAATGATGCTTAGTTAAAACTTTTATGGACTCTCCCTTGTTCGATAAACAAGGCTTTGACTCCGAAAAATTTCTTACTTTGTAAAAGATCTATGAAACACGATGGCTTTGAGTCGCGCAAGTTAGCCCTAAGACGAAATGGCTTCCTATTTATTTCTCTCAACTAGGTGTCACAAATAATCTTTGTGAGCTCGTTTTCCAAGGAAGTCACACTGACTAAACCTTGGAGTATCCCAACTTTATTATAGCCCCTTCAATACAATGAGCATAAAACATGTTTAGTTGCATTTTCACTAGGGTTGCGTGAAGATAGTTTTGATGCTAAACTCACAGGGCACACTAGACACATAGGTAAGAGGTGCACTTCCCATTTCATCCACAAGGTTCCCTCTCACGTAGACTACTTTGAGGTTGCTTTAGGAGTATCCCTCTTGTTATCTTAAGGCTTATGCCAAAGGGAGTTTTCCTATTTCAAAGCGGACGAGCCATATCTCTTAATCGAAACCCGCATATACAATGTTTTTAATGTGGTGTATTTTTTATCTTTGAACTTTGTAGACATCTAAAATGTCGACATGATCAATTACGATTAATATGTCTCGCAACATCATCTAAATACATATAATAATTAATCACAAGATTAATTATTATTAATTTCATCATTAATCCCTTTATTTTAATATTTCATCATTAATCTAAATATTGCATTTTATCATTTATCACATTAAAAATCCCTTTTATCACATTTATCCTTTAATCATTAATCATTTATCTCATTTCATCCTTAACCCCTTTTATTTCATTATTATATCCTATTATAATCCCTATTAACAATTTCTAGAATTTAATAACCTAACACCTACCCTACACCTAGACTTTCCATGTAACCTCACCCTAATCATCATTTATTAACTAATCTATTCCTAATCCTAATCACATCATCAGCTCTAAATCTAGAAGCCTCTCTAACCTTCACCTTCTATTGAATTTTTAATTCAATGGAAGCTTCTTCCCTCCATGAATTTTGAATTCAAAAATCTAGAATTATCCATTCTAGAGAATTCCAATCCTCTCATGCATCCTCCACCCTTGATCCCAATCCAACATGGCTTCATCTTAGCCATTGAATCCTCCACCCATAAGCTATAAATATAACTCTCCTCCTCCATGAGAGCCAACTTGGAAATCCATAACAACGCTATGCCATTTTTATCTCTCAATCCATCCATATTCAATCCAATCCAATCATCCAATCATTCATCCTTCATAAATCAATCATCAAACAATCAAAGGGGAGGTGCTGCCCAAATTAGTCCACACAAATCTGAAGCAAAAAATCAACAATTCAACTTCCATCCAAGTGTTGTATAGGAAACTTCATTCTCGAGAGGGGTGAAGGATGATACTGGGAGCCACAAACAACTTCAAATGATGGAGGGCTTAGGACCTCAGATGCATATGTGGATCTACATGCACAAAGAAGATAGATGCATGATATAAAGAAGCTAGATTTGCAAAACTGAAATAGATAAGATTAGATCACAATATGCAGGGGTTTCTGGGACGTTGTCGGGCCCAAGAGGATATTAAGTCCCTTCGAGGATGTCAACCCCCGTGTCATACAAGATAATAATAGATCATGAACAATAGTTATCATGCAAAAATAATGGAATATAAAATGACAAGTAACTAAAATGACAAGGGAACTTAGCTTGTGCTCTACTATGGAGATGAACTGGGCATCAAGATGGTAAGATACTGAACCATGAAAAAGATTTATACCTCAAACTTGCATAACTTAAATAAGCTCTTTCTTCTCCTCTCTGGGCACGAGTCTCTCTAGGTCTTCTTGAAAACTATATCAGTCCTAGAAATATGGGGAAAAACCCATATTTATAGCTTAATGGTGAGGTTAGAATGTAGGTTAAAAGATACTCGGGTGGTAGAGTAAAGTAACCTTGATTAAAAAAATTGATGTGATCATGTGGGGCTCATAATTTTACTTAAAGTAAAGAAAACAATAAGGATGTGATAAGAGGTGGGGATATTAGGTGAAATAATGTATTCTCTTTTTGAATTTTAAGAGTGGGATGTCGAATGGGTGCATTATTGCCCATGTTTTGAATAATTTGTGAGAGATGGGGGATAATGCCAAAATCTGAATTATCAAATGGGTCCACATGGAGCCCATTTGATAATTAATTAAATAAGGTGAGAAAATGGATGAGATTTTATTTAAATTTAAGAAAAATAAAAGTGAAAGTGGAAATTGCATGAATATGAGATGACGGAGGGGCGCTATACCAAAAATTGGTGTCTACATTTGCCCCTTTTTGTTGAGTGGTTTGCGATAGCAAGCCACGAGACAAAAAAAAAGGATTAGATGAAATACGTGTTTGAAGATGGATGAAGACATGACCAAAGCCAATATGCCCCGGAAAAAAGGATTAGAATAACAATGAAAAAAAAGTATGACGGTGACTCAATATCACATCGCAGAGGACAATTATGGTCCGAGCGGAGACAAAAGATAACGTTCTACTGCACCGGTGAGTGGGCAAAGACCATTACAGTATGGATGTAAACTAAGATGACCAATGGGTCATAGGAAAACATCAAAATATGTGCAACTGAATGCGAAAGATGTGCGCAATCCTTTTTCTATGAGGAATCATGCAAAAAAATCATGCATCCGTAAAAGGGATGAGGATGAAGATAATGATGCCCCAACACAGGGCACGAGAAGGACACAAAGTGAGTTATATGTGTTGACAAGTACAAGGATGAAAAGGTGCCCCAACATAAGACATAGATGGATGTTGAAATAAGATATCCCTGAGGGGAATAATCATAAATGTGCACATGATGAGTAGATAGGATAGAAAGGTGAGATAAAATTCCCTAAAGGGGTGATAAATATGATGGTAATCATGTTTCATAGGAAAGATGCATAAGTGTTAGCAAATTAGAAGATGTAAAAGTAGTCTCATTTCTTCGATAAGTAGGATAAGAAGTCCAGATACTTCTGGGAAAACGAAAACAGAGCAAATATTTATGGAAGAGAACAAGATCGAGATAGGTGATGGCGCTTATGGTATCTTCTAAGACAAAAATGTCAAAGGAAGATAGGAAGAGATTATTAGAAATGGATATGATGATGTCCCCGCGAGAGAACCGATGAAGATAAAAGATGTGACAGGTTCTCAAAAAGAAAAGAGGTCAATGTTTTAGAAAGAAGAACAAGAACGGTAATGAAATAGATTGGTGGTACATAGATGGAGAAACATTTGCATTGATTTGTGAATTCAGTGTGAGGATGTTGAGAAAGAAAAAGGGTATAGACAAGAGGATTGGTTGATTATGAGAAGAGCAATAAATACCGAATGCAAAGGCAACAAGGGTGTGTAATAGAGGGACAAAGATCGAGGAGGAGAAAATAAGAAATGTAAGGGGAGGAAGAAGATAACAATGAAGGATTATAGAGAAAGGGGAAATGAAGAAGGAAAACCAAAGAGAAGACAAGAAAAGGACATAACGAGAGGGTGAAATTATGAAAAGAGAGAGAGTTATTAAAATCGAAAGGTGTGAAGGAGGATGAAGCAGAGAAACAAGAGAGGTAATGAAAATAAAAGAGATGATAGAGCAAAGAAAATTGAAGGAAGCAAATCATAGTAAGGAAATAAAAGGTAAAGAATATGGAAATAACCGCATGGAAATGCATGTGGATGATGAGATGATAAAGGAGATGGGACAACACCGAAGAGTCGGAGTTATCAACGAGGAAGTGAGAGGTAAAACGGGTGAAAAGGATGATGTAGAGGAAGTGAATTAAGACAAGGATCGGGAAGGAGGAGAAGCCAATGGGGAAAATCATGCGAAGGAAGGAACCAAGAGTAGAGATATTTTTAAAGAGTGAGAAGCACAAGGAACGTAAAGAGAATCTTGAGGGGAGGAATGACATTGATTAGAAAAAATGCAGAGATGCATGAGATGAGGATAAGTTGATGACAAGAAAATAGAGAGAGGGTGTATGATGAAGACAGTGAAGAAATTGGCAAGGAAGAATGAAAGATGGAGAAGTGGTAAGGAAAAAGAAAGACATGGATAGGAGAGGCAATGCCAAGTGAGTGGGTGTTAGGAGAAATCCACCGATAATGATTAGTAGGAAAAGATGGCACAAAAGAGGAGACAAGGAGAAAGTAAATGAAGAATGGAAGGGGGAACACCAATGAAGGGATGTTGGGAGGAGTCCCAGATAATGATCAGAGGGCACAAAGGAAGGAAGGAATGAAGATAGAATGGAGGAGGTTAAAGAAAAGGATTAAGACATGCGAGAATGGGGATGAGTGATTTTGGGAGAAGTCCACCGATAATTACTAGCACGGAAATAGAAGATGATGATGAAAGAATGTTAGGGGAAGATCAATGACAATGATGGGTAAGTATGGGGGTAGATATGTGGGAGAACTCTAGAAGATGGAGTGGAAAGAGTAAAGAAAAGAGGGATAATGATGTGTAGGAAGATGAAGATGAGGAGAGGATGCAATGGATGAGAATGAATGAGAGAAAAATAAAGAAACAAGACATGAAATGAATGGAGAAGAAACGGTTAAGTAAGATTACCCAATGACGGATGATGGAGATGAAAACGGGGCAAGGAGGAAGTGGTGTTTGCGTGAATGGAAGAGGAGGTGAGAGGATGTGATGATGGGGAATGACGAGAAAATGTAGATGGAGAGAATGTGGGGTAGTGGGTGAGTGCAGGATGATAGATCATGATTAAGAGGGACTCTTAAGTAAGATCGACATGCCGCAGGAAGAATTAAGTAAGATCACTAAACCGGTAAAGTGACAATATGGAAGGTCAAAGACAACATTACGATGAGAGGCGGGAGACAGAAGATGAGGAAGATATGATGGGAGGTGGAAGGGTCAGATGGAAAACCATTCTTAAGAGGAACTCTTAAGTAAGATTTCCCTATGACAGGGATGGTTAAGTAGGATCGCCAAGCCGAAGAAGAAGAAGGATGATGAAAAGGTTGAGCAAGTGTATATCAAAATGGAATAAAAGATGAAAGGAGATGATATCAAGGTGATAACAAGGAAACAAAGGAGTGTGACATGAATGGATGGAGGAACATATGCAATGTAGATGGAGAGTGTAAGGGAAATCCTTAATTGGGATGCCCACGTGGTGGGAGTGATGATGCAAGAGTGTTAAGCGGAAAAGGAGGAGTGGAAAGATGTTTGTGGTGGTGATTATCATCTATGAAAGAGGAAATGGTGGAGAAGCTTCTACAATAGGAGGATCCAAGGAAGAAGATATACCTTAACTAAGATTCTCTCGCTATAGGGATGGTTAAGTAAGATTGTCAAACTAAAAGTGGAAGAGTGAAAGGAAACTCCTGGGGAAAGACAAGTAAGATTTCGACATGGTGAAAGAAGACAAAAAGGTGAGAAGGATTATGTGGAGAAAAATGGTGATAAGTGGAAATGGAGAGGGAGAAGCAATGGATCAAAAATGTTGTTGAACATATTAAGAGATAAGGAGCTGCAGATAACGAAGTTGCCTCGAGAAACACCCTTAAGTAGGATTCATAAACTGCAACGAAGAACAAGTAGAATTCACAAACCAAAAAGAATATTAGTGAGTGCACTCATGTGTGAAATTTGATGTGATTTTGATAAAATATGACCTTGATGAGATGAATGAAACATAGTTGTAGGAAGGGAATACCAGAAACTATGTTTCGAATTGGATTGGAGATAAACAAGAAAGGTTACCACTCAAGGCATTGCACTTGCATCCGATAGCAGGTGTTAATACATAACCAACAATAGTTAGTTATACCAAAAGATCATGAGGGAAATATGGATGAAATATGCTCATAATCCTAATGTTGACATGACAAAGGGATTGAGATGTAACTTGTACGCGGGAAGAGGGATCTCCAAAGGTGGTGTTCCTTAAGTCTATGCCCTAGCTTTGGGAAAGGAAAGAACAATAGTAGAAAGCTGATCAATGTGGGAAGCTTTCAGAAAATGTTGATAAAGGAAGGTTGATCAATGTAGAAAACCTTCCAGATGCCATAATAACAGAGTAGCCATCCTTCAAGGGTATGGTCTATTTTATACATAATATGAATGGAAAGAATAATATGATACGCGTTCTTCAAGTAATGGTCTATTTATTTTTATTTCTATTTGATTTTGATTTGTATGCTTTTCTGTTTCCTTGTTTTTTGCATGAACAACTGTCCTTTGAGGGATCAGTCTATTTTTTGATAACTGTAATTTTTCCTTTTGCATACTTGAATTTGAGCTTCACATGGGGAGAGCTAGGAATAGCTAAGTAAACCACTTAAGAGGGGATAAGGAATGTACAAGAGACACCTTGGACCCTTTGCATGGTGCAATAGGAGAATGAGAAGGTGACAGATGTAATGGTTATGAGGTCATATCAAAGTAGTGAAAGCAGACCACATAATTCAGATCATTACAATGACAAATGGAAAGGGATAAGAATGGTGGAATAATCTAAGGATGTAACTAAGTGCTCATTGGTAGATATGCTAACAGTAGACTGGTCGCAAGTGCAATGCATTAAGAGGTTCCATCTGGTTTACCACCACGAGAGGGAAGACAATGAAGTTGTAATAAGATGAAATGATAGACAAGAAGGAAATAAAACTATGTCCTGAAGGAAGCAAACATATGACCAAAATGGCGGATTTTGATGACAATAAATGGTGCCCATAGAGAGACACAAATATGCCCACAATGGTGGACATCGGTAAAATAGATGGTGTCCCAAAAAGAGTGGACTTTGAGAAAAAGGTCCCTCAATGGAAGGAAAAAAATGGCCTCAAAGGAGGACTTTGAGAAAAAAAGATGGTTCCCAAAAGAGGCACAAATATAGCCACAATGGTGGACTTCAGATAAAAAGGTCCCTTAACGGAAAGAGTTAAAGGATGTTGAAATATTTTAGATGAGATTGGTTTGGATTTGGATGGGATAAACAAAACAATGTCAAGGGGAGAAGTTCCCTAGTGACAAGGGAGTTGTATGGATGATGTGCTCAAGGGTGAGGGAGGGCCACTCCCCCAATAGGTTAAATGTGAAGGAGTTAAAGGATGTCGAAAGAGTTTAGATGAGATCGTTTTGGATTTGGACGGGATAAATGATCGAGACCACAAGTGTGCTTGAAAAGATAAGTAGTATTGATGAATAATGGAGGACCTTCCTTAGGAGGAATGTCATGTGCAGGGAGGGATGATGTGGATGAAGGAATCATGGGAGACCCGACAAATGGGATATGAATTGGATTCAATGTAGATGGAGAAGGAACTTTCCCCTGAATGAGGAAATCATCTTTCTCAATAAGATTGTGGATGATTGTCTAAAAGGCCTTACAATGTTCAATGTCATGACCCGGGGTACGATGATAAGTGCAACTGCAATTAGGATTGAACCATGATGGCTTGGGACCATACAGATTAAAGGCTTTAATAGGAGGAAGTTAGATGGTAGATGTTCAAGTTAAATGTCCTAGGATATCTGCGTAAGGCCCATTGAAGTATCATGGGGAAGGTAACTCTTGTGGGGTTTGACAGATATCTCACTTGGAGTTAGGAGAAAAAGTGGATGTAGATTGGATGGGTGAATTTCGTGTTTTGGAGGAAAAATAAAATTTGTTTGAAGGATTGTATTGTTTGGATGTGGATCAATTTTTGCAAGATGTCGTAGATGGAGAGACTGATCCTAAAATAGATGTTGTGGCATTGGATTGTTGAGAAGAGGAAAACTTTAGTGTTTCGAGGACACGTAGGGACCTGTTATGTCGGGATGTTTTCCCGAGCCTTAGACTTCAACCGAGAATATTTACCTCTAATAGGAATGATTATAATTTCAACCAAAGGATCTGATAGTGGTGGTGTGGTTATTAATGGATAAAATGTCCTAAAACAAGATGAGGATGTTAATGGAGAGATAGGTGTTTGTATGATGTGATTAATGATATCTATGTGAGATGTGGAGTGTTTAGGTTTTGGCATGGAAAGAGATGATTTTGTAGAGGGAGAATGTAAACCATATTTCTTTGATTTAGGTGGATATGTTGGTTCAATAGATGATCCAAAGGGTATCTTTGATAGGGTTACAAGTCGAGAGGATTTAGTTGGTGTGATAGACAAATTAGGTAGAGAGTATTGGGATAAAGTTGATGATGTGGCCATGGGTGAAGATATAGGTAAAGATGTCAAGGTAGGGATAGGTGTATTTGTTGGTATGATAGATATAGGGGTAGTTGGGATAGATAGGGATGTAGGAATATTTGGAATATGTGGAGATGTGGGTGGTGTGATAACCGATGGAGTAGACCTTATGGGTAATGCAACAAATGCGGGGAGAATTCTCAGTGTAGAAGAAGAAGGGACTAGTTGTTTCATAAATGTTTCTAGGAGTAAGAATGATATGTTTACTAAGTGGGTTGACGCTTGGGGTAGGGTTGTAAGGCTGCATGTATTAGAACCGAGTTTTGTTGGGATGGTTGTGAGCAATGTAGGTGTAGTAACATGTGTGTTTGATGAAGATGTTGGTGAATGAATAGGTGTGAGAGACATAGGGATATGTGTGGATATGAGTGGGGCTGAAATGGGTGCTAAGGAGGAATCTAATGTGGTAGATTGGGGTGTATTTGAAGCAGTGGAAGTGGATGGTATATTTGTATTTGATGTGGATGTGATAAGGATAGGAGAAGGTGTAGGTTCAGGACAGGTAGTGAAAGTTGATGTAGGTATGACATGTTCTAAATAAGAGGTGGGAAAAATGTCCATTGTGGGAACATGCGGAGTTGGTGATAAGATAAGATCTTGAATGATCATTGTCAATCATATAAGCATTCAGAGTTGAGATGTAAAGAGCATGGCTTGATTAGTTTACACAGTGGAGGTATCAATTTTGATATCCCCTTGATTTATGAGTTGTTGGACACAATCTTTGAAGGAACGAAATTTCTCAATGTCGTGACCTTTAACTCGATGATATTTACAATAGTGGGATTCGTGATACCAAATAGACTTGGCTTGTGTGTCATCCATGGGTCGCATGGGAGGAAGTTGGATGGAGTTTATGGTCATTAATTTGTCAAACATGGAGCTATATGATTCTCCTAAGGGAGTGTAGTTGGTTGTTGAGACCATGTGTTTGATGTAGATGCAAACGAGGGTTTGATGACCACAGTGTTAGCTGTACCCTTAAAATTGTCATTATGTCTGAATGGTTTGGTAGATTCAACTTTAGGTTTGGTCGATATAAGTTTGAGATGACCATGCTCAATGGCATGGGTTTTGAGCTTACGAGCCATTGTGAAAGCTTCATTAAAGGTTTAGAATGATTGGATCTACAAAGTGGATGATATATGTGTTGTAGAAGAATGCGAGAATAATTCAATGAGTTTGGTTTGGGAGAGAGTAAAGGATATTTGATTTATAACACTACGCCATCGTGTGACAAAGTTGGTGATGGGATTGTCTTCAAACCTTATCGAGTGGTATAGAGATCGGTGATAGTGTTTTTGTTTGTGATATTGATAGAAAAGTGTTCTAAGAAAAACTATGCAAGTTGGGTAAAGGATAATATGGAATGTCGTGGGATACTATTATACCAGTTCAACCCGGGACCAGACAAAGACATGGGGAAAGTGTGAAGAAGTAGATCATGATCATGTGAAATAAGACAACATGCATGTTTAAATGCGAAGAGACGTTTTTGGGGATCTTCCTTGTTGTTGAACTTAATAAATGCGGGAAGTTTCAATGAGGAGGATATGGTTTGATTGTAATCAATAGATGAATGGGATCATTATAGATGTGTTCATAGGATAAGGTGTTCTTGGGTGCTACAAGAAGGGTTTCTAAAAAGCAACCGATTCATTAAGGCATGAATTGAATCAATCAAGGTGTTGTAAGATCAAGATTGGATTGGTGTGTGGTTTGAAAAGTAGTTTGATAAGGAAAATGATGTGTTTGTGGATGTGTAGGTAGTTGGAGAGTCATCGATAAGGTGGTTGATAAGTTTGTTAATAGGATGTTTGCGGAATGGTTTGATAAGACAATTGATTAATTTTTGGGTGTGCAGTGTTTGGGGAGCTGCTTGATAAGGACTAACATGTGTCATGTGTTGGGATTTTTCCATAGGATGATGTTGAGCGATAGGGACATGATGTGTTTTTGAAGTAGGGTAGGTTGTTGTGGTAAATGATAAACGGGGATATGTGTGTTAAGAGTTTGAGACAATTGGAGCATACGATAGGCAGGAATGTAAGTGTGAAGAGGTTGAGATGGTTGGACAGGCCTATTAATAGTGGATGAAATAGAATTGTCAAAATGGGATGTGGGTGGAATGCGATCCACCAATTTAGGATTTTGGGAGGATTGAGAGATTGTAGGAGATTTTTGGCGTAAGAAGTCATAGATGGGGTTGGGAGGATATCTGAGTGTATCTAGAGGAGCGGGAGATGGTGGTGCGATCGGTTTAAGAAGACTGGATTGACACGGGATATGAGGGTTGGTGTCAAGGTGGGGACAATTTTGGATGACATGGTTCTCATGAGGTGAGACCAAGGTGATTGGAGGTTTGGTGACTGACGATGTGGTTTTGAGTTTAGTATCTTGTTGGGTGAGATCGTTAGAAGAATTAACTTTATTGGGTGGAGGACATTGTTGTTTTGTCTTGATTTAAGAGAGAGCAACAATAGGTGTGACATAGAGAAACATCTATTTATGTATGTTGTTGATAAACAAATCAAGTAGAATATTTTTTATCATCATGTTTAATTTAGAGGATACGAACAGAAAAGAAAAGTAGTTAATAAAGGTGCCTAAAGAAGTCTAAGGTTGGTTTTAGATAGCTTTGGATTGGGAGATGTCTAAGATGGTTTCCTGTTGGGTGTTTAAGTCCCAATCAGTTAACTAGGTGAGAGGAACGTTTTGATGTGTTAATTATGTTTGTGCAGTCTCAGGCAGTGTGTGATAAGTGAAATGCAGAAGTTAAATCCCTTATGTAGGCTATGTAAACAAGCAGGATGCATAAAAGAAAGGTTCCTTTTAATCCAAAATGAAATATGAAATTTGATGTGGAAAATCACTCAAAAAAGGGAAAATTCAATGCAAAAAAGAGAAAATAGAGAAAAATGAGGAATACTTGGAGAATCACTTTTCCTGTTATTTGATTGCACGTGGTGATGACGTACTTGGAAGTGCCAATCAGTGCTTGGAATGCCCGGGTACCCTAAAATGGCACTGTTTATAATCTCGAGGCAGGGCAGTGAAAGGAGATTGGTGGCATGTTTATGTTTCAACAAGCGATCTTTGACGTATTTTAGTGGTCACAGTATCGTAGATGTTACATGCAAAAGAAAATAAAACAATTAGTTAACGTTGTTAAGGAGAATGATGCCGATGTCTAAAGAGCGTTGTCATAGAAAAATAAGTAATCTAAATAATAAAAATCATAGCTCAACATTCATAGTCAATTAGAGTAATCGCGATGCGAAAATGAATCGATAAATTATAACTTTAATCTATAAACGTATGAGATGAATTATTAAATGTTTAACCCGTGTAGAAATGAGGAACTATGGAATGATAAACCATGTAATGTGTCAATAGATTTGAAATGATAAGCTATGAAATGAACTATAGAATGATAAACTAAAAACTATAAGACTAATCTATGAAGTAAATTATTAAATAAACGAGGAAATGCTCTCGGTGAGTTGAAATTAGAAATTATTGATTGGAAATTGAGAATTCTATGGTAAGTAGTGCCAAAATGAGGGAAATGGATGCCGCGATAGGAAATGATAGACTATACAAATGAAAAACTATTAAATGAGCTACGTTAAGATAAATGATAAACCATAAAAAACAATAAACGTGTTCATTTGGTTTATTTTTACAGGAATGTTAAATAAGATTAGGCATCTATTATAAACACAATAACTTCAACAATAACATGTTTTTTCAATATAGGTGCATTCCTCTCATGCTATGACTATCCTCAATAAAATGTTATTATATTATTTTATTTTTATTTATGAATGATTAAATTCAAATGAAGTCTCTATTATCATTCAAACCCACACAATAGATAATAAAGTAAGATAAATCAAAACCCATACAAATACTTAACAAAATCATGTTAAATATAAACCCACATAATAGATAAGGGAATTATTGTAAGTTTTCTGTCGTAAGAAGATAATTGGACTATGACGTTTGAACTTATAATGCTAAAAAGACCACCATAAATTACAGTCTAAATATAAAACTAGGAAAGAGCTTTATACAAGCGAGGACACGTCTTTCTATACAAGATATGTCCTATAAACATTGAAGTGGGTAATCATTCTTCATGTTGATATTTGGCTTTAGAGAACAAACTAGCAAAATCTAAAGAGTAATTTTCTAAAATGAACATATTGAAATATTGACATTTATTCATTAGAGATGACATATTGACATATTATCTTTTCATTCACTTCTTATGTGTTGGCACCGCGTATAAAGACAAATTGGACCCCACGTAAAAAGTCGAAATCTTTTAAATGTGTGGTTGGTTTGACTTATCCTTATACAAAGCCTGTGTGGAGCTAAGTGGTTCCAGATGCGTGGCCGAGTGGTCTTGGATGGGGGAATACACAGTCTTGTTTGGTTGTGTTTGATTTGATCCATGTGAAGTGAGGTGGGAGAAGTGGTTTGTGTGGGAGATAAGCATGTGGAGAAGGAAGTGGAGCTATGTGGAATGAGTCGAGTGGAAAAGAGATGGAGCAACTATGGAGAGGGGATGAGCAGAGGGTCCATGATTCAAGGAGTTAGTTGGGTGAAGGGAGTGAGGTGGAGGAGGTGTGGTGGAAGAGTCGTGAGGAGAAAGGTAGCTCGTGAGGGAGAGGAAGTAAATGTGGGAAGAATCTTAGTCTGCGTGGGAGGCAAAGATTAGAAGGTGGAGTGGATTGAATGACTGAATGACTGAGGAGAATAAGAAGGGATTTGTGTGATCAGTTGATTCGGGAGGATGGTTGGAACTCAATGAGGGAGTTGTGGGGATAGAGTGGAGAGAGGTAGATGTGATAGAATGTTAGGAGGATGGTGACAAAGTGGCTAGGTGTAAGTCGGGGATAGAGTGGAGAGAGGTAGATAATGGAAGAAGTCGGTTGGCGAGATGGCTGAGTGGTGGAGAGATGGAGCAGCGGACGGGTAAGATGGATGTGAGAATGCGAGTGAGTCGAATGACTCGGTGAGGTGGCGGTTTGGGGAGGAATGGAGAGTCCAGGTAGATTAGAGTTGGGAATAGAATAAAACGGAGAGAGGAGGTGAGTCACATAAAAGAGGAAAGGGGTTGTGTGGAGTCGTGTGGGAAAGGGAGCATGGTGAGTTGGGTAGTTGTAAGGGTTGGCAATGAGAGGAAAGTCAAGTCAGGGATGGTAAAGGATGAGTCATGTAGAAGGGAGGTGAGGTGGTTTGTGTTGTAGTGGCTGAGGAGAGGGAGAAGGGAGTTATGTGGAAATGGGAAGTTGGAAATTAGATAGGGATAACGCAAGTAAGCCGAGTGGGTTGAGGGGAGTGAGGAGATGGGTGTTCAAGTTACTGGAAAGGGATAGGGAGGTGGTCAAGCTCGTTTTGTATTTTTATGTTTGTTTTATTGTAAGTGTTAGTACTATTATATAAAATAATACAAATGAGGTTGTATATTAACGATCATTCAAAGAAAATCGACAAAAGTATCATAAACCAGGGAGATGAATATAAACCACAAAATGTAACTCAATATATATATATATATATATATAAATATATATATATAAATTTGTATATATAATGAATATTAATTAATATATAAACTTTTATCCTAATTAGAAAGTTCTAAATACTAATCTTTTGACGACGATTAATCGTGATATTTACGATAATTAAAAATAAAAATAAAAAATAAATAAAGCAAGTAATAACAACAAGATATATATTTATTGCAAAACCAAGTTCAAAAACAAACGTCAAGTCATAAGATCAATTTCGGATTCATTTCCCATGCGGGTAAACAGAAAACAAAGAGCACATACCTATGAGGCGACTTAAACGAGTGGACCGTACTAAACCGAGATTGACAAAAATAAGATTTTGCAAACAAGCAAGTTAGAAAAGACGAGTAAAATAACAAACAAAATGACCAGATCTAGGATCTGGTCCCATTGGGCATGCCAAATGTTGTATAGGAAACTTCGTTCTCGAGCGGGGTGAAGGCCGATACTGGGAGCCACCAAACAACTTGAATGATGGAGGGCTTAGGACCTTAGATGCAAATGTGGATCTATGGGCGCAAAGAAGATAGATGCATGATATAAAGAAGCTAGATCTACAAAACTAAAATAGATAAGATTAGATCACAATATGCGGGGGTTGCTCGGATAGTCGTTGGTTCCAAGAGGATATTAACTCCCTTGGAGGATGTCAACCCCTATGTCAGACAAGATAATAATAGATCATGAATAGTAGTTATCATGCAAAAATAATGGAATATAAAATGACAAGTAACTAAAATGATGAGGGAACTTAGCTTGTGCTCTACTATGGAGATGAACTGGGCATCAAGATGGTAAGATAACGAACCATGGCAAATATTTCTCCCTCAAACTTGCAGAACTTAAATAAGCTCTTTCTTCTCCTCTCTAGGCCTAGGTCTCTCTAGGTCTTCTTGAAAAATATATCGGTCCTTGAAATATGGGGAAAATTCATATTTATAGCTTAATGGTGAGGTTAGATTGTAGATTAAAAGATACTAGGGTTGAGTAAAGTAACCTTGATTAAAAGAAGTGATGTGATCATGTTGGGCTCAAAATTTGACTTAAAGTAAAGAAAAAGATAAGGATGTGATAAGAGGTGGGGATATTAGGTGAAATAATGTATTCTCTTTTTGAATTTTAAGAGTGGGATGTCGGATGGGTGCATTATTTCCCATGTTTTGAATAATTTGTGAGAGATGGGGAATAATGCCAAAATCTAAATTATCAAATGGGTCCACATGGAGGCCATTTGATAATTAATTAAATAAGGTGAGCAAATGGATGGGATTTTATTTAAATTTAAGAAAAAGAAAAGTGAGAGTGGAAATTGCATGAACGTGAGATGACGAGAGGGGTGCTATACCAAAAATTGGTGTCTACATTTGCCCCTTTTTGTTGAGTGGTTTGCGATAGCAAGCCACGAGACAAAAACATGTTAGATGAAATACGTGTCGAAGACAGATGAAGACATGACCAAAGGCATCATGCCCCAGGAAAAAAAGGATTGTAATAAAAATGAAAAAAGTATGGTGGTGACTCAATATCACATCTATAAAGGAAAATTGTGGTCCGAAGCGGAGATGGCGACAATGTTCTACAGACTAGTGAGTGGGTGAAGACCATTGCAGTATGGATGTAAACCAAAATGACCAATGGGTCATAGGAAAACATCAAATTATGTGCAGCTGAATGCGAAAGATGTGCGTAATCCTTCGTTTGTGAGGAATCATGCAAAAAAATTATGCATCCACAAAAGGGATGAGGATGAAGATAATGATGCCCCAACACATGGCACGAGAAGGACACAAAGTGAGTTATATGTGTTGACAAGTACAGAGGATGAAAAGGTGCCCCAACATAAGACAAATGGATGTTGAAATAAGATATCCCAGGGGAATAATCATAAATGTGCACATGATGAGCAAGATAGGATAGAAAGGTGAGATAAAATGCCTTAAAAGGGTGATAAATATGATGGCAATCATGTTTCATAGGAAAGATGCATAAGTGTTAGCAATTTAAAAGATGTAAAAGTAGTCTCGTTTCTTCAATAAGTAGGATAAGAAGTCAAGATACTTTTGGACAAAACAAAAATAGAGCAAATATTTATGGAAGAGAACAAGATCAGATAGGCGATGGCCGTTATGGTATCTTCTAAGACAAAAATGTCAAAGGAAGATAGGAAGAGATTATTAGAAATGGATATGATGATGTCCCTGCGAGAGAGAACCGCGAAGATAAAAGATGTGATAAGGTTCTCAAAAAGAGAAGAGGTCAATGTTTGAGAGAGAAGAAAAAAACGATAATGAAATAGATTGGTGGTACATAAACGGAGAAACATTTGCATTGGATTTGTGAATTCAGTGTGAGGATGTTCAAAAAGAGAAAAGGAATAGACGGGGAGGATTGGTTGATTATGAGAAGAGTGAGAGAAAGACCGAATGCAAAGGAAACAAGGGTATATACAAAAGGATTGGTTGATTATGAGAAGAGTAAGAGGGACAGAGAGATGGAGGAGTAGAAAAGAAGGAATGAAAGGGGAGGAAGAAGATAACAAAAGAGGGTGAAATTATGGAAAAGAGAGAGTTATTTAAAATGAAAGTGTGTGAAGGAGGATGAAACAGAGGAAAGAAGAGAGGTAATCTAAATAAAAGAGATGATAGAGAAAAGAAAATTTAAAGAAGCAAATCATAGTGAGGAAATCCAAGGAAAAGAATATTGAACCCGACCACATGGAAATACATGTGGATGATGAGATGATAAAGGAGATGGGACAATCTTTGAAGAGTCAAAGTTATCAACGGGGAAGTAAGGAGGAAGTGAGAGGTAAAAGCGAGGGAAGGACAATGTAGAGGAAGTGAAATAAGATGAGGATCCAAAAGGAGGAGAAGAAAACGAGGAAAATTATGTAGAAGGAAGGAACCAAGAGTAGAGATATTTGATAAAGATTGAGAAGCACAGAATGTAAAGAGAAACATGAGGGAGGAATGACATCGATTGGAAAATATGTGGAGATGCATGAGATGAGGTTAAGTTGATGGCGAGTAAATAGGGAGAGGGTGTATGATGAAGACGGTGAAGAAATTGGCAAGGAAGAATGGAAGATGGACAAGTGACGAGGAAAAAGAAAGGAAGGGATAGGAGACACAATGCCAATGAATAGATGTTGGGAGAAATCCACCGATAATGATTAGTAGGAAAAGATGGGACAAAAGATGAAACGATGCGAGAAAGTAAACGAATAATGGAAGGGGAATGCTAATGAAGGGATGTTAGGAGAAGTCCCCTGATAATGATCAGAGGGCACAGAGGAAGGAATGAAGATAGAATGGAGGAGGTTAAAGAAAAGGATTCAGATTGTGCAGAATGGGGATGAGTGATTTTTAGGAGAAGTCCACCGATAATTACTAGCACAGAAACAAAAGATGATGATGAAAGAAAGTTAGGAGAATATAAATGACAATGACGGGTAAGTATGGGGGTAGATATGTGGGAGAACTCTAGAAGATGGAGTGGAAAGAGTAAAGAAAAGAGGGATAACGATGTGTAGGAAGATGAAGATGAGGAGAGGATGCAGTGGATGAGAAAGAATGATAGAAAACTAAATAAACAAGACACGAAATGAATGGATAAGAAAGCGGTTAGGTAAGATTACCCAGCGATGGATGATGGAGATGAAAACGGGCAAGGAGGAAGTGGTGTTTGCGTGAATGGAAGAGGAGGTGAGAGGATGTAATGATAGGGAATGACGAGAAAATGTAGATGGAGAGAATGTAGGGTAGTGGGGCATGCGTGCAAGATGACAGATCATGCTTAAGAGGGACTCTTAAGTAAGATCAACATGCCACAGGAAGAATTAATTAAGATCACCAAACCAGCGGACAAAGGACAATATGGAAGGAGAAAGACAACATTATATTGGATGTAGGTGTAGAATGGTTGGTTGGAGTGAACAATACGATGAGATGTAGGAGACAAAAGATGAGGAAGATATGATGGGTGGTAGAAGGGTCAGATGGAAAACCATTCTTAAGAGGAACTCTTAAGTAAGATTACCTGCGATGGGGACGATTAAGTAGGATCGCTAAGCCGAAGAAGAAGAAGGATAATGAAAAGAATGAGCAGTGTATACCAAAATGGAATAAGATATGAAAGGAGGTGATATCAAGGTGATAACAAGGAAACAATGGAGTGTGAAATGAATTGATGGAGGAACATATGCGGTGTAGATGTAGAGTGTAAGGGAAATCCTTAATTGGGATGCCCACGTGGTGGGAGTGACGATGTAAGAGTGTTAAGCGAGAAAAGGAGAAGTGGAAAGACGCGTTTGTGGTGGTGATTATCATCTATTGAAAGAGGAAATGGCGGAGAAGCTTCTACAAGTAGTAGGATCTAAGGAAGAAGATATACCTTAACTAAGATTCTCTGGATACAGGATGGTTAAGTAATATTTTCAAACCGAAAGCGGAAGAGTGAAAGGAAACTCAAAGGGAAAGACAAGTAAGATTTCTAACGTGGAAAGGGAACATAAAGGTGAGAAGGATGATGTGGAGACAAATGGTGATGAGTGGAAATGGAGAGCGAGAGCAATGGATCAAAGACATTGTTCAACATGTTGAGAGATAAGGAGCTGCAGGATAACGAACATGCCTTGAGAAAGACACTCAAGTATGATTCACAAACTACAACGACGATCAAGTAGAATTCACAAACCGAAAAGTATATTTGTGAGTGCACTCATGTGTGAAATTTGATGTGATTTTGATAAAAATGACCTTGATGAGATGAATGGAACATAGTTGTAGCAAGGACATACAAGAAAACTATGTTTCGAACTAGATTGGAGATAAACGAGAAAGGTTACCACTCAAGGCATTGCACTTGATGCCGATAGCAGGTGTTAATAAATAACCAACGATAGTTAGTTATACCAAAAGATCATGAGGGAAATATGGATGAAAGATGCTCGTAATCCTAATGTTGATATGACCAAGGGATTCAAATGTAACTTATACACGGGAAGAGGATCTCCAAATGTGGTGTTCCTTAAGTCTATGCCCAGCTGGGAAAGGGAAAGAACAATAAAGCAGAAAGCAAATCAATGCGGGAAGCTTTTAGAAAATGTTGATAAAGGAAGGCTAATTAAAGTAGAAAATCTTCTAGATGCCATAATAATGAGTATCCATCCCTCAAGGGTATGGTCTATTTTATACATAATATGGATGGAAAAAATAATATGATAGCCTTCCTTCAAGGGATCGATCTATTTCTTTTGATTTTGATTTGATTTTGATTTGTATGCTTTTCGTTTCCTTTTTTTTGCATGAACAACTGTCCTTTGAGGGATCAATATGTTTTTGATAACTTTAATTTTTCCTTTTACATACTTGAATTTGAGCTTCACATGGGGAGAGCTAGTAATAGCTAAGTAAACCACTCAAGAGGGGATAAGGAATGTACAAGAGACATCTTGAACCCTTTGCATATTGCAAGAGGAGAATGAGAAGGTGACAGGATGTAATGGTTACAAGGTCATATCAAAGTAGTGAAATCGGACCACATAATTCAGATCATTACAATGATAAATGGAAATGGATAAGGATGGCAGAATAATCGAAGGATGTAACTAAGTGCTCATTGGTAGATATTGTATACAGGAGATCTGTCACGAGTGCAATGCATTAAGAGGCTCCATCTACGGTTTACCACCATGAGAGGGAAGATAATGAAGTTGCAATAAGATGAGATGATAGACAATAGGAAATAAAACTATGTCCTGAAGGAAGTGAACATATGACCAAAATGGTGTATTTTGATGACAATAAATGGTGCCCAAAGAGAGACACAAATATGCCCACAATGGTGGACTTCGGTAAAATAGATGGTGTCCCAAAAGAGACACAAATATAGCCACAGTGGTGGAATTTGAGAAAAAGGTCCCTCAATGGAAGGAAAAATATGGCCTCAAAGGAGGACTTCGATAAAAAAATATGGTGCCCCAAAAGAGGCACAAATATAGCCACAATGGTGGACTTCGGTAAAAAGGTCCCTTAACAGAAAGAATTAAAGGATATCGAAATATTTTAGACGAGATTGGTTTGGATTTGGATGGGATAAATGAAACAATGTCAAGGGGCAAAGTTCCCTAGTGACAAGGGAGTTGTATGGATGATGTGCTCAAGGGTGAGGGAGTTGTGACAGATGATGTGCTCAAGGGTGAAGGAGTTAAAGGATGTCAAAAGAGTTTAGATGAGATTGTTTTAGATTTGGATGGGATAAACAATTGGAGACCACAAGTGTGCTTGGCAAGATAAGTAGTATTGATGAATAATGGAGGACCTTCCTTAGGAGGAATGTCATGTGCAGGAGGATGTTAAGGGATGATGTGGATGAAGGAATCATGGGAGACTCGAAAAATGGGATATGAATTGGATTCAATGTAGATGGAGAAGGAAATTTCCCCTGAATGAGGAAATCATCTTTCTCAATAAGATTATGGATGATTGTCCGAAATGCCTTACAATGTTCGATGTCATGACACTGATGTACGATGATAAACACAACTATAATTAGGATTGAACCATGATGGCTTGGGACCATAGGGATTAAAGGATTTAATAGGAGGAAGTTTGATGTCGAGATGTTTGAGTTAAATGTCGAAGGATATCTACGTAAGACCCCATTGAAGTGTCATGGGGAAGGTAACTCTTGTGGGTTTTGATAGGATATCTCAGCTTGGAATTAGGAGAAAAAGTGGATGTAGATTGGATAGGTGAATTTTGTGTTTTGGAGGACAAATCAAATTTGTTTGAAGGATTTTATTGTTTGGATGTGGATCGATTGTTGCAAGATGTCATAGATGGAGAGACTGATCCTAAAATAGATGTTGTGGCATTGGATTGTTGAGAAGAGGGAAAACCTGAATGTTTCCGAGGATGCGCAGGGGACTGTCGGGGATGTTTTCCCCGAGCCTTAGACTTCAACGAGGATACTTACCTCTAGCAGGAATTATTATAATTTCAACCAAAGGATCTGATAGTGGTGGTGTGGTTATTAATGGAGAAAATGTCCTAAAACAAGATAAGGATGTTAATGGAGAGATAGGTGTTTGTATGATGCGATTAATTATATCTATGTGAGATGTGGAGTGTTTAGGTTTTGCACGGAAAGAGATGATTTTGTAGAGGGAGATTATAAACCATATTTCTTTGATTTAGGTTGATATGTTGGTTCACTAGATGATCCAAAGGGTATCTTTGATAGGGTTACAATTCGAGAGGATTTAGTTGGCTTGATAGACAAATTAGGCGAGAGAATATTGGGATAAAGCTAACGATGTGGCCATGGGTGAAGATATAGGTAAATATGTAATGGTAGGGATAGGTGTATTTTTTAGTATGATAGATATAGGGGTCGCTGGGATAGATAGGGATGTAGGAATATTTGGAATCTGTGGAGATGTGGGTGGTGTGATAATCAATGGAGTAGACCTTATGGGTAATGCAACAAATGCAGGAGTATTCTCAGGTGTAGAAGTAGAAGGGACTGTTTGTTTCATAAATGTTTCTAGGGGTAGGAATGATATGTTTTCTAAGGGGGTTGACATGGGGTCGGGGTTGTAAAGGTGCATGTAGTAATCTTGAGTTTTGTTGGGATGGTTGTGAGTAATGTAGGTGTAGTAACATGTGTGTTTGATGAAGATGCCAGTGAATGAATAGGTGTGAGAGACGTAGGGATATGTGTGGATATGAGTGGGGCTGAAATGGGTGCTAAGGAGGAATCTAATTTGGTATATTGGGGTGTATTTGAAGCGGTGGAAGTGGATGGTATAGTTGAATTTGATGTGGATGTGATAAGGATAGGAGAAGGTGTAGGTTCAGGACAGGTAGTGAAAGTTGATGTAGGTGTGATAGGTTCTGAATAAGAGGTGGGAATAATGTCCACTGTGGGAACATGTGGAGTTGGTGATAAGATAAGATCTTGACTGATAGTGTCAATCATATAAGCATTTGACAGTTGAGATGTAAAGAGTGTGGCTTGATTTGTTGGTGGTTGATTAGTTCATGCGGTGGAGGTATCAATTTGGATATCCCCTTGATTTACGAGTTGTTGGACACGATCTTTGAAGGAACGACATTTCTCAATGTCGTGACCTTTGACTCGATGATATTTACAATAGTGGGCTTTGTGATACCAAATAGGATTGGCTTGTGAGTTGTCCACGGGTCGTATGGGAGGAAGTTGGATGGAGTTTATGGTCATCAATTTGTCAAACATGGAGCTATATGATTCTCCTAAGGGAGTGTAGTTGGTTGTTGATTGAGGGGATCGTTGTTGAGACCATGTGTTTGATGTAGATGCTAACAAGGGTTTAATGACCACAGTGTTGGTTGTACCCTTAAACTTTTCATTATGTGTGAATGGTTTGGTAAATTCAACTTTAGGTTTGGTCGATCTAAGTTTGAGATGACCCTACTCAATGGCATGGGTTTCAAGTTTGCGAGCCATTGTGAAAGCTTCATCAAAGGTTCAAAATGATTGGATCTGCAAAGTGGATGATATATGTGTCAGAAGAATACAAGAATAATTCAATGAGTTGTTTGCGAGAGAGTGAATGATAGTTGATTTATAACACTACGCCATCGTGCAATGAAGTTGGTGATGGGCTTGTCTTCAAAATTTCAAATGGTATAGAGATCAGCGATAGTGGTTTTGTATGTGATATTGATAGAAAAGTGTTCCAAGAATGTGCAAGTCAAAGTGGTGAAGGAGAATATGGAATGTTGCGAGATACTATTATACCAGTCTAACCAGGACCGAGATAAAGAAATGGGGAAAGTGTGAAGAAGTAGATCATGATCATGTGTAATAAGACAACATGTGTGTTTAAATGCAAGGAGATATTGTTGGGGATATTCCTTGTTGTTGAACTTAGTAAACGTGAGAAGTTTCCAATGAGGAGGATAGGGTTTGATTGGAACCAATGGATGAATGGGTTCATTATAGATGTGTTCATAGGATAAGGTGTTCTTGGGTGCTACGGTAAGGGTTTCTAAACTGGCTAACCGATTCATTAAGGCATGAATTGAATCACTCAAGGTGTTGTAAGATCGATATTTGATTGGCTATGTGGTTTGAAAAGTAGTTTGATAAGGTGAATGATGTGTTTGTGGGTGTGTAGGTAGTTGGGGAGTCATCTGATAAGGTGGTTGATAAGTTTGTGGATAGGATGTTTGCGGAATGGTTTGGTAAGACATTTGATTAATTTGTGGGTGTGCCAGTGTTTGAGGAGTTGCTTGATAAGGACTAATATGTGTCATGGGTTGGGATTACTACATAGGCTAATGTTGAGCAATAGGGACATGATGTGTTTGTTAAAGGAGGGCAGGTTGTTGTGGTAAATGATAAGCGAGGATATGGGTGTTAAGAAGTTGAGATGGGTGGAGCATACGATGGGTAGGAATGTAAGTGTGAAGAGGTTGAGATGGCTGGACAGGACTATTAATAGTGGATGAAATAGAATTTTCAAAATGGGATGTGGGTGGAATATGATTCACCAATTTAGGAGATTAGGAAGATTGAGAGATTGTAGTATATTTTTGGAGTAAGAAGTCATATATGGGTTTAGGAGGTGATCCAAGTGTATCAGAGGAGTGAGAGATGGTGGTGCGATTGGTTTAGGAAGACTAGATTAAATTGAGATATGAGGGTTGGTGTCAAGTAGGGACAATTTTGGATGACATGGTTCTCATAAGGTGAGACCAAAGAGACTAGAGGTTGGGGGTGACGACATGGTTTTGAATTTAGTATCTTGTTGGGTGAGATCGTCGAGAATAATTAACTTTATTGTGTGGAGGACATTGTTGTTTTGTCTCGATTTGAGAGAGAGCAAAAATAGGTGTGAAATAGAGAAACATCTGTTTATGTATGTTGTTGACAAACAAATGAAACAAAATATTTTTATCATCATGTTTAATTTAGAGGATGTGAATAGAAAAGAAAAATAGGTAATGAAGGTGCCTAAAGAAATATAAGATTGGTTTCAGATAGCTTTGGATTGGGAGATGTCTAAGACGGTTACCTATTGGGTGTTTAAGTCCCAATCAATAAACTAGGTGAGAGGAACGCTTTGATGTGTTAATTATGTTTATGTAGTCTCAAGCAGTGTGTGATAAGTGAAATGTAGAAGTTAAATCCCTTATGTAGGCTATGTAAGCAAGCAAGATGCATAAAAGAAAGGTTCCATTTAATCCAAAATGAAATATGAGATTCGATGTGGAAAATCACTCATAAAAGGGAAAATTCAATGCAGAAAAGAGAAAATAGAGAAAAATGAGGAATACATGGAAAATCACTTTTTCATATTATTTGATTGCATGTGGTAATGACATACTTGGAAGCATCAATCAGTATTCTGGAACACACAGGTACCCTAAAATGACACTCATTTACAATCTCAGATGGGGCCAGTGAAAGGAGATTGCTGGTATGTTTATGTTTCAACAAGTGATATTTAACGACGTATTTTAGTGGTCGTAGTATCATAGATGTTACATGCAAAATCAAATAAAACAATTAGTTGACATTGTTAAGGAAAACGATGCCGATGTCTAAAGAGAGTCATCATAGAAAAATAAGTAATTTAAATAATAAAAATCATAGTTCAACATTCCTAGTCAATTAGAGTAATCGTGATGCGAAAATGAATCGATAAATTATAACTTTAATCTATGAAATAAATGTATGAGATAAATTATTAAATGTTTAACTCGTGACAAAATGAGAAACTATGGAATGATAAACCATGCAATGTGTCAATAGATTCGAAATGATAAGCTATGAAATGAACTATAGAATGATAAACTAAAAACTATAAGACTAATCTATGAAGTAAATTATTAAATAAACGAGGAAATGCGCTCGGTGAGTCGAAATTAGAAACTATTGATTGGAAATTGAGAAATCTATGGTAAGTAGTGCCAAAACGAGGGAAATGGATGCTGACGATAGGAAATGATAGACTATACAAATGAAAAAATATTAAATGAGCTACGTTAAGATAAATGACAAACCATAAAACCAATAAAAAATGTTCATTTGGTTTCTTTTTATAGGAATGTTAAATAAGATTAGGCATCTATTAGTAAACACAATAACTTCAACAATAACATGTTTTTCAATATAGGTGCATTCCTCTCATGCTAAGACTATCCTCAATAAAATGTTATTTTATTATTATTTTTATTTATGAATGATTATATTCAAATGAAGTCTCTATTATCTTTCAAACCCACCATGTATGCTCTCCTCTCGCATCCTAGGACAATCTTGATGATCAAAAGCAACTAGCCTTCCCATTTTTCTTTTTGGGGGCAACGTGATGTGGAAGTGATATCCACACACTTACCATAGTCCTATGGGTTTCGTGACCATGGTATTCATCTCAATGCACATAGATACACCCCTGTGTTCAAAAAGAGGTATAAAAATTCAAGGACAACTATCGTTATTGGCTAAGAGCTTTCTGTTTAAGAGCACCATGAAGTGAGGGCTTCAAGTCCCAATACCAGTGCCTTAGAAAAAATCCTTGCAAGGCAGACTTGGGCCCCACGTATTGAAAGGTATATCGGGGATGCCCCTAGTGAGCTTGTGCATCCTAGATTAGGCAACCTCTTGGCTACATATTGAGCTATAGTGCAATGAGGCCGCACTCCCTAAGATCAATTGCTATCCGACCCCACATTGGCACATAGGTGGGGAGCCAATTGTGGCACCATCATTGGTGTGTGCTATTGAAAGTGGGCTATATCTTGATTTCAAACCCACTTGACTAGTTAGGGTTTTTGTTACATGTTTTTGTATGTTTGTAAACACCCTTAACCATCCCATTAATTTAAAATTTTAATTAATAAAACATTATCATAATCATCCATCCTAAATCACATGATCCAACCATAATCCTATCACCATCCTTAATTAAACAACATCCAAATCCTAATCCCATCACCATAAATCCTAATCCAAAACTAATCACCCACACATCTTATCTAACCATGGCCTTTGATCCTCAATCCCCATCCTCTCTAAACCAACATCCAAACCCCTACCTCTTTTCTAAATCCATCAACGAAGCTATCCCATCATCCCCCACCCATCAAAGTCAATCATTTCACTTTGACCACAAAGTCCCACACACCATCCAACATCTTAACAAAAAAATCTTAATCCTCACAACCTACATTAACCAATCCTCTCCTCATCCAAATCAACCGTCCCACATTGATCCTAATATCCTAGAAATCATCCAACATCTTAATCAAAAAATATCCAATCTTAAATATTCAATCAACCAATCACCCCCTAAACCATCATCTCCCAAACAACCCTAGCGAGAATGTTCCCTTTATATGATTACTACCCCTAACCCCATTGACCTCCTCATTGAGGAACCCAAATCATCTCAAACCACACCATGACCTAAACAACATAAAAATCTATCCCCAAAAGCCAATTATGTTGACTTTTACCACCTCACTAACTTTGACCTAGACCAAGAGGACCTCCTTTATGTCCTTTCTAGTCTAGCCACCAATCCCAAACCCACACAACCATCACAAACCCCAACCTCCAAATCCCTTATCAATGATCATGACCCACATTTTCCTACCATAAAAACTCATACAAATAATCCAAAACCTCAATTCTTAAATCTAATCATTGTCAAACCTATCATCGAGTTCCATTCACATACCTATAACAATCCCAATCACTTCACCCAAAATTGCCACCCCCACATCTCATCTTAATCCTCTATCCTCGTCATCTTCATCATCCCAATCCGATCCAACAAAATTTCTCCTAGATAGTTCCAAATTCCCTAATCCACCATCAAATTCATCTTTCAAGCTTATCTCATCACCTCCATCACCTAAGCCCAATACTATCTCATCCATCATGACTCCTAAGTCACCCCCATACCCTTTTATCCCCAATCCTAAATCATCCAATGTGGATCTTATTCCACCCTCATCATCTTCATCCACATCTAATCCTAATCCATCCCCTTCATCACCTAAATCTCACACTATCCTATCCTCTAATCCTATTTCATCTCCCTCATCCCCCAATCCTAAAGCATCTAAAGTGGTGATAAGTCACAAACTCCCAAACCTAACAACTCTAATCCAAATCCTCTCCCCACACCATCTCCTACCCCATATAATGAGGCTCCTATATCACCTTCATCTACTTCATCCCTAAATCAATAAAATCTAATGTGGTTCCTACACCACACCCATCTCTCAAATATCCTTCATCCCCAACATCACCCAACTCTAATGTAACCATACGCGACAAGAAATCCAACTAGTTAGTGTTATCCAAAATAAGCCCTTGCTTATTTTTTGGCTAACTCCCATCATTCCTTCCTTCCTTGTGTCTCAGTCAGAAATTTTTATCTTTCAGGCACTCAAAATGTTCTGGAAATGGTTTCATTGGATAGAGCATCTTCTTAGCTTTCCAGAATGGTAAAATTTTCTTCCTAACTCCTTATATTCTTCAAGTTATGGCTCAGCGGAGTTTTGAAGGGAAATTTTCCCATGGAAGGCCCACCAGCCAATCACAACACGCCACATGTCCTCGGGGCATCGGACGACAGAGAGGTGGAAAGAATTTTTCCTTTTTTCCAAAATAGGGAAAAGTATAGAATGAAAGCCCACCCGCGATGGCTCGCTTGTAATCGAAAGCCGCCACATGTCCATGTGACTGCAAAATCTTAAGGGCGGGCGCGCAAAAGAAATTTTGAGTTCGAGCCCGCACCAATGACAAAGTGCCATGTGTCCTATTCAAGGCAGTGTTCAGCAGCAATGGAAAATTTGAGAGTAGGGGCCCGCCAACGAATCACAACACGCCATGTGTCTTCGGAGCGTCGGGCGGTGGAGAATTTTGGAAAAATTTTCAAAGGCCGAAAAGGCGTAAAAAGGTAAGGGGAAGGCCTCGTGACCAATCAAAAGGTGCCATGTGGCATCGGGCCGGCGAGAGGCATAAATTTTGGGGAAATTTCCCTAAGTCAAAAAAGAGGGGAAAATTTTAATTTCGGGCCCGCCAATTCAAATTTGCCCTAGTTTTGCCCTAAATTTTCAGGAGGGCATAACTTTTAATCCAAAACTTAGATTTTCACGTTCTTGGTGTCATTAGAAAGCTGGTGAAATTATCTACACAATGGAGGGCTCAATTTTGTGTTTTGGTGGGGTTTTGAGAGAGAAAAATCAAAAACGCCTCTGGCATGGGGAAAAGAAACACAACTGACATCTCAACCACCATTTTGATGAAGTATGGCTCGCATTCTTCTCCAGCATGGTCAAAAGCATTGGGAATGAACTTGCAAGGGTACCCATGCTATTTTAATGCAATTTTGTTGGTGATTGAAGCATCCTTTCACGTTTTCCCGTGTTTCTCCTTCTTGGGCTCGAACCTTCATTGTTAAAACCTGATTTGGCTCATTTTGTAAAGGTTGAACATTTTTGTGAACTGCAAGCTCCCTTCTTCACCCTGACAAGTGGATTTGTGGAATACCAGACCTCTTTCAAGGACTGCAACATGTTTTCTGCCTCTGTTGCTGTTGTAATGCATGTATTTTTTATATTGGAAATGACAATGCAAGCTTTGTGAATGCGTTTCAGTCCTCTTCTTGTATTGTTTGCTTCATTTCGATCTTTCATTACATTTCATCAGTTTGTGCATGATGTTTTGTTGCATTCTTTTAACCTGTGTCAATTTGTAGAAGTAAATGTTCACCACTCCTTTGGTGTATCACCTCATTAGTCTTAGTTTTATTTCTTTTGCATCCTCTACCTCTGTCCCCTTGGAATTTAGAGTAGGATTTTGAGTATTAAACCTCTACAATTTGCAAGCATACATCTAATCAGAGGAGTTGAGGAACCAACCTCTAATCATGGAGATTCTTTTCCCATTTTGCAAGTCTCACACTTGGGGAAGAGATTCAATGTTGTGCATTCACACTAGATGTCCAAATGTCAAACTAGAAATTTGATAAACATCCGGGAAGTCTTTGTGAATCCACACTAATAGTTAGCAAATAATGGAAAAACTTAACTTAAATGCACAAACCATTCATTTTAGCCAAATTGAAGTTCATTCCCTTAACAAGAAGTTTAATGAAATGTCTTGAAAGCATGAAAAAGGTTTAGAATTGTTTCTAATTCCCAAGATCACCTAGAAGGTGCGAGGGAAGAGCATACACAATCCTAGCCTCATAAATGAAAAATGTAACATTCATTAACTTAACCAAACAAATTAACACAAAGCATGATCAAATATACCTTGTAAATCAGTAGTTAGCCTTAAGAAAACCCTACAAGGTGTTAGAATATCAAGGAAACAAGCTTTTGTAAATTTTAAACAAGGTTCAAATTTATACTGCAATGCCTGTGCTCCCCTTCTAACATATGCGCGCTACTAGCAATGTATGCGCGCCTCAAACAACAAGTGTACAGATCTGTAAAACACATAATGAAATAACATATGCATAGATAGAGAAGCGCACATGTGTACTTTTAATCATATACATGGCGTTTGACAGTAAGTGTGCGCGTCTCACAAGCAAAGAGCAAAAACAAAGGTATAACAAGCATATGTGCATCCCAAGAAGCACATGTGCACCCCTAATAGAATATGCATGTATTAGATAAAATGTAATAGATGGTTAAAACATAGTATGACAAGTACATAGACATATAAGCATATGCACATGTTTTTAAGCATATGCGCGGGCCTGACTAAATCTGAAACAAACAACAAAACAAATGTGCAACCCTGATCTCGTTTGCACACACTGACATAAACACATGTGCCTACGTTTCAGCTTATGCATGCCCCTACAAAACACCTACACGTGTACCTAGAGATGACATCAAAATACGTAAATCTAACCTCAACAATCTAAAAAAGGCTAAAAATTTGATCCCTTAGCCCAAATTTAGCAACAACCCATCTAAATTAAACCCCTAAGCTGAAAGAGGGTTTGAAAACCCCAAGCGAGGATCACACGAGGATGATGTGCACATCAACGGATGTGTGAACGACAGCATGAAGAGATCTCGTGAGGAGCGAGCATCAACCGAATGTGCATGCAAATATTCGACAAACAGACAGAACCTGGTTAAGCCATAAAACTCTCCTCTATCTCATAGATCAAATGGGGTGTACATATAGGAGGTGCTGAGTAACCCCCAGTGCTGCAATCATGACAACCCAAGTGGAGAGGGGAGTTACATTCCCAGAATAGAAGTGTAACTCCCAATGACACATATGACGCACTGATGCACTGACGCGTAAGGGAATCTCATAATGACCCCTAAATGACACATGGACCTATGATCTCACCTAAGTGAGATGACTCACCTGATGATGTGGAAAATACACACACCAACACCCCCCCTTCATCATAACTTAGGATGAGGTGGCAAGTTAGAAACGAGAAATGGGTCCCTATGACAAAGCCTGATGAGGTACCCATGCACAAGAAAGAGGTCCCAAGCAGTGAAGGAAAACCCAGTGGGAAAAACATCCACCACAAGAGAACAAAACACTCTCTAATCTAAGAAAGATGCCAAATATGGGTCCCGGCCATAGACGAGCCTGAAAAGGTACCCATGTACAAAGAGGCAATCTCTCAAAAAGAAGAAGAAGAGAGAAGAAGAGGGAGACAAGAGGAATGTAGAAGATGCCATGGACGGATCTAAACTCTGCAACTGTAGGAAGTCTCCCAGAAGAATGTCGATGACGAGGTTTGAAAACCCACAAGCAAGAATCACGAGGGACGACGTGCACATCAACAGACGTGTGAATGGCAGGGTGAAGAGATCTCGGGAGGAGCGAGCATCAACTGAATGTGCATGCAAAGATTCGACAAACGGGCGTAACTCTTTGGTTAAGCCATAAAACTCTCCTCTATCTCATAGATCAAATAGGGTGTACATATAGGAGGTTCCGAGTAACCCCCAGTGCTACAATCATGACAACTCAAGTGGAGAGGGGGAGTTACATTCCCAGAATAGAAGTGTAACTCCCAATGACGCATATGATGCACCGACGTCTTTGGCGACCGACGCACGACGACACATTGGATTTACGCACACGTAAGGGAATCTCATAATGACCCCTAAATGACATATGGACCTACGATCTCACCTAAGTGAGATGACTCACCTGATGATGTGGGAAAACACACACCAACACCCCCTTCATCATAACTTAGGATGAGGTGGCAAGTCAGAAATGAGAAATGGGTCCCGGCACAAAGCCTGATGAGGTACCCATGCACAAGAAAGAGGTCCCAAGCAGTGAAGGAAAACCCAGTGGGAAAAACATCCACCACAAGAGAACAAAACACTCTCTAATCTAAGAAAGATGCCAAATATGGGTCTGGCCATAGACGAGCCTGAAAAGGTACCCATGTACAAAGAGGCAATCTCTCGGAAAGAAGAAGAAGAGAGAAGAAGAGGGAGACAAGAGGAATGCAGAAGATGCCATGGACGGATCTGAACTCTGCAACTGTAGGAAGTCTCCCAGAAGAATGTCGATGACGAGATCCTCTGCCTCTGGACTGAAGAAGAGCCACCCGCACCGAACTGTGTACCTAGGATAGAAATGACGCGTCTTGGAAGTCCACCCACTCCACAAAGGAAATCAAGGCAAAGAACACAAAGAACTCGAGTCGGGTGCCTGCATGAAGTGTGACATAGGTCTAGCGAGTGAGTGCCAAGGAACCGAAGGTAATGCCACATGCGTAGAACTGTCAGAGTGAAGAGGAACACCCGTAGAGAGGATGTCCAAGTGATGTGAAGGGAACAAAACATCCTCCACAACAGAAAATGGATCCACAACCGAGGGTGGATCAATGAAGGTCTCTGGAAATGTGGAAGTGACATGATTCCCGGAAGGGGAACTCCCAACAACAGAGATGATGAACTCCTCTGAAACACCTGTAGATGGATGAGGGACCTGTAGTGCATCACAAGTAGACTCTGCGAAAAGACGACTAAGGTCAGGAAGATACTTGTCCCAATGAGGGGGCTCAACAAACAGAAGAGCGATGTATGATAGGTATGAGTCATCCAATGAAGGTAGAGGAGTGGAGGGGGCCTCGCACACTGGAAGTGGAAAGGAGGTGGGTGTAATGACAGTGTGAGACTGAGTATGAGACTACTCGATATCTGATGAGATGTGGGGGGTGACAACAATGTCTGGAATAGTGAGAGAAAGAGGAGAAGAGTCCTCTGTAGTACTCTCGACATCAGAACAGGGTGCACAATCCTCATCATCAGAAGTAGAATCAAGCGAGTCTATGTCAGTGGAACTGCCATCACACGAAGAAGAGGAGACAATTGAATTAGCAGCAGCAATAATGGTGGCAAGTATGTGAAGGGTCTCCATAGAGGGACTGAAGAATGCTCCAGACATGGTGAGGTGGATCGAGTCTCCGCCATCAGATCCATGCATCATCATGTGACCAAAGACATGGTCACAAGTGTCGAGGAAGTCCTCTAGATGATGATGATCAGCGGGTGCAGGAACTGGCCCAAGTAAGAAGGGTAAAAGACCCTCGTGGGTGAAGTAACGTTCCATGGAAGCACGCCAAGCTGAATAGGTCTCTCTCCCGGTGAGAAGTGGTGGAGGCTGTAAGGTGATCCTATGACACTCACGTCTAGAAAGAGCACTCTCCATGATGAAAAAATGCAAGATGCACAAAAGCAAGACGTCGGACTCGGCCGATAATGCGTCTGCGTGTGTAGGCCCAAGAGTACAAGCAACCCCCAGAATGTGGCACTTTATAAAAGTAGTGCATTTACAAAATTGGCAATGCCATCACGTAGAGTGCAAAAATCATGCAACTTTGACCAAGGAAGCACTCAGAAACGAGCAGCGAGTCAAAAGTTATCGCATTAAAATGATTCCCGCAACTGATGGAAAAATACACTAGACACTGCAAATGCATTAAAAAAGTGCATGAAACGGGTGCAAAGGGTATCATGTGGGTACTCGTTGGAAATGGCATCAAATTTTAGCAAGGGTTTGTTTTGACTACGAGGGGGGGTTAGCCTCCTGCCAACCCCGGACCTCGCCCTCCGTCTTCGACAAGCATAAGAGGGTATTAAATAAGCCAAAATACAAAGCCTATAACTATTACAATGCCATGAATTGAAAAGAATGTTTTGTTTTAAGCCATAAAACATTAAAAAAAGGGCTGAGAGGGGGCCCACGTTGGAAGGCCAAGGCGTTGAACCTGTTGTTTTTAACGCCAAGCTGAGTTAATGTGGTGTCCACGTGGTGAGCTGGTGTTGATTGCAGGCTGGAGCAGGTTGCTGGAGGTTACTAGAGGTGCTGCAGGTTGCCACGTGCCAATGTAGAGGTGTGGCAGTCACCAAGAAACCCAAACAACGCCAATACTGAGCAAAAAACCTTCCACGCAGGTGTAACCGCTGAGTTTGAACCAATTTTTTTTTTTTTGTCAATGCAAAAACGCAGTCCGAAATGCCAAGGAGAGTGCTGTGCAGAAGCACGTGGGAGGTCCCCGGAGGTGCTTTGGGAGTAGGTGTGGCAAGTCAAAGGAGGAGCCGTTTGAAGACCCAAAACGCCCAAAAATGCCCAAAAATGCCAAAAAGGCCAAAAAACGTTTCAAGCAAAGACTCGAATTTGTTAAATATGACGTTGCAGTTGCAGTTCTTTGGAGATGTGTAAAACGATCATTGGAGGTGCTAGGAGCAGGTGTTGCAGGTTTGCACAAGCTGGAGGAGCCGTTTGAAGACCCAAAACACCAAAAATGCCAAAAACGCCCAAAAATGGCTGAGCAAAGTAAAAAAATGTTTTTCCAATGGAAGAGGATCGTTGGAGGAGCCGTTTGAAGGGAACAAGGCAGGTTTGCAATAGTAACAACAAAAAACGGTGAGCCAAGAACAACAATGTGGCCAAGAACAGATTCAAATGGTGAACACCACAGCTGATTCCTTCAGCGAACACCACCACAGATCCAAACGGCGAGCAAACTTTCAACGCAGGTGAACAAGCAATGAAGCAAGAGCCACTTCGACTATGAACCGAGCAACGTGTAAGCAAATGAGCTGTCTACCAACGAGAGTACGGTGAGCTGTTAGAATGGCTCTTCAACATAATAAACTTGTATTCCTCCTTAGACCTGAACATAACCTGTAACCAGCAAGAAGTACACAGATAACCCAAAAAGACAACCACTAGAATCTCGAAAAACACCATAAACTCGAACAACAACCCAAACAAACCATGATCAAACCCGAACGGAAGTATAAACATCTGAATCAATGTAAGAAGAGCACAACTGGAATATCCATTACGACACACGCTGAGAGAGATCTGTATATCACGCTAGAAGCCAAAAACACGCACAGAAACGCCGATGAGTGCACGGATCCACAAGATCCGCTCTGATACCATGAAAGAGGGTTTGAAAACCCACAAGCGAGGATCATGAGGGACGACATGCACATCAACGGATGTGCAAATGACAGCGTGAAGAGATCTCAGGAGGAGCAAGCATCAACCGAATGTGCATGCAAAGATTCGACAAATGGGCAGAACCTGGTTAAGCCATAAAACTCTCCTCTATCTCATAGATCAAATGGGGTGTACATATAGGAGGTGTTGAGTAACCCCCAGTGCTGCAATCATGACAACTCAAGTAGAGAGGGGGAGTTACATTCCTAGAATAGAAGTGTAACTCCCAATGACGCATATGACGCACTAACGCACTGACGTGTTGACACACTGACGCGTAAGGGAATCTCATAATGACCCCTAAATGACACATGGACCTATGATCTCACCTAAGTGAGATGACTCACCTAATGATGTGGAAAATACACACACCAACATAAACAAGACTCAACACATGCAAAGTGAGAAAAGAATATTAGGGAATTCAACTTATTTCATAACATGTACAATCAAGGGTTAGCAAAAATGAGATAAATATATCAAATCTTGAACCAACTTTTATGGACCATGGAATAGGGTCCCACTGGGCATGCCAAATGTGCTCATGTATAATTAACTATGTTAGATGAATTAAAACTAACACCTAATAGTTCCAAAGCAAAATCTAACTAAACACAAACCATCAAGATAAGAGCTTATGGAGATTAAAATTCTTCAAATGCATGCAACTTTGAACAAAATCAAACTAACATACTTAAGATAATCTCTACTCTTTAGATTGCTAAACTACAAATGAACCTAGATAGATCCATAGCAATAAAAGTTGATTGTTTGATCTCAAGGTTTGAGAATGGAATCTCATCAAACATGGCTACAAGACCATTTGATTCTTCCCATGTTACTTGGATGGATGAAATGCAAGATGCAGATCCTAGCTTAATTCTAATGGAGAATGCTCAAGATCAAAATGCCTATAATTTATGCTATATGCATGTAAGGTGTAAGAAGAAAGGTAAGGGGAGGGTTTCTTATATAGCTTTCTAGTTGGAACAAGGCTATGGATTTGGTGAATGTGGGATAAAGCATAAAGTAACTTTAGTTTACTTGACCAATGCTAGGTGAGTTAACATGTGGGTTAGTGCTTTAGTTAGTATTTTATGGGAGTTGGGGGTGTAGATAATTAACCAAAGGTGATTAATTTTTAGGGAGATAAGCCTATAGAGGCCTTTTAGAGGAAAATTATAGCGATTTAGCCGATGTAATAGAGGAATTTGATCCAATAAATGGAAATTTATTGATTTAGGCTAGCGGTTGTAATAAATAAAGAATAATTAATTGACCTAGGTAGAAGTAGTCGCTAATTAATGAAAGATCGTTAATCGACATTCTAAGCAATAAGAGGGTTAATTAATTAGCGAAATGTAATTAATTAATTGTGATAGAAGAGAAATGGTGTGTTATTGATGAAATGTCATCAATTTGTGGGAAAGGGGATAATTAGTGCAATTTAAGTATTAAAATTGCTTGATTGAATTATAGGTGTTTGCACTTCACGTAAATCTGTAAAAGTTTTGTATGAGAGGGTGTAATTGAATGACATTAGTAACCCTCCTACAAACCACAACACATGTTGAGTTGGATTTATCTCATACGATAACTAAGAGATGAATGTTTTGAAATGTTTGAAATGTGCATCATAAGCGCACACACTTTCTGTCAACTTCTTCTTGATGTATTTGAGCATTGAGATATTATTTTTCTCAAATTATAGCATGTCAAACTCTTTAAAAAATTCATTGTTAACTGATCATAATCCACCATAGGTTGTAACCGATCTTATTTCATATACCAAGTATGGTCATGGTCGAGTAATGTTGTTGCGAATTGACTTGCTTTACATTCCAGCACATGAAATTAGTTTGAATTTATGAAAATGCTTTGCAGTTTTCTTAACACCATGATGCTTGGTAAGTGTAGAGATATTTCATATAATATGTTTAAAATTATTACTGGTTGTGTGGTTTCCGTAACTCTCCCTTTTATAGGTATATCTTTCATAGGCGCCCCAATAGTTATACTACTTGCTCCACTAAAACTTGACACATAGTTGTAGTAATTTATTGTATGGGTACATTTCCCTACACACCAACCAATGTTTGTGTTGCTAAATTGAAACTCATAATTCCAAATATTTTTGTTTTTAGAAGATTTGGATTATATTGTATCATTTTTGGTGTCGATATCAATTATTTAAGTACGTAAGTAAAACTACTATCCAATGTCTCATTTTCTTTAGATTTATCAACTTCTTCATCACTATATATTTCAATCAATACTTGATATTCTATATGTGGTTACCCACTTTCATGAGCAGGTGTGGTAGATTGGATGAGGATGCCATCTACATTATATTTCCCCTCCTCTTCCTCTAGAATTCTCATCATCCGATAGTGCATTATTCCTTCTATTTAGAACTCTTCATCCTTTTTTCTTCTTCCTACCATAGCTAATGTCATTGTTCTTACCTTTCAATTCCTGAAGTTGAATCTTTTGAATGGAGTAGCTTCCTGTCTTTTATTGCTTTGCGCCTTTGTTCTTCATATCACATCCTTCTCAAAGTGCATTCATCCGACAAATATATGGTTCAAACCAGATTTTTCTTACCCTCCCTACACTTACACTCTATTCGTGCTTATGGAATGTTTAGCCATTCATGGGGAAATTCTCATTACCCATGTCTATCATCATTTTCTTGATTTTAAATAGAAATTTCCTTAGATATGACCTGTGTGTCTCTTAGAAAAATTTGAACTGAGATTTGTTTACAAAAGAAAAGTAGAGACTGATTATTCAATGATATAGTTGCAAAGTGTAACTTTCCACCAGTAATCCACCGTTTTCATCTAAATTGTGTTGTGTCGTGCAAGACTTATTATGCACTCAGGGGTCCAGTTGTGCCTTTTCCCAAGTTTTGATTCTTTCCCAAACAATAAGCGTATAACCAAGCATAAATGTTTACTGGAAGATCGTAAAATAATGTTTCATATAGTTTGTCATAGATATTCATTTCTACCCAAGTTCTTTGCGAACAATAATTTCAGCTCACGAGTTTTTGTGTAAAGGTGTCTTCAATAGTTTTCCGCCATGAATCAATATTCTCCTACATGATTCTAAGCATCTATCATCCACTTCATCATCTTTACATAGTTATGATGTCCCGAAAATAGAACCAAAATGTTGCACATCTATTTATACTAACAAAACCATACCCATGCACACAAGTTGGAACATTGGTGTACATGTTTTCCTTCACTCCTTCACATTGACCTATCATGCCAAAGTGAAAATTTTGTCCATCTCACCCAAGGTGCAGGATAATCTGAGTTCTGTTAAGGTTGGAATTATAATGAAGTAGAATAAATCATAAACACACTACAAGAACAATAAAGGATAATGTTATATATTAACATACTTATGCGCAAACAATATAGTTTCTCCTAAACCATGTTCTACTTATTATAATGATAAATCATTACATAATAGCATAACAACTCAATATCTTCACTTAGGATTACTTGAATCTATCTTCTCTCATACTTATCCACACACATACACATACACCACACACTCACACACTCCTTTTACAATGAACCCTTCATGGGATATATATATATATATATATATGTAGACTTTCCCTTCACTAGTCCTTCAAGAGCTATTTTGAGCCCTCAAGTTCCTTCTACCAGTTAACTATTACATTGGGTGGTGGCTAGGCCACACGCCACCATATATCATTCAAGAGCAATAATTGCTTCAACTAGTTCCTTGACTATATTTCGCCATGTCTTCATTTTTTTCACCTCGTGGATTATCCTTGTGTTTTTCCGCCAACCTACTCTACATGTTCTACAATATTTCCTGAAAGTGATCTAAATTTTTAGTTTGTTTCCTATCCATGTCCTATCTATTTTTGATGTGTTCCCCCACCCTTACATGTTCATGATCCATTCTATCTATTCAAACCCATCATGCTCTTGGCTAGACCCTAAGTGATCTCGTGCCTTTTCACATTCCTATCCAAAACTCTTCGCATGGCTTTCCTATTCTTCATGGAAGCGGTTATTTCCCTTTATTCTTGCACACCTATTTTTTCAAATGCTTTGCATTCATCATATCCAAGTTTTATTATATGATTCTCTTATCTTATTTTCTTGCGTGTAACCCTTCCTTATTTTTATGTGCACCAATCAAATAATGAATATTTTCCCCCAATATGGGACACAAGAATAAGGAATACAAGATTTTGGGGCCTAAAATATTGGGATGAAACTAACATGAATAATTTCATCAAATAATAAGAAAATGGATCCTAAAAACATGGTGTTGCAACAAAATTTGGGTATACCACTGAGCCCATTCACTTCCTAGTTATTGGGTGCCACCACAAAATTTACAAAGGTCCCACCCACAATTATTACTAAAGAGGAAGAGATTGAGCTTTTGTAATGGTGTTATGAAATGGTTGATATAGGTCATGCACTAGAAATATCACAACTAAAAGCATATGTGGCACAAATATGTGAATTTAAGTCCACCTTGTTAATGGATGGTATCCCTAGAAACTCATGGTGGGCTAGTTTTCCTAGAAGACCTCCAGATTTAAAATTGAGGACAATAGAAGAACTTGATAGAGATAGTGAAGTAAGTCTAAGGAAAACTATTATCAATTCTTTCTATTTGATTTTTTCCATTGTTTATAAAGCTAACCCATATGGGCCAAGAAAATTATGGAATTGTGATGAAATTGGATTAAAAACAAGAAGAAATTGTGGTATGTTTCTAGAAGGGGGAGAAAAAGTGTCATATACATAATCCCAAAAAGTAGAGAATGGATTTTCATATTATGTTGTGTGAATGTTTTTGGAAAAAGCATCACTAGTTTCCATATTTTCAAAGGGAAGAAGCAATAGCAAAATTAAATAGCAGGTTGTGAGTCTAATGCTTGCATGGTAACACAACCTTATGCATGGATGACAAAGGAGCTATTCATGAAATGGTTGCATCACTTTTCTATATCTATATCTAGTGTTGTGTCTCCAACCAATAGGAATTTACTAATTTTTAAGGTCATGGTTCTCATGCAACTCTAGTAAACATTCAAGTGACAAGGAGTTGTGGATAGATTTACTTACATTACAAACACATTTCTCAAAAACTACAACCATTAGATGTTAATGTCTTTCTTCATGAAAAATTTAATTTAAAGAGGAGAGGCATAAATGGATAGTTGAGAAACATGGGATATATGTCAACATGGGATAATTATCTACATGGGGAGTAGGGCATTCCAAAAGGATATTTCACATGAAAATATTAAAGTTGGTTTCAAGTGGAGAAGTATATGGCCTCTTCATCTAAATGCCTTGGATGGAGACATGAAACATAGAATTTTTTTAACACATCTAATCAATATGAATCATGTGAAACAAAAAACATGTTAAGGCTAGCTATCGATAATTTAGAGGTTCCAAACAATAAGCGACATAGAAAAGATGTTGAGATTGTACTTAACAAATATGAAAGTAAATAACGTGATGCTCAAAAAATTGAAAAAAATCTATTTAATATATTGAACAAAAAGAAACAACTTGGGATAGAGGGTGTTAATTTGATGATTCAATGACAGTTCCTACCTAAGTAAGTTGTCTTGATTAGATGAAAGACATTACTCGTAATCTTGGTGTCAATTTGAATTTCAAAAATTAAGAGGACATCCTATTTGTTCGCTAACAATCACCACTACTTCATGAGTCATATGTGGTCCACTACTTTGTCAACACTCAAGATGAGGAACAAAATGATGCATCAAAGTTAGAGGAAGGAGATATTAGAGCATAAAATTGTAATGATTTTTTTAGGAAAGCCAATGACAAAGATCTATTTTTAAATTTTTGAAATTTGCAATGGAAAGGGTGAAGGAGTCATCAAGGTTAAATTGTAATGATGGAATAAGATTAACTAGAGAATCTCAAGTGCATCACTATTGATCAATATATGGAGTTACTCATAGAAATAAAACTTAATACTTGAAGCAAATAAAAAGAGTACAAATGAGAGAAGAAAGCAAAGAGAATTGTTGAAAGGAACGAAAAAAGTAAGAGAATATTGAACAGGGAATTATAAGGCAAGAAAAATAACACCATAAGATAATCCAATACTATGGTATGTACTATTAAAGGTGCTCATACTCAAACTTGAACGAACCAAAGAATCGAGTACTTGAGGTATGTACTATTAAAGGTACTCAAAATCCATTCAATTCAATCAACATCTATATTATCAACATAAAACCATATTCTATTGATGTTATGATAGATCTTGGTGTGAATATCATCTTTCTTAGGACTATATCCATCCCTATCGATTGTTGGATGGAGACCTATCTCAAAATAAACTTTGATAAAAAAATAAGTCATTTCCAAGTATACTTCTTATGTTCTGTACAAATTGAAGGATATCAGAGAACCCTACAATTTTACCAACATGACATGCTCCCCTATGATTTCATCTTAGGAGTAGATACCCTTCAAAAATGTGGAAACTTTAGCTTAAATAAATATTTCATATCCTTTTAATCCCAATGTTCATATCGTAAAAAATAATCCTTCAAAACTATCATTCTAGTACTAAACCAAAGAAAAGAATCCAATTAGGAATGGATTCATAAGTCCATAATTTGTTTGTAAAAGAAATATGAATGAAATTGTTGATAAAATCAAAAGGGATCTATGTTTAAAATATCCTCATGCTTTTATAAACAGAAAAAAGCATTTGTGCCCACTTGATTTACACTTTGATAAGGATGTTGATGGAAGAAATATTGTTCCCAAGTTCAAATCCCACCATAAGGGGATGAAATTATAAGATCGAAAAGAATACCATGAATAAATAAAAATATTACTTCAAGGTGGTTTTACTCATAAATCTAATTCTCACTGGGCTTGTGCAATATTCTATGTTAATGAAAGGAGTGAGAAACTTTGACAAAAAAAAGATGCTTGTAGTTGACTATAAGCCATTGAACAAATTTTTTCAACCTTTGCAGCATCCAATTCTAGTAAAGGATGATCTATTGACAAGAATAAAAGAATCCAAGGTATATAGTAAGTTTGATATCAAAAGTGGTTTCTAACAAATATTTTTGAGTCCTAAGGATCAATACAAGACAACATTTTTTGTATCTAGTGGACAATATGAATGGAATACACTTCCATTTGGTTTGAAGACTACACCATCAATCTTCGAAAAATTCATGGACAATATATTTGGTGAGTTGTCTAAATTTTTAATTGATGATATACTAATATTCTCAAAATCTCCCTAAGAAAACATTGAACATATCTAAAAAAATTATGATACAATCTACTAGAATGGTTTGTGTCTATCTCTAACAAAAATGAAGGTTTTTAAGGATGAAATTAATTTTATGGGTATTAATTTAAAAGATGGTTCCATAGAGATGCAATCTCATATTGTCTCTATAATATAAGAATTCCCTCATGAAATAACTAATAAATTGTAGTTCGTAAAGGTTCCTTGGGTACATTAATTATATTGCAAGATTCTATAAAGGGATTTTTGCATATAGAATTTTTTTCAACAAAATATAGAAAAAGAATGCTCCAAGTTGGACAACTGAAATGACTTAGACTATAAAAATAATTAAAAACAAGTTCAAAATTTTCCAGCTATGTCCCTACAAAGGAATGGATTTTTTTGTAGAAATAGATGCCAATGAAGAATTATGGGGTAGTGTATTAAAAGAAAAGATAGAATATGGAAAAGAGAAGATTTGTATATATGCATATGGAGAATTTCAAGGATTTGAATTAAGGTATCATTCAACTTATAAGGATATTCTAGCAACAAATAAATCTATTAAAGATTTCTTATTTTCCTCCAATCAAAACAATTCATCCTACAATCAGATCTCAAGGATTTTAAAGCTCAACTCAACAATGGTGACCCCTCTAATAAGACTTCTTTCAATAGATTGCAAAGATGGGGAATGTGGTTTGATAACTACAGTTTTGAAGTTCAACACATCAAAGGAAAATATAATTCTCTCTCCGATTTTTCTAGCAGAGAATTGAATTATTAAATTCTATGAATTATGCTTAGGTCTCTACCGAGTTTTTTCATACCATTTGGAGTGGTGCCACTAAGGTTAGGGCTATCCAAGTTTTCAAAGAAAATGAAAAAGGATTTCCTATGAAGCACAACATAAATTACTAGATCAAAGAATCATATTTCTTATGCCATATGCTAGGACTAAATAATTTATCATATTTACATATCCAAATACAACAATGTTCCATATCATACTATTCAAGATCCTATAACGGTCTACACTCTAAACTCGGCCATAGAGACATTATAATTTTTCGAACTAGAATTTTTGGAATCACAAGCAATGAGAATCAGGCTCAGACAATTAATTCCTATTCCTAATACCATGTGGAGATTTGAATTGTCAAGAATGTGGCTAGAAGAACATCCTCTACATAATGATGCATGGAACAAGTTGCTAGGGCCTAGAGAACATGATTAAATTCTAGATTATTTCAAATAATTTCTTAAAAATTATTTTCCTACAAAAATATTCAAAGATCCTTTGTTGCATATGCATCATGATATTGTCAAAAATATCATTATTCAGTGTAAAATTCCATGGTATGTGAAGAAATGTTACTTGAAAATTAAAAAAGTGGTGCATCATGTCATTAGCAAAATCCTAAATTTTAGCTTTGGAAAAAACATATTTTTCATTCGGCAAATATTTCTCCACCTGCTCTAGGAAAAAAATGCTATCAATTCCCAATATGTATGTGTATCCAACAAGAAGGCTCGAATGTGATAGTAACGTGGGTTCTCACTCATTAAGATGGTGGTGGGAAACGAATCAAAGATACTCATATGTTACAGAGAGATATGTCTAATCGAGACTCAAATACAAATAATAGTCCTAGAGTCCATTATAGTCCTTAGGATTATAATAAAGCTATGATGACATATTTGTTTTCATTTGTCTAGTAAGTCCTTTAGAAATCCAATAAAGATAGGTGTGGCATACTTTATGTCATATGAAAACATGGTGGACCTCCCCACTTTCTAAAGGCATTAGGATGAGTGACATGTACTCATCTTTGTTGTCTTCCACTATCTCATAAAGAGATTTATTTGACTAACTAGGGTTTCTAGTTATCCGATTCTAGGTTATTAGGTAATCGGTGAAAATCTTCTCACTCTCCTATAAAAATGAGTTTCGGATTCATTAACTACATTGGATGTGTAGGTAAGATCTGAAGTAGAAGTGTCTTTAGAACCCAAATCTAATAAATTATGAGTTTTTGTAATCATTTGATTAAGGGTACTCTTGTGTTAATCAAATATAGCCTTCTTGGTTATCGGATTTATGTTATAACCAATATTATTAGGTTATGTATTTTGTTGTTGGCCATTGTGTACTTTGAGGTTGTATCATAGCTTAAAATTGTAATACATCTACTTACTTGATTAATATAAGAAGTATTTACAATATTTTCTTCAACATTTTCTCTCTATGAATGATTCTATATTTAAGTTTTATTATGTGAATTTGGTTCATACGTCGTAAGTTGAGAAAAGAGGCGATCCTCCTTTGTAATTTGCGAGTGAACGTAGCTTTTGAGGCCAATACCCTAAAAACTTTTGAATCATTGCCAAAACTTACCAATAATGGAGTTTAAAGATTTCACTTAGATACAAGGCAAGGAATTTGTATTGCACACAAATATCAACTCATGGAGGTTGTTGTATTATTCCCAGAAGAAGGGTTATTGACCTCTAAGAATGTCGTAAAATCTTGTAATGGGATGAGACTAGCCAAGAACAACCATCTAAAGTAAATCCATGCTTACAAAGAACAAGTTAAAGCCACAAGATTGATAAAAATTGAGACTAAATTGATAAATTAACAAAGAAATGTGAACTGTTAGGGATCACTTTGGTGATTAGGTAGAATCATTGGCAATCACTGAAATTACTCGAAGATGATGAATTTGATAAAATTCAAAATGCAGCTTAAAAATGATGTTTTTGGTTATTTTTATGTTTAGACAAAGTGTAAAAGATGAAACAAGATAAATGAATACCTTTCATTGAGGAAATGAGCCAAAAGATGTCTCCAAACGTCTGATAGAGTTGATTAAATTTGTTGGATAATTTTTGGATTTTGTGAGAGATGATTAATGAAAAGGTCACCAAAATGATGTGCTTGGGATAGCTTGGAATTGATGTAGGACCTTGATGATATTATGAAATGGCTTATATTTGGTGGGAGTTGAAAACAAAGTGCAAGCATGAGCTAAAGGTTTATGAAGATCCTTGAGGGAGAGGAAAAATTCCTATTTATAATCGCTAGCGATCGGTTAGGATCACCGAAAATTTGTTTTTTTAGGGAGAATGTTTAGAAAGTGGCTAAGGAGTTATGGGTAAATAATGAGGGGAAATGGTTGGGGGGAGGTTATGGATGAGTTGTGGAGGTTAGGATGCGAGAATAAAATAGATTTGGGTGGTTTTTAGATGGTTAAGGTAGATTTAAAAATTTTAGGTGGTTTAGGATGCGTAAATGGTAATTTATGAGAGTGTAAAATTGTTTTTATGGAGGTGTGAAGAGGGATACTTAGGAGAATGATTTTTAGATAGGCCTTAGATTTAATAAAGTGTATAATATGAATTAGGTAAGTTGATGAAAACCTGGTGTCCACATTTGCCCCTTTTTGTCGAGTAGTTCATGACAAATGAACTGTTGGAAAAAAAATTGTGAGATAAAGTTTTCTTTGTGTTTGGATGTGTTATCCCCCTAAAACCGGGGTGATTGTGAAGAAGTGCATAAATCACCGGTTTGATTATGTTGATTGAATAATTTTTACATGTGTGTTTTGTTTTGAAGTTTCCCTAAGACAAGGTATGAAACAAGATGGATATTACCGTAGGATCAAGTGATAGGGTGGAACCAAAGGGTCCGTATCCTATGGGTGTATGATCCATAAGGATAGGTAAAAGGAATGTGGAGATAAATGATAGGGAACTAAATGGTTTGTGGCCTATAGCTGTATGGCTTACCGATGTTAAGGTCATAAAATGAGTCCTGTGAAGGATGACCAATTTTGGGGTCCTTAAAATGAGGCGCATCATTGAAGGATTGATAATGTGATTGAAAATATTTTTGTTTTTTGAAAAATGATAGTTTGTGATAGAAAATGACAGATCACGAGTGACTCTAGGTATATTATTGGTGATTACAGGAATCGTCATTGATTCCTGCACAAAATTTCTAGGGGCTATAAATAACTGATTTTATTAACAAATAGGTCATTTGCGATTGATGAATTTGTGAGATTAGAGAAGTGTAATTATGTGTTTTAAGAGAGATAAGTGGGCAATGGTAGTGGTAGGACCATCCGTGTAACATAAGAGGCCCACATAGGTAGAGGTATGTACCTTTATTTTGTTGTTTTGTTATTTTGTTAATTTTTGTTTAAATATGTCATACTAGGTACGTTTTTGGAAATCGTCAAGATCGTCATCGATTGGGTTGGATAGCTAGCGATTTAGACTAAATTGTTGGCAATCGATGTTTTTTAATGAAAATTTGTTGAAATTTTCATAGAGATATGTTCTAATTTGATGTTTTTTTTTAATTTTGGATGCGAGTGAAGTTGAAGTTGACTATCATAGATAGGATTCCCATCCATTTAGTAGAAGTGAGGGAGGACATGTTTGATGATGATTGGGAACATTTAGAAGATGTGGGTTTTGTGGGTATGCGTCATTATAGACGTATCCATAGGCATCGAGAATTATTATTGGATTTGATGGAGGGATAGGATCTTGCCACATGCACTTTCTAGTTATTGACGGATGAGATGACCATCACCTTAGAGGACGTTTAGAGGATCACCATATTTCATTTATAAGGAGAGGGTATATACTATATAGATGATACTGAGAGGGATGATTGTATGAGAAGGTTATACAAAGATGATGCGAGATGATGTGGGGTTTGTAGCAGGGGGATTCTATTATCATCCTCTTTATATTGTAAATAGGGTGGGTCGTGCCGTATGACCATGATGATGATGGGGATATCATGTTTTCTTTTCCCAATTCGAGTGGTGGGTTTCCCTGGATGATGATTGGTGTTGTGGTAGAGATTATAGAGCATAAAATAGTATTTAAACGAGCCCCTATGTTGCTTGTGCAAAATTACATGGAGTTATGAGCTTGAAGGATTCAAAGGATATTTGGGACTAGTATTACGTTTCTATTACAGTGTTAGGACTTTGAGCATGTTATTGTGGCTCATCCTTTTGGTTTACAATGGGGAGGTATTAATATGGTTGTGGATAGGACTGGTTTTGTGCTATGGAGTTCAAATGTAGGGAAATTTGGGGGAGTGTAGGGTGAGGAGTATTATGACCGATGACTCATTACGGGGCTACGGGCATGTGACATATTATGGAGGCCCTATTTTGATTTTAAAGTGTGGGTGGGACATTAGATGGTGTTGAAATCTACTCATTAGGAGTTATGGGTTCATAAAAATGAGGAGGGGAGTGAGATCTAGTGATATTTAGTCATGTTAGGTGACATTTTGGTGTATAATGGATATTCGAGACATTGGTGGGGCATCATTATGCATGATGAGGATGGATTCATGGGTATCGATGAGAATGGTGATAGGTGCGATGATTGATGATACTCGTGTGACAAAAAAATAAAGGGGATGGTGGCCTAGTGCCTTTGCTTTGCATGGGGAGAGCTCAACCAAATCCAAGAGATATGTAGGTGTAGGTCCACGTGGAGGAAGGGCATGGAGGTGATGACAGAGAGAGGGGATGATGAGGATGAAGGTGAGGGTGATGATGGTGCGAGATAGAGCGGCCTTAGAGGCTATGATTGTACATTTGGTGGACAAAATTCCGTAATGGAGATAAAGAGGTATGGTTTTGGATGGAGTGGGATAACTTGGTGACAGAGAGGGATGGTTTGAGGATAGAGCGTGATAGTCTCGTAAGAAGATGGCATAGGCTACAAATGATCATGATAGATATAGAAAACACCGAGATACCCTAAAAAGGGATCTTAACATTACAAGGACATTGGTGTCAGGTGCCAAGTTGACAGCTCGGGCTTAGGCAGTAGTTAGATGGGTATTCTGAGAATGGTTAGCTTAGCTCACTACCAGTTGGTACAAGAGGAGCTGGCCTATTACGATGTGTTAGTGATAGAAAAATTTCCTACCACACTTCGTTACGTAGAGCATCTAGCTCAGTGAGGAGTATTCCTAGTGTTAGTGTAGTGAGTGTGGGTTAGCCACCTTAGGGTTCGGATGGAGGTGATGATGCTACACATGGAACCGGTGGGTAGGATGCTCGGGGAGAATTTTTCATGGAAGTGAGTTCTTTGTGGGTGTCTAGTTTATTGGATATATATGATGTATTGTATTTTGATGTATATGAATCTTTTGTGAAGCCTATATTTGATGTATATATTTTGATATAAGGATCTTGTGAGACTCGAGAGGATGTATAAAGATATTTTGATATATATGTATATATGATGGTTGGATTGTGGATTTATGTGTTTATTATTTTCTACATGTGACGTGTCTTGTTTCATGATGTTGTCTAATTATTGATGGTTGTTTAGATGTGTATTGATATAATGTGGATGTATACATATTTGATGAGTGATGATGATGTTAGGAATATAACAAATTTAATCGATCAAAGTGTGTATCAAAATGTGATTTAAATTTTGTGATAAGAATGAAATATGGAATCATTGCTTTTACACTGGATTTGATACATATGTGATGGGGATAAAATATAGTGAAGGCACTTGAACTCTTTGGCCTTTAGAAGAAATGTTAACACATGACTAAAAATGGGTAGTCACATGTAGGATCTTGGATATAGATGGAAGTGAAATGTATACCTTCCTAGGACATGGGGAATGCTTGAAAAATGTAGGATGTGTAGGAGAGTAGGTTCTCCTATCAATGGTTTCATAGGAGATTCCCTAGCTGTATTTTCTATTTTTGATTTAGATTGATTGAGGCAAGAAGTTTTCTTTGATGGGAAAGCTGATCAATGCGGGAATATTTCCTAGGATGCTTTTTGATATTTGAATTTTTGAAGTCTGATTGATGCGGGAAGCCTTTTTACATAGGTAAAAATCCTTCGAGGGAGTGGTCTATAATGTTGATCTTTTGAATTTGATTTTGGATAGCCATCCTTTGAGGGATTAGTCTATTTTTTTAGCGTGTAGTTGTCTTTATAAGGATTAGTCTATTTTTATTTCTTGATAATACAAATTTTTATTTTTGATAGTTGTCCTTCGAGGGATCAGTCTATTTACTTTGATAATATGCATCCATAGATATTTTTGACTTTCTTTTAAACCGATGGCAAACCCTACTAGACCATTTTGAGGAGGGGAAGAGAATGTGTACACAAACTACGCATGTGTTCCCCATGACATGTCTTTGATTGATATAGGAGGTGGTTGGATGTAATGATTACGAGGTTCCTACTAAGGAGGAACTTGTCCATGTGAAAGATGTGATGAATAGAGCCATGATGCTCATATTTAAGGTTTTGAAGATAGTGATGAGAAGACCACATACTTTCAAATCATTATAATGATAAAATGGTTGGTCGATGGTGAAGGAATATTTTGATGTGACTATTGTCATGATGGTCAATGTGTTAATATTAGAAAGGATGCAAGTGCAAGGCATTCAAAGGTTCCTTTTCAAGTATACCATCAAGGGAGGATAAATGATAAGCTCCTGTCCCATACTTGTGAGTGATAACGTATGGACCGATCTAGTTAGGGTAAAAATTTCCACATTTACTCCTTTCCATAGTAGTGACATTTTGATTTTATTTGAGAATGAGATCACCTATGTTAAAGTCATGTTCTTTTACATGTTTGTTATACATTTTTGATGTGTTCTTGGTATATATGATGGTGTTCAAGGGTCGTTAAACATTTTTCATCTAGCAATTATAACTTTTCTATATGGTCTTGTTGATAGTATTAGATTAACGATGAAGTTTTTAGAGATACACAAAGTGATGGGATTTGAACTTCAAAGGGTAAGACCACCTCAAATCCGTGAGACTAGATAAAATTACATAGCACCTATAGGAGTATGAATGCTAGTTCGATAAGCCCAGAGAGCAAACAAGATTTGGAGATGCCAATTCCTACCTATTTTGTCAATGATTTTCATGAGGATTTTGTTAAGTGTTTTGTTAGAAGCTTCATCTTGTCCATTTTCTTGAGGATAATATGGTGATGAAAAGATAAGTTTGATGTTGAATGTGTCACAATTTTTTAAACATATTTGTTTTTAAAATATTTTCATTATCAATGTGAGTTTATGAGGGATACCAAAGTAACATATGATATGTTGATATATGAAATCGACAATTTTATTTGCTTTAGTAGAAGTTAAGGGAATGGCTTCTACCCATTTAGTGAAGTATTCAATGGTTGTGATAATATAATGATGTTGTTGTGATGAATGAGGATTGATTTGTGCAATGAGGTCTAACCCCCATTATGAGAAAGGCCATAGGTATTGTGTAGGTTGTAAAGCTTGAATGGGAAAATGAGTAATATTCGAATGTTGTTGACATTTGATGCATTTATTGACATACATGCAATAATATTGATTAATATTAGGCCAATAATATCCTAGTCAGAGGACACGTTTAGTGACAAAGGTACCATCAAAATGTCCACCACATATACCGTCATGGACTTCTTGAATGGATTTAGTAGACTCATGAGATTTAAGGCATCTTAATAAGAGGCCATCGAATCTACATTTATAAAGGACTACATCTATAATGATGTAGCGGGTAGTGCATTAGAGGAAATATTGTTGAGCATTTCTAGATAGATCATGAGGCATTTTGGATTCCGAGAGATATTCAAATATTTAGGTTTACCAAAGGTCAGTTGGATTGTTTTCGATTATGTTGATAGAGGGGATTTCATTTTTGTGGGATGGCTGATCAAGTTTGTGAATGATGATGTTTTTTTAGAATTTTCATTCGAATCTTTAGTTCACAAATGGATAATGCATGATAAGGAAGACACGGTGTCTAAAAAATTGTTGGAAGATCGTGGGAGTGTCTAAATGGTGTAATTATTGAAGGATTCTAAGAGGAATTCAACAATGGATTTATATTTTTGTAAAATTTTATTTTTACATTGATAAATTCCTTTGATTTGATTGATGAAAAGATGTGAGTCTCCGTATATATCCAAAATTTGAATACTAAACATGACAACAGTCTAAAGACCCATGATTAAAGCTTCGTATTCAGCCATGTTGTTAGCATATTCAAAGTTAACTTCAAATGATAAAGGGATGGGTGTCCCCTAGGGAGGTATGATGATGATACCATCTCCTCCCCTTGTTGGCATTTAGATCCATTAAAGAAAAGATTCATTTTAACGGGAGTGAATTCTTGGTTGGAGATGGTGTTGATAGATTTGTCATGGAATTGTTCGTGAGGTGGTTGGTTGTATGCGGGAGAGGAGCTTGGTGAGATGATTGGTGATAGCTTGTCCTTTGATATATTTTTGTGGGATATATTCAAAATCAAACTCGGTCATGAACATGATCCATCGAGTGATGCGGTCACTGTGATATGTTTTAGAGTGCATAGTTTAGAGTGGGTTAGATATAGTAACAATGTAAGTCTTGTGGTTGAGTAGATAATGGAGGATTTTAGAAGTTGCGAAGTGCACAAGACAACATAAATTTTCAGCTTGTATAACAAGTCTCGTATTCGTGGAGAGTGCGGCTTATATGACTTATTCATGACCTTTCTCATCTCGTTGAGCGAGAATGGAACCTAAGGAATGATCAATAGCAAATATATAAAGGTAAAAGGGCTCTCCCTCATGTGGAGGTGTAAGCATAGGTGGCGATAAGAGGTGATGCTTGAGTTCATTGAAGGCCTTTTGAAAATTGTGATCCCATTTGAAGTCAACGTCTTTACGAAGAAGGTGGTGGAAGGGCTATGCAACAATTTGATAGTAGTGATATAAAATGAAAAATAAACTGAAGCTTACCCTAAACGATACGAAGTTACTCGAGGTTGGTAGGTGGAGGCATTTTGATGATAGTTTTGATTTTAGCGGGGTCTACCCCAATTCCTGGATAGATGTAATGAGCCTTAAGATTTTTTTGGTCAGAACACCAAATACACACTTAGCAGGGTTAAGATAAAGAAAATATTGGATGAGATTTGTGAAGATATCATTGAGGATATCGAGATGATCCCTACATTGTTTTGATTTTCCTAAAAGATAATATACGTAGTCTTATATGGTTTTTTGCATGAGATCATGGTAGATGTATGCCATGGCACATTGATAAGTGGCCCCTACATTTTTGAGTCTGAAGGGCATAACATGGTAACAGAAAATCCCCAAGGATTAATGAAAGATGTTTTTTTGTTTATCATTAGTAGTGATGAGGATTTGATTGTAACCAGAGAAACCATCCATAAGGGAGAGCACCTCATGGTTGGCTATTAGATCGATGAGCTGGTTGATGTTTATAAGAGGGAATTCATCTTTAGGACATGCAAGATTAAGGTCTCGGAAGTTGGTACAGATGTGTAACTTGCCTGAGGCTTTGGTTATGGCCACAATATTAGAGACCCATTATGGATAGTTAATGGGTATGATGAAATTGGTGGAGAGAAAGCATTGCAACTCTTCTTTGATGAGAAGAGTTATGTGATGGTGCATCCTACATAAATTTTATTTGATGGGTTTGACATTAGGATAAGTAAATATATTGTGGACTACGATATTAGGATTGATACAGTATGCCACTAAATGACCAAGAAAAGTAGTTACTATACTTGGATAAGAAAGCTGTGAAGTCATTTAATTCATGTGGATCTAAAGATTGACCAAATTTAACTATGTGAGGCTCCTGTGGAGTTCCTATATTAATGTCAATAGTGGATTCATTAAGGAGTGTTGATGTGTCAGGTGGTAAGGTTTTTTTAATAAAATGTTCCTATGTTCCCATATGGGAAAGAATGGCTTGATCATCTTGACATTGAAGGACGTTGATGGTGGGGGAGTCCTCTTTGACCATTTTAGTACAAATGAGAGGAAGTGTCTTAGTGGCATGATTATTTTGAGAATTCAATGGTCCTAACATAATAATATTTGTTAAAAAGAATTAGGAGGAATGAAAGCAATGTCATTTGTATCCATAGGGTTTTCTTGCACGGATGAAGAATATGGTTTCGAATCCATGATGGATTTGGATGTGGTACATGTCGAGGATTTAGGAGCAGGTATCTCATAACCTAGCCCATACTTTTCATGTGGTTTTAGGGAATGATCGACTATTAGATCATGGATAACCTATTCCTAGCAAAAAAATCCAAATCCTTTCTAAGCGCAATGGTGGAGATGCATCTACGTAAAGACTTCATTCTATAGAAATTTGAAATATGATATGAGTGACATGACATGATGTTGAAAGGTAGGTTGTGTAGAGGGCAATCAATCCCTCCGTATACAAGATTTGTTTTTAGATGAGGTGGATCGTAGGAGATGACATCTCCAACATTAGGTTCGTACATGGGTTGTTTGTTAGGCTTACCATAAGTCTTAGGTGTGGGAAGTGTATTGAGTGTGAGGAGGCAATACTCCCCAAGTGAAAGATGTTGCATAACATCATCAATGGAAGAGTCATCAAGTAGCTTGTATGATGGGATGGATACGCCGATAGATGCTTCATTAGAGGATATTGGGCTTGATTTAGGGATGAGCATGTCATTTAGATGATATGTCATGTTATAAGCTCTAAAAGGATTAGTATCCATAGGAAAAGTAAAGGTTTTAACTTCATGTTTGTACTTAAGAAACCGATGAAGTGTTGATGGAATACAACCCATAACATGAATCCAAGGTCATCCCAACAATATGTTATATTGGAACTCTCCTTCTATGATATAGAAGAGTTCAAGGAGAGTTTTGATGCTGAATTTAAGAGGTAAGATGATTGTGCCCAATGTAGGAGCTATAATATTGTTGAAGGCTCGAAGTAAAAATGGTTTTGGGCGATAATGGTATCGAGTAGTCGAATTTGATTGAAGGCATACGATGATATGATATTGATATTAGCATCGTTATTAATCATAACCATATTAATGAGGATGTCATTCATTTGGGAGGTGATGAAGAGAGGTAGCTCATGGTATTCTGGTTGTAAGGATGGTATTTTGGAGCTACCAAAAGAAATAGCAGTGGATGTTTTAATAGTGCCTACTAGATTTACAAAAAGTCGTGGATCATCTGAAGTCACTGATATGGACTAAAGAGCTTCAATCATGGCTTGTTTGTGTTAAGGTGAGGTTTGCACTAGCTTGTAAAGAGACATCTTGACTAGATCTTGGTGAAGTTGTTTGATGACAACATTTTGTACTACGGTTGTGGATTGTGTAGGTGGAGCAGAAAGAATGGAAAAATTGGCTTTATTAGGGAGTGTTGGAGTTGATGACTTGAGAGTGAGCAAAGCAGAGACCCTTTGAATTTGTATGGATTTGAAGGATTAGGTTTGTGGGTATGTGATCTAGTGGTTATGTGTCTTTGTGTTGATTTGATGAGGAGGGGTAGATGTAGATGATGAGGTAAATAAAGAGGTTGTGGGTGTTTTACGAGACATTTTTATTTTTTTAATTCCAAGGGAAGAAGGCCCTTATTTGTAAGGTTTTTAATGGCAACATGAAGAGATCTACAATATTCCGCAAAGTGTCCTAGTGTGCGATGATAGTCATGGAAGGATTCAAAATTGTACAGGATGGTTTCAACCTTCAGAGCTAGATGGTTTAAGAGAATATAGTGTTTTGAGTGGCTATTGAAGACAATTTTCAAGGGTTAATGTGTAATAGCCTTTTGAGGTGGATGTTGATGAGAGTGATGTTTCTCTTGATTAAATGGTTATGGAAGACACTAACTTTGGTGTAGCTTGTTTTTGTGTTTTGGGGAGTGGTTTTCAATTGTGTGATAGTGATGGGTTACTTGGACGAGGGATGTGGCCCCAAGATATAGGACACGAGTTTCGATTTTTGTGTTGAGGAGGTAGGACAATTACGGGATACGATTGTAACCTTTTTAGATGGAGGGGTTTATGTGAAGGACTTCTAAAGGTTACATGTATAATGTTGGGCTACATGTTCGTCATACGAGATTTTCAAAATTTGTATATAGGATTATTTTGTAAATATTGTGAAGAGCTTATAGATAGGTTTGATGAGGATGGAGCAAATGTGGATAAAGAAGATTTGTTTTCAATGATAGGGCCTAAGGGTGCCACTGATTTGATGTCTAATGTATTTATAGTGGCCTTTGCGTGTAGATGATTGGGGTTTGGATTCCGTGACGGGGTTATTGATGTCACAAGTGATTTCTCATTAACTATGTTTATGGTATGATGTGATTGAATATGATTGGTTTGTTGTTGGATAGTCAACAAAGAATGGTTCGAGAAGTGGTTATTTAAAGATGTCAAGGTTCTAATTTTGAGGTGCATTAGGATTTTCTAATTGTAAATCACTTTTTTATCAGATCTTGGAGGACATTGTGGAATGAGAGATACCTTTTGATGTCATGACCTTTGACCCTATGGTATTTGCAATAATCATTGTCTCTATACCAAGAGGGTTTCAAAACAGACGTATCTATATGGGGATAAGGGGAAGAATGGTCATATTAACAAACTATGAATTTATTGAAAACTGCATTGTATGATTCACTAATATGAGTGTAGTTATATTAGGGAGGTGAGTGTTTAGTGGAAGAGCATTATTTGGGAGAAATTTTGACAACTACTGCATTAGCCAATGATTTGGATTTGTCTTGATTGGAGGATGGTTTTGATGAGAATTCATATTTTGGTTTCTTCGGTCTAAGTTTGAATTTACCTTCTTCAAGAGTGTGAAGCTTAAGTTTCTGAGCAGATTATAAAGGCTTCATCAAATGCCGGAAAGATTGGATTTGTAATGTAGATGAGATGTGCTTGGCACATGAGTGAGAGAATAACTCTATTAGCTCATGCATTGCAAGAGAAAATGATAGTTGATTAATAATACCCCTCTAGTGGGAAAAAAATTCTCTAATAGACTTGTATTTGAATTATTTGATTACATATAGGTCATTAATAGTGATTTTACGAGTGATATTGATTGAGAAAGTTCTAAGAACAAGTTGAACAAGTTGGGTGAACGAGAAGAGAAAATATTGTGGGAGTTTGTTATACCAATCTAAAACAAGGCCAATTAAGGACATAGGAAATTTCCTTAATATGAGGTCATGATCATGTGCTATGAGGTAACAAGCATATTAGAAGGCCTGAATGTGCTACTAGGAGTCTTCATTGCTATATAATTTAAGGAACTTGAGATGTTTCAGTAAGAGGGATAAGCTTTGGATGGTACAAATGGATGAATAGGTTCATTGCATATCTGTTCGTATGATAATGTGTTTTTTGTACCCATAAAAGTAACTTCAAGACTAGATATTCAATTAATTAAATCTTGGATAGGTTTAGTTTGTGGTTGTTGTTGTGTATTGGATGAAGAAGAACTAGGTTGATTGTGTACGAATTGATTGAGTTTTTGATATGATTGTGGAATATTTTTACGAAAAAAGGGGTACCTAGGAGAATAATATAAAAAGGTTGTGAAACTAAAGGCTAAGATTGTTGAATGTACTGATATTGGAAAGGCATGGAAGTGTTAAAGAGGGGTTATGATTGTTGTGGTACATGTTGAAATGGAATAGATGCATGGATAAGAGGTCATGGTGATTGTTGTGGAATATGTGGGAAGGGGATAGAGGAATAAATGAGTGGTTAGGACTACCGAGGTATGTTTTGAAAGGGGATAGAAGTATGAATGAGGGGTTGAGATTGTTGTGGTATGGATTGAGAGGAAGTGGGGATATTAGATGATTATTGTGAGGATGGGAACATAGTAGAAATAGAGTTGGTATTAATAAGAGGAGTTGATGTCGGGATATACATGAATACATTTTAGATGACATATGTGGGATGTTGGGATGTGGTAGGGTGAGCTATGCTTGATGGGATGGCTACATAAATCACGGGGGTGTTTAACGGGAGAAGAGACTAAAGGAGTTGATGTAGATGAAGATACATTGGTGTTGTTCGAGATGAGGCAGATCCGGATGAGAGATCTGCTAAGGAGGTGGGTTTTGATTAGTCGTGTCTTGTGAGGAGAATACATTAAGGTTGAAATCTATGATAGGAGATGAATACACAACGCTAGATACTTATGGTTGACTATTAGAGTGATAAGGATGTATTTGTTAAATAACTAGTTCATGATTTGGATCGATAAGATGAGAGTAAGCACATGAGGGGTTAGGTACATAAGGTCATGGTTTAGGTGTGGATGGTTGAAGGTGAACACCTAGGGAAGAAATGTATGAATTAAGAGAATGGGGTTTGAATCTAATATTTTTGAAAATATGGGATCCTCATTATCGAAGAAACATGGACAGAAAAGGATTGGGTATTTCAGATGAGGCATATTGACTACTCGGAGAATGGGGAAATTCTTGATCTTTTGGTCGGTGATAGAGTTTCTCGTCATTCTTGTAGTAAACGTGAGGCATCCTCTATGCGGGATTGGATATTTTCAATAGAACTTTGGAAGTTTTCTATCATATTTTTGGATTTTTGGGGATGATATTGTTTCTTGTAGTAACCATGAAAGCATACAATCACCTAAAAGGGAAAATAAATCTAAATAGTTATTTACAAACAAAAAACAAGTCACTCAATTTTTTTAATTATCTTGATTAATTAAGAGAGTAAGTATGAAATGTGTAAAATGGCTAATAGGGTAATAAGAAACAACAATCTATGGATGGTTTCAAGAGATGTTTAAGGTTGGATTTTTCGATATACCTAAAGGTATGTGAGGCATGAATTTGTGTTGGTGTCGGTACATGGCACATAGCCCGATATTGGGGCCTACCCCTCACTTCATGGTCTCACAATGATAAGGGAGTTGAGTGTTTGGTCAATATACTAGCAACTTGATTGTTTATACTGTCTAGAACACTCGATTCAATGTCGCCTCTTGGTGATAAAATCCAAGTAGGTCCACCTAGGTAGGAATTTTTGATGAAATTTTTTATTTGAAGTGATTTGGTTGTGTGTGGGGGATATTTAAGTGAATGCAATCTATTAACCTCCTAATTAAACTATGTGATCAAGAAGAATGACAGGTTCATTTTAAACCCAAAATAAAGATTGATTTTGATGAGGACAACAAACAAGAATGCAATGCTTGGAAATAAAAAGAGATGAAAAGAAACACACTGTGAAATGCTTCTTTTAAAAAAATTATTTATTTTTATTTTTGTAGCATAGCTACAACATATAAACCATTCTCACAAGACAATAATGTGGAAGGGTTAGATAAAGAGAGAAGACAAAAATGATAAATGAATGTTAAGGGCTGATTGACTAAGAAATCGAAACAACTTAGAGAGATTGCCAATGATTCATAGGAATCGCTAGCGATTCACCTAAATCATTGGTGATTTAACCAGATCGTTAGTGATTGCAAAGAAGAAAACCTAGAGATGAAAATCAATTAATTTGAAATGAAAGAAAAAGGTACGAGGGTCCAACGGGCATACTAAAATGTACCAGAGAGTTTTTTCTTCCCAAATTTAACTTAATAAAATGAAATAACAAAAACAAACTGATCTCAAAAGACGGTAGGGTTTATTGATACCGGAAAAGACAAATTTTGATGTTCTTTGGATATCTATGGACAAAGCTCCTTCCTTATTTCACTAATGAAGAAACTTGCAGGTCAAAGACACTAAATTAAATATATTAGATATATTTATAAACAAGCTTCTGAAATTGCCAATTCCAGAATCCAAAGGGACTTCCTTGGAGGATGTCATCTTGCTTTGAAACAATTAAGTAGATTGATAAAAATGATAGAAATATACAAATGATAAAGATATGTAGATAATAGACAAGAATATTTAGAGCTTGAGGCGAAGGAAAGTTCTCATTGTAATTTATGCACCAAAAACTAACCGTAATGGTGTGGCTTTGTTTAACATTTTATATGTTGTTCGATATGCCCAAAGTACTATAGATACTTTATCATCCCAATCCTTTCTTCCAACATCACATTATTGTCAATGTTTGGCCTGAAATTTTGTTGAAAGCTTGGTAGTTCCATTTTCCCGAGGATGATAGGGGTAGTCTTATGGTGTGCAATCATGAACTCATCCAATAAAATTCTGATTATCTCATTAAGAAAGTGTGTGCCCCTATCATCGGGTCGACTCAAAGGACATCCATACCTTGTAATAATATGTTCCCATAGAAATCAAGTCGCTTTTAGCCCATGCCGACCTTTGTAGGTGCTTCTTCTACCCATCTTGTCGATAGTCTATGTAAGTTATAATGTAGTGCGATCTAGTTTTGCGTCTGCGCATAGCTAGTGAAATAGGACCCACAAAATCTATAGCCCATTTCTCAAATGGTAATGTGCTAGTAATAGATCTCAAAGGCATTTCATCTTTGATCCGGTCTTCCAAGACGTTGAAAATGGTCAAATGCCTTACAAAATTCCTTACAATCTTTATAGATGCAATCTAAATGGATTCAAAATAATTGTATCAAAATTCTTTTGTTTCTTGTTGGATGTTGTTGAGGAACTCGATCTAAACTTCGATGTCCTCTATGTTGGTGGTAAATCATATTGCACATAGTGTCAACTCATGGAGGATGTTGTATTGTTCCCAAAACAAGGGTTGTTTAACTATAAGAAGCTCATAAATGCTTGTAATGGTATGAGACCAGCCTCGGAACCGCCATCTAAAGTAAAACCATGCTCATAATGAACAAGTCAAAGCCACAAGATTGATTAAAATCTAGACTAAATTGATAAATTAACAAAGAAATGTGAACTCAAGGGGATCGTTCGCGATCGGGAAGAATCATCAAGCGACATCTTTGTGAAGATGAAGAATTTGATAAAATAGACAATGCACACTTAAAAACGATGATTTTGGTAAATTTTGACAATTAAACAAAGTGTAAATGACGAAACAAGATAAACCAATACCTTTTGTTGAGGAAACAAGATGAAAGATGTTTCCAAATGTTTGATATAGATGATTTAATTCGTTGGATAAATGTTGGATTTCATGAGAGATGATCAATGAAAAGGCCACCAAAATGATGTGCTTGGGATAACTTGGAGTTGATGTAGAACCTTGATGATCTCTAGAAATGGCTTAGATTCGGGAGTCGAAAATGAAGTACAAGCATGAGCCAAAGGTTTCTAAAGATCCATGAAGGAGAGGACAAAACTCTTATTTATAATCGTCAGTGATCAGTTAGGATCGTCGTGCAATCCATTTTTTGGGGAGAACATTTAGAAAGTGGTTGAAACCACCTCTAAATGAGGATTTTGGGTAAATGGTTGGGGAGGTTGACTGAGTTTTGGAGGTTAGGATGTGAGAATAAAATAGAATTGTATGGTTTTAAGATGGTTAAGGTAGATTTAAAGTGTTTAGGCGGTTTAGGATGTGTAAATTGTAATTTATGAGATTGTAAATTGTTTTTACGGAGGTGTGAAGAGGGATACTTAGGATAATGATTTTTAGATATGCATTAGATTAAATAAAGCATGTATAATATGAAGTATGTGGGTCGAAGAAAACCTAGTGTCTACATTGAGAATAAAAATTCATGCATGGAATACCTCCAAAACAATTGAGTTTTGGAGCTATTAATTAGATTATAGATGAGATGAAGGCTTGTCTTTTCAAGAAAAAAAAAGATATAAAATAAGTTGTAAAATCTCAAAATTCTTTGTGAGCCAAACTTTTTCAATTAATGGATACCGATTCATTTGGGTGTAAACCCTCTCATCCTTCTCTTCATGAGGAAAACCCATGTAAGGATTGTTCTTTATATTTTTCAAGGGGGAAGGGTAGGCATAAGTCAAATAAAAATATACCAAGAAAACATTTTCTTCGATTTTCCTCCTAATAGAATTAAGTACTTCAAAAAGAAGAAATATCTTAGTAAAAAAATAAATTTACGCCTATATGTTTTATTTAAGGAGCACATTATGCTAATGAGTGCCCTAAGAAGGATATTTATAAGGCAAAAGAAAACATCAATATGTTTGAATCTTAAGGCATAAATGATCAGGAGTATTGTCTAATCTTTGACTTGGATTATTATAATTCAAACATATCATATGAATATATACAAATTCATTTTGTTGAACAATTAGAATCAGATTCGATAGCAAATAGACAAGATACAATTCATTTCTATCATTTGTAAATATGATTTCCAATTTTCCACATCCATTTATTCCGCCTGTTAGTTCAAGTCTTGAAGAAACAGTTAGATCTCGCATCTAAGTGAGTATGATAGTTTCCTCCATGAGATACTACTAAGAAAACGTATGTGTTACGAAACTACATGAATTAAAGAGTATGTATCATACTCAACTTCAAGTAAAAATGGAAACATGGGAAAGAGAAGAAGAAAAGAAAAAGAAAAATCAAGTATCCAAAGCATTTCCATCTTCTTCTAGACATAACATTCAAATACAGATCCGCCGGTGGCCATCCAAACATTAGAGGTCATGGTCATGGAATAGAAAGAGAAAGGAGTTTCCCTTTCTTATTTCCAGAATAATAAAATGTTGAAGAAAATCTTTAGATAGTGGATATTGAATCAAAAATTGTCTTTCGAAGACCCGGATATAGAATAACATGGAGAAGAAAAAAATTGAGTTTCTTCAAAAGTTCATAGCTAAAGGAACTAAGGAATACAAGAAACTCCTCAAGAAGAGGTTCATGATCAAAAGGAAACCAAAGAAAGAGAAAATTTCTTGAATGAAGCTTATCAAGAAATTCTTCATCAAGAAGCGAGAACAACCAAAATCGGCCCAAGAATCAAATATTAAGGTATATATTATTAAATATTCTCAAAATTCTTTCAATTCAATCAACATTTGTATTCCCAACATAAAACCGTATTTCATAGATGTTATGCTAGATACTAGTACAAACATGATATCTGCTTGGGATTAGAGCCATCCCTCTAGATTGCTAAACAGATACCTATCTCAAAATAAAATTTGATTAAAAATGAAGTCATTTCTAGGTATATTGCTTATGCTTTTGTTCAAATTGAAGGATATCGTGAGAACTGTATAATTTTACAAACATGACATGCTCTCCTATGACTTCCTCTTAGGAGTAGATACCATTTAACAATGTGAAACCTTTATCTTAAATAAAAATTTCACATCCTTGTTCAATCCCAATGTTCATATCCCAAGAAAATACTCCTTCAAAACTATCATTCATTTACCAAACCAAAGAAAAGAATTCAATTAGGAATGGATTCATAAGTCCATAGATATTTTTGTAAAGGATATATTGATGACATTGTTAATAAAATAAAAAGGAATCTACGTTCACACAATCCTCATGATTTTATAAATAGAAAAAAGCATTTCTACTCACTTTATTTACGATTTTCCAAGGATACCGATGGAGGAAATGTTATTCCCAAGTTCAAATCCCATCATAAGGGGATGACACTAGAAGATAAAAATAATGCCATGAAGAAATAAATAAATTAATTCAAGGTGTTTTTACGAAAATTATAATTCTCATTGGGCTTGTACAACATCCTATGTTAATAAAAGGAGTGAGAAACTCGGATATAAAAATTAGCTTGTAGTTGACTCTAAGCCATTGAACAAATTTGTTCAACCTATGCAACATCCAATTCTAACAAAGGATGATATCTTGACCATAATCAAAGGATCCAAGGTGTATAGTAAGTTTGACCTCAAAATTTGTTTCGAACATATATTTTTAAATCCTAAGGATTGATACAAGACAATATTTGTTACACTTGGTGGACAATATGAATGGAATGTGCTTCCATTTGGTTTCAAGCTGCACCATCGTCTTCTAAAATTGCACTGAGGTAAACAATTGGATTTGCATGTTTTTTTGAGTTGATTAGTGATATTTTTAGAGGTCCGGGATGAACAGAATTTGAGTTGGTAGACATGACCTCCAAAAGTAACATGAAACTCCAAAAAAAAAAAGTTTAAAATAAACAAATTGAGTAACTTTCCACCAAATACTCAAATTGACCTAAAACCCAAGGAGATAAAAATGTATGTGAAAATGAGTAATATGACAATATTTCATAAACAAGTGATGATTAAAAGACCATGTTGGTGAAATAATTTGTCGTATGGAAAATTATGTGTTTCCACCAACGCTCACAAGGCTACGCCCCTCCTTCTTGTGTATGGGTAGGCTCCCATTATTGAATGTAAACTATTCTAATCATATCTAAAAGTTGTGGGATAGCTAAATAGGTAGGGGATCACACAAGAACACTTCACAAAACCTATAGGAAAGTGCTTGTATGAGGTACAATGTAGGAATTTACAACGATGAGGGGTGAAGGAGAGAAATTAGGAAGGAGAGGGTTATTATTATGAGTAGAAAATAACATATTTCACACCTAATAAGAGGAGTAGTTAAACATTTAATTAGAGGAAATAAAAAATTAAGCATATAGTGAGATTAATAAACTAGAGACGCACAATTCTTTAGGTTCATCAATCAAAGATACAAATTTCTTTCTTGATCACTATACTTACAAAGTGCAAAAAAGAAAGAGAATAGAGGAAAACATGAGAAAGGGAAATGGAATAAATGTATCTTTTATTTCTTGTGTTGGTGATACAAAGCTCAACATCCAAACCACAATCCACAATTGCTACAGAATAGAAAATTTTGAAATCTAGGATCCTTTAGAATGGAGAAGCCATCCCACTTTATAGCATTGTGAATTAACCTTTCATCTACCCCAACATGATTATTCATGCTCTCATTCAACTTGTGAATTTACATCTTCCTAGGAAATGAGAAATAAGTTCCCTTTTTATAAATCAAAGGGAATTTTACAATTCAAATTTATAAAGTCACTTAAGTGAATGAGACGAATTATCATGATTACGTACAATGAATAATTAGAAAGGGGGAGAGAAGAAAGAAGGATAAAGAGAGGATGAATGAGTTGACATATTTGATGAAGAAGCTCCTTTTGATGAAGAACTTGCTAATTCAAAATCCTTGATGAAGAAATTCTGGAATGGGCTCTTGTCCTTTGAATTATTTTCTGAATTAAGCTACGCAAGTGTCAACATGTCTACCTTTGGAATGCAAACGCATCTCAACACCTTGATCCATGCTCCGTAAACCACACCGATCTTCTTGCATTTACTAAGCTATCTTTCATGACCCTTTGAAATTGTAGAAATGGAGTCCCTGATTTTGGCAATAGACTCTAAGACATCTTCATTGAAATAGAGAGAGTCACCTACCACTTTCTTGACCAACTCTTGGAATGAAACATTGAGTTCTTCCAATGATGAATTCTCGGTGAGTGGAGGGAACTCAAGTTTCGAACACATTTTTAGACCTCATTCAGAATATTGAAATCACGTTGTCCATAAGATTCAAGTTCGAAGATGACATATATGAGCATTCCATATCTCGTATCCATGATGCAGATCCAAACTTGAGACAAATTCTCAATAGCTTATGCAAACACATTTTCTCATGAGAGTGTGAGAGTAGAAGGATCTCATCTTGAAAACCAATGAGAACACCTCATCTAAGTGAATTATCTCTTTTACAATCTCCTCTTTTTCTTTCTTTACTTTTGAAAAAGTTGCAAAAATGTACTTGATGAGAGAAATGACCTCTAGAAACAATTCCTTTCCTTGCTCAATGATTTTCTCAATCCACTTCTTGTTATCCTTCCCCTACATCATGTAACCTTGTGCTTTCTTGATTACCTTAGGATCAACATTGTTGATTGGAGGAATGTCTTCTACAGGAAGAGAAGATGTTGAATTGAGCTCTAAGAAGGGTTGAATGTGAGCACTGAGAGTTTTTACTTGTTCCTCCATATCTCAATTGTTTTCTTGTACTCTTCATTCCAAGCAAGGAGGTGGGAAGAGGATTCCTTGAATAGATGAGAATCACCCTCATGTGAAGCTTGACCCAATGAGATGATGATCAAATCATAGTTTGAAAAATTCGTCTCTTCGATAGGATTTTCATTTCTAGGCTTAATGACTTCAACATACTTTGGTTACCTGAGGTGCCATTGAAGAAGCGGAAAGTTTTTTGGGACTTCTTCCTTCACTTGGATTTAAAATTTCTTGATATTTCTTTGAGTTTAGGCATGATAGCTTGTTGCGTTGTTCTTGGCTCACTTTCTAACATCTCTTGAATCCATGGGAATGGATTTTCAGGAGTTGATATGATGTTCGTCACATGAGATATTTTAGGAACCTAATACAAGATTACCTCTTTTTCATTGTGGGAAATCTATGTCATTGGGGAAGACATACGTGGATGCCTTTGAAGGGATGAAGGTTGTAATGAATCACTCTTGCTTGTCTTAAGAAGTTATGTGAGATCTTCAATAGAAATTTCCTTCTTATGAGCTCTCTTGGAATATGGAATCACTTTATTATCTTTGTTCATTATCCTCCCTTTTGAAAAACACATGCCTAATAGATCTTACTTGCAATGCTTACCTCAACAAGCTCACATTCAACAACACACTAAGCTCACTTAACTAGCTCGTCGATCTCAACTCATCGAAGAGAGATGATCATGGATATAACTTTATTGATGAGCTACGATGAAACCCTTAGCTTGAATTATAATGGAAGTTTTGATTATTTTTAATCCTTTTGATCGCACAATGTCTCTGGATTTTACTTGTTGCGCCTTGATATGCTCTCTGCCTTGCTCCCGGACACAATTGTGATTAGCATGAGGCTTCAAGACCTCTACAAAGGATTAATTTCTTGGTTCAAGATATATAACCACCTTATAACCCTATCAATATGCCAAAAATCAGTAAGAAGAGAGAAATTGGAGCCAATTACAACTTTTCGCTTCCAAAACGAAGACTTTCTATTTTTAGCAGGTAGGACCAAGACTTGTTATTTTGGGATATTTCACATATTTTTCTCAAATTTGAACTTATCAATCCTCTGGCATAATCAATTAAATTATACTGATGATTCCCTAAAATTTTATGACATTTTCTATTTTTAATGATTACTTTTATTATTTTTATGTTTTTTCGAGAAAATTGTCAAATTTACCTTACTGTTGTTTTGCATTGATTCCAAATGAGTTGAATGATCAGAAATTGAAATTTGAATGAATTAATATTTTTAGCATGTATATGGGGAAAAAATATTCTATTTTTAGTAATTATTCATTCCAGCCTTGGTTTTCATTGGCAACTTTATTTTTGAATTCGACTCCTCGTTGTTATCTCGTGCTCCAATTTTCGTTGTGTTTCACCCACGAACTCTTAGAAATCAAAAAATAAAATTTCTAGGGTTATGGTTATAGGTCTAAAGCTGTTATGTCATCCATTGATGGAGTATTTGAGTTACAAGTGAACTCATAGATTCTTGAAAAGAGGAAAAATTAGTTCAAACCCTTGAGAGGATCACTTTCCTAGTTCACTAAGTAATAAGGAAAACTTAGTTCTTGCAATCACGGATGACCTAGAAAGATTTGGTCAACATGATGGACATTTTTGAGGTATTTTAGAGGTATTATATCATAAAAATTTCTTCCACCTTTTTTTTGTGAATAAAATGCTTTAAAACAAGTGGTTTTGAGTTTTTTAAGTTTCTTGACGGTGTTTTTGAGTAAATGATGTAGTAGAAAGAACACATAGTTGAAAAGATAGGGTTTTAAATTCATGGCTTGGGGTGAATTTTTATGTCCCCATTCCCCCTTAGGAATGGGGAAAATAGGTGTAGTAAAATGTGCCTCATGATGGGCTTGACACTTGTCATCTTTGGATTGTACCATGAGGAGAGGGAGAAAACCACCATTAAGCACCGAGGGCCGAGACCAGTCATATGGAGAACCTTGACAAGGGATAGAGTGGGCTGAATTTTACCATCCCCTATATTCTCTTTGGAATGGGGATAAGAGGGAAAAAATATTCACCCTCATGTGGTGATGACAAGTGGCGGCACGTGAGGAGGTGAGGAGGAAGCTCTAGTTTTAACACGTAGGGGTTAAAAACGATCGCATGAAAAAGTAGGGAATGGGGTAGAGAGGGGTGAATTTTCTGGTCCCCTCTATCCCATTTGGAGTGGGGATAATATGGACAGAAAAATGTGCCCTCATTTGGTGATGAAAAGTGGCACTACACGCTGTGAGATGGGAGGAGAGGGATAAGCTAGATTAGACATGCAAAGTGCTTATATAGCGGTCATGTGAGGAACCTAGAGGAAAATTTGGAGTGGGGAAAATTTTACCTCCCCTCTATCCCCTTGATAATTTGGAAAATAGGGACACAAAAATTCACCTCAACCTAGAGGTGACAAGTGTCCTCTCTTGCAAAACTAACCAACTATGAGAAGCTTGCCTCCAAGAGAAAAGATTTGAAGATGATGTTATCGGAGCTCCATGAGGTATTTTTGGTGAATTATTATATGATTTTGACTCCCAAGAGCCTTATAATATCAATGGGATTGGCATAATCCTTTAATTATTCCTGAAACACCCTGAATTAGCTTGTTTTATTCAAGACATCGGGGTGTATATGCCTGCAGATTGAGTTGTATTGAGAGATACTTGAGTCTTGTGAAATATTTGAAAATTCCATCATGTATATAATTATTATAGATTTATAATGGATATTTTATTGGCTCATAACTCCTTACAATGCTCTTGGAATCATCAGTAGAAGATCAGGTCCCTATTTTGACTGCTTGCACCTTGCACCTTAGAAACCTAATGTTGCTTAGTTTGTCCCTAAACCTTCAAAACTTCTCTAAACTTTCCTAAATAACTTGCACCATGTTATAGAATATATAAAACCACTTCCATATGATTTTTGGCTTTCAACTATGTACTAGAGAATGCACACTAGCCTTGAAAAGGCCAAATTTAGTTTTTCTAGGACTACCTTAGAACTAGCCACTATACACACTTCTCTGTATGGGATGATTGACCTTGTTATAAGATTGAAAACAATAGGAAAATATTGTTTAACACATGGGAAGGACCTATAAGGTTAGGATGAGAATGATATAGTAGGTAAAAATATTGGGATAGGGGTTCGGGAAGACTCAAGCTTTTGGGTTAAGTTGTCATGATCAAAAATTTGAAATTTTTATGCAACACATTCGCATGACAATAGATGACTCTAACTTAGGTATTTGTTCTAGATTAAACACGATGAGGATATGGAAAGTAGGAACCCCATAATATCAAAACATTATGTGGACCAGTTCCTTGTCCATTAGGCTTATGGAGTCATTTATTCCAAATAAACACATGGCGACAGGAAACACACCAAAAATGAAAAACAAAACACAATGTAACAAGAAAATATATTATAGGAGAGGGAAATTTATAGAGATGGGGAAGAATGTACACATACCAAACAATGGGTTGAGAGAAGTACACACCATCATGGAACAACAAATTGAAATCTGACCTCTAAAGCTCGAAGACCTTTATCTGATCATACCATACTCTTGTGATTGCTTATCATGGCTTGAGAAGAAGGAGAGAGACCAAGATTACATCTTTGTACTTGTATTTAACTGAAAACACTCTTGCATTAAATGAATATTTTTTACCTTCATGGAATCATTACTTCTTGAGGCTCAAATTGATGCTTTATGAATGCTTGTATCCATTCCTCCATGTTCTCAAAAATTGAATAATTGATTTTATCATGGAAATATTCATCATCCTTGAATTTCAACATGAAATCATTATTTGAATCAATGAGGCACTTAGAAGGTGAGAACAAACTAATTTTATTTCCATTCGATATATTTTTAGAACTTATCACTTTGTTGTTGAGGATAATTACTTTCAATAATAGAGGCCACATCATTGGTGTGAAGGTCTTCATCATCCTCGAGAGGACACCGCAACATGGATTCATGTTCAAAACCAAAAAGTACTTTAGAAATGATGAGTTCAAGTTGACTCTACATCTATTCATGAGATACTTATATATATTCAATCATTTATTAACCTAGACAATTGTTTTTAATACCAACCAACTCAACATTTCCCTTGACATCATTCTCAAAACTAAAACTACAATATTTGATTTTGTCATGGAAAAATTCATCACACTTGAGTGAATGTTGCAGTATGAAATCTTTTCAAAATTAGTAAGGCATCTAAAGGTGGTGAGAACAAGTTGAACTTGACTCCACTCACAAGAATTTTGCACCTTTTCACTTTGTTTTGAATAATTACCTTCAATACAAATTAGCTCAACATTTTCCTTACTATCATCCTCCATGGCGGAGGTGTTGTCTTCAAGATTGAGAATATTCATAGGAGATTCAAGAATCTCCTTTCCTTTGCATTCATGATCTTCTTCAAAAAACAAGAAAGAGGAAGAATTACCTTCACCTTCTCTCTCATCTACCAAGGCTTTGAAAAGAACATCGAGCTCATTAATTTGCTCCATATCATCATCAAACATTAGTAAATGGAAATGATAAACACAAATTTCATCATATCTATCTTGTATTTCTATGAATCAAGTCACAATCTCAAAGACCGAGTTGAGGGTCTTCATTTTCTTCCGCACACCTCAAGATGTCTTTTATAGACGAATCTTTCAAAACTTCCATATACTCATTTTCATCTTCATTAGAAGGGTCATTGCATTGGGCATCAAGGATATGATTGAAAATTTGATCCACGCATGGTCAAAATTCATCGAAACATCCTTGTTCGGGGAAAATTTTAGTGGCGAATATTCGTAATATGGCGAATATTCCATTTTTGAAAATTTTGAAAAGGCAATTTTTTTGGCACGGGCCAATGACCTGTTCACCTAAAAATTACACTTTAATTTTTTTTAGGGGTCGGCTTCACCTACCCTTGAAAAATATCCCCTATATAAACCTAGATTATTCGCCAGGTAGAACACTTCTACTTCACATTTTTCAACAATATGATATATCCCGTATTATAGATGCGCGACAAGGGGGTAAGTTATTAACGCGCGACAAGGAGGGTTTGCAGACAAGGAGATACTGTAGATATTGACGCATAGTAGATGCATGACAAAGATTTTGTTGACGAGCGACATGGAGTTTTTTTCGATGAGCAAGAAGAGGGCAGAGGTTGTAGACACGCGACAGGATATTTGCTGTCGCGCGTCAAAAATGCAGTGACGCGCATCAACAGGCCTTAGTGACACACGTCAACAGACCTTAGTGACGCGCGTCACCAGGGTCTATGATGATGCGCGTCACTAAGGCTCGCTGACACGCTGGCGTCACTTCATTTTTGACGCGCGACAAGGAGGTGCAATAGATATTGATGCATAGCAGACGCACGACAAAGAGTTTGTTGATGCGCGACACGGAGATTTTTTGATGAGAAAGCAGAGGTCAGACAACATCCTCAGTGACGTGCGTCAATAGGTCTATTGACGCATGTCACTAAGGTCTATTGACGCGCGTCACTAAGGTCTTTTGACGCTTGCGTCTTTGCATTTTTTTGACGCAGCGCGACAAAAAATATCCCGCCGCGTCTGCGCCTTTTTGTCGTAGTGCTTGATAATCAGGTGAAATTTTTTCATACAACCCCCAAAAAATTCACCTTCCCGTGAAACCGGTTGTAGGGATATTCGCCAGGTATTCTCCACCTCTGATTTCCAGGAGGTCTCTTAAAATGAACCCCGCCTTGTTCTCTTGTTCTACATTTCTTTTCATTTGAGGCTCACCTATTTGCAAGACATGGCATACTTTGTTTTCAATATTTTTAGATAGGGAGAGGAGATCCATGCTACACAAGAAGAGAACACCTTTGAGCTCAAAATCAATTTCATCATCCTTGTGATAGTAAGGAGAGAACCATGTTGGCGAAACAATATGAGAAGAGTCTTAAACTCCATCTTGATCATTCCTTATAGAATATTCTTGTTCACAAGGAAAATAAAAGACTCCATACTCACCATGATGATCAACATTATGCTCCTTTGGTGAGGATGGTGGAATCAGCTCCTCGGGAGATCATGCTAAATTTTCTCATCTACCTTGGTTTCGAGAAAGAAATTTGACTCTTCCATTTGTTCATCCATGATTGTATTAAGAAGGGAATTTGATTCTTCAATTATTTCCATTTCATCATTCAACATTTGTGCATCAATTGAAGAGTCAAAATTAGAAAGAATATTATCCATGATTACTTCTAATTCATCATCTTGAGTTTGGGATGAAGGATTTATTTCTCGTACTTCTTCATTTTGATGGAGTCCTTAAAAAGTGCTAGATCATTTGTCATAGAACAAGAATATTCATCTCTTGAATCCATTATTTCTTCAATGGGATGTACCTCAAGCCAGAATGAGTTGACAAATGGAAGTTCAACCATCATGTCTTCTTCATCATCCTCAAAGGTACCGATTTGGTTCACATCATAAGGCTCAAGGATAGAGAACTCATCGAGCTGCATAAGTATATTTTGGGAATGAACACATCATAATGTGGACAATAATCGAGATCTTCCTTTGAAAGATGAGTTTCTTCTTCTTCAAAATTTTAGAGTGTTTCAAGATGTTCATACCTTCTTTGCAAGGCCAATGCATAACTCCAAACCTCATGATAGGCTTCAAGAACAAAGTTTCCTTCTTACGCACTTTAATCCTTTACAAAAACTCTATTCTTAAGACTTTCATTTCTTCATCTTCCTATGTAAGAAAATCATCTAGAGGAAGGGAGATGAAAAAAATTCTCCAAGTTTGTTAGTCATCTGCGTGAAGTTGAAAAGGTTACCTTCTTGAGATTCTCCACCATCATGCCCTTCATAAAACATTTCCTATCTCTTATGAATCTTCTTCATCTATTTCTTGGATTCTCGATCATCAACAATTGAGATTCCCATTCTCTTTCCTTAAGCATCAGCCTAGTTGAATTGAAGCCACCATAACTTGATGATGGGATCTTCACAAAAAAATATTCTCCATTCAATAAAATATTTTCATTGATACTACTAAGATAACACAAACCTTCTTTCCTTAGCTTTCTTGACTTTGCAAGAGATGTTCCAGAATGATGGTTGATCAAAGATTTGCATATCGGGTCTTATTTCTCTTCTTCTTCATATCTCGTAATGTCACCCATTGGTGTTGAACACCAATCTTGAAACATTTTCATTGTGTTGTGGGAAATGAACGTGACATGGATTCGTTCCTTGATAGAATCACCTTTAAAATATGAGTTTTCTTTAAAACCTGATTTTGTTGGAATATATAGTTTTTGTATTTTGTAGAGATCTATACAGTACATGTGGGCAGATCTCTCTCCAAAGAGAGTCACCAAAAACTATTGGTGAAATAATTTGTCATGTGGAAAATTTTGTGTTTCCACCAACGCTCATGGGGCTACGCCCCTCCTTGTGTATGGGAAGGCTCTCATTATTGAATATAAACTATCCTAATCTTATCTAATATTTGTGGGGTTACCAAATAGATCGGGATCACTCACGAAAACTTAATTGAACCTATGGAAAAGTGCTTGTATGGGGTAAAAGGGAGGAATTTGCAGTGATGATGACCGAAGGAGAGAAATTAGGAAGGAGAAGGTTCTTTTTGTGAGTAGAAAATAAAAGATTTCACACCCAATAACCAGAGTAGTTCAAAATTCAATTAGAGGAAAAAAAAATTGAAGCATTTAGCAAGACTAAAAAACTAGAGAAAAAAAGTTCTTTAGGTTCATCTATCAAAGATACAAAGTTATTTCTTGATCACTATTCCTTCAATGTGAAAAACGTAAGAGAATAGAAGAAAAAATGAGAAAGGGGAATGGAAGAAATGTAGCTTTTATTTCTTGTGTTGGTCATACAAATCTCAACATCCAAACCACAATCCACAATTGCTACATAATAGAAAATTTTAAAATCTAGGATCCTTTGGAATGGAGAAGCCATCCCAATTTATAGCATTGTGAATTAACCTTTCATCTACACCCACATGATTCTTCATCCTCTAACTAAGAGTGTTTACTTGTTCCTCTAATTTCTCCATTGTTTACTTGTACTCTTCATTCTAAGAAAGGAGGCAGGAAGAGGATTCCTTGAATATATGAGAATCACCCTCATGTGAAACTTTACCCAATGAGATGCAGATCAACTCATAGTCTCGATGGTGTCATCTCTTTGATAAGATTTTCATTTCTAGGCTTAACAACTTCAATAAAACTGGTTACCTGAGGTGCCTTGAAGAAGTGGGAAGTTATATGGGCTTTCTTCCTTCACTTGGATTTCAAATTTATTGAGATTTATTTGAGGTTGGGCATGATAGATTGCTGCGTTGTTCTTGGATCAATTTCTAGCATCTCTTGAATCCATGGGAATGGATTTTCAAGAGTTGATATGATGTTTTTCACAGAGCAATTTCAGAACCTGATGCAAGATCACCTCTTGTTCATTGTGGGAAAGCTCTGTCATTGGGGAAGACATACATGGATGCCCTGAAGGGATTAAGGCGGCAATGATCACTCTTGCTTGTCTTAAGAAGTTCTTTGTTATCTTCAATAGACTTTTCCTTCTTACGATCTCTCCTAGAATATAGAATAACTTTGTTCTCTTTTTTCATTATCCTACCTTTTGAAAACCACATGCTTGATAAATCTTACTTGCAATGTTTTACCTCAACAAGCTCACCTTGAACAACTCACCGAGCTCACTCAACCAACTCATCGAGCTCAACTCGACAACTCATCAAGCTTAGCTCAACTAGCTCATCGAAGATAGATGATGACGGATCTAACTTGATTTATGAGTTATGATGACCCACTTAGCTTGAATTGCAGTGAATATGTTGATTCTTTTTTAATCCTTTTCGATTACACAATGCCTCTATATTTTACCTATTATGCCTTGATATGCTCTACCTTGCTCCCTGACACAATCAATTGCGATCAGAATGATGCTTCAAGACCTCTGTGAAGGATGAATTTCCTCATTCGAGATATGAAACCACCTTAAAACCCTATGCAGATTTTTAAAAGTTGTAATAAGAGGGAAATAGGATCCAACTGTAACTTTTACTTCCAAAATAGAGACTTTTATTTTTAAAGAGTGGGACCGGGAGATGCTATCGTGGCATATTTCACCTATTTTTCTCAAATTTGAATTTCTCAATCCTCTAGCATAGTCAATTAAAATCTATTGATGATGCTCTACCGTTTTAGGAATTTTTCTTTTTTTTTTGGGAAACTTGTCAATTTTACCCGCTCGTTGTTTTTTGCATTGTTTCTAAATGAGTGAATGATCAAAACTTGTACAATATCTACTTATCGTATTGATTTTAAATATATATGGGTTACGTGTTTTATGGTTGTTTTTATTTTATTTTGAATATAAATCTAAATAGTTGTTTTTGAAATACATTACACATCTCCCGATATTCATTTTTTATCACTAAAACATAGTGGTGTAATTTGCATTTTTACCACTAATGAACTTGTGCATATCATCATGAGATATTTTTACGTTCATTTTGAGACTTCTTGTTCATGGCCAATATAATTCTAGCAATACACTTTACCTTTTCACTTTGTGTATATAGCCATTTATGATCGAATTTTCTTGGATGTCTTGAAAATTAGACCCATTTGGTGATAAGTTTTTAGTTATGTTATAATTCCATAAATATTTACTTTGTCACTTGTGTATATAGCCATTTATGATTTACATTTTATTTCATGTCTATAAAATTAGACCCATTTGTTGAAACATTTTTATTTATGTGTCAACATACACTAATGGTAAAAAAATCGAGGTACCTTTTGATATGGGAGAAAAGACAGTTTTTCCATACCCTCCTTGTTTGTTTCTCCTACCAAAAGTAGTAGCTTTGTTTTATGAAGTTCAGATATTAAGTGTATTGTATGAGTTCAAAAGCTATGCACACTTTATTAATGCTTATTTGTGATCAATTAACCCGGGGTAGTGCATTGCATTGTTTGCTAGAAATCTTACAAGATGTCATTGAGTGCATTCTAATTCTCATTATACGGATTGTGATGTCATGACCATGTATTATAACATGAAAAGATTTGTAGAAATATCCGGGGTGTTTATTTTTGGGAAATCTTGATTAGTTTTCTAGAGATTTGCATTTCCAACACAGTTCTAGAGTTGGTAATATCATTTGGACCATCTTTAGGGTGGTACATTGTCCCCCAAGTATAGAACTTTTTCTTTGTTTGTTTTACTTTTCTCGGCCTAGAATGGTCTTTTGTATGATAATTTGCAAGCTATGGGTGGTGTAATGTCGCCCTAGTATGGTTACTTTGCCCCATTTTTGCTTCTGGCCTGGAATATTTGTATGTATGATAGTTTGCATGTAATCTATTAAATAAAATTTAATTTTTTGAAAATTGGTAATTTATTTTTAATTTACAAGTGTATTGGCTTTGTTCCTTAATCTGGTAGGATTTATCAGGTAACATCTCTTCCATGGTTTGATATTATTATGATTTTGATCTTAATGAGAAACCCTAATTGTTTATTTGAGAAATCATGCATTAGGTAAAGTGTAATATTGTGTTCAAGGTTTATTTTATTGTTGTATTTGGTGTATATGCCCTCTTTTATAGCATTCAATATCTTGTTTTGTAGCATAGATTGTTGTTTTTTTTTTTTTATTATTGGCAAATAGTTTTTTGAAAGGGACTATACCCTTGATTACAAAAGATGGCCTAGAAGCCAGGATAAGAATGAGAACCAGAGAGAAAAGGATCAGAATCCAAATGTGACAATGAAGTTCAAAGTAGCCAAAAAATAGCTACCTAGACAAGACAAAACAACAAAATTACTGCAAACAAGCAGTAAAGGGACCGCAAAAAAAAAGAAAAGAACATACAAGAACAACAAAAGCATCAACAACTACTTCTTTGCAGCTTTGTCTATGTTGGTTTTGATATTCTTCCAGGACTTGAACATACCCAAAGTAGTCATGTGGGCAGCGTCATTATAATCCAGCTGCTCAATGGCCTTCTTGCTTTCCTTATCATTACCCCAAAGTGTTGCCGGAACTCCACTGAGGTTGGAGACACTTTTGACATGTTGCTCGATGAACTCCTCAATCGCCCTGAATATGGCCATGTTGTAATCATGTCGATTTTTAGCATAGATTGTTATTACTGAGGCTTTACCATTGTGGGTTTCAATCTGATCGCCATTATCGGTTTCCAAGTTGTAATTTATGCATGGTACATGAGTTTTGTTGGGTTACCAAAGTTGTCAATTTGAGGAATTTTCTATTGATTATTGGTTGTTCATTTATTATACAGGTGGGTGAAATAATTTCTTGGTTTGAGAAGAAACGGTTTTATCTGAAAGGTAAGAGACAATCTTTGACATTATTTAATTTTTATTGTGTGGCCTTGTTTTTCATATTACCTATAACAAGTTGTTTGTGTGCTAGGATTGTGTGACCTTGTTTTTTATAGCAATTGATTCATTCATTCAGAGGGGCATTTCTATTTCGTGCCATTTGTGTGCTTGTTCATTTGTTACAACAATTAATAAAAATGGACTTTGTTTTTATGGAACCATGAATAACCAATCATTATTTACCTCTTGTCATGCAAATTGATTGTTATACAGGCATAAGCTAATTTAACAAGAAATGAGAGTATAAAATTTTATTATTACTTCAACAAGAAACTAACTATTAGAAATGTTGCAATAATTTTGGTTACTAATGTGATTTCTATTTGATCACTATTATTAATCAACACATTTATCACTTAAAAACAACTAAAAGTATTGTGGTCTGAATGTGGAAGTCTAAATTTTCCTGTGAGCTGATAGTAAAAGAAAATGATAGCTTTTTCTATATTTTAGCTATTTTATTTGGCATGGTACTTTTGAAATGAAGAAAACTTTCACCGATTAAGTAGAGTGCTAATCCTTGTCATATTTTGATTATTTTTATTGCCATTTGTAATGAACATTTTATATGGAATATTGAAATGTTGTCATGTTTTGGATTCCAAATTCAGCCATAGATGTAATTGCAGAATATTGTAGAGATTTTAATCAACCTAATCATAGTACTTGAAGGTAGTGTTACATAAAATTCTTTCTTTTGTGTTTTGATTATGATATTAAAGAGAAATAACATTCAGTTCTTCAATTGACATTTTCTTTTTCTATGTACAATAAAACTATATTTGTTTGTGTTTTTATTATCTATTGATTTGCACTAGGAATTGTTATCCATGTGCATTACTTGATTGCTCCTATATGCATTGGAGGGGTGGGTTATGTAACTTTGAAACCTAAACATAAAGATATAATATAAAGTTTGGCTCTTGAAAAACAAGGACAAACCTAAAGATAATAGCTAATACTTTTATTCTATTGACAAGAGTCTTGTTTTTATGTTTTTTCTTATTACCTATTTGGATTCCGTAATTTTTTTATTATGATTTGTTTATTGAAAGAGTATATTGTAACAATCTCTATTTTCTTTTATGCAATTTAGAATGTTTTCTGTTACCTTCATTTGCTTATGAATCTTGCTTCTATGTCAAAAGATTTTCATAACCAAAGGATTAAAATTTTCTTCACTCCTTCTTTACCAAGCCTGCATTTCAATTTCCTATTTTTTAGTGTGTATATTGTAAAGGCTCTTATCTCCACAAATACCTAAAAATCATATTTTCTCTATCTTGTGTTTGAATACTAACATTCCAAAAGAATTGTGTTTTGTTGTGTATATAATATGCGTAAAGTAATATCAGGGCCTCTATTTTAGAGTGTTTAAAAGCATTATTTTGAGTACGTCCATTTATTTTTCTTGGTTGTATGATGCACTGGTTGGTTTTTTTAGTAATTGTTTTCAACATGTTTTTACTGGTTCCTTTTATTTTTTCGTAGAAAAACATATTTACCAATTATTAGTGATGATGAACATGATATAGTTTGTTGCATTTTCCAACTTGTTATAATTTCATTTCTCGAGGATATTAGGTCCATTGGTTTCCCTTCTTCTTACCACCACATGGGGGCATGTGTCTTTGCCATTAACATGATCTATTGTGTGTTGAGGGATGTAAATCCCTATGAGGCTGCATCAGAGTGTCCCAAGTTGGACGTTAGACTGTTCAACGACAAGGTTTTTAAAGTTTTCCACCGAAGTGTGAACCATTTTTGCACTTACTCTATTAGGTGCATATTGTGCTTTTTATCCTTTAATAAGCGTTTGCATGATTTCCTTTTCAACTTGGAGAAATGAAGACTAGAAACACTATTGCCCCCTCCCGATGGTGTGGATTGCTTACACCCCACTTGCAGAGAGAAGAAGAATTTAAGAGGATTTAATTCGTTGTTAATGTTTTGCATTGCAGGCAACCAAAAAGCCGAAGCGCGTGATTGCATATTTGGTTCGAGAATGTCTCCACTTTTGTCCCACGAACCCTTTGTATCTTTCCAAGTTTCGTACTACAGGTCCACATTCATGAGGGTTTGGCTTGGCTTATGATTCAAATGAAGATGCTATGAAGTGTGAACCTTCACACAAATTAAAGAAAATGGGTGTGTCAACCACAAAATTGGGATCCGTATGAAAAAGAAAAACAAAGTCTACATTTCTCACAAAAAAAATTGCTAATGCTAGCAACATGAAATTTGAAAAGAACAAGAAATGAATGACTCTTCCCTTAAATTCCTACAAAAAAAGTATATTTGTACATTATCTAAGACTATCGAAGTATTGAATCTTTGCGGCTACAAGTTTGTAAATGATTATATTTTGAGATGTCTTTAGCTTAGATAATGAAAAGTGTTTTTCTCCCCTTTTCTTTTATATATAGTATTGTGAACTATAGAACAACTTTGTAAAAAAAATAAATTGTCATGATCTTCATCTTTTATTGTTGTTTTGAGTACCCAAACTTCAAAATAGAAAATTTAAAAACAAAAGCAAAAGTTTATCGAAGTTCCCTATTGTGTAAACAATCCACATACATTTTTCTATACAGAAAAGTATTTCCCTTTGGTGCTTTGCCAATAACAGTAATGCTTCATTTTATTAATACAAAAAAACTTTTTCCTTTCCGTTCTCTTTTTTAAATGATTGTTAACTTGTACTACTTGAATTGAAAAAATAAAACACCTAATCTTTTTCTTAAAAAAATATATTGCTTATGTGTTGGCTTTTAAATAAATAATGATTATAGAATCATATTCAATTTCATTTAACTGATATTGAGTTTTTTTTTCTCCTATGACATATTAAAAAGAGTTTATGTTCAAACTTCTTTAGTGCTTAGACTACCAATTCTTTATTTTTTTTAAATTATTTTTGTTTGTGAAGATAGCCACACTTTTTTTGGCTTTATTTTAGAAAACATTTTACTTTTGTATTTTTTTTTAAGTTACACATATATTTGCTTTTTCTCTTTCATCTCCTCGTCTGCATGTTCGATTTCTGCATATTTTTAAAACATTTTTATGGGGGAAAAAGTATGATTGGTGTTTCCACTTTGCAAATATTTGATTCATATTAGTTTCTCTCGAGAGAAATTTGATAGTCATTAAAGGTTACCCCCACACTCCCCCAAACCACATGAGGAAACATAATTTGTGCATTCATGTTCCTCCTCGCCTTACATTGAGCTTGTTTTTAAATCATTGAAATTAACTTACAAAAATACCTTTTCCATTCGGTGTGTTGTTCTGTAATGAACAATTCGTTGACCTTAAGAGGAATAACACATATACTATCGGGATGTCTCGATGCATATCCAACATTTAAACTTCTGAAATTTTACCTACTTTTCTCTGTGTTGAGCGTTGAGTCGCAACATCATGTGGACCTTCGGATGGAGTGCACCTACAAACACATTGTTACCATATAAATTTACAAAATTGGTTTCGACAAAATGTTAAAAGAAGGCATCATTGACGCTTTTAAAAACACTTTGCAGGATGGTCAAACATTAATCTTATGTTCCTTCCAAACTAATACTTGCTCAAGCCTTTCATTCCATATGTAGGAACTTTGATGTTTTTTTCATTTACTTTCTTCTTGTTTGTAGGATTGTTATTATCAATGACATGGATATTGTGGCGAAACACTCCTAGTGATTGGCGCTCCTCTTTGGGTTCATGCTCATATTTCTCGAGGCAAGCATACAAGTTTAGAGTCGACTCTCGGGCTTGATATTGTTTTACTCCCACAAACACTGCCTAAAACTGTTCTTCCCCACCATGTGCAACCGTTGTAGTCCCTATTAGTGCCTTGAATACTACCATGTGTGCATGGTCTGCATTGAGGGACATGCCCTTGAAAAAACTATCCTTCAAGAATATAATAATAAAAGGAGCATGGTGTAGAACTTTGGGATGGATTGCACCTCCAAAAACATTACTACCATCTAAATTTGTAAAATTGGTTTTGACAAAACATTAAAAGAAGGCATCAATGTCTTTTGCAAAAAAAAAACTTTGCAGGATGGTCAAACATGAATTGTATGTTCCTTACGAATGTTATTGCTCGAGCCTTTCATTCCATATGTAGGAACTCGATGTTTTTCATTTACCTTCTTCTTGTTTGTAGGAGTGTTCTTATTAGTGACATGGATATTGTGGCAGAAACACACCCAGTGATTGGTGTTCCTCTTCGGGTTCCCGCTCATATTTCCCGAGGAAAGAATACGAGTTTAGAGTCGACTCTCGGGAATGATATTTTTGACTCCCACAAACACCGCCTAAAAAAATGGCTTCCCCACCATGTGCAACCATTACAGTCCTTATTAGTGCCTTGAATACTACCATGCGTGTATGTTCTGTTGAGTGATGTGCCCTGGCAAAAACTACCCTTCAAGAATATAACAATAAAAGGGGCAGAGGTTCTTATTTTGGATTTGATTTTGTGGATAGAAAAGGTGGAGAAATCCATGTCACTTGTTTCAACGAAATTGCTGAAATGTTCTATGAAAAGATTGAAAGTGGAAATATGTACACCATCTCCAATGGTAGGATAGGAAAAGTAAAAGCTTGTTATAAAAATTTGAATAACCCTTTCAATATTTATTTACATAAATCTTCAACAAGTATCTCCTCTCGATGTGAATGAGGATACAAAACTTGCACACCACTTCCACTTTATAGAAATTGGAGCTATATACGGAATACTTGTTGGATCTTTTGTTGAAATCATTGGCCTTGTTCTTGCAATTTCTCCCTAATCAACTATCCGTAGACATGAGTAGACTGAAACAATGAGAAGAACAATACAGATGAATGATATGTTTGGGTATAATGTTTCTACTACTTTGTGGGGTCAGCATCTTAAAGGACTCAAAGATGAACTTGAGGACATTCTTTCAATTCCATATATCTTGGTGCTAGCTCGAAAGTTACATGTGTCTCCACTTTCAATGGAACATCTTTCGATACCATATCCAATAACAAATGGTTTGTCAACCCTCAAATTTCTCAAACAACTTATCTTCATGAATGGGTTGGCTATGATGACTAATGTATTACAATGCCATCTATTACAAATAGAGTTCTAGGCCCTCCCGTCGACTCCTTGCCTCCAACAATCTCTCATGTCCTGGGAATGGGAAACACCGAAAATAAAGAATGGGCTACACTTACAAAGCAATATTCATAGACATTCATTTCGATAACATTTTTACATGGCTTGCTCCCTTGTAAAAGGTGATAAGCAATGTAGAAAGAAAGTGTATGAACTAGAAACTGACACGTGGTTCTACGGGAAATGTAATGCTAGTGTTGAACAATGTGATTATAGGTATGCTTTTGGGTCACTTTGAAGGACACCAGAGGGGAAATACAATCAATAACAACATTTGATGAAGTTGCAGAAAACATCATAGGAATCACAACTAAAGATCTACACTTTCTATGCATAAATGATGATGCAATAACTGACATTGCAAACAAAATTATAGGGCACAAATTCGAATTCACCCTCTCCATAAAAAAAGAAACATATCATGGAAACAAACAGTTGAAATGTGTAATTCTTAATTTAAAAAGGAGACTATGGTTTCTCCTCCCGAATTTTGTTATTGTAGACTTAAGATAGCTTTCCTCTTACGCATTTTTCCCAATCTTTCCTTCTATTTCCTTGCTTCTACAAATGGTTTCGTATACAATTTTGTAAACAAATTGGAAAGGCTTACATATAACTTATAGATTTGTAAATATTAGTTTTAAAATGATGTTCATATGCATTTCCATGTATTTCGTTTGTATGCCATTTTCCTTAAACATAGAATAGTTAGCACGTCCATTTTGATTATATAAGCATGATATGCTTTCCCATAACCTTAGCTTTCATAAAAATTTATAATATCTCTCTTCCCTCTATACTATTTCACTATTATGGAATAACTAATTATGTTTTCGATGATATTTGAATTTCTGCTAATATGAACAACAAGACTAGAGATATTCACTCAAGTTTAAAACAATATATGTACAATCCTTTCATGATAGCTATTTGCATGTGTTATTCAATTATGTTTGCATTCTTATATTACTTTATATGTGTGCTTTTGTGCATGATATTGTGTTTACCTTCATTTTAACTCCTAAATAAAATACCAATGAAGAGAAATCTATGCCTAGAATAAAATTAAGATAAACGTTGGCAAGTGTTGCCGTTACCATGCACAAAAAAGGCGGCTTCCACTTCCTCTAGACCACCTTTAATCTCATCTACCTTCCACACTCTCTCACCGTATTCGACACCTTCAAATTCTTTGCTACGCCCTTAACCTATTGCTTGTATTAGGATACGAGTAGCCAACTTGTGGCTTACCATATCATTTTATTATATCATTTATACTTTCTCATGCTTAATAGGTTGGCCTTGGTGATGGCCATAGCATATGAATAGTATATATAGAGGATTGTAGGTAATATTTCATTATCATTTGAGCATTTGAGTCTTATTATATGGTTTGGAGGTTGCCCCTTCGAAGTGGCGAAGCTATTCAAGTTGCATATTGAGATCATTATTCGAAATATTGTGTTATTTTGTGTTCTATTGTTTCTCATAATCTGCATTATACAAGTAATTTCATTACGAGTGGTATCAGAGCTACGATCTAGGCCAAAATTAGGGCAAAACCCTAATTTTGTGTTTTCGCTCATATATTTCGAACCGAGAGAGAATTGGTGGGAGATATTCTTACCGAGTTTGAAACATTTCAAGTAAGGTTCCTAAAAGTTATTACAAATTTAGGGTTTTTCATAAAATCACTCCCTAGGGTGCAAATTGTGGAATATTTTCAAGTTCTTTACATTTTTGGAAATCTCTCAAAAACTAGTATTAGTATATTCTTTGTGTTTTTTCCTGTTCATCCGAATTTGTATCAAAACCCTAAATCCTAAGGTTTGACATCATGGCGGGGCCTTCCACAAAAGCAAAAAGAATCTAGTTACTCGGGTAAAACCCCAGATAAAGATGGGGTAGTGATTGAAGAGATGGATTCAGAAGGGGTAAATACAGATTCCTCATCACTAGGGTTTACCTCAGTTGATCATAAGGTGAGCCAACTTGAGTATGAGCTGCGAAATGTACAATCTGAGATGGCCTCTAAAGGAGACATAGACCAAATCAATCATCGGTTGGATGATATCATGCAACATGTAAAGGGTAAACAATATGGCCCAAATCGGCCCATATCAACCAAGGAGGATCTTCAGTTCAAAATCATGGACAAAATAACCATGTTGGATCACTTTTCCAGCCCAATCAGAATCCAACTTATTCACAACCACAGAACATGATGCTGAAAGTGGATATGCACAAATTTGATGGTAAGGATCCCTTGAATTGGATAAATCAAATGGATAACTTCTTTGAGTTACATCAAACACCATCAGGAAAAAAGGTGACATTGGCATCCCTGTATCTTGAACCAGACCAATTTGTTTGGTATCGATGGTTATGTGCTCAGAGGCAGAAGAATGGTCTCGGTGTCACTTGGACAATTTTTACCGAGGAGTTGCAATTGCACTATAGTTCCAGTGTTTTAGAGAACTACTTTAGTCAATTAGCAAAGTTATGGCAAACAGGATCAGTCAAAGATTATGTGCATCAATTCTAGAACCTATCCTTAAGGGTGGAGAATATTCCAAAAGAGAATCTGAATGACTTGTTTCTTGGGGGTCTTAAGGACCACATCAAGCATGAGGTACATATGTTTAATCCACTCAAGCTTTCTAATTCTATTATCATGGCACATCGTGCAGAGGAAAAAGTTCTTTGTAGTAGGAGGCCACCTTTCATTAACACCAGAGACCGTAGTATCTCTTCCCCTTCATTTGTTAGGCCAATTAGACTGACTCCTCAACAAATGGAAGAAAAGAGAGCAAAAGTATTATGTTTTAACCTGTGATAGCAAATATGGACCGGGACATAAATGTCTTTGAGAAGAAGTTGTTCTATATGGACGGAGGTAATGAGGATGATGAGGAAGCTGAAATTATAGGAGAGGTTGAGGAACCAGAGAAGATGAAGTAGAAGATCACCAACCTACAATTTCTTGCCATGCATTTGTCGGGTATTAGTACTTTTCAAACACTCAAGTTTATTGGCTATCTCAAAAAACAGAAGGTGACGGTGTTGATTGACTCAGGAGTACTCATAACTTCATAAATAGTAAGTTAGTTGCCCACCTCAATTGTTTTATTTACCCAACTCCATAAATGCAAGTTATGATTGCAGATGGTGGGACATTCAAGTGCACAGGAAAGTTCCATAGTATCAAGATTTCCATGGGAGACTATATGTTAGACTCACCTATGTTTGCTATTTCTATGGGAGGGGCAAATATTGTTTTGGGTGTCCAATGGCTCACAACCTTAGGTACTATAGAGATGAATTTCCAAGAATTGTTCATGCGATTTCATTCAGATGGAAGGACAATACAATTGAATGGGATGGTAGCTAAGTCTCCATAGATTATTAGCTCTCATCAGATGCAAAAGGTTCTCAGAAAAGGAGTAGATGGATTTATAACAAAGTTATTTTCCATAGAAGTACAAAATACAGAGTCTTCAATGCCACCCGATCTTCAGAAGATTGTTGATGCTCACTTATCTATTTTTGATGAAATTCCAAAGGGAATACCACCCATTAGGGATCATGATCATGCCATTCAATTGATTCCAAGGAGCCAAACACCTAACATCAGACCATACAGATACCCATATTCCCAGAAAAGTGAGATTGAGAAAATGGTTGAGGAAATGTTGAAGGCAGGTATCATCAGGCATAGCCAAAGTGCATATTCTTCACCAGTGGTCATGATACATAAGAAGGATGAAACATGGAGAATGTGTCCAGATTATCGAGAACTTAGCAAGTACACAATCAAAGATAAGTTTCCTATTCCATTAATTAATGATTTACTTGATGAATTGCTTGGTGTTGTTTGTTTCACAAAATTAGATCCTCATTCAGGGTACCATCAAATTAGAATAAAAGAGGAAGATGTTCATAAAATGGCTTTCAAGACTCATGAGGGCCATTATGAGTTTTTGGTAATGCCTTTTGGTCTTACAAATGCGCCTCAACCTTTCAAAGCTTGATGAACACTGTTTTTAGGCCATTTTTAAGGAAATTTGTATTAGTTTTCTTTGATGACATATTGATTTACAGTAAGACATGGGAAGAACACTTACAACATGTAAATAAAGTGTTGGAAGTTTTGGAGAAACATACTCTCTATGTAAAGCCATCTAAATTTTATTTTGGTGTACAAGAGGTAGAGTACTTGGGTCACATTGTATCCCATGAAGGCGTCAAAGTTGATCCTTAAAAGATCAAAGCTATGGTGGAATGTCCAAGAGCCAAAAATCTTAAAAATCTTTGTGGGTTCCTAGGACTAATAGGGTACTACAGAAGATTTGTGCGGGGATATGGTAGAATAGCAACCCCACTCACTGCATTGCTAAAGAAGGATGCCTTCCATTGGACAGACATAGCCACTAAATCCTTTGAGAAGCTAAAGGAAGCCATGTGCAACACCCTAGTTTTGGCTACTCCCAACTTGTCAAAAACCTTCATTGTTGAATGTGACGCTTCAGGATCAGGATTGGGAGCAGTTCTAATACAGGAAGGAATACCAATTGCATTTGAGAGTTGCCAATTCAAAGGAAAATATCTGCTCAAACTTGTCTATGAGAAATAAATGATGGCTATTCTTCATGTAATCAAGCAATGGAGGCCCTATCTCATGGGTAGACACTTCAAGGTAAAAACTGATCATGATAGTCTCCAATACTTTTTGGAGAAAAGGTTATCATGTGAGGAACAAAAAAAGTGGGTAACAAAAATGTTGGGTTATGATTTTGAAATCATATACAAAAAGGGTAAAGAAAATGTAGTGGCTGATGCGTTGTTTAGAAGGGATACATCCACAGATGCCTTATTGTGTGGAATGTCCATGTTGATGGTGATTGGGTGGATGAAGCAAGATTGGAATTGAATCAAGACAAGGATACACAATCTCTAATACAAAATATCAAGCAAGGATCTATGACATCTAACAAATTTGAGTGGAAAGGTAATGCCCTATGGTATAGGGACAGGTTATACTTGAGTAAAGATTTTGAGTTGAAGCATAAGATTCTTGCAGAGCTACATGCCTCACCTGTTGGAGGACACTGGGTTTTTGAAGACATATCATAGAATAAAAAGAGAATTTTTGGGAAGGACTCAAGGGGATGTACAAAAGTTTGTGTCGAGTGTTTAGTGTGCCAAGTAACAAAGGGGAAACAATAAAGACACCAGTGTCATTGCAACCCTTACCAATTCCTAGCCTGAGAGATGGGAGGAGGTCTCCATGGATTTCATCACCGGATTGCCTTGTTCGAGAGGGTAAGAATGTTATTTTCATGATTGTGGATAGGCTCACAAAATATGTCCATTTTTGTGCCCTATCATCACATCCATTTACAACCAATCTGATCCACAACTATTTTTTCGGGAGACGGTTAAAGGCTACATGGAACCCAAAAGATAATTATAAGTGATCGTGATCCTATTTTCACAAGTAATTTTTGGACGGGATTATTTTCATGTTTGGGTACTCGGCTAGCTCACAATTCATCTTATCATCCTCAAACCGATGGGAAAACGAAAGTGGTCAACAAATGCTTAGAGGAGTATCTACGTTGTTTTGTATCGATAAGCGGGAAAGGTGGATTAAATGGCTACCACTGGGAGAATGGTGGTATAACACATCATTTCATACCTCTTCTCAAATGACCCCATTTTTAGCATTATATGGTTACCATCCACCTTCTATCACTTCCTCCTTGAGGGTGCAAACTAAGGTCAGAGATGTTGAGGAACACATTCAACATCAACAACAGGTTTTGGCTAGTTTGAAGGAGAATTTAGCGTTATCACAAAACAGGATGAAACAAGCAGATCAACACCGTAGTGAAAGACATTTTGAAATTGGTGACTGGGTTTTGTACGTCTCTAGCCTTACAAACAGATGTCCCTAAAGCAACATAAAAAGGACAACAAACTTGCTCCTAAATATTATGGCCCTTATCAAGTTCTACAGAAAATTGGCAGTGTTGCTTATAAACTAGAGTTTCCTCCATCTTCACACATACACCTAGTATTCCATGTTTCATGCCTAAAGAAGGTTATTGGACAGAAATTTGAAGCCCAGACAGAGTTACTAGAACTTGATGAGGAAGGAAGAATAATTTTGGAGCAGAGAAGATTCTGCAAACACGTACTAAGAGGCTGAGAACTAGAGACATTAAGGAATATCTGATCAAGTGGAAGAATCTAAGCATAGAAGACGTAACCTGGGAGGATGAATATTTTCTGCAGCAACATCCAAGATTATTCAACTTTGAGGACAATGTTGGTTTGAAGGGGAAGGGCATGCTACACCCTTAACCTATTGCTTGTATTAGGATATGAGTAGCCGACTTATGGCTTACCATATCATTTTATTATATCATTTATACTTTCTCATGCTTAATAGGTCGGCCTTGGTGATGGCCATAACATATGAATAGTATATATAGAGGATTGTAGGTAGTATTTCATTATCATTTGAGAATTTAAGTCTTATTATATGGTTTGGAGGTTACCCCTTTGAAGTGGCGAAGCTATTCTAGTTGCATCTTGAGATCATTATTATGAAATATTGTGTTATTTTGTGTTCTATTATTTCTCATAATCAAGTAGGTCTCAGTAAATGGTGTTACTTTGGAATTATTCATGACATTATTTATAACAATTCCTCTTCGCCACCTCATTTGCCTTTATTTGTTATCGTCAATTTTGATCGGTATACTAGCCCTTCTTGGGATCTAAACAATCCTTCCCATGTTCCAATCCCACCAATTTCCAGATGTAGTCGTAGAAAATTGCCCCTCAAAATGGCTTGGGAATTATCTATCCACAAGTCTCAAGGACTAACTCTTCCTAGAGCAACCATTGACATTGGGAACACTGAATGACAAAGACTTACATTCACCGTTGTTTTTAGAGTCTCCTCCTTGAATGACATTCAAATATCTCCTCCGTTTTCATTCGAACGTTACTCCAAGATGTCAAAAGCTTCTCTTCTTCAATTTCGTTTAAAACAGGAGTCACGCCTTACGTCCCTTGCTCCTTTCCCTCTCTCTTAATTCCCTTCCCTATCCTTCCGTCCATCTCCCATATTCTCCTTTCACTTTTTTTTCGTTTGTTGTTTTATGTAATCAAGAATGCTACCGTGTATATTTCTTGCGCTTATAAATAATACATTTAGTTATCATAATTCTTTGAGTTTTCTTACATGCTCTATTTATCTCAAGTGTTTCAACACTTGCCTTTCTCTCCACTATCCTTCCGCTGATTTCTCTTCCCCTTTTAGCGTTCACATCGCACTTTGCTCACATGTGATTGCTAGTGTTAGAAAAGCAATTGTAGATTTATTTTAATTCTTTTTATGTAGAAGCAATTTCTATTTCTTTTAAATAATCCTAGAAAAATACAAAAACATTAGGAATTTAGTTGTTTTAATTATTTCTTTCCAAAAAGCTTGTTAAAAACATTTTTAAAAATTAGAATAAAGAAATGCATTTATTTTGATTAAATGATGGTAAAAGGGAACTAGTTAATTTAAAGGGTAAACCAATTTGTCCTTTATTTAAATTAGATTTGTTTTACGTTATTTATTTAAAATCGAAGCTTAAAGTAGCATAGGAAGCCAAAACAAATCAACAAATGTAGTCGTTAGAGGCTCACATTACCAATTCATATTCCCTACCCACCACTCTTTGACTAGTTTTCCGGCCTTAATTTTCCTTGCTCACGAGTTAGCGTCTCCATATGACCATTCCCACCCAGCCCAACCTCGTAGGAGGCTATTCAAACATATCATTTGCCCACCGAGTATTGATTGATACCAAGGAGATATAGATCTAGGTTTACGAGCATTAGCTTTTGATCTACTCCTTTGCCCCCATAAATTGTTAGCTAGCTAGACGCTTTAAACGAACAATTAACCGTAGTTGAGCAATTCAGGGCCAACCAAGCAAACTAATCAAATCGAGCAAGACACCCAAATCCTTAGTTTTCTCTTTTTGTCCTTCGTTCTCATTCTCACATGACCCTCTCTGGAGAGGAATATTTAGAGATGAGCAGATAGTTTCCGCAAGTTCGCTCGGCCTAGGTCGAAGCATATTCGGTCTAACACACCTTTGATCGAGAGTTGTGTACAACAATCATCCTTGATTGTAGCATCACTTCCACAGAGGTTAGATGAGTCTTTGTCGACCTTGACGAGCAAGTTTCTTACTTGCAAGTTGATTGATTATGATTAGCTCAACCTTAAAACCTAAGTCCCTAATCATTCCCCATCTATTCAACATTTATCAACTATACCTATCATGTACTAGTCTCATCTTCCACATTTTGGTGTCCTGAAACACGACCTCAAGAAATCAAATACATTAGGAATCCGGTGTCATTTTCCCCGTACAAGGACATGGACCTTTGGGGTGTTGGGAGTAAAAGTTTGTGTTTTAGATACTCCCAAGAGTTCTAATTGCAAATGAAGCATATTAGTGCCAAGTTGTTTGAGTTTGAGATTTGTTACATATCGGGTTTGAAGTCCTCGACTCCTTAACACTAGGGGAAAGAGCCGATTATGGTGTATCATAATGTGAGAGGTTGTTAGAGCCACTTAACAATCATAATTTTTTTTTTTTTAAATACCGTTTTAGAGAGCATGATTTTTTTAATATATAGATTTTCTTTCAAAAATTTTGAGTATGTGGAGAATATATAGTTTAAGGGATTTAAAATAAGTACTTTTAACTACAAAGGAATGTAAGGCAACCAATTAGTTGAGAATAAAACCACCTTTTATGGGTTGTTTATGTGTCATCATTTCATTGGTTCATTTATTGATGTGACTTGATGTGACTTACTTTATTGGCTAGTTTTTATTTCATTTTTAACTTTAATTCAAACAACTATTGGTACTTTGTTTCACATAACTACTCACGGTCATTGGGTCATTCGCGGTCATTGGCTCCTTTCCCTAGTTGAGTGTTCTCTAAGTGTTCGATTTATCACAACTGAGGGGCATAAACACCCTAGAATCCCTTAACCAACCTACCTTTCGTTGGAGTCTTTAAAATAGTTGTTATGTTTGTGGAGCCTATTTTCATGTTAGAGTGTGGTACACTTTCTATGTGTTACACTTGGGTATTTTTACGGCGGTCCCGCTCGTTGGTGAGCAAAGTCAGGGGTTCGGGGTGAAGCCCCCGAAGCAAATTTTCATGGGTGGTTTATTAACCCATGGGTAATGGGTAACCGTTATGGGTTGTTTTTGGGCCCATGGTTTTCGGTACCCATTGTTTTGATACCCACGGTTTTTTGCCCATGGTTTTGATACCCACGTTTTTGCCCATGGTTTTGATACCCACGGTTTTGTATCAAACTGCTTAAGCAATTGTCTATTTATATGGTCTTATGCATATGATACATAGACAAATAAATGTATTACGAGATGTGTTTTGAATTTGGGTGTGATTCTCGTCAGAGAGTTTGTTAAGATAGCTCCAAACGGATCTAGGTATTATATTGAGAGAGTGGAGGCTTGTAATAAAATCGAGCAAGTGATTCTTGGTGGACATAACATAAATTGGGTAAACCACGTTAAATCTTGTCTCTCGTGTTGTGTTATTTATTCTGCACTTTTATTTGAAATCTGTAATATTTTCTGCATATTAGTTTTTACTGTTGCGATTCTGTAAGGGATTATTTCGCATATTTTATCTCTTATTTCCTAACAGTAGTTGCCATATTGAAATGATATGCAAACCCTTTCACAATCTTTTAAGTGCTTTGATATCCAAGTTTAGGTAAAGAAATTCAACCAAGGGGGAGAAATATGGGAACATAGACAATACATGAGAGATATGACCTATTTTCCCACTTTTTATCAATAAAAATACCAATAAAACACCCCTAAAAATATCAAGAAAATACAAGCTTGGCCAATAGGAGAGTACATGAAGCTGGAAATGGAAGAATGCTACCCCGAAGAGAGCGACATTACCTCCGCTCTTTCCATTCCTTAAAGTGACCTCATCTTGGTTGAGAGCATGGAGGAGGTAGAGTAAGTCAAGGAATGTCCTCGAACAAAAAAGGAGAGCATTTTCACAGTGGCACTCTCTTACTTAGAGAGAATGTCAAAGGCTTAATTGATTTAATTATCCTTATTTCTTATATACAAAAACTTGCTAAACCCTATTTTTAAGCAATCCCTAATTTCTATGAGTTTAATGATAACAAACATTTGTTCCTTATTTTTAAACCCTACAAAAGTATGCATTTACTTACATATGCCATTCGTTTTTTTGGTTGAATTGTGGTGGTACTATAATGTGGCATAATGTGAATTTAATTGTAGGCTTTTTCTATTAAAAAAATGACAGAACAATAATAAGAGTAGCAAATTTTACAGCGGCATTGGCACTTACAGTAACCAAATTCACAGGGTTCAAGCTTGACATGGTAGGCAACTGTCCAGACACCTCACAAGTTTGATAAATTTTAATTTCCTTTTTGCTTTGTTGATTGACAATACAGTTATTTTACAGTGTCAGCCTTATGTTAAAAATTCTCATATCCTCTCCAATAAGTAACCTCCCAAAACTAGTTTACAGGCCCAACAATAATGTTACTTGACCAACAAGTAATTGATTTTGTCCTCGGTTTGAAGGGAGTTGCATAACAAATAAATCTATAGATGAAGTGGAACCTCACATTCTATGGGTCCATATAAATCAAACCTTATGTTGTTTTAATGTGTATCACCCAGAAGAAGGTACAAGTGATACCAAGCATTATTGCAGGACGATGATTCCAGTCATTCCTTGGGGAGCCTTAAAATGATGCTCCAAAAATAAATCCAGACTATTAGCATTTTTTGTTAAAGACATGTTTGCCATTTCGCATCTCTGCTTGAACGCAACAATGTGCATATTATATCACGATTGTAATCAGAAATCAGCATCCTAGCCACAAAGCCCTGTCTTCCCTTTGTTTTTGTACATAGTTTTGTGCATTAACATCTGTTTTTGGGACTTTCCACAAGTGTAGATTTGCTTCGTCTGGTAAACAAATCCAGGACAAATCACATATTTGCCTGTCACTGTTACGATTTCCTTGTGCAGAATCCATGCTTGTAACCTACGCACATGGGGAAATTTCAACTCTGACTTTCAAGCATTGAAAGAAGAGGTTAGTTCATCTCCAACCAGTCTGGAGAGAGATTTGGTGCGATAGCCACCAGAATTCAAGGTTTTGTCCACACCCTTTTTCCGCCGTTTAATGTCAAAAATCCACTTGCAAATGCATCTGATGCTCTTGCAGTCAAGGGGCGAACCCTCGCACTTTGCCTCCGTACAGTGAATACATTCTCTAATGGTGCACCTGCACTCTTTCCTTGTGGCTTGGAAGATTTTCTCTCCTCTGGAACAGTACCTGTGGCCTTTGCAACTCCTGAGTTTTCACCAGGCTCTCCATTAGGATGCCCAGAATTTGAATCATAATGAGAATTATCTTTAGTTTTTGAGCCATCCAAGAGTTCACTGCCCCTTAGAAGGAAAGAATTCATTGCAGTGTTCTCTGGTTGATCTTGGAAAACATTCGAGCCTGGATCCATCTCAGATATTACTCTGCATTCCCTAGAATTTTGTGAAGTGTTACTGACGTTATTTGTAAAAATCGAGTCTCTACACAAATGAGTAGTAACAATGCTTCTCTTGGGACTGGCTTGACTTGAAGATGATATGGGTTGGCCTTTTTCTGAAGAGTTAGTATCTACAGTGGCGTCTGAAGTTTCTTCTTTACTGTAAAATTTAAGCATTGCTCCTTGAACTTTTGAGATGACAGGTTCTATCAAGCTAGCATCCAGTATATCATCTTTACAGTCACTAGATGTGGTCAATTTGCTCTGCTTCAAGGCTGAAGACAGAACTTCACTTTGATAAGGACTTGATGCCTTGTGCATTCCAAAAGCCCAGTTTTTTCATCTGTGTTTTCATTATGAATTACAATAAGGGTGGACTTTTCTGGGTTACTATTCATAGAATTTCTCATTACACAGTGTTTGGGACATTGCCATTGCTCAGATGCGTTTGATGCTAATTTTTCCTCTTCTGTCTCCAAAGATACATTCTGGAAATCCTTGGAGTCATTGGCCAAAGGCAATGTCACTCTCCTTTGTATTCTAGGTGGCTTCTCACCTTGTGACATCAGACTGGTATCAACAATTGTGAACATAAGAGAGTCTGAATAATTTGTGCAAAATCTTGGCTGAAGATAGTAATGGGAATGTTCTGCATGCCCATTTTCTATCTCTCCATTCTTGGAAGTGTGGAGAATTTTTGTGGTCTCTTCAACTCCTCTCATGTCATCCCTTTCTAGTTCAAGCAGCCTTGGATCTGATGCGACTCTACGTAAAACATTCCTTACAGACTCAAAATAATGGGTTCCTTTGACAAGTTTTCTCCTTGAAAACTTCTGCACACCTGGGATAAGAAAAACCAAAGACTGTCCAAGCCCAAACAAAACATGGTCCTTTGGCTGTTCAGAATGCCATCCTCTACCCAGGAGACGAGGCCACACTGCTTCCCAAAACAAGTCATCTGCTTGAGCTTTACTGAGCCTGTAATCTGCAGTCAAGAACTTGACAATGTCATCAGTAGAAAGAGAGGAACATGCCTTGCCCACTGGAATCTCACGACGAGAAGAAAGAACTTGATTCGCTTTGGCTGGATCTATTAGTGCTGCAGTAAGATCCCGTTCGCCTTTGCCAATTCCCACAGATTGAACAAGTGTATCTGGTCCTGCTAATACTTTCAGCTTTGTAACAAAGTCTTCCATAGAAGTTATTCCGTCATTGAAAGCCTTTCTTATCTGTTCATTAGAAAAGTAATATTGTAAGACCCGTGCCTATAGCAGCAGTCAATTTTCAAACCATCGAAATGAACATGGATTTGAAAACTATATAAACAAATTACTTTTACTCAAAAACTTAAACATTGTTCATATTTTTCATTATTCCAAGACTATATCCATTTTAGAATCAACGGGACAAATTTGATCCAACTTGATGCTGAACACAAATTTACTTGTGTGAGGCACGAGGTTTGTCATCCATTTGCAATGAAATTTATATTTTGATTGTGAATGAACTAATTTGATGTGAATTTGCAAAAGACATTAATATTTGATAACAGCATTCAATTACTCTACAACCTAAGCAATGTGTAGTTTCCACATTTACACAATTAACATTATCTGTCACAAAGCTTTCACCTGTGGGACCTCATCTTTGAAATGATCTGGTATATGTGGAAGCAGGCGTGTCAACAATTCCTCTTGCCGCCATCCATAGAAAATGCGCTGCCCTTGTATACCCTTTCTGCTTCTCTTCTTCCTAGATTCTGCCCATCTGCAATAATATTCTGTTCTGTAGAACATTCCATAATAATATGATAAAATATCCCCCATTTCTTTCGTCTCCACAAATCTCCTCACAGTACTGAATTTTTCCCAAAAATAGAGAGCCCTAGGATAAACAGATCTTCCTCAACTTTACTCCAGGATGCACTTGGGCTACCAGGAACTATAATGTAACTTTCTGAATTTGCACTTTCTCCCGTGTTATGTATTCTTGGGTGTGGAATCTGACATCTGGAACCAGCCCTCTGTTTTCTTGGTTCCAATAAATCAATATTGATCTTCGTGACTCTTTTCCAACCTTCCCCACCCCGCTTTCTTCGTTTCCCTATGCAAGTGTTAAATGCATCAGGCATATTCTCACCTGTTACAGTAGAGTCTGTACGTGTATCTTCCACTCTTGAGATTTCTGTTTTGATATCTGTAATAGAAGAATCTGCATTGTCCCCTGTGAATTGGGTAATGTCATTCAGCTCAAGGGCACACCTTTCACCTGTCGACTGAAAAATTCATGCTGATGCAATCTACCATCTGTTTTGACGGATACAATTGGCAACTCCTTTGGTGCAAGTTCGTTATCTGAGATTAGACCATTTACATGCATCATCTCATAGTCTTTTAGAACTGAAGGCAAAAAACAAGAGATCTGCATTACTGGCAAAGTTAATTCTTCTGCAAGTCGCTGCTCAATGTCATCATCCTTATTAACATTACAATTCAGACTTTCAGCCATTCCCAGTTGATAACTGTCCACTTGGGCCTTATATGGTGATATGTTGGCTTGATATTTGTCTCCAATTCGGGATAAACCCGCAGACTCTCAGAAAAATCATCAGAATTAGTACAACTCCACAACAATAATGGACTTTCAGGTATTTCCTCCATTTCCCCACCATAGTCACCGTTTTCATGAACGGAAGATTGCATTCTTCTATATTGTCAAAATCAGGTTTTTCTTCACAGATCTGAAGAGGCAAGCAAAATGTTTGAGTACGATTACAGGCAGATTAACCCATGCAAAATATCAACTACATACAAAAGTTTTTCACGTGGAAAATTGTCAGTTATTAAAACAGGCATGCTGATTTTTGAACAAGCCAAACACATGTATTTTTTCATCCTGATCAGATTTCAAAATAACAGTTCAGAGTTCATCTACATTTCACTTAACATGTCCATGAGTGTCAAATGTTACAAGCTTACGGGTTAAATAACAAAAAAACTTTTGATTGATCAAGTGGTTCATAAATATGGTTACATTCACTGATTTGAAGAGCACTAAAGGTCAGAAACAAGGTTGTAAAAGAAGAGACTCATTTGAAGTCTTGGCTGGAAACTGTACTTTTCTATCTTACAGTGGACGATTTGGAGCTACACATTAAAATTTCTGTTTAGGTACATGAAAGCTCCATTGGGATGCCCAGGTTCTCCGAGTAAGTGAAGCATATAGAAATGTTGTTAGGATGTGTAATACTGACCAAATTTGGAAAGCCCCAGATAGGGAGTTTTTGATATTCTCCATTCGGACTTAATACAGGATGGCTATTTTGATTTCCATAATAGCTAAAAAGACAATGAGTACATGATGCATACAGTGAAAACTTAAAGCGTGTATCACAATTTGTACACTAAGGCATCAAACCTCATGGTGCTTGCCATATTTCCTATTGGCACCAGGGCTACAATATTTTGTCTATAGCCAAATTAACTGCAATTAGGAAACTCAAAGGATATTTTATAATGGCACTAAGCTATCAACCAAACAGCATTTACTTGCACTGCCATCTCAATGTTTCCATGCAGTGTCCCTACTGCCTAGAACTCCTAAGAAAATAGAGCATTTGTGAGCCTTTAATAACCATGCACACAACGCCCTACTGGAAATATGGTTACATTATATGCCCAATGTTCTAGAACAACATAAAAATATACGTAGCCTCAAATCGATATTTAGTATCTATGCATAATGGTTGTTGCTGCAGTTTCCAGATGACTATAGCATTTTGTTAGCACCATTCTGATCACAAGAATAGCTGGCACTCAAGTAACATGATAAACAAGAATGATTGTTCATTGTTAATTAATGAACATAATTCCTTTAATAATTTGAAATGGTTAATTAATTATTTAAAATAGGGAAAAATATCATATTTATTATATTTTAAACCACTTGAGCAGTAATTTATCATGTATTAGTTCCCCTCATAGAGTGCTATTAAATTAAGCAATTATTTTTTGAATAGGACTTTCCTGCCTCTCATTTGTTTTACAGAGTTATCTATATAAGGAGCTCTGATCTGTAATTTTTCATCATTCTCATCTTGATAATGGATCTTGATGGAGATCTGAGACATCAATTTTGCCTCTCTATAGTCTGTACACAATTGTCTCCAAAAGATTTCTTTAAACAATTACGGACTCTGGATGCTTGAAGTCTTTAATTAAGAATGTGTTTTCATTTTCACCAAAGTTTTTCTCATTTCAGACTCGGGATACAAATTTATGCATGCCCCGACTATGAGATAGTCTTTTCTATACTAATGACAGAAACAGTATATATTCCCGCATTCAAGTAAAGCAAAACATTACCTATTAGATGCAAGCAATTATGGCCTGTAATAAAAATTTCGGAGGCGATTTCTCTCCTTCCTCTTCCACCTTGAATTCTAAGCCTAGGGAATTTCCTGTTCAGTGTACATCAATGAATTGACAAAAGGGAGGAGAAGGTGTCAATCCCATGAATGTTGGAAGAGTTGTCACCAATAGAAACCCAGTTGTAGCTGAGATGAGCAGAGAAACTTGGGTAAATTGCTTTCCAATTGCTTAATAAGTTAATTTCTTAAGTTTTATCAAGAATACTTGTTCTTCACATAGGTTGATTGTTGATTATTTTTACTCTAGAGCGGCCGCATCAAAACTAAATTAGACATCCCATCTTGATTGCATCAGCCAAGGCCTTGTTGCATCTCATGGGAGTGTTGTCCCTGAGCGTTACCTGCTCAAAATCAGAGGTTTATTTCATTTGCAAGGAAGTTCCTCATAAGCAGTTCCTATTAGGTGTGGAATTTATGGAAGTCAAAACATTGAAGTGTTTTGTCTTGAAGATTTGGTTCTTATAATTGGCTTCTTGAGGCTAGGCACATCCTACTAAAAGGTGGTTTCTCAGTTCATTTCACATATTTCCTTTAAATTTGAGTCCTGTTTCCCAATCTAATTGAAGTTCTTGAAGCGTTTTAGATTTTTAAGCAAACATTATGGTCATTTTCCTTTCTCTTCTAAATGCCTTGTGATGCAAGAGCATCCAAGCCCACAAGCAATCTTGGATCAGCCAAAAACATAAGTGGCAAGTGTAAGCAGGCCTTTGATGTTTGAATTGACTATGGTACTCTAGAACCACCCCAGAGGCCTGAGGCATCCCCCAGATCATCAGACCATCACCATAAGATGCCTCACATGATGTGCAGTTGTAATTCTTCACGGAGCTTTAAAACATGCTACAGTACTCTGCGCAATCTTGTGGCATGTATACATACTCTAGAGAGCCTTAGGAAGTACCTCATCTGTTCAGAACATGGCATGCACTTACACTTTTAAGAAAATATCCAAAATATGCTGCATTGCATCACACCATCTCACGGCATGTACACATACTCTAGACAGCCTTAGGAAGTGCCTCATCACTTCAAAACACGGCGCATGGTTACGCTTTTATGCAGAAATTCAAAATATGCTACAGTACACCAAACCATCTCGTGCCAAGCGTACATGCTCTAGACAGCCTCAACAAGTGTATCATCACTTCATAATATCGTGCACAATTACACTTTTATCCAAAATTCCTAAAACCCATAGCGTCCATATGGACGTGGCATGACCAATGTCATATCTAGGGCTTACGTTATGACGACACACTTGTCCGAGTTTTGTGTACCTATCAAAGATGCCTCATAACTTATGGAAATTGAAGTGCCGCAATGTGGAGGGGAGATAAACTGTCTCGCAAGTTGAAGTTAGAGTGTTTGGACTTCCTTAACGATTATTGGGCAATGCCTTGATAAGAAAAGGGGTTCGCACAAGGGTTCAACTCAGCTAGCTAGGAGAGTTGGCTAAGGAACCATCGTTGGTTCAATAGCTAGAGGTTTGTGGAGATGGAGTTATCCTCCAAGTAGTTAGAGAATTGCAAGCGAGAGACTTGCCAAGGAATGTGCAAGTTAGAGTAGAGTTGTAGGAGTGAACCAGTGTTATGCGGGGACGCGTCCCCCTTTCCCTTACGTCCCAAACGTCCCGGACGTCCCGGGGACTTGGGGATGGGGATGGGACGTTTCCCCGACGTCCCGCTTTTCCAGAAAAAAAGGGGGCGTCCCGGGGATGTCCCCAAAAACATGGAACGCACCCGGGACGTCCCGGGTGCAAGGAGTCATTGGGGATGTCGGGGAGGTCCCTGCCGCTTTTTCAACTTAAAACACAAGCAAAATACGGTTTTTCTTATATTTTTTTGAGTTGCTACGCTTTAGAGGAAATTTTCTGCTAAATTTCAATTAGATTCAAGTAAGTAGAGAATTAAAGCCTAATTAACGGTAGAAGTTTTCCTCAGCCTCTACCATTTTATCTTTTAATTCCTGCCATTTTTATAGGAGGTTGGAAGCAATATATATGTGGCCTATGATGTAGTACACATTGAAATGAAGGACTTCTAAGGGATAGCCTTCTTATTGAGAAATTTATGAATCTCTGTAGTATACCAGCATTATATTTCATTTTCTTCGTTTGCAAAGGAAATTCTCTATATAAGTTTTTTTTAAAGGAAAATTGAAAAGGATAGGCTTGTTTTGGTGAGGATGCTCTTGGAAAAAACTTCCAAAAATATCAAATCGACCCTCAAAACTCAACTCTAGAAAAATATAATTATGCAGTAGTAAGCACCATCTAACAAAATAATCTAAGTTCTAAATGGATTTTGTTCACAATTTAAGTAATTGGAGACCCATTTTTGACCATTTATGATAATTCTGAAAAATTGAGCACCATGCAACAAAAAGATCCAAGTCAGTTTCAAAAGGATATCATTCACAATTAGAGTGATTGGAGAATAATATTTAACTATTTTTTAGCTCAGCGAAAGTTTTGAAGTTGTTTCAACTCTCAATTCTGAATGTTGTCATGGAAATCAGTTGCATTTCCCCCAATTAATCAGCCACACCACAGGCTTCACTTACCAAGGAAAAGGAAGACAAACCGTGAGAAGACAATTCAGTTTGTAAATGGTCCATTCATACTGTTTGTTGGCCTTGTTTAAACTAGTTGTAGGCTTCCCAAATCAATCAGCTAGGCTCCATCATCTGCTTACAAACACAGGGTCCCAATGTTCTGAATAATCAGCTAAACAATTCACTTAACAAACTAATCTTATTTAATTCTTGTTTTAATTTTTAGCTCTAAATCAAAACTTGGGTGGATCCTTAAAAAGCACTGAACTACTGTTGTTGATAAATGATAATTAATATTGTTTGTTGGCCTTGTTTAAATTAGTTTTAGGCTTCCCTAACCATTAATGGTTTCAATCTTCAAACTTTCAATTTTAAGTCTTAGTTTATTGAATTATTCATGTTATATTTGTAAAATTAATAAATTATATATATTTTTATATATTTTTATCAGCCATCTCCAAATTTTCAAAAAAAATTGCCATCCTAGAAACCTCGTCCCTACGTCCCGCCGTCCCGGAGTCTTAGGTAAGCTGTGGAGTGAACCATGTCCTAGATGGATTGATATTGTAACACAACATGTTTTGTAGTTAGTCATAAGACTGTAAGATGGATTGATATTGTAACACAACATGTTTTGTAGTTAGTCATAAGGCTGTAAGATGGATTGATATTGTAACACAACATGTTTTGTAGTTAGTCATAAGACCTGGAGGTATGTTATATGTGTGTGTTTTGTAATTTACTCATTGAAAGTAATAAAGAATAAGTCTGTGTTTTTTTCAGTTTCACGCATGGACTATGTGTGTGTCCATTAGGGTGTGGAACTAATAGCATGTACTGATCTACGGTTGTCTTTCATTGGACCCCTAACCGTGACTACATCAAATGGTATCAGAACTAGGAACAATTTTGGGATGAGTAAGAGGGTGTTGAAGTTGGTCTCCATTAAGAAAGAATGGGTAGACGAGATAGAATGCGGGGAGAGGAGGAGAGTGTTCTCCATTTTTGTAGGTGGGTAGAGGCGAGGGTGCATTGTCCACTATGGCATGTATACATACTCTAGAAAGCCTTAGGAAGTACCTCATCTTTTCGAGAACATGACACGCACTTCTACTTTTAAGAAAATATCCAAAATATGTTGCATTGCATCACACCATCTCTTGACATGTATACATACTCTAGATAGCCTTAGGAAGTGCCCCATCAACAAGTGTATCATCACTTCGAGACATCGTGCATGGTTACACTTTTATGTAAAACTCCTAAACCCCAACGTCCATATGGACGTGGCATGACCAATGTCATATCTAGGGCTTACGTTATGGCGACACACTTGTCCAAGTTTTGTGTACCTATCAAAGATGCCTCATAACTCATGGAAATTGAAGTGTCGTGAATGGGGAGGGGAGATAAACTGTCTCGCAAGTTGAAGTTGAAGTTGAAGTGTTTGGACTTCTTACATGCTTTAATGCCTGTCCCTAATACTGCAGTTATATGAGCTTTCAAACGGGTATAGGAGGATTTAAATGTGGTGCCACAATGGGGGCACGTCTAAACACGGACACCACCACCGGCAATGAGCTCTAGCATTTCCACATGCCTCCATAAAGGAGAATGAGGATCCATTTTCACTATCAGGCCACTCAAAACACTTCCTTGTGTTCCTCCCTCATTGCTTACTTCCCCATGCCCCTCAAGTATTTGGATACCATGACTTTAGGTTATTTAACCTACAATAAGAGATATTTTTTTAAAACATTGCTCAATAATTTCATTAAAAACAACAAATACAAATTAGACAATTAATTTGTTAACTCATATATGTCGATCTCGATTAAGATCACCATAAATGGTGCGAGGTGAGAGCATACACAGAGGGTAGATGTTTAAGTTTTTAATGAATTCAATTTAAAACTTTAAATAAAAAAACAAACACATTACTAATTTAAAAAAACCGTTAAACCCTAGGGCCTACATGTCAATCTCTAATTCGATTACCAAGTTCACCATAAATGGTGTGAGGTGAGAGCATACCGGTGTTACAGGGACGGGGACGGCGGGACCGGCGGGGCAGGAGTTCAGGGAGAAAAATTTCTAAATTTTGGGGACGAGGCGGGGGACGGTGATTAAAAATATATAAATATTTAAAATAAAAAGATATAGTGACTAAATTATATAAATAAGCTGAAATAAAACCATTTGAGATTTAAATAAGGTGAAACTTGAACTCATAAACATCAAATACACTATAAACTTTAAAGTCTAATATCAATATGTTAAACAGTTAATGTCATAAATTGAAAATTCATAATACATATTTGAATTTTGATTCTTGAATATGAGACAAGCTGAAATTTGAAATTTCATATAACCATTCTAAAATACGATTGATCAAGTGACAATAGCTAATATTCATATCATTAATCTCATAGCCAAATACACCAACAATTGTCTATTGTCAATATTACAAAAAAAGAGGACAACTACAAGTATCAGCCTAAAAATCAGAATCTCCATCTGAAGCAATATCCATGAACTCCTCCTCTTTGGTACTAGTATCCTCGTCCTCAAAGGTAAGCCAATCAATCCTCATTTGCAGTGTTGTCCTCTTGAACTGCCTCGGCTCCTCGGGATCTACATCCCACCGTAATCTTTGGAGTCTGTTTGTACTCGGGTGTCTTGCGATCTATAAGGCCTTGAAAGCACTATGTACTGGCTACAAGTTTCTCCGCTCTCGCGAGAGGTAAGCCTATTCCTCTTAGCAGAGTGTATCCGACCATACGTAGACCGGTTCCTCTCGGAGGCGGAGGAGCTAGAAACACGGGAAAGGAGGCGAATGGCAAGTGGTCGCAGCAATCTGGAAGCCCATACGGTCGCCACCGACTCTTTGGTTTTCTCTGTGCTTAATCTTTACCACATGTCTTCTTTGATGTTTTGTACCCATCGAGTTCGGTGAAGTCAAGCCACTCCATTCGATACTGTGAAGCCTCTTGTGGAGTGTACATTTTTTTAAAAGCCTTCATAAGGCCCTTCTTCACCTCATCATCATCGATGGGACAACTCTGCTGGCCTCTGCACATACCATTTGGGATTTAGTGCATACTGTGACCATATGAAGAGGAGTGTTCAACTTCTCCCATCTCCATTTGAATAATGGGTTTGTATATGTTCATTATAGAACTCAAAGTGGGGTCCCTCACCGAATAATAGTTTGCCTTCATTTGCCCAAGCATGCTATCGATGCACTCGTAGATCTCACCAAGATTGGGGCATTAGAATCCCCATATTTGATGACACTAAAAGCTGGAGCTATAATTGATATGATGTATTTCATATCAACCCAAAATGTTTCCATGACACCACTTCCTTCACTCTTTTCCCTTGATACATCTTGGACTCACGCCACCTAGTCGATCTGTGTCATAATCATAATTTGCAAGGGCTCCTGTGACTCGGACATCCTCTCCGACAAAATAAAATAGGATCAAAGCGGGTGTCGATTGGTTTAAAAAATTCCTTCTTGAAAAATTTGAAAAAGTGCGATGATGTGTGGTGATTGCATATGAACCACGCACATCTCGGCATCGATCCTATATCGATTAACCCCTTTGAATCTTCCTATGTCTTTCGGTGCATTGTTAATAGCATGCACACAACATGGAGTCGATAAATATGCCTATATTCCCGCTCCACTAAACACTTTCTTTCTCTGCACACATAGTTTGCACATCTGTGATAACTTTGTACAACATTTGAAGGTCGACCTCCTCGTGGCATCCTTCAAAATCTGAAGCTGAAACTCGGCATCTTTTTCGCTTCCCGAACAATCAATTGCTCTCGAAATACGGTCCATTTTTAGAGAGACAATTATATTGATGAGAGGACGGTGTCTAATATCCGTCCACCCATCCATGATAATCTACATCCATGTGACACCCATGTCACCTTCATCTCCTCCATCGATACATTAACCTTGGAATAGTTTATCCAAGATTGTTGTCTGAGTTTTGTGTCTCGGGAGGCACATAACTTGTCCTTTTGACTGACCTTAGCCTTAGCCATAGCCTCCTTGTAATAAGGAGAGCGCGGCGGCATTAAATGGAATCCCCGGCGTAGAAAAATTTCCCAATAGCATCATCTGCCTCTTCCCTTGCCTTTGAATCAAACATGTCGATAAGCTGAATTTGGGGCTGCCCCACGGCCTTTCTCTTCCCTCTGCTTTCCACTTCCGACACTTCAAAACTAGAACCGGCCGAGTATTAGGAAGTTTGCCGATCTATGAGTGCTCGATGGAGTAGTAGCCGTAGAACCACGAACTTCGGCACATTGCCCGTGGTATTTCCATGGAAGATTCTCACCATCTCGGCTCTCTGCTCTAGTGAAAGACCCTTACAAGTGCTGACCCCCTTCTGTAAGATCAACAAGTGTGCATTGGTCTAGTAATACTACCATGCCAAGTCGGTGCACATATGTTGCACTTCCATACTTTGCTCCCCCTCAGGACTTGGGGTTATCAATTATTTGGGCAAATTGTTGCGGTAAGCTTCTTCTTATCAAATGGTCCAATGGCAAATTTGGACAACATTTGAGATGGGCAGTGGTAGCACTACCATTTGAACTACGAGGCCGTTGCCACTACATTTGTGCCCCTTCTTCACTCTCCCCATTGTGGCATCACCAACTCTTCCACGGCCACCTATCTCAACTTCCCGTTCGACCTCTCTCTGCTCTGATTCATGCTCTGATTCATACTCATACTCAGTCTCAGTAGAAGAACTCATGGTGATGATTGCTGCAATGAATTAAAAACAACCATAACTATATGATTGATTGATTATGTAATGAATTAATTTTAAAAAACGCAGCCATTTAAAATTTAAAATTTAAAATTTTCTGACCAAACCCTAGCCTCTAGGGCTTATACGAATGCATTTTTTAAATCCCACAAACTAGATGCATGATTGCATTATGAATGTAGATCTGCAAATGCTAAAAAACAACCCCTAAAAATGCAAAAAAATCTAAATTTTAAACTAGAAATAAAAATGTAATTAAAAAAAAAAAAATGTAACCATTTACATTGTAGTTTGTATAACCAAACCCTATGCGATTGCAATATGCATTTTTAAAATCCTCAAACTATATGGCATTGGCATATGCGCATGATTACATTGTGAATGTAGATCTGAATGCTAAAAACAGCCCCTAACAAATGCAAATATAATCTAGATTCTAAATTTAAAAAAAAAAAAAAAAACATGTAACATGTATTGTAAGCAAATAAAATTATAAATACCTCTTGCTCCCTCTCTTGCTCTTCTTCTTGCTCTTGCTCTTGCTCTTGCTCTTCCTCTTGCCCTTGCTCTCACTCTTGCTCTTCTTCTTGCTCTTGCTCTTGCTCTCACTCTTGCTCTTGCTCTTGCTTGGTGTGAATATGAAATGAGCCCATATTGTTAATTTATAACATAAAATAGCACTTTTAGGGTTAGGGTTAGGTTAGGGATGTCACTTTTATGTTATTAGAAATATCTGATACAAAAAAAAAAAAGTGTTTTAATGTCTAAAAAGTATGTTTTTTTTTTTAAAAGTGCGAGAAGTCGCGGGGGCGGGCGGGGCGTCTGGGCGTCCCGGGGGAAGTTCGGGGGCGTCGAGCGTCCGCCGTCCCTCGGCCGTCCCAGCGTCCCGGGGCGTTTCCACCTTCCTCGGCCGTCCCAGGCGTTTTGCCCCTCCTGCGAGAAAAGGAAACGTGGGGAAGCGTTTCCCCACGTCCCAGCGTCCGTCCTGGGCGTCGAGGCGTCCGGACGTGTAGAAAAGGGGGACGCAGCATGTCTTTTTGGAGCATACACAGAGGGTAAACATTTAAGTTTTTAATGAATTCAATTTAAAACTTAAAAAAAAAACACATAACTAGTTAAAAATATTAAACAGCTTAGCCCTACATGTCAATCTCTCGATTCGATCACCAAGTTCGCCATAAATGGTGTGAAGTGAAAGCATACACAAAGGGTAGACGTTTAAAAAATAAAACTTCAATACTAAACTTTAAATATGAAAAAAATAATTAATATTTTAAAAATGTAAAATAAATATTAAAAATAAAATAGATCATGATCAATAATCATGAATGATGTGTTTGAAACACATCATTCATGATCATTGATCATTGATCACATACTAGTTTGATTATTACATACAAAACATTGATCTAAAAAAAAAAAAAAAAAAAGGATGCATGAAAAATACCTGAAAATAATCCTCCTTGTTGTTTGTAGACTTGTAGTTGATCCTTCTCCTTCTTTCTCTCTCTTTCCTTCAAGCTCTCTTTCTCTCCTTCAAGCTCAAAAATAGCAAAATATGAGTGTGTGAATAAACAAGAGGGGTTGGGTGTATAAATAGGTTTTGGGGGATCTTTTAGGGTTAAATTAGGTTTAGGTTACTTTAGTTTTAACTTAGCATGTTTTATTTTTATTATTTTGAAGTTTTATGTCAAAAAGAGCGTTTTTGAGTGGGTACGCTACATGTAAGTACCACATGTCCCGGATACGGAAATCCGTACCTAGAATGTACTCGAGCCCTGTGGGTACATGCCCACTGACGTCTTGGTACAATACCCATACTGGAAGTACTTATCAAGCCTAGTACAGGAGGGGCAGGTCCATTTCGGGGCAGTCTGGATCACAAGAAAGTATAGAAGAGGATGAGATCACTTTGCGAGTTGTGACATATGCAAAGAAAGGTTGGAAGGGACTGCATTCCAAAAGGAAATGAATAAATTCTTCGAGGACATCTTGAAGGCGGAAACAACGAGAGGAAGATGTTGTTGCGGCGCAAAATACGAGAAGTCATTTGATACTACAATGAGGACAACGGAAGAAGAGGACGGGGAGACTCTACGAGAGGTAGAATTAATGGCGATTATAGGTAATCATTTTGATGCCCGAGAGATATATTGCCTTCTTTGAGAAGCAAATTGTGGAGGAAGAAGTAGTAGTTGGTGTATGCTCTTGGAAGAAGGGAGTCTATGATAGTGGTGTTGAAGACACTTTGTGGAGGAGGATGGGTATAGGTGGGTAACACTCCATGAGAGGATGGAATAGGAGAAAGAGAGTTGATTTGTGGAGGTGGATGGGCTATGCCCAAGAAATACACAAGGGTAAGTAGTGGATAATCGAGCTTGGTGAAAGGAGGAGGACTTACGGGCCAACATGTGTTGGAAAAGAGAAAGATGCAAAATAAGAAGCTCTCTAAGGTACCTAGTATGGTGGAGCGACACACCATGGCCTTACCCTTCAGTCAAAGGGATTGTTCTACCATCTAGCCGTCCAAGTTTGTGAGCATCCGTGTCCACAAGCAATCTTGCATAAACAAAAAAACATGAGTGGCGATAACCAATGTATGATGCAAGCCTTTGATGTTTGAATTGACTATGGTACCCTAGAACCACTTCAAAGGTCCAAGGTATCTCCCAAATCATCAAACCGTCATCGTAAGATGCCTCACATGATGCTCGATTATAATTCTTCATAGAGTTCCAAAACATGCTATAGTGCTCCATGCTCTCTCGTGGCATGTATACATACTATAGACAGCCTCGGGAAGTGCCTCATCTTTTCGAACAATGCACAATTACACTTTTACACAACAAATCCAAACTACACTACATCGCTTCACGTCGTCTCGCGGCATGTATACATACTATAGAAAGCCTTAAGAATCGCCTCGTCCCTTCAAGACATGGCACACAATTATGCTTTTACACAAAAATCCAAAATATTTTATAGTGCACCACACCATCTCGTGCCAAGTGTACACACTATCGACAACCTCGACAAGTGTATCATCACTTTGGAACATAGCATACAATTACGATTCTACACAAAACTCCTAAAACCCATGATGGCCACATGGACAACTTGTCTTAGGATGTGCCATGGCCAGGTGTCGTATCCAGGCTTGCATTACGACAACACAATTGTCAAGGTTCCATGCACCTCTTAGAGATGCCACATGACTTATGGAGGTTGAAAAGTCAATGTGAAGATGAAACATCTCGTGAGTAAAGGCTTAAGTGTTTCGACATCCTTAACAATTTTTTAACAACGCTTTGATAAGGAAAGGAGTTTCATTCAAGAGGGCACTCAACTCAGCTAGCTAGGAGAGTTGGCTAAGGAACCGGAGTCGGTTCAACAACTTGAAGTTTGTGGAGATAGAGTTATTCTCCGAGGACTTTGAGAACTGCAAGTAGAGACTTGTTGAGGAGTGTGTAGGCTTGAGTAGAGTTGTAGGAGTGTGCACGTTTGAGTAGAGTTATATAAGTGGGCCACGTCCATAAATGGACTAATTTTGTAGCACTAAATGTTTTATAGTTTGTAATAAAACTAGAAGTATGTTGTAGGTGTGTGTTTTGTAATTTCCTCGTTGAAAGCAATAAAGAATAAGTATGTTATTTTCTGTTTTGTGAATGGATTGTGAGTGTGTGTCCATTAGGGTGTGTGGAATTCGCAAGTTGGACAGTCTAAGGCTGTTTTTAATTCGACAGCCCAACCATGGATGCATCACCTTGAAAGATCTGTGGAAGATGTGAACTTTGATTTGAAATTAACAAAAACTTTCGCTAGGGCACAAGGCTTATGCTACATTACTGGGTAAGCCCTGGAGGACTTCGGATCTAGTACATGCCAGGTATGGTGTACGGGTCCAGTACATCGGGGTACACCGAGACGTGCCAGTACATCCAAGGATGTAGCTGGGTATGTCTGAGCATACCCAAAGTGAAGCTGCATCAAAACAGTGGTTTAAAAAGAAAACATTTTTGGTTCAAAAAAGGTCAACTTTGTCATCAGATGCATGAATTGATAAGGCTGGATGCCATTCCTTATTTCAAATGAATGTGAAAATTGACGAATGATAGCAAGAGTTTTCCCAATGAATCTGCTGTAATTGAATGGTTTCTAACCTTGTAAGATATTTTTCAACCACTTTGTAGTACTTCAATGAGCAAAATGAGTTGTTTACACCATAATCAATTTCAGTAGAGTGAAAGCAATGCACTGCTAAGAGACAAGTGTGCAGATTTCATAAGCATTCCTACGCAGTGAGTGGTGTACAACCTGCCGAGCATAAAGAGCAACTAATGCCTATATCTTCTTCACAAGGAGAATGGGTAATGCAATTCAAAACTATGTTTTTACTCCTAGCAAGGATATACCCTACTATCAATGTATTTCATGAGACCACATCTCTCTCAGCCTCTGATAAAATCTGCTTTCGATTATGCTTGGGAAGATGTATATACCATTTTGGCATTTTCCAAAGCTCCCATTGGCGTAGGCAAGGTGGTTTTAAATAGGAGAATCATCAATATGTTTTGTGGCTATTTCACTTATTTTGTTTACCCTATGCATGTATATGGTTAATTTTGCTTATTTGGCTATATTTTTTAATATTTTTAACATTTTATATATTTTTGTACAGCTGTACCCAGCCCCCTTAAAAATGTCATACCAGCATACCGGATCCCTGTACCCATACCTGAACCATACCACGTACCAGCTACCTAGGGTTTATGTAGAGCACATAGTAACTCAACATCCTCGACCATCCATGATAGATATTAGCTATTTTAGGGTATCCTCATGCAACAACCATATATTTTGAACTTGTCTCACTTGTCCCCAAATGGAACATCTGCAAATGTTTGAGTTCCTTAAATTGCCTGGTCCATAACCCAATTTGTCCACAAAGCCATAGCTTTTACACGTGACTTCTTGAAATGATGCTCATATATCTAATATATTTCACACCCAACACCATTAATTCATCTTTTTACACAGCTAAAAGTCAAGAAAATGATCTTGTCTTGAGTCTTAGCTATTTCTTTTTAGAACATATTGGTGTATCATTGAATGCATTTTGTTTAATGAATTACTGAAAATTGCAAGCCAAAGTATTGATCTTATCAAGGATGCTAGTAGTCGACTGATTTGAGGAGACAGTTTAGCACCATTTTGCCAGTTATGATGCTTTTCAATTTTCAAATACTTTGTTCAATGATAAAGGATCCAAAAGAAAAGAAGCATCTAGAGTTATGTCAATGGTATTTACATTGGTATAGCCCAACTAAAACACACTAGGTTTTACCAAATGATGCTTAGAGATGACATTCGATTTGAATATCAGATACAATAAGCTACAACAGTCTACAATTAGAACTTAGGATTTATTTGATATATCCATGGCTTTTCATGGCTTCCATTTTGGCCCATGGGATTCGGAGTTGGAGAAATAAGTATTTTAATTTTGTCTCTCTTAAAAGATGGAAGTAGAAGGATATTCTCCTCCTTTTATTACTGCGATCAGATATGCAGTGTTCCTAAAGGGTAGAGTATTGCTTGATCCTGCATATTTATCATTAGTTATTCCTAATAGATTATACTGTTGTCACCATAAATGACCACTAAAACGATAGCTCTTTTCATTGGAAAGATAACGGAATAGACAACAAATGAGGATCATTTTGATTAAATAAAAAGCCACTGTTTTTTGGCATATAAGGGGTACCCTACCACCAAGGTGCTATGAAGCTACAGAGCAATATAGTTATAAATGTCAAGATGGTCCTACACAAATTCAAATAGCTAACCCAGCAAGTGATCCCTAACCACAAAATTCGCCAAACTAGTATTGGAGATGCCAATCCATCATAAGGCCGAATAAAATCGGATGAAATATCACAAAAAAATGCGAAAAGTCTTTATTTCTCATATGATACCATATATTCCTTGTAAAAACTTTCTTCAACAACACCTTGGGCCCTCAATAAATATACTTATAAGTCCAAGAATTTGAACTGGAATCGATTGGACTACTTTGCCATGCTTATGAGCATAGTGCCATTTAAAATTCTAAATGTCTATGATCATAATCTATGCAGCAAGGTTGTGAATTTCATTTAGTGCCCACTCACCTACCATGTGATTTGTATGCTTTAAAAGCTTGAATAGTTTAACTCTACTATGCACCACATTCCTTGTTTTCCTACTTGAGCGGGCCTTTTTCCAAATATGGCTGGCCAAACAATTTTGACTCTCATTTACTTTGTGCAAGTGAAGCGAGTAAGGGACATGGCAGAAACATATACAAGAAATTCAGCTCGAATTCCTAGAACGAGGTATGGCCTTGACTTCTAATATTATCTTGTCATCATTTGTACAATGAAGGTAATCCAGAAGTATACATTGATTTGAGTATTGTAACAAAAAAATCAAATCTAATCATCTTTCTGTTTTTAGAGGTGAAGAGGGTCATTTTTGTATACACTTTTCCTACATTGGGGCTCATTAGCATGCCAATTGATGCTGAACTCATCTTTTTTTCTTGACTCTGAGAAATGGGAAATAAGGGCTTTATATTGTTTTTGGTTTTAACTTTTGATCTGTGGGCCTGTTTTCAAGAATCTTTAAAAGTTGATTTAAATGAATAATTATAAGTTTCAACTGAAAATTAGGCCATCAAATGCGTGTACACACAAGATAATAGGGAGTGATAAATCATCTACAGAGAAATGTTACGATGTAAACTATAGGGAAAGAATTTTCTTATGTAAAAAATTTGGCGTGATTAGATCCTGATGCAGGGGAAGCAAAGGCTTGTACTTTTAGAGGTTTAAAAGTTGAATGCAGCAGCAGGAGGAGGAGGATATGTCACAGTTCTACCAACCGGAGGGAACTAGTGGGGTGCCATGACATATAGGGATCAGGTCCTGCAAGGACTGTCTTGGTTAGTAGTAAGAAATGGGGGAAGGGCGAGGATCAGGTGGATTTGGGGCTGGAATGCACGGGGCTAGAATGCTCAAAATCCGACCATGGAAGACAAAGGGGCTTCCAAAGCCATCTTTATTTCACAGAGATGCACTGCCAACAAATTTGAGGAAGGTTTCATTCTGTAGTTTAAGTCTTGTACAATAAACTATAAAGCACAAATGGTGATTTTTTTTTTTCAAAATTACAACTCACTTTTTGATTCCATTCATGCTTTGTTTTCCATTTCTTTAACGGGAACAAAACTCCAAGTATCACTGCCATTACGCACACCTGCCTTGAGAATGAATATTTAACATGTAATCAACAAGTATCTTGATTAAGGATCATATAACACTTGTTGCAAGAGAATCACAATGTGTAGTAACAAAGTTTTAGGCTTTAGTGAATGGTATTCTTTACGTATACTGAATATGAATGTGTCAATTATGCCAAATATCCTCGTTGACTTATGAGTATTGTAGAACATGCCCTATAAAAATATAATTCGATATAAACAGAAATGTATATGGACTAAAACAATCAGTAGAATCAGCATGGATTTCTTGAGACTTACAAGTTTGGTTGGCCATAGCCCCAAAACAAGTCAAGTCAGTTGGCCAAACTTGGAAATTCTCACCAAGTCTCAGCAACAATCTCCAAAATAATTTTGGGTAAAAATTCACATATTTTACGTTTTTTTTTTTTTTTTTTTTAATTTGTTAAATTTGCTGCCAAAAGTTTCCTAGTATCTCATGAATTTTGAATCTTTGTTGCCAAGACAACAAATAGAATTTTCCTCTGGTCGAAAAGCATGTACTTACCGACATGAATGTTCAGCATAATTGAACTTGAATTAGACAGTGGAGCTCCAACCAACTTCTCCACTAAGGCTAAGTGAGACCCCATATGAAAGACAACTTTATGACCAGCACAGACAGGAGCTCATGTTAAGGATGATAAAAAACCCACATAAACTGAAACAAAGAGTAACTCATGTTCAAGGACAACCAAAAACCCACATAAACTAAAACAATTATATAACCAATCTGTAAGAACCACAAATAACATTCCTCTACAATCATGCTGAGCACAAACAACCATACGACTTTATCCTCCAGCTTAAGAAAATGGGGGAATTTGAACAACTCAATCAAGGTCACAGTTAAACACCTCGCATATTTAGCAGTTTTTGATGATAATTTATATTAACCAGTCGACAGTCAGCAGGAATTCTCTCTGGGTATAGTTAATTATTGTGTTTCTTGGCCATGCATGACAATTTTTGCATCTAATGAGACCACAAAGATGTGACTACATCCAAACGAAATTCTTCAAAAACGAAGACGTAAAAACATAACGTCACGCTTTCGGTAAGCTCTAGAATTCCAAACAAAGAGCAGTACATAAGCAATAAACAATTACGGTGGAATAACTAATTAACATTTATTTCGCAACCTACTGCAACAAAATTCCGCTGGTGGTAGAGAATTAGTACGAGGGTTAGTAAGAAGTATTTATATATTAACGGAAAACACAGATAAAAACAGAAGGTGAAGAAGAAGCTACCTCGCCAGCGTTGTAGCTCGTTGCGGTCTGTCTGAATGTTTTTCGATTCTTTTTCTGCAGAGGGTTAACAATGGCGTCCGCACGAAGAAAATCGAGCTTGAAAATAAAAGTTTTGCGAAGGTTAAAAATAGGACTTCGGGTATATATATATATTGCGTATGGTCAGATTGGAACGTAAAGAGCGTGAACGGTGCAGATGGGTTATTTAGGTAGTTTCAATATCTGTGGATGGGATGTTTCAATTCTTTCATTTCCTTATTTTTTATTGTACGCAGTTCAATTTAAAGAAAAATAAAAAATATTTTGTGTTGTTTTTATTGGGTTTGTGTCTTATTTAGTTGACTTTTCAAAAAAATAGTTTTTAATTTTTTCCATGTGAAAAAGTTTTTGAGGATTTAATAAATTGTACTTATATTATCAAAAATATTAGAAATGGTGGTTTGACATCAAGTGTATTTTTGTATTATCTTCTTCTTTTTTAAAAGAGGAATTGAAAAATGTTTACTAGTTTGGAGTTATGGAGTTCTAACATAAGACGGGTTCAACATGTAAGTGCCTCGTTTTCAACGTGTATATAAATTAGGAATTGAAATCAAGATTTAGACGTCCTAAATTTTAATATCGTATAAATTAGTTCATCCCAATAACTTTTTTAAATATTTATGTTATGTAAATAAACAAAGAAAGAATAATTCAAGTCTTATAAGTCATGTGAAGTTGTTGAGAGAACAAATCATTAAGATTGACATCTAGCTAAATTTTATCTCCAAAATTATATCGTAAATATATTTTTGTGAAAAGCATTACATAGATATAATTTTACACATTTTAATAAAATATTGAGTGTGGCTTAAGAGTATCCGAAGTACATGTTATATGTTAAGTTGCAAGTAATTCAACTTAGTAGTCCCTAACAAATTTGGGAACTAGGTGATGGTTATATCTCCAAATTAATCAAACAATTTTATTTTTTTAAATATTTTCTCCTAAGAATTCGTATTAATTAGGGACAAATGATATCAATCTAACTATACTAATATAACAAGCTTGAAATACTTTTTCTATAAAAAAGAATTTAATCTCATTATAAATATATTACTAAAATATAACATGAAAAAACCGTCGCCTATTTATATTAAACCATTGCCTATATAATATATAAATAAATATATTGCATTAGTCGACGAATGATCATATATAATGATTTATATAATTATTATAGAAGCCTAAATTTTATATATTATTTATATTATTGTAAATATTTTTATAAACTTATTGGAATGATAATATTATTGGATAAAAATTTCACAAACTACTAATATAACATAAAACAAATTCAAAATTAACACCCTAAAATTAATATCTTTAAAATATTTTCAAATAAATATCTTTAAAATATTTACAACTAATATCAAATAAATTTGTTGTATTAAAGATAATATCATAAATAAAAATATAGAGACATAAGTTTTTAATAAAAAAATAAGCCTGGCAATATAGGAACCCATATTTTATCACAACAAAAATATGTCTCCTTTTACACAAATGAATATGTATGAATAAGTCAATATGGATTTTATATAGTCTAAAAAAATAACTATATTGACGGACCATCTGAACCCCACAACTAAAACACAGGTGGAATTTGTGTTCTCATATTAACAAAAACAGAAAAATACAAAGAATTTATTTATGAGAAAACCTACCTGACATACCGTTATTTTTTATTTGTTGGAATTGGTTGAGGAGCACCTTGTGCAACGGAAAAAAAGAAAAAGAACCGACAGAGTAAGTAAATGAAAGCTTTGTTGTATTTAATATATATTTTGTGTAAGGTCACCATTTATACTTAAAAAGCGTCGAGGGTCTAGCTACAAATTTCCAATGTATTTACTTAATCTCATTATTGTCTTACATTTAATATTGTATTCGTGTCCATGAATGGAATACTCGTGTTCTTGGGTTACGGGTACCTCTGATTGAAATAGCCACATGTAATTTGAGTCGTGCAAATATTTGAGTCGTGAAATAGCCACGTGTAAATAGGGAGAGGGAGAGGGAGAGGGAGAGGTTTCAATATATGTGCATGTTTCAATAAACGTGGTATTAATATTTGTGATTATAACCACCAATATTTAAATAAAATATGATTAATAAATCTATAATTTGTACATGATATTAAAGTTTGTAAAGACTAATTATATTATGATACATATGTTTTAGTATTGCTCATTCATTTAAAATTATTTCGCACCACTTTTTATAATTAATAAATTTAAAATATGTTTTTCTTTACAAGTAAGTTGGTTGGTCTAATGATGAAGAACTTGTGCTCTTAAAAGAGAGGTCACAAATTCAAATCGTGAAAATGGTAGGATATGTACGCCTCGTATTTGAAGCACAATTAGTTGTCTCTTGCATACTAAGAGTAAGAGTTAGTCTCATATGCTATCAACCACCTACTGCACTCCAAAAACAGGTACTCGACATCACGGACTATAAAACAATTAATACTACTATTATTATTAAAAACTCACAACAAAAATTATGATATGGTAGGGTCATATGCTACATAATGATGTAATTGTTGTGTCAATTACACACCCAAATGGCCCCTTTACCCCTCTCAAACTAGGGATCACAATTACGGTGCCTCTTAGTATCTCGTTTGTCATGTTCCTTTTATCTCTTGTGAATATTCCAATTTTGGGTGTTCTTTAAACCGGTCGGTAAGGTAATAATTAATTACTTTGGTGCTAATGTATTTACGGTATACGTGTTCCTTGTATTGCTTGACCTTGGACTTGTCTTTTTGTATTTTTAACACTTTCAACTCTACCTTGATTATTTACAACTTTGTTTTTGGTCAAATTTTTATTCTTTTCCATGTGGACCCCATGTGATTTATTTCCTCAGTTTCTCTTATTTCCTTAGTTCTCTCTATCCTCCTCTTTTTTTGGCATTTAGCTCACTTTTGTTGTTTCGTATAGTACATGCTTAGTCATATTAGTTTCATACTTTATACGGAAAAGGACCTTGTTTATATGGGCCCTTTTCACCCATGGTTTGGCTACCTCGAGGTTTTGGCTCATAATTGTTAGCATTTTTAACTCATTGTGTCACAGTTTACACACCAATAAGGACACACATGCATTCAAGAGACAAAACATAAATTGTAGAACTTGCAAGGAGAGAAGCTTTCTTTTTTGAAGCATCCTCATTCAAAAAAACAAATTGAGCATATAAAGAGGCATATATAAAATGACAAGGTTAGGATGATTAAACTACACATAACTACTTGATGAATGCATTATAATATTCATATTTTGATTTCCTCTTCATTCTCTAATTGAGGGATCCAAAATATCATGTAAATATCAAGGAAGCTCAATTTTTCTTTGGTTTAGAACATGAGCCAAAAAAAAAACCCTTGTGCATTCTCCATACCTAAAGGATAGATTAGGGTTTTGAAGAAGGATGATAGTTTCCTAGTGACTTGTAGCAAATCCAATTTAGACGCGTAAGGTTTTGAAGTTCAAGGGGTTAAGGGACACAATGATACATTTAGTTTCACATGTGGTCGCACAAGAGCCATTTTTGTACTCTATTCATAAGCTGTTTCGAGATAATTTCATAGTTTGAGGTTCATAGGTTTAATGTGCCTTGCTCATTGGGCTTGTTTCCTGCCATTGACAATTATCTCTAAATTTGCATGAAATCAAGTTATTTTTCATATGATTTAGATGACAATCTATAGTGTGTAATTAGGTGCGGTTTACTAATTTATATATGTGTAGATATAAATTGCAATATGTTGTGGTTAGAGTAATGCACTTATTAATTTAAACATGTTTTCCATAGTTATGTTTTGGTGAACCCACATTAATTGAACACCAACCTATGGTTTCTTTGTTACAATTTTTAGGGATAGATCTTTCCTTATTCGATAATAGAATTAATTTTCCTAGGTCTTGGATATATAATGTTTGATTATTGAGCCCTCATTTTTGTATGACTCTTTCTAGGTTTTACTTAGAGTCGTATCTTTTGTAACCTTTCTCAATCCTTGTGCCATTTGTTGTATATTATGTAGCTAGATGTGTACATTAGGTATTGATATGGATAGAAATGTTGTGAGATGTAATGTTGTCTTCTCATACTTTGTAAATTTTACTTTCCAACATGTCAAATACAAATATATTAGGGTTTAAACCACATGAGACTAATAAAAATGCATAATAGTTAGGCTTAATATATTTAGAATAATAAATCCCTAGTTCACAATAAGAGCTATCACTAAAGAAGCAATATCTAACCTTAGAAAGCTATTAGACTCTAGGTTGGGTTTATGAAAATATTTTATGGGAAAGTAGTTTTACATTGACAATGCAATAAATCTAGTCATAAAAACATTATAATTCAAGGCAAAATAGATACAAAATAGTAAAATAAAAACATAATTCCCTAAAATAACATTTCAAAAGTAATAAATTGACAAGAGGGGCTATAGAATAATCTTTTATTTGTTACAAATTCAAAAACAATTGTTAGAAACATATAGCACGTAGTAGGTCTAAACAAGAAGGTGAAAAAGGCAAAAAAATCATCAAAACTACGGATGTAATCCATGCTATTGTTCTTGTAAAATTATAGTAATTTTCAACAATGAAAAATATAATTTCATAACTTTATTCGTTAGCTTCGGTGCTCCAAAAACCTTGCTCACTTTTCTCAAATTTTGTGTGGATATCTGGAAAACATATATCCTTTCGTGCTTCATTTTTGGAACAATAATAAAGCATCAAAATCTTATGAGAATACAATAAAAATGGGGAATGTTTTGAGGGGCCATTGTTATCCATCCATTATTATCATGCCCCCTGATGGAAACAATTCATTAAAGCTAGCACACCAAGCATAATGTAAGTTAATAGATGGTCTAGTGTAATGCAAATACCTAACACTTATCACCATCAATGAGCTAATAAATTCATCATAATAAATGGTAGGTGCTCTTCAAATTTCCTTAAATTTTTGAATGTTTCTTTAAAATTGTTGTAATTATCATGTATTTACTTATTGTCCTCCATATACAACATATATTAATGTATCTATGTATTTATGGACTTCTTGAATTCATACTAGGACCTTGTTGAGACTTATCACCATCAATGAGCTAATAAATTCATCATAATAAATGGTAGGTGCTCTTCACATATTGGGGGACCCAAATATGGATTATAAGGACCCATGTGAAAAAAATCCCTAAAATTGTGTAATTATGATTTTGGATAAATAGAACCATTCATATATAGTATTGGGGATTCATACCCATAATTGTATGGGTTAGGGGGAAAACTAGAACAACAAGAAAGTATAGTGAAGAGACAGAAAGCGTCTAAAACGGATATTATTATTTTGTAAATCTCTTTAATTTACAATATATTTATATATAGTGCCTAGGATTTGAGTTATTGATTTTGCTTTCAGAATAAAATAAGGTCATTCGAATGATTTTTCTCCAAAAAAATACATTAACTAATTCCATATAGTCTGAAAAATAAATAAATTTTATCCAACACTTAAAATTAATGTATAAATTCAAAAAGATAGTAGTTTGATTGATGAAGATGATGAATATAATTATTCTAAGGGTAAAAATTTGTTAAATATATTTGATTGAATTCCAATTGTGAGAGATTAAATCATCATGTCAACTCAATCAAGAAAATAACTCTCACATCAATATACATTTTTCAACTCATACCAATTCAATAATCTTCAATAAAAATGAGAATAACAGTATAAAAAGACCATCAAAACCCCACAGTTAAGCGTAAATGTAACAAAGGTATTTTCTGTGGTCTTATATTCACAAATACTGGTAAATACAAAGGCTTTAATTATGAGAAAACCTACCTGGTAGACCGTTATTTTTTGCTGTAATTGGTTGAGTCGCTCCTTGTGCCGGTCGGTGCTGGTAGTTATGCAAGGAAGAAAAGAAAAAGGACCGGCGTAGCAAGTCCATAAAAGCTTCCTTGTATTTAATATATATTTTATGGAAGGTCGCTGTTTATACTTAAAACCGTCGAGGGTAGATAAGAATTTCCAATGTATTTGAATTTTGACACATTACTGTTCTACATTTAATATTTTATTTTATGACGAGTCCGTGAATTCGAATAATACTTGTGTTCTTGGGTCGTGTGCAAATATTTCAGCCCCGAAATAGCCACGTGTAATAATAATAATTGTTTTATAGTTCTTATATTAATTAATGTACACCTTTTAATAATTGTAATAATAGTATTTCACTCCTTAACGACCAATTATATTATGACACATAAGATGTATTATTGCTCACCCATAAAAATTATTGGTGCACCTATTTTTTTATAATAAATAAATTATCTTTCACTTCAATTAAACATCCCAATTGAAAATTGTCTCCTTTTTCAAGTTATTTTTTTATCTCTTACAAATACTTTATTTCTAGGTGTTTTTTTAACTTATTTTGGTGCTAGTATATATACGGTGTGTGTGTTATTTGTATCACTCGATTTTCGACTTGTCTCTTTCTTTTGTGTGTTCGACACTTTCAAGTCTATATTGATCATTTACAACCTTGTTTTCTTGTGTTGATTCTTTGTTTTTTTCCATGTGATTCATTTCCTTTGGTTTCTTTTTTTCACTTCCTATCTTTGTTATTTTGCACACTTTGTGATTTTTGTATAGTATATAATTAGTCACGTCATTTTTGTCTCTATATGGAAATGGTCCTTTTTATATGGGCCCTTTTTATCCATGGTCTGGGTGCCTCGAAGATTTGGCTCATTGTTGTCAATGTTTTTCACTCATTATGTGTTGGTTTGTGCACCAATAGGGTCCTAATTTGAATTTAAGAAGTCTATAACAACAAATTTGTGCTAGTACATTTAGGACAACAGAAACACACACAACCTCGCATAGTCAAAACATAAATTGTAGTTGCGAGGAGAGAATCTATCTATCTACTAAGCATCCCCATTCAAAAAACCATATTTCAAGTATATAGAGAGGCATATGGATTTTACTAATTATTTTTCTCGCATCAAAAACATTAAGGCCATGACTATTACACAACACAAAATTAATTGATGAATGCACTATATTTATATTTTGATTGTCTCTTCATTCTTCAATTGAGGGATCTAATAAATATTGTGTAAATATCAACGAAGCTCAAGTTTTCTTTGGTTTAGAACATGGGCCAAAGCACTTTTTGTCCTTGTGCATTATGTATACTTAGATGATGGATTAGGGTTTTGAAGAAGGATGATAGTAACCTAGTGACGTGCAACAAATCCAAGTTAGACGTGCAAGGTTTTGGAGCTCAAGGGGTCAAGGGATGTAGTCACACATTTGGTTTTGTAGTTGGTCTTACAAGAGCCATTTTTGTATTCTATTATGAAGTGGTTGTGAAAATTTCATTGTTCGAGGTTCCTAGGTTTAATTCACCTTGCCCATTGTGCTTGTTTCATGTCATTGACAATTGTCTCTAAATTCACATGAAATCAAGTACTATCATATAAACCATAATTAGCTATATTACTTTAATTATGTTCTAATTTTCCTATGATCTAGATGACAATCTATAATGTGTAATTAGGTTGCTTTTTTGATTAGTTTGGCTCCATTTGAACTCGTATCCGGATTATATTTGCCCTTTCTAGATACAAAAGTACCAATAATTAAAAAAATATATTTGTTATAAAGGTTAGAGTAATGCATTTATTAATTTAAATCCATTTTTCATAATTATGTTTTGGTGAACCCATTTTAATTAAACAACAACCTAGGGTTTCTTTGTCACAATATTTTAGGGTTAGATCTTCCTTATTTGAGAATTAATTTAATTTTCCTAGAATCTTGGATATACAATGTTTGATTATTTAGCCCTCGTTGTTGTAGGACTCTTTTTAGGGTTTCACTTGGAGTCATGTATTTTGTTACCTTGCTCATTCCTTGTGTCATTTGATGTATATTATTTAGTTAGATGTTACATTAGGTATTAATATGGATAGGAATATTGTGAGATGAAATGTTGTCTTCTTGTAATTTGTAAAGTTTACTTTCCAACATGTAAAATACAAATATATTAGGGTTTAAACCTTATAGAACCAATAAAATACACAATAGTTAGGGTTAATATATTTGGAATTAAAAAAGTCCTGGTTGACAATAAGAGCTATCACCAAAGAAGAAAGATCTAACCTTAGAAAGCTATTAGACCCTAGGTTGGAATCATGAACATATTTTATGGGAAAGTAGTTTTACATCGACAATAAATAGATCGAGTTGAGTAAAAACATTGTAATTCAAGGCTAAATAGATATAAAATAGTAAAAAAAAAACATAATTGCCTTTTCGAAGTAATAATAATTGACAAGAGGGGTTATAGAATAATCTTTTATTTATTACAAATTTAAAAATAACCGTTAGAAACATATATCACATAGTAGGTATAGGCAACAACAAGGTGAAAAAGACCAAAAGAATATTGGGAACAAAAAATCTTCATCAAAACTATAGATGTAATTTTTTGCTATTGTTATTGTAAAACTAGTATAGATATCTCAATTACATCTATCTAAAATACGTCGAGTGATATCAATCTTGAGGCATCTATCTGTGAATGTTAGTATAGTATAAGTATACCAAATTTTCTATAAAAATAAAAAAATATAATAAATGTATAGATATATGAAATATGTCATACATATCGATTTCAAAGTTCTTAGCTTTCATTTTTCACATACCACATTAATCAATAAATTCATTAAATTCTCTATTGAGTTTCCATTGATTTATGGCAAATGGAATCGACTTGGTTGCATCATTGTGTCGGTATCGAAAAAATCTATTAAAAAAGGGGCCCAAACATTACTATATGGCCAAGATATTACTATTTTTTATTGACTTCGCCAAGAAAAAAGGATCAAAACATTTAAGTGATAGTCAAACATAATTCAAATTTATGGATGAATAGTCACGTGATGGTCAAATGGACGTTGAATTTAATGTTAAGAATAAAAAGAACAACTCACTTTATTACAACCCTAGATACCATTGTAGGAATGCCTCTTGATGTAATTATAGTAATGTTAAACAATGAAAATTGTAAATTCGTAACCTTATTCATTAGCTTCAATGCTCTAAATACCTTGCCCACTTTTACCAAATTTTGCGTGGATCTCTAAAAAACATATCTCCTTTCATGCTTCATTTTTGGAACCCTAATAGAGCATCAAAACCTTACAAGAACAAAATTTAAAAATGGGGGATGTTTTGAGGGGCCACCGTTATCCTTCCATAATTTTCATGCCCCACAGCAGAACAATTCATTGACGCTAAAGACATCGGGCATAATGTAATTTAATAGACAATCTAATATAATGCAAATACTTGACACTTATAACTATCAATGATATGATAAATTCATCATAATAAATGTGAATGCTTTTCAAATTTCCTTAATTTTTAGAGTGTTTCTTTAAATGCTTGTAATTGCTTTTGGTATAAGGATTCTTATCTTATCATGTATTTACTTATTTTCCTCCATATCCAAAATGTATTATGTATATATGTATTTATTGACTTCTTGAATTCATAACAGGACTTGTTGACACATAAGAATAAGGAAAAACCAAAAAGGAGGTCTAAAATATTTGGGAACCCAAATATGGATTATAAGGAGCTGTTCGAAAATGATCCCTAAAATTGTATACATATATAGTTTTGGGGGATCCATACCCAAAACTATATGGGTTAGGGAAAAACCTCGAATAAAAGAAAAATATAGTGAAGAGAGAGTAAACAAGAGGAGAGAGAACATACCAAAAGACAACAAAAATAAAAGATAACGTGCAAATGAAAACCTAATCTAAATTCACCATTAACAAACATACATATATACTAGAACAATGTAATTTATAAAAAGAAGAAGAAGAAGATCTTGTAATAAAATTAGGTGCATAAATTTCCCTACCTAACTCTTCATTCCTCCTTGAGTTAAGACTAAAAATTAGGATATATTTCTAGAGAAGGATCATTTCGATATCCAAAAATGAAAACATATAAAATGATTTAATTAATAAAACGCCAAATATGATGACAAAGGTATACACCATATTAGAATAGAATAATCATTAAATTTATCCCCACCTCTTAAATGTATACCCCTCTCTTGATCATAATCGACCTTTGTGCCACATGATATGATGTCTAATCAATTGATTAGATTACCCATTGTTGGAGGTTGATGATAAGTGTTATATGATGAAAAAGGTAAAAACTATTTTCTAATTGAATAATAAACATTTAGATTTAACATAGCCTCATTTTTTTACTATTTATTAGTCTTTTTATTTTGGAGAAACATTGTGTGTATCCTTAAATCATGACTTGTGCACACATTCCAAGTTCAAATGTCCATCCTTAGCCATATTTCATGACTTTCTTCCTTATTCCCATTACTCGAGTCACTCACAAAACTAGTTAAATAATTCCACAAACAATATATTATTCCCACACATTATTCCCAAAAATTTGTAAAATCCTAGCACCAACTTGTTTGTGACCATTCATTTGGGACCATGTTGTTTAACGGTTCAACTTGAGGCTAACAATTTCATCCCCAACCACCTAATGATCTCTTTCGTAATTTGATATCTTTTAATTGGGCTGGTATTTTCCTCATGGGTCATCCTTAATGTGAGATTATACCTATGAACCCCTATAAAAGCTAGTCAAATACACTTATTTACTCACTAGCACTTTCAAGTGCATTCAGTTCAAATATCATTCCAAGAAAATTTCATTCTCTCCTAAATTCCTAAAAAATCAGCAAAGTACACTCTAGGAGTAGCCTCTACATAGGTATGAAGTATAATCAACCGAGGTTATAGAGTCACACTTCCCAATCTATAAAACCATTCAAGCCAAGCCAAGCCAAGCTAAACATGTCGAGACCATTATTACATTGTCAGTGATTGAATTTTGAAGCTAGTTTTGTGTGTGTGTATGCACGCGTATCAAATGCTATGTAGAGAATCACATGTGGTTTAAGGCCTCTTTGGTGTATTTCAACATATGAAGTGTACTGAATTACACTTCAACCCCATCACTAACCTTTTTGTAGGGCCTTCTACATGGTTAGGGTTTGAAGCTATTTTGGGTCATATAATGGGTTTCACACATGTGTGACACCTAGGGTTTCATGGAAAAACATATTTTAGAGATTAACACAGGCACATGAATTTGTAGGAATCCAACACACAACCATACACAAAATTCAAACATGAATATTGATTTATAATTAATAATAATATGAATAGATATCTTATTTCTATCCTTTAATCATAAGAAACTAAATAAAGTAAAATGCCCTCTTATTTATTTAGGGTTAAATAATTTGGTGAACCCATTTATTGATCAAATCCTTCATCTATTTGGCCTAGGTTTCCGTATTCAAAATCATACCTTCAATTATAAACCCTAGGGTTTCATTTCAACCTTGTACATGTTGTTATTTTAAGCCCTTCCGTCAAAGTAACCATATCAATCATACACCCATTTAGCATATCCAACTACCTAATACACCATGAAGGTGTAAACATCCTATATCTCCCTCTCTCCCCCTCTTTAAGAGGTCTTTGTTATTTTCAAGAATATGCATAATGATGTGCATAATCTAAGTTCTAATTTGGACCCTCTCACAAATCAAGCTAAAATTAACATACCTTTTGGATATGATGTAATTAACATTGATGAGGAGTTGACGGTGTTGACCATGATCAATTTCGACTCTTATCTCACTTCTTACGGGATCTCTGTGACCATGCACATAATATTGATAATATTCTTAGTCTCATTACCACTAAGTCTTCTTGTGATGTTCAATCTCAATAATCCAATGAAGAATATCTTATCTAAGTGTTTCATCCTACATATATACTATTACCACATTTATTGTGCATATATCTATCGGGCATCCCATATTCCCTTTTAAAATATTATAATGTATATTCCTATATCTACTACCATTCCTACATCATTTGTGCATACCCATGAGAATTCCCATTCTTCTTCTCTGCACATGCCCTAAATCATCTTTATTCATGATTTACAATCTAAAAAGTTTTACAATTGCCTTCAAGCCTTCTAATGTTTCCAATTCTACTCAATTACTTCACAATCCACTTGCACTTGTAATAACATCTTATCCTTTACCCCTCGGGTTTGTGTCACCTAAGCTTCCTAGAGATATGAGGGAAAAATTGATCCTAAAAAAGCTTCACTCCTTTCATGCCACTTATCTAGACTATGCTTATAACGATCAATTTATTAATAAGATTTTTCCTAGAAGTCTCAAATATTCTGCTTTACGGTGTTTTTATGATTAATCTATGCATTTTGTATTATATTTTACTCTGTTGGCTAATAAATTCCTTGCACATTTTCTATCAATATTGGTGACAATATTTCATATGCTAAAATGGATAAGATACAACAAGGCTCCAATGAACCAATTAATGACTATGTTTTATGCTATAAGACTATGCTTACTAAAATGAACAACATACTTGTGGGCGATGAGCTTTAAGATGTATCAACTAAAATTCTTATTTCTCCTTAACAAGAATAAGTCATATTTGAATTTTTTTAATATTTTGATAAACTATGTCACACTTTAAAAGAATGAGAGGCTAATCTCCTTACTTTGAACAAGATTTAGTATGTATCTAGTGCTCTTAATACATATACTTCTAAATTTCTAGGAAAATATAATTACAAATGCAAACATAGTGATAGCAATATTTATTCTAAAGTTAGTATTAATCCATATCTCAACCGACAAAAATCAATTACAATAAGCTCCTAGGAGGAATTCACATGGTTTCCCTCCGCCACAAGTTATCTTATAAAATCTACTAGAATGTAACCTTGTATCTCTCCCTCATCCTATTGAGGTTGATATAAGTAAGCTTCACAATACTTTTTTTTGATTCTAATGTCTATCTTGACTTCCATAGATGTACTAGAAACTCTACTAATAAATGTTTCAAGATTATTAATGTCATACATATACTCCTTGATTCCAATGCATTTGAATTCAAATATCCTCCTAAGTAATCTAAAACTATCAATGATAACTCTAAGATCAATAAAATCAATTATCGACTTCCTAATCATAAAAATTGGAATTTAAGATCGATTTATAGGTGCATCATACTTATAGGGCTTAGCCTCCTCTTGTTATAAATGATCACCCACTTGATTCTTTGATTAATATAGCTACATCCAATAAGCCTCCTAGGCCTATTATTACATTTGATGACATTGATATTATTACTAATGATATTTCTCATGTGCATTTGATCGTATGTTGGTTATATTTCTTTCCATAACATCCGATTGATAGAAAACCTAAACACAATATGTGCACATTCAAATTTCTTGCATCTTTGGGCTTTACTAAGAAACATATGCAATTTGATACTAAAACATCTTTTGGACACATTGTTCTTCCTCTTAATTATGATATTTGCTACATAGTTATACCTTTCATGGTTCTTTGCTTATCTTGCTTCATGTGACATTATTTTAGGATGCCCTTGGCTTCATCAAATTAAGGCTTTATTTTATGCTTCATGTGACATTAGTTTTTAGGATGCCATATAAGACTTATTTTTCATCAAAGAAAACAAGGCTATGCATTATGCTTTATGTACATATAATCATCCATGTGTTAAGCCTATATCTATTACTGTAGACATCAAGTTATTATAGTTAAGCATCCCATTTCGCAACCTTATCCCAATTATTTATAAGACTTATTTTCCTAATCAATTTACTAAGAAAACACTAGATTTTAAGCATGACATGCATAATGCTCCTACTAGCCTACTTTTTCCTAACCGATGCGGTTCTGCTCGACCGGCCGTAAGTCTCATGATCGGAATTTCATTTTGGAATGGTCGAAGGATTTTGAATCAGCTCGGTCATTGAAGTCGAACTCGAAGAAAAGAAAGTTAGCGGCCCGAATTGGCATCTGCGTCGCTAAAACAGCATGGTTACCTACATTTGCACATATAATGGATATATCCATTTTCAAAAGTAGCCATTCTTATAGGCCTCAAGGAGATCCTATGTTAAGAAAAAAATCTCCTAATCCTTTCGAATCCTACAACCCTTATCATTCCTTGACACATTATATTCTAATCCTAGTGTACACAATGTAAAGTTTAAGGCCTTACCCTCCGATCTCTACAAGTTTCTCTCCTAACACTCTTCTTATTTGCAACATCCCAGGACAAAAAGGAGCAAGTTTGAGGCGTAGTATTCCTCTAACCCTGCTTATTGCTTTTGATTCACCTCTACAAATACATATATTATATAAATAGTGTAAAATAACATTCAAATAATCTAATAAGCACAAAACATTCAAAATTATGAAAAAAAACAAAATTTAAAATTAGGACATGTATATGACTTGATTTGCTAGTTCTTTTGCACATGTTTGAAAACTTATTTTCTTGATATAATCGTGTGCTAATTTTTATTCTTGATGCATTTTAAATCACTATCTATATTTCATCATTAGGAAAAAATTACAATATCTCTTATTTTTTCTTGATGATGAATCACCGATAGTGTTTTGAAACGTGTCGAATATAATGTTGGGGTTGTAATATTAAGTGGGAAATTGACGTAATAGAAACCCGCCAAAGACTAGTAGTCATGTTATATAACTTATGTTTAAAACATAAGTATGGCGGATCCACATACCGCATCGGTATTGTTTAGATTTAAATTATAAGAGCAACCCAAACAATCCACCGCCTTAATATAAATCAAGGTGATCTCTTTGAGATCGAATATAGAGAAACAAGTGTGACATATGGATGCATGCGAGTTGTATATGCGAGTAGATTGATGATACATGATGCGAATGGTGTGAAGATTCATATCTACATATGAGCAAATGTATATGATAGTTTATAATTCCTCCTTGAAGGTATAATTGTTGTGGATTCAAGGAAATAGTGGGAGTGTTGGGGAAATACATATTCTCAATAAAGATAAGTGATTTTTAGTGGGTTTTTTTACTAAAAGGTTTTCCCACTTAAATATTGTGTCTTGTGTTCATTTACTTTCATATAAAATGCATGCAATCTAAAATCTAATTCATTATGTGACATAATTTATTATAAATTTCTATTCAATCATAAACTATAATTCTTGGCTTGTTTAGTTTGGTGGATATATAAATATGTGTTATTATTTATCCCAGTGTTTTTGACACAAAAAATTGGCATACAATTATACCCAATAAACAATTATTCAAATTTATGTGTGTGTGTGTGTGTGTGTGTGTGTGTGTGTGTGTGTGTGTGTGTTTGTTACACACATTCTTTCATAGGATATTTGAGAATGATGTAGGACATATACAAGAATAATAAATGCTTAGGTGTTGTATCTCTCCTCTTACCTAGTGTCTAGTCATTATCTCGAGGGAATAGCTTACGCTATCAAGTGATATTGTTTCATTACTTAGTGTTATTTCACATTCTCATTATGCTCATTTTCTATATTGTGCTATATGATATTTATTTGGACTAATACGTCTAACAAATGTATTTTTACAATGTTAACATCACTTGATCTACATGCTTTTGGGATATTGTCTATTATTACATTCACTTACATACTTATAAGCTTGTTTTTATGTGTGTGGTCCTATGACCTTTGTTATGCTTGTACGTGTGAAACTTTGGTGTCCTGTGTTTATGGCCTTTATCACCTTTTCTTATGTATTCTTGTGTGTGACACTCTCGTGTCTCTTGGATGTGGCTATTTTCCTTTGATTTGACTAATATAATTGACATTGTTTATTGTTCTTGTATACTTTTATGATTACTAAACTTGTATACATGTTTTCATTTGTGTTTTCTTTCTAGTATACTTTGTTTGTTATCTCTTCATGCCATGGTTTCTACCATGATCTCTTTTGCAAGAACAATATCTCTATGATTCCTAGATACAAAAACCCTCAAATTGATCCAACACTAACTATATGCTACATCTAACATTGACACACATAATTTATTTTGAGTTGAGTGATCTATTGCACATCGCAATCACCTTAAAAGAGGGGAGTTCAATGGGGTTATCACATAGAACTCAATGAAATTTAGGCATCTAAAAAAATAATGAACTTAGAATGGAAAAATTGATACATACACAAGGAACATCAGTAATTTATAACAACTTCAAAATTACGTAGGTATACAACCATCCAATAGGGGATACAACTGATAGACATATCCAAAATGGATAGTTTTGTCCTCGATGAGTTATTTAGTGAAAAATTCAACATTTTTTAGAACATAAACACTTTTATGGATTTTTGATACACTTGCAAGGATAATTTACACAATTTAGGGTAGAGTTTACTATATTTCAATAGAATTTGTGGGGGTGTTTACACCCTTAAAAGTATAAATTCAATGCAGGATGTAAGGGTTAGTAATAAGGGATTATTCTAAAATTAATTAATTAATATTAACCATGCACATTTAGAATAACACATTAATACTTGCAACTATTCCAAAATGATAAGATGATGATAGATAGATCAATGATTTGTAGATGATAATTGTTTGAGTTAGACTTATATATATATATATATATATATATATATATATATATATATATATATATATATATATGATTTATTAGAAATTAAGACCTTAGTGCGGGGAAAGTCCAAACTAAAAGTATATAACTTGAAAGACAAAAGAGTGATAAATGGGCCCATGAAGATAAAACAAGTGAAGAACAAAAGGGGACAAGACCGTACACAATGGTGAGGACAGAGATGATATGGTTTTGATCTTGTTGTATGGTCTTGGACCAGTGCTCAAATACAAGTAAATAGTAATAGTAAGCTTCCAAATATCTCTGTAAAAAGGCTCAAAATCCAATGAAAGAGGTAAAATAAGAAAAGGTTAAGTTCAATTAAGCAATAAAAAGAAAATCATCAAGGACTTTATGCAACTAAGATCTTGTTTCATTATTCAAAACTCATGTATATAGAAAACAAGAAAAACATGATGTAATAATGATTTTGTGCAGATTTTGGTGCCTTCAATTCCTTTAGAATCTTAGCAAATATATTGGTCAATACTTGACCATCATGTATAAAATCTAAATAAGAGGTGTTGGACCTAAAATATTGGCTAGGTACTTAAGAGGCACGTGCGTGTAGGATTGGTAGATAAAAGGGCACTCGGGTAAAAGCACACATTAAAAAGGGTTTAAGTGAAACCAAGGGTGCACGTGGGAGGTAGAACAAGGGTTTAAAGGACTTATCCATATTTGGCATCATGGATTCACTTGAGGAAAAATGTGAGGACCCGACTAGGCATGATAAGTGGATAAGGTGCCATCTTGGAACCTTGGAGGTCAAGAAAAGGATATTCCATGCAGGGAATATTCCTGACGCATCATTATAGTTAGTGGAAGGTTTACAAAGAGGATAATCATTCACCAATGGAGGACCACATTGACACTTGGCACGTGATCTACTCATAAGAGAAGTCATGGCGGTGGATGATGGTCCTATTTAAAGGAGTGCTTGGGATAGGAACGAGAGTGTAGAGTACATTGTGCGAGTGCAAAGGGGAGAAAAGAAAGAGAAGGAGAGTAACAAAGTGCTGCAGAAATGTTAGGAAATGTTAAGGGTTTGGAGTTAATGGTGCTAGGGTTTAGAGTACTTAGTGCTAGAGGGTTGTAAGGGATACCATTAAGCATATGTATTAATGCAACCTAGAATCTACCAAGAATAACGTTGGCACATCACTCAGCCTAAGTTGAGTGCTCACCTAAAGTACGCAAAGGTACCAAGCCCCTGTTTAGGGTTTCTTGTCCAAGATGTTAACATGTTGAAGATAGAGCATATTTAGAACCATAATAAACACAAACATTCTACGAGCATAGCCATTCAATAATGTAAAACCAGATCTAGAACTTATAGAATCATGAATTGAACAATAACTAAGACAAGATTGATCATAAAATAACCGATTATAGTCATGTTAACACCTTATTCATCCAATAAATTATATTTAACACTTTAAAACATGAAGCTTCTTAGATTACAAAATATTTCCATAAGCTATGCGTGCATCGATCCAAGAAGACATAACTCTACAATAAATGTGTGTCTCAAAGTGTATCGCTTAACTACATAGACTAATACATTCTTATAGGGGTGGGGACTTGCCCTTCATCACCTACGCACTTACCAAAATAGGTCACATGTTGTAAATAGTCATGCACCTTTACAATAATATGCACACATATAAGTGTGCTAATAATAGATCTCCTATAGTTAACTGGAAGTAGTAATCCTTTTATTAACCCAAACTCATGTATGGCACTTAGTAAACACTCATCCAAAAATAGCATTTGCATGTCGCACAAGTCTTCATCCCATTGTGTGCTCCACATGCTATCTCAAAAATAGCCCGTAACCATGAAAAATGGCTAAGTCCTAAATCAACTTGTCCTAGCACATGTTTTCCTTCCCTATCCTTTCGCGCCTTCAAATGTGCCTTGTTCCCACACGCGAATCTTCTGTGTGTCCTTAGAACAATATTGTCTGCTCAACATTACCCCACACTAAACTACATTGTCGTCTCGAAAATGGGGTATCTCTTTCGATGTTCCCAAATAATAAAGAATAAGAATGGAAAGAATGTAAAGAATCACTATACAAAGAATAGACTTCTATTCTGCAACACCCTCCTCTTCAATTGGGAGGATCAACTCTAGATATTTTGTTTTAATCTTAGCCTCTAATGTTTTCCAATCATCCAAAGCATTGTTCTTGTCTTCTCTGGAACTTCTGTGGCTATGGCTTCTAACTCGTCCTGGGTAATATCTTCTTTTTCATTCTGCAATACTAGGACAACATTGGCCATAACAGACATCCTTCCCTCCAAAAGATCCATCTTTTGCGCTATGAGCTTTCCAATCTCATCTAGCCTCTCCTTATGTGGGTTTTGTGCTATTGTAAGGGCTTCGTGCTTTTATTTCACTAATGCCAATCTTTCGCACACCCTAAAGTCTCATCCTTCATTTCCTTCAGGACTTCATTATCTTCTATCATAGTCCTGATCCTAATCATTGCTTCTGGTGCTACACATATGTTTAGAGCTTGATCTTCTTTCTTCATCTCATCTTGTAAAGTATGGAGTAATTCCTTGTAAGATGAAATCTTCCTAACCATGGAGGCCCTTTCTCTCTCTGCTTCTTGTTCAAGATCCTTTGGCGTTGGCATTCAAATCGGTCCATCTTCAAGCACCAAATCAACTAATGTGTGCACATAATGCATAGCCAAAGGAAAATTCTCAAGTACCTTAGACTCTAGATGCGGTCTTGCTTTCAGGACATAGTCACTAATTTCTTTTGCCATGCTAATGAAGGCCTCATTATTTTTCTTCTCTAGATCCTTCTCTCCTTTTAGACGCATTATTTTTACATTTTTTCCTTGTTATCTTCAAGTAGTGCTCTAATAGTGGCAGCCTTATCAATATTCCTCTCGTGCCACCTCTATAGATACCTTAACCAAGGCATTGCTCACCTACTCATTAGACATGAGAGTGGGATTTATAGTCATGTGCTTTCTCTGAGGTGCCTTCTTCACTCTTCTTGACACACAAGACTCCTCGCATACATCAAAATCTAGCTCATCCATGTGAGTCTGCATGGACTAGGACAATTTTTTCCTTTGCGTGTGTAGTGGCCATGTCTAGGTCCATCATCTCCCACCCATATAACTCCTTCAGGTCCATTGTGCTTTGAAAACAAGCACAAACAATTTTCCTTGGGTCCTCAAAGCATAGCCCATACTCGACACAATATATTCTCCACTTTTTCTCTTTCTTCTTGGCCCCTTAAGAACCACGAACATCAAGGTTTAGAGTTGGACCTTTGATGTCTGAGTAGTATCATGCTTGTGAGGTTACTCGTGCTCTGCTTTCTTCTACATCCTTCACCCCTTCCTCTTCATCCTTTATGTTCTCATATTTGGGATCCTCCACATATTTTAGCTCCACTTTGGGGTCCTGTGAATGTTTTCTGAGACTCCACTTCCTCATTAGTTTGAGCTTTCTCCTCTTCTTCTCAGTTGCCTCTTTCTAAGGGGAGAGTCATGGTGATCTTCTTACAAACTGTGGAGTTCCGTGCCTTGGGTCCTTGTTCTTCTGAATACCCTCTTAAAGTGGTGCTCTTCATGAACTACTTCCACATCCAAGTCCTTGTTTCATTATTGCACATGAGATGGAGTATCCATGTGCTCGCCTCTATTTTTTGTGGTCTACCTCTAACCTCTATGATCTAAGCCACCACTATCTTTGTGTTCTTCTTCCTCCTCGTCTACCTCTATAGTCGCTACAAGAGTTGGAGATGGCACATTCTCCACTGTATGTTTTCCCTTAGGTGGCCCTGGGAGCATGAAATCATTCTCCACATACTTTTTATTCTCCATCCTAGGCTAAAGCTGAAGATATACGAGTGCGACTCCATTTTCCCCAATAGCCAAGCTTACTGGCTTCATACTTATGACATCTAAAATGAGCCTTTTAATGTAGGAAATGCGGCTTAGATACACATATGTCTTCATGAGGGTGTTGTAGTCACAATCTACCTTGTCTGTGTTGAAGTTTAGATGACATGTATTACTAAATATGTGAACTAAGGCACGAAGTAGCGCGATGTGAAGGAATAGAGTAGTTTGCATCATGGGCTCCATGTCCCATCCCTCATGAAAATCCGTGATGCAGAAGTGTTGGTACATTGTGAACTATATTTCCTTGCCTATTACTTAAGGTAGTTCCTTGGGAATGTGCCACTCCTCCTCAAACACCATGTGAAGTCGGTCATACCACATTTTCCCTCTGCTTAAACGGCCCACTCATTGATCCTTCACATAAATATTTTTCAAACCTCTCCACAAGGGACTTATTCTAAGGGGTACTCCCAGATCTTGTTCTTTGGCCCATCAGGCACTCCAATTTCTAAAAATACAAGAGAAAGTAGGATAGTGCCAAAACTTATCTTTTCTCCTATGCGTGCTTCCTCAATAATGGTGTTTGCAATATAGCCTGTTAAGTTATATACTACTCCCTGAGACATTTTCTTTGCAATATGAAGCCACATGGTGTTTACCTATGACCATCTCTCTTGGTCATTCAACTTGGTGAGAAGATGTGATGCTTGCTTACACCACAAGAAACTTCTTCAGTTTATCTATGTCCATTCCACGCGGACCCTTGGTATACCCCAACTCCTTTCTTATTTCTATAATTGTTGTTTTATTAGTCAGATCACTAACAAGGTCTATCCCTATGCCCTTAAATCTTGTTAGTGTTGAAACTAGGGCCATTGTGATCCTAACCCTTCATCGGAAAAATAAAATAAGTCCCCATGAACTCAACTCATAAGCCATTGGTATAATGTTTCATATTTCCCAAAATATGGGAGCACATACAACTGATAAACCCCTACCTGCTTCAATAATTTTTCCCCAATGTCGTCATACATTGGCATATCCTCCACCGTGTGTTTGTTGGTATTTTTATTCAGTAAAGTGTCCAAATTTCCCTTGTTTTACGTGAATGTGGGAATCCCAACTTTTTCGACTATTACACCTTCCAAGCACTGCATCTTTGAAAAATTGCTCTCGGGAGAAATTTCAACTTCAACTTCTACCTTCTTCTTTCCCTTCGTGCCTATTGCAGGTGCTTTCTTGGTGCCATTGTAAAAATACCACCTTTTGTCATCTATAATGAGTAAACTCAAACCCTAGCTTGAATCTATGTGCCCTAGCTTGAAACCATGTGCCCTAGATCCTTCTCAACACTTTTGCTTTGCTCAAACCCTTCACCAATGGGGACGCAAGCCTCTTCTATGTAATAGTCTTCTCTCCATGTCTAGTTTCACAATGCTTCACACCTCAACACGATTCACTTGGCTTGATTGCACTTAGCTCACTTAAATACTTGTGATCACAAAGGTAAAAATGAACCCGCATCACATCCTTATATAGATTTTCAAAAATTTAGTGCATTTATTACTCCACCTACCAACAATCCTCTCATTAATTGACCATTTTCACAATCTCCATAGTACATATTTGTGCCCCAGTTATAACCTTCTAGCATGCCTTCCTACCTTCTGGCTATAGACTTCTCTTCAGCGCACTTCCATGCACCCAAGTACCTTGCCACTGCGCCTTCCCCTAGTAGTTTCCATGGCCATTGCTTACCTTGTGTTATATTGTTCCCTCATTTATCTTCATCTATGGCCATATTTTAGAAGCAATATCCTTTCTAATAGCTCTTTTCCACACTTAACTAGCACATGTAATATTTTTGTTCTCATGTGTACCTAGTTGTGAATAACCACCCCACACTAATGGTATGTGTAATCCTCTGCGCATAAAAATACTTCATATGGTAATTAGCTTCCAACACGCAAACTTGCTTATTACACAAAACACCAAACTAAATTGACAAAGTACATCGATGAAGAATGAAATACACTGAAGGAAATACATAAAGGAAAACCTATTCTAAATGGCAGTACTACCTTATTACAAACACCGAGGCGTATTATTTATAGTAGGGATTCAACCTACTCTCATTGAAGTAATCGGGTAACCATATTCCATTAAGCGTATCTAATCGAAAAGTGCCGATTCAAGTATACGAGTGATAACATACGGTCCCAACCAATGCACTTTAAGCTTGCCTGGATGGCGCAGAAACTTAGAATCATAAAGAAGCACCATCTATCCAATCTCAAGCTTTTTGTCCCTGATGTTCCTGTCATGCCATTCCTTCTACCTGGCCTTTTCCTGATTTTGACTCCAATGTGCTATGACATGCCTCTCATCCAACTGTATCAATTTATCAATTATTTCTTCTAATGCTTGCTCATTGGCTAGACCTCTAACACGCGCAATATGTAAAGAAGGTAACATAAATTCCATAGGAAGAAGCTTCTGTGCCAAACACCAATTAAAAGGGCGTGACCTTATTAAACCTTTTGTATGTTGTTCTATACACCCAAAGCATGACAGAACTTTATCATCCTAATCTTTCCTTCCAACATCAAAATTTTTGTCAATGTCTAGCTCAAAATATTGTTAAGGACTTCAACAATCCCATTTTCCCGAGGATGATAGGGTGTATTCTTAGGATGTGCAATCATAAATTCATTCAAAGATATCCTAATTGTCTCATTCAAAAATGTGTACCCCTATCACTTGTCAAGATTAGTGGGCATCCATACCACATAAGAACATTTTCACATAAGAACTGATCATTGTAGCTATTATACAATCCTTAGTAAGTGCTACTTCGCCCACATTGTAAGATAATCTGCGTAAGTGATGATGTAGTGCGATCTAGTTCTACATGTGGCTGGAAAAATAGGACCCACAAATTCAATAACCCATTTCTCAAACATATTTTCACTAGGAATAGGTCTTAAAGGCATTTCATCTCTTTCCCTGGTTTACCAAGGCTTGAAAGTGATCACACGCCTTAAAATATGCTTTACAATATTTGTAGAAGGTCATCCACCATAATCCAATGAGTAGAATCTTACGCATAGTGGCGTCACTTGCATAGTGCCCACCTATAATACCACCATGAGCCTCTTCCATGATATATGTGTGTTCGTGCTCTAGTACACATCGGCGTAATACTTCATCTCGGTCTAATTTGTATAGGTCACCACTAATTAACATAAAAGGTGCCACACAAATTGTAAGTTGTTTCCTCTCTAAGGCTTTCATTCTTTCTGGCGTCATACCTGTATGTAAAAATACAACAATATCCTCCAATTTTGAAGGCACACATTATAATCTGTACAACTTTGCATCTGCCATTATTTCTTCAATTGTCTTCACGTCCTCCCTAATTGAATTCTTGATAAATGGTCTGGGCCAAAATTACTTTTACCTAGTTTTACCACAACTGTGAAATCAAATTCTTGGAATAAGAGCACCCATCGACATATGTGCCCCTATAAAATGGGCTTGTTTACCAAGTATTTCAATGTCATGTGATCAATATAAAATACAAATGGTGTTACTAGCAAGTATTTTCTGAATTTATGCAACATGTAGATCATTGACAAGGCTTCGCGCTCAATAGTTGTATAATTATGCTCTACATGAGTCAACTTTCTACTAACAAAACATATAGGATGATCTATAATTCCTTCTCTAGGCTAAGATAACACTGCGCCAATGGTTGTGCAGAGGCGTCCAAATGTACATTAAATGGTTGGTTCTATGAGGGAAAGCGTAGAATAGGTGTTATAGTAAGTCTCTCCTTCAATGCCTCAAATGCGCACTATTGCGATTCTCCCCAATATAATGTCCCTTTTCCCTTTAGTAACTCTTCCAAGGGTGTGGAAATCCTAGCATATCCTATGATAAATTTCCTATAATATCCAAAGTGTGACCCAAAATCCACGCGCCTCACTGATTGGTAGGCTCTTCCAGGCCTACAATAACTGCAACCTTAACTGGATCCACTAACAAACCTTCCTTGCAGATGATGTACCCTAACAAAGTGCCAAAAGGTGTAGCAACACACACTTCTTAATGTTTAAAGAAATTCTTAATTGTCTACATCTTTCAAACACTAAGCGTAAATTGTCACAATTATCCTTAACAAGTCCATAAACCATCCAATCATCCAAATAAACATTTAATAAGTTGTGAATAAAATCATGGAATGCTTGAACAAAATGCGTGAAAATACAACAGGTGCATTTTTAAGACCAAAGGGCATCACAATATATGTAAAACTTCCCCATTCAGTGGTGAAAGTCATTTTCTCTTGATCCTCCCATGTAATCCTGACTTGATGATACCCAGGGAATCCATCTATAAAAGAATAGATTTCATGCCCTACAACACCTTCTAATATCTCCTATGTGAAAGGTTTAGGAAAGGGATCAATCACACATGCAACATGCACATTCCATCGACACAAATCCTAATGAGATCATCTTTCTTTATCTTGATGACCATGACCACTAACCCTTAACTGATTATCATCTTTTTTAGGATTCTTGATGATCATTTGCAAAAACATATAGAAGGTTCACGTAGAGGAACAGAGCACGTTCAAAGGTGCGGAAGGGACATGAAAGAATCACGCATGAAGAAGAGAGATAAATTTGGGAATTAGCCATTTTCACGTGTATGAGTTATTTTTAGAAATAGCATGCCGAACACACAAACCGGTTAAAGATTGTGCATGACATTGCATATATTTTGGAGGATTATGAAGCGCTTTGATGGGCAGGAAAGTCTTTGAGAATAGATTTACTACTGATAGTTAACTAGAAGAAGTCTATTGTTAGCACACTTATATGCGTGGCTATTATTGTAACGACACATGGCTAAAAATATAATGCGACCTATTTTGGGATTAGATAAGCGGTAGGGCAAGTCCCTACCCTTATAAATATGTAATAAAGCTGCATAGTATAGGAGAGAGACATAGGCGAGTTATTATAAGGATATGCTATCAAATCGATGCGCGCATAAACTATGGTATTATCTATTGTAATAAGCTTATGTGTATTTATCATGTTTAATACAATGGAGTGTATTGGCTGAATCAAAGTATCAAATCCTGAGTATAATTAGTTCTTGCATGCTTGATTTCATCATGGTTATCATTTAAGTCTATTATTCTCTAGATCTAGATCTGAACATGCACTGTAGAATGATATATTAGTTATGGATCTGAATGCTTTAAGTCTTCATCATGCTAACATCCTGCAACAACAACCCTAAAGAGGGGCTGGTACCTTTGCGTGCTTTAGGTGAGCACTCATTCTAGGTTGAGTGATGTGCCAAAGTGTGCCTGGGATTTTACTGGTAAATTCTAGGTTGCATCATTGGTTCCATTTTGGGACCTTTTTCAGTTGTTTTCAAGATGGTTCATGATGAAGACATACCGGTTGACCCTAGCAAGTGTTGAGGAGTGGATACATGACCTAGAAGAAGAATATACATGGAGGTTTAACACTAGATCTAAGTTTAACGCATGCACATGGGTGGAGAGAATCTATATGACTATTTTTATATGAGAGCTTCTTTGCTATTTTTCTAGTAGAATTGTATGAGTGGCTGGTTGCTTATGCATCTAAATGGAATTGGAGGTATCACACACTTTTCTAGATGTAGGAAGAATTTACACCCTTTATGATGTTGATTTGATTTGGACTCGTGTTGGATACATGGTTCCATGGTGTTTTGAACAGTTATATCTTGGAGTACTCAATTTCCACTTATTCGTGCCCAAAGGTAGCTGAATTCCAATTTTTACGATATCCCAAGGGAACTTACCTGCAAGGCATTCCACTGGTGATCAAAATTTTGATGGTAACCCTGAACTTGGAGAACAAACCGATGGTGAACTAAACCCCACCACGCATGGGGGAAGGAGCAGGTTTGGTGAAAGATGGCAGACCTAGCTAGTGATAGAAAGGAAAAGAGAGGAAAGGTGGCTTAAGTATAATGAGGCATGAGAGGGAGATAGAGAAGTAGTGGGATGTTGTAGAGTGAATGGCGTTGTGGAGAGAGATAGTTTGGGAAGGATTTGAAGTTCACACGAAGACATGGAACCCGAGCATCAGAACTCCCCATTTGGGAAAGCATGATAGGGAACCCTCCTTGGCCTCACGTAGAAGCATGCAACAGAGACAACTGGGCCATGGGTGTGCATCTGAATCCACCTGGAAACCTTTCCCTTGCGCTTGGTTTTCCAAAGTATCTAGTACAACAAACAATCAACAAGCTAATTTAGGTAGTGGGAGAGTAGGAGTGAGTCACATATAAAAAGCACAAATGGATGGGAAGTGCAAATGAATTCATTATTATATGGGAGTACCTTTTTTTGGGTGTATCATCCACATAGAATTCAAGTGCACAGATTTTTGGACTCTCTTTGGAGAGTAACACTTCTGTCAGACTACTAAGGGGTACAAGTTCAATACTATGTTGGGACACAGGAAGTACATCTTCTGGTCCAACTCTACTATAGGTTTAGGATCAAGAGGTATAGGTGGCTCTAGTTCTGGTGGATTGGTGGTTCTAGAGGTAGAGGAAACACATGAGGTTCTGGATCAGGTGGGAAAGGTCCACACCAACCCCAAAATATTTACATGGAGATGTCTCTTCATCTCCAGAGTATAGGGGCATAGAAGATGTTGTTGAACATGTACACATGTGTGAAATATTGTGGCACACAAAAGGAATCATGACTTTTGAGTAGGGAAAGTCAATTTGCTACTACGTTACAAGGGCATGCACACAATTGGTACAAAATTTTGACCCTGATCAGACTTGTGTAGACTATGCAGCCTTAAAAGATGTTTTCCTTAAAGAGTTTCACATCCCTGAGTTTGAGCAGAAGAGTATAAGTGTGCTCAAGGATATTAAGCAAGGCACTACTGAAAGTGTCGAGAGTATGATGCTCATTTCAAAACATTGTTATCTAAGCTTTCTTATGATATTCATGCAAGCCAACATGCACAATGGTTTTTGGAGGCCTAATAACACCTTTTAGAAGGGTTATCACATAAGACATACATCGATCCACATGTGAAGCACTTGAAGCAAACTTTACATGTTGAGGAAGTTGGAAGTATAGACATTGGGGTGAGCCCATTTTTAGAAGCACAGATCATAGCTATGGAAAAGCAAAGTTGGAGAAACTATCGGAAAATTCAAGCACATGAGATGTGCACAAGGATTTGGTGCATAGATTGTGAAGTGGAAGGTCACACAAAGGATAGTTGTCCCCATAGATCAGTGTGCTCATTGTTGTTGGACTGTGAGATATGCCATTTAAACCATGATGCTAGTCCATTGCCCATTATTACAACACATGATAAGGAAGAAGAATGTCTCTTGCTATTGTAAATTTATAGGTCCACGACTCATGACATGAAAGACTATTGTTGATTGGTCAGATCCATGATGCTATAGATATTGGTGTATGATAGAGATGGGAGTTTTAGATAACTCTAAAGGAAAGAATGAGCATCAAGGATCGGGATCACAATCAAGTGCGCTATGATTGGAATGAAGGGCATTTTGAAGGTGGTGTGGTAGAGGTCGAGGATACCATGGTGGATTTGGAGGATGAGGCCATGGTGGTGGAAGAGGTGAGTTCCCTCATGAGGAACATGTTATACATGTGGATCTCCTGACCACTACAGCGTGAATGTCCTCAGAATATTACATGTTCTTTTTGTGGAAAGAATCATAGTTATGAGGAATGCCTAGACTTGTATGAGCATCTTAGTAAGAAACATAAACAAGAAAAAAAGGGCATGGGGATGGTTAGGATACAATGTGATGTGGAAAATCAAGTGGATGCCCAAGTTGGAAGTAGAATCCGAGGCATTGCAAGTAAAGATCACACTGACCCAAGCAAAGCATGCACGTGCCAAAGAAGCATTGCAACAGAAGCCTACCATCACTAAGGAGGAGGTTCTACATGCACGGTACCAGATCCCACCCATCAAAGGAGGTTTACCAGAAACCATGGAGGTACTCAGAATCTTCAGGGTGAAATACAATATTTAAAGGAGCAATCATGGAAGATGGAGCAAAAGAAAGCATCAGAGATGGTCCAAACTGATATGGATGACTTGAGAGAAGTGTGTAAAATTGTTGTTGCGCTGTAGAGAATATCATTCCACTATTGGGGAATTGGTTAAAAGGAAACACTCCATGCGCAAGTATTGAGACTGGATGACAGATCCTGCATGCAAATCTTCCCCTCATAGCCTAGATTATGACAAGGAAATAACTCTGAATGTTGTTGTGGATGGGTGGCTATTGAGTAATATATTGATTGATACATGTGTGGAAGTCAATGTTCTTACTTTAGATGCATGGGTACAAATGGGGAGACCTCCATTGCAGCCATCCTCTAATGTATTGTTCATGGCTAATTAAACTAAGGCCACTCCCATCAGAGTTTTAAAAGATGCATCCATTACCATACAAGGAGCCAAGTTCACTGGAGATTTTGAGGTTTTAGTGCTAAGCAGAGTAGATAGCTTCCTAGCTCTATTGGGGCATCCTTGGTGCTATGCAAATAATGTTGATCTTTGGTTCAACAAGGGTTATATCAGCTTTGAAAACAAGGAGGAAAGAGTTATTATCCCTTTAATAGATGGAAAATATGTGCCCTATGTTGAGCCCTTGAGTGAAGAAGACCTGAATAGGATTTATGTATGTGCCATCCGGGATCTAGAGGTGCTTGAGCCATGTAAAGAAGGAATCCTTCAATGGGAGGATGCACATAGTCTATTAGTGCGATACTACAAGTGTTTCTTGTGATAATTGGGCTCATAGCACTTATGAGTTGGTAGGGTGAAGTAAAGAGTATATATTTCCTAGGGACAACAAACCACATTATATCAGAGAATAGGTAACAACTCGATACCTTGTTACACGGAGAAGGAGACCCTATGGTGTTCCTATGTGCCATGGAAGAATAGTGGATAGACCACTGGAGAGAAGGAATATGCTAGCATATACCCTATGTGGGACAACAACATGTTGGTGGGTGGTCCACAAGGATAATCTTGTAGGATGGAATGAAATTAGGATTCTCTTGCCACTAGGTTCTTCAGAGCAATGCACCTACTCAAATATGCACTTATCATGGTAATCAACCTATTCAACACCATGTTCAGAAGTGTGAGAGACTCTGGACAGAGGGGCAGGAAGCTTTACCACCTTCGCTCTGGGTGCACAAGTTTTATTCCACTTTACAAGGCTGTGTGTGCTTGGTATGTATATGCAGAACTCCATAGAGAGACTGGAAATTGGTAGGATTTAATTGTAGGAATGACCCAGACATTTGACTTCTTCTCTACCAAGCCTCTGGTGGAAGAAGCATTAAAAGTCATAAAGTGCTTAACTATGGGAGATAGTGCCAAGGCTGAAGAACTCATTCAAGAGTTATTGGATGAAGGAAATTCAGAGCAGCATTTTTTGAAGAAACAGAGGTCGATGCCACACTACTTCAAATGTGCTTTCCTTGAGAAAGAAAAAGGAAAAATGGTCTACTTAGTGGATGATGAAGAAGTAGAAAATCTGGATATAAACCATTCAACAGTAGGCGTGAGGTGTTAGACAGTGTAGATAAGACCACACGTGCCTATCATGAACCTATGAAGACAAAGAAAGTGAATATTGGATCAGATGTTGAGCCTAAGGAGGCCATAATTGGAGACTATTGGTCAGACTCTGAAGTGGCAAAAATCATAGAGTTACTATGGGATTATCAAGATTTATTCCCTGGGGTACCATGAGCTTAAAGGCGTGCATGAATCATTAGGGGAGATGAAGATAAATCTTAAAGAGGGTGTGCACCCAGTTAGAAAGAGACCCTACAGGATGAACCCCAACTTGTGTGAAAAGGTCAAAGAAGAGATTGACAAAATGTTGAAGTCTGGAATCATCAAGCCCCTGGATGAGTCAGAATGGGTTAGTCCAATGGTGATCAATATCAAGAAGGATGGTTGGATTAGGATCTGTGTGGACTACAGGGAGTTGAATGTTGCATGTGTGACTGATCCCTTTCCTATGCCATTCATTGAGGAAATACTAGAAAGGCATTGTAGGTGTGAAATCTATTCATTTACAGATGGGTTCTCTGGGTATCATCAAAGTTAGGATTTCCCAGAGGATCAAGAAAAGACTACTTTTACTATTGAATGGGGTAGCTTCACCTATATTGTGATGCCTTTTGGTATGAAAAATGTCCTTTTATATTTTTGCATAGTTGTTCAAGCATTTAAAGAGTTTATTCACAACTTCTTACAAGTTTATTTAGATGATTGGATGATGTATGGATTAGTTAAAGATCATTATGACAATCATGCACTTAATGTTTGAAAGATGTAGATAGTTGAGTATCTCTTTGAACATCAAGAAGTGCATATTTGCTACACCATTTGGAATATTGTTAGGACACATAATCTGTAAGGAAGGTTTGTTGGTTGATCCAACTAAGGTTGCAGTCATTATAGGCCTAAAAGAGCCTACCAGTCAAAGTGAGGTGCATGGATTCTTGGGTCACATGGGTATTATAGGAAATTTATAAAGGATATGCCAAGGTTTCCACACCTTTGGAGGAGTTACTAAAAGGAAAAGGTACATTCTACTGGGGAGAACCGCAACAAACGCGCATTTGAGACATTAAAGGAGAAACTTACTACCATGCCTATTCTGCATTTTCCTTCATGGGACCAACCATTTCATGTACATGTGGATGCCTCTGGCATGACCATTGGTGTGGTATTGGCTCTCACTGGGAGAAGGTATTATAGATCATCCTATCTATTTTTCTAGTAGAAAGTTGACTCCTGCAGTAACAAAATTACACAACTACAGAGAGTGCGAAGCTTTGTCAATGATCTATGTGCTACATAAATTTTAGAACAGTACCTACTAGCTACACCATTTTTATTTTATATATCACATGGCATTGAAGTATTTGGTAAACAAGCCCATTTTACAGGGGTGCATATGTAGATGGGTACTCTTATTTCAAGAATTTGATTTCACAGTTGTGGTAAAACCAGGGAAAAGTAATTCTGGACCAGACCATTTATCCATAATATAATTAGGAGAAGAAGCACAATAATTGAAGATACCATGCCCGATGCACAATTATATAGGTTACAATGAGCAGTGCCATCAAAATTAGAGGACATTGTTGTCTTTCTACGAACATGTATGACACTGAAGGAATGAAATCCTTAGAGAAGAAACAACTTTCTATATGTGTGACACCCTATATGTTGATTAGTGGTGACCTATACAAATTAGGTCGGGATGAAGTATTGTGTCATTGTGTACTAGAACATGAGTGCACATATATCATGGAGGAAGCTCATGGTGGTATTGCAGGTGGCCACTATGCAGGTGACACCAATGCTGCAAGATTCTACTCACTGGATTATGGTGGGAGACCCTGTATAAAGATTGTAAGGATTATTGCAAGGCTTGTGATCACTGTCAGCATCTTGGGAAACCAGGTCAATGAGATGAAATGCCTCTAAGACCTATTACTAGTGTAGAACCATTTGAGAAATGGGCTATAGATTTTGTGGGTCCTATTTCACCAGCCACATGCAGGAATGGATCACGCTATATCATTACTTTACACATATTATCTTGACAAGGTGGGTAGAAGCAACACCTACAAAGGATTGTACAATGGCTACAACAACTAGTGTTTCTATGGGAAAATATTATTACAAGGTATGGATGTCCTTTAAGTTTGACCAGTGATAGGGGCACACATTTTTGAATGAGACAATCAGAATTTTATTGGATGAATTCATGATTGCACACCATAAGACTACACCATATCATCCTCAAGAAAATGGGACTGCATGAGGCTTTCAACAAAATTTTGAGCCAAACATTGACAAAAAATATGTGATGTTGGAAGAAAGGATTGGGATGATAAAGTATCTGTAGTACTTTGGGCATATCAAACAACATATAAAAGGTTGAACAAAGCCACACCATTTCAGTTAGTGTTTGGTGCAGAAGTAGTTCTTCCTATGGAATTCATGTTACCATCTTTGTGTATTATGTGCACGTTGGAGGTCTAGCTGATGAGAAAGCATTAGAAGAATGATTGAAAATTTAATCAAGTTGGATGAGAGTGATGAGCAAATAGCACGTTGGAGTCAAAAACAAGAAAAGGCCAGAAGAAAGCATGGCATGACAGACACATCAAGGATAAAAAGTTTGAGATTGGATAGATGGTGCTCCTTTATGATTCTAAGTTTTTGCACCATCCAGAAAACTCAAAGTACATTGGTTGGGGCCATATGTTATCACTCACATACTTGAAACAAGTGCTTGTCAATTAGAGGTGCTTGATGGAATACGGTTACCCGGATACTTCAATGGGGAGTAGGTGAAGCCCTACTATAAATAAGTCTTCTTGGTGTTTGTAATAAGGAAGTGTTGCCATTTAGATTAGGTTTTCAATTTTATATTTTCCTTAATGTATTTCCTTATTTTTTCGCTATGCTTTGTCAATTTAGTTGGTGTTTTTGTAATAATAAGCATTTTCACGCTAAGCTAATTACTATTTGAAGAATTTTATGTGCAGAGGACTACACATACCCTTAGTGTGGGGTGGTTATTGATATCTAGGTACATGACTATTGAAAATAAGTACACATGAAAGGAAAAACTACTATGGGTGCTATTCAAAGTTGGAGAATTGTTAGAAAAGAGATTGCTTCTAGAAAAGATGACCATAGATGGAGATAAATGATGAAAAATATAACACGAGGTAAGTGGAGGCCATGAAGACTACTAAGGAAGGTAGTGGTGAGGTACTCAGGTGCATGGAAGCACACTGAAGAGAAGTCTACAGCTAGAAGGTAGGAGGTGCGCTAGAAGGTTATAGCTTGGGCGAAGATGTACCACATGAAAAATGGAAAAAAGGATCAATTAATGAGGATTGTTGGTAGGTGAAGGAGCAATAAATGCACTAACTTTTTGAAAATCTATATAAGGATGGGATGTGAGTTCATTCTTACCATTGCAATCATGATAATTTGAAAGAGCCAAGTGTGACCGAGCTGTGAGAAGAGTATTCAGTGTGAAGAGTGTGAATCAAGATGTGATGAGAAGATTTGTGCAGAGGAAGCTTGCATCCCCATAGTTGAAGGGTTTGAGAAGAAGCAAGGCATTATCAAAAGAGCTAGGGCACATAATTTCAACTAGGGCATGTTGAATCAAGCTAGGGTTTGGGTTTGCACATTGCAGAGATAAAAGGTGAGTATTTGAAGTTAGAAGATTATAGGTTATAGATGGCACCAAAGAAAGCACCTACCGCAGGAGCTAAGGGGAAGAAGAAAGTGGAAGTAGAGGTTGAAATGACTCCTGAGAGTAATTTCTTAGAAATGCAGTATCCAGAGGGTGTGATTGTGGGTCAAGAATGGGATTCCCACATCCGGAAGAGAAAGATCAGTGATTACAACCATCGTACACCTAAAAATAAGAAGGAGCTGGATGTGTTATTAAACACAAAGACAAATAAGTGCACAATAGAAGACATGCCAGTGTATGATGATGCTGGGGAGAAGTTGTTGAAGAAGATTGGAGTTTACCAGTTGTATGAGCTCCCCTACTTTGGTAAATATGAACCTTGTACTAGTGGTTGATGAGAAGGGTACATGAAGATTTCTTCTACTTTGCAGGACATAGGTAAGGATCACAACCCGCGTTGATCTCAACAAAGTAAATAAGGTTGAAAGGCACAGGGTAGATCTAAATGGTGATTTAACTGATAAGGCCACAATCCTAGAGACAAGGAAGGAGTTGGGGTATACCAAGGGTCCATGTGGACATGGACATTGATAAACTAAAGAAGTACCCAATCATACAAGCAGCTGCACACTTAGTGACAAAGTTGAATGACCAAGAAAGATGGTCACAAGTAAACACAATGTGGCTACACATTGTGAAGAAGATGTCATAGGGAGTGACTTACAACATCTCTAGTTACATCATGGAAACTATCATTGAAGAAGCATGCACAGAGAGAAAATCATTTTTGGGGTTGTTCTATTGTCTCTGGTGTTTATGGAAATTGGGGTGCCCGATGGGCCAAAGGAGAAAATATGGGAATACCCTATGGAGAACAAGTCACTGTGGAAATATTTGGAAAGTACTTGTGTGAAGGATCAATGAGTGGACCATTCAAGCAAGAGGGAGGAGAAGTGGTATGATAGGCTCCATGTAGCATTTGAAGAAGAATGGCACATACCCAAGGAGTTACCTTTGGTAGTAGGGAAGGCAAGTACAAGTTTGTAGTATACCAACACTTTTGCATCGTGTGGTTTTCCATGAAAGATGGGGCTTGGAGCCCATGGTGCAAATTACCATATGCCTTCACAACATGATATTTCTAGGCATCAGTTCACTCAGTTTTCAGATGATGCGCCGCCTAAGCTTCAATGCAGACAAGGTAGATTATGACTACCATACACTGAGAAAGACATATGTATATCCAGGATGACTACCTACATTGAGAGGCTTATCTCAAATATATTAAACATGAAGCCTAGTAAGCTTGGCCATTGGAGATGTTGAGAAAACACTTGTGTACCTTCAACTCAAGCCCAAGCTAGAGAACAATAAGTATGTGGAGAATGAGTTTCATGCTCCCAAGGCCACCAAAAGGTAAGCATACAATGGAAAATGTTCCAACACCTAAGCCCACAGAGACAATAGAAGTAGATGATGAAGAAGAGGAGCATGAAGATAGTGGTGGTTTGGAGCACAGAGGTAGGAGGCAGCCTAGATAAGGTAGAAGAAGCAAGTGCATGACTACTCCACCCCAGCCACAAGAAGGAGATGATGAGGACTGGATGTAGTACAAGGAGAGCACCATTTCAAAAGGGTATTCAAGAGAACAAGAACCCAAGGTGCTACTCCACAATCAAGTGTGAGATCACCTCGACTCTCTCCATAGAAGGAGACAACTGAGAAGAGAAGAAGGAAGTTGAAGCTAAATGAGGAGGAGGAAGAGTCTGAGGAAAGCATGCCCAAATCTCCTACACCTCCAGAGATGTGGAAGAGAACCAAAGGATGAAGAAATGAAGGATGGAGAAGAAGGAGAAAAGGAGGTAGATGAGACAAATGCAAGAGACTACTCAGGCATACAGAACAAGCTCCAAATCTTGACACTCAAGTTCCTAAGGGGCCAAGATCAAAAAGAACAAGTGGAGAATATGTTCACATTAATCATGGGCTATGCTAGAGGACACAGGTAAAATTTTTGCGCCCATTTTCAAAGCACAATGACACCAAAGGAGTTGTATGGGTGGGAGATGATGGATGAAGATATGGCAACCATGTGCACAAGGAAGCAACTGTCATGGTCTATGCACACGCACATGGATGAACTAGAATTTGATGTATGTGAAGAGTCATGTGTATCAAGGAGGTTGAAGAAGACACCTCAGGCCAGACACATAACAGTAAAGCCTACTATTATGTTAGATGAACAAGTGAGTAATGCTTTGGTAAAAGTCTGACAGAGGTGGCATGATGAAATGTGGATAAGGCTACAACAATTAGGGCTAAGAGAAGAACTCAAAACTAAGGATGTAGAAATAGTGCACCTAAAGCAAGAAAAGGACTTGGAGAAAAAGAAGAATAGTGCATTTATAAGCATGGCAGAGGAAATTGGAGACCTTGTCCTGAAGGCAAGACCACACCTAGAATCCAAGGTACTAGAAAAGTTTCCTTCAACGATGCATTATGTATGTACCTTGGTGGACTTGGTGCTTGAAGATGGACCTCTGTGCATGCCAATCACCAAAGAATCCAACACAAGAAGTGGAGAGGGAAAATTTGGTGATGAGGAAGATTGCATCATATGAGGCATTGCTCCAAAGCTTGTAGGAGGAACTGAAGAAAGTAGATCAAGCATTAAATATTTGTATAGCCCCAGAAGTCATTATAAGAACCAGGACCATGGTAGAAGATAATGAAGTCCTAAAAGCCATGAAGGATGAGACCTGGGGCACGCAAAATGATTAGCACTTGTCAAGTAGAAGCATGAGGCCCTTACAACAACACAAGAACCACACAAGGAAAGGCTAGATGAGCTTGGGAAACTCATCGCACAAAAGATGGACTTATTAGAAGGAAGAATGACTGCAATGTCCAACATTGTTTTGGTCTTGCAGAATGAGAAAGGAGAGATTGCACAAGATGAGCTAGAGTCAATTGCAAGTAGATATCCCTAAAAGGTAGAGGCCATGCTCAATGATTGATAGACTTTAGAGGTGGAAATAAAAGAAGAATATCAAAATTGATTCTTTAGGTTGAAGTAAGAAGATGTTGCAGGGTAAAGTAATTCTTTTATTCATAAAAATTCTTTCTATTCTTCTATTCATATTCTTTGATTCATTTTGGAGACAACCATTTTTGGGGTGGAAATGTAATTAGTGTGGGGTAATGTTGGTCAATAAAAATATGGCACTAGGCGAGAATTAAAGAGTGGTGGGTTTGGGAAGGCACAAGGGACGGCCCAATTCAAAGCTTCTTTGAAGTTAAAGAATGTTAAACAGAAAGTTAGAAAATGGAATAAAGAGGTTTTTGGAAACATTTTTGAAAAGAAGAAAGAACTTAAGCAACAACTTGAAGAGCTTGAGCTAAATGTCTCCATGAAAGGTATGACCCTTGAGGATCATCAGCGGGAAAAAAATCTCCTATTAGATCTGCATAATATAAACAGCCATGAAGAAACCTTTTGGAGAATGAAATCTAGAGCCCTTTGGCTTAAGGATGGAGACAGAAATACAATTTTTTTCACTTGTACTATCAAACATAGAGCTTTAGCATGAATTTCTGAAGTTGCTAAAAGAAATGGAAACATTACTAAGGAGCCTGAGGATATCAAAACAGAGGCGCTAAATTTTTACAAGAACCTCCTCACTGAAGATACCTCCTACAATGAACAAGCGACCTCTTTCCTCTTAGACTCCATCATAATAACCTAATACCCTGTGAGAGATTTAAAAGTCTTTCAAAAACTGTCACCATTGAGGAATTAAAAAAGGCTGTCTTTGCTTTAGAAGGGGATAAGGCTCCAGGTCCAGATGGCTTCTCGGCTAACTTTTTCCAAAGATGTTGGGAAATTTGCTCTGAAGATCTCTTGAAAGCTGTCAATGAATTTTACAGAATGGGAAATCTTATTAAAGAACTAAATAATACACACATTGTGCTTGCCCGAAAAAGATGGATGCAAAAGACTTCAAAGATTTCAGGCCTATCAGTTTGGTTAATGTCATTTATAGGATCTTCACAAAGATTCTCACCACTAGAATGCAACCTATACTCATGGAGATCATTTCTCAACAGCAGAGCGGATTCATCCAGGGAAGAATTATCCAAGATGGAATTATCATGGTTCATGAAACTATACATTCTATGGATAAAAGTAAAAAGGTGGGGATGGCCATCAAACTTGACATGCATAAAGCTTTCGACAAAGTCTCTTGGAGATTCATGGATGAGGTCCTGTCCAAATTTGGTTTTCAAAGCAAATTCAGAAAAATCATTCACTCTTGCATCTCTACCTCTAGATTCTCTGTGGTTGTTAATGGGAACCGTGGGTTTTTTTGCCAGTAATAGAGGTATACGACAAGGTGACCCAATCTCCCCTCTTTTATTCATTATTATGGCTGACAGTTTAAGCAGATCTATTTCAAAGCTATTTACATTGGCATGATAAAAGGCTTCCCTCCAACTAGGGTAATCGAGATCTCCTCTCATCGCCAGTTTCTTTGATGACACTTTCCGCTACTAATGGCTTCTATTATTGAGGAAAAGACCATTAAAACTATCCTTAGATTTTATGAGGAAGCCTCGGGCAAAAAGTTAATTTTGACAAAAGCTCTATTTATTTCTTCAATACTCCTGAGGAGAGGCAAAGAAAGATCGCTAACATTCTAGGATGCACAATTAATTCTCTACCAGCTACTTACTTAGGGTTACCTTTAAGTACTGGCAAGATTTCAGTGGAGGTATGGAATGATCTTATTAAGAGATTTCAAAGAAAGTTGGATGGCTGGAAAGGAGCCGTTCTTTCAAGTGCAGGTAAGTGTCTTTTGGTTAAAAGCATGCTTCAAAACTTGCCTATCTACATACTGTCAATGTTCAGCATGCCTACAGCTGTGATGAACAGTATTGAGAAGATTCAAAAACACTTTCTATGGCACGCATGTCGAGGATGATTCAGATATCATCTTGTGGCTTGGGAATAGGTTTGTAAACCTAAGAGACTAGGGGGGTTAGACATCAAAGATATCAAACATATGAGTACTGCCCTTACTGCAAAATTAGGATGGAGGCTTATAAAAGAGCACAGACCTTGGAAAAAGCTGATTAAGATCAAATATCTTTCAAATCAAAGCAAGATTTCCTTCATTTATGATCAGTCCCTTCCGAGTGGTTCTATTTTCTGGAACAACCTTTTACGCAGTGCATACATTCTCTCTCAAAGTGCATTTGGAAGCTTGGAGATGGGCAAAACATAAAACGGGTGATAAGTGGGACGGATTCTAAGCGGATTTCTGATTATGATCATATTAAAGACAACTTAATTGCAAAGTATGGACATTGAGTAATCTAGGGGTACATTGAGAGGAATGGAAACAAAAGAAAATGGAAGAACTAAAAGTGGAGAATGATAATATTCATGCCGATATTATATCTCTCCGTAATCAACTTTCCTAATCCATATAATTAATCAAAATCTTAAGGATGAGCTCATCTGGAAAGATTCTTTTGATGGGGATTACACTATTAAAGCATGATATAATTCTTTCTTTGCATCCATGGCAAGTGAAATTAAGTGGCACAAATTGTGGATGCCGGAGCTAACCCCTAGAGTGAGCTTCTTTTGGTGGCTAATTATTAATGGCAAGATCCTAACTAATGAAAACCTCATCAAGAAGGGATTCATCATGCCGAATAGATGTTGCATGTGTCAGCAAGAGGCTGAAGATATAAAGCATTTATTCCTCCATTGTGAGATTGCTTCCAAAATTTGGCAGCTTGTTTTTGCAAAATTTAATCTGAAATGGATTTTTCCCCTTACCTGTCTTGAAGCTTGGGAACAATGGATCTCTCCGTTCAAACATTGCATGGTGAAAAGGCTATGGAAACTTGTTTTGCCCCACACTATGTGGAGAATCTAGAAGGCTCGTAATGATAGTATTTTCAGAAACAATAGAGTGCTTGTAACAAATTATATAAGGAAATTATCATTCTTTGTGCAAGATAATATTGCTAGATTTAAACCCCTAAAAATAGACTCTACGGAGAATGAAGAATGCATTCGATGGATGAATGGAATATTGCCACTTTGTTAATAGAAACAACAATGGCTTCGATTGTAAAACACTGACCGATGGATTAAACCCCACCGATTGGCACAAGTTAAATTTTGATGGGGCCTCTAAGGGAAATCCAGGGGGACTCGGAGGAGGGGAATCATCGAGGGATCAAAGAGGACATTATGTTCTGCTTTCTCTGGGAGAATGGGCGAGGCAGACTAATCATTATTCAAGCCATGGCGGCTCTTTGGGGTATTAGACTTGCGAGAGATTGTAATATTCCAAATATCATAATTGAAGGTGATTCTCTAAATATTATCAATCTTACGAATAAAAAGCAACACCCCAATTTGGTCTATTAGGGATTATATTGAAGAAGCTATTGATATATGCAAAAATTTGAAAATGTCCAAATCACCCACACCTACAGGGGAAGGAAATAGAGTCGCATAATGAGTTTGGCTAACCGGTGTTAATAATCCCTTTCAAACTTGGATTGGAGGGGACGTTACGCCGCCCATGTCAATAAAGCCATAATCATTGATCTCCATGGCAGTGAAAATCATAACTAACGGCTGTATTTTAGACGCTAATGAGCGGATCCCCAAGTACATGATGATGACATCACAAAAGATTTGGATGATTGTTGCGATCTGTGCGGGCTGGGCTGTCATCATTTCTTGGCATAGGAGGAAAGCCGAGGAGTGGGGCAATAATAACAAGTGTAGCATAATTATTAAATCGGCTTTCACGGGAAGGAAAGATTCAAATACCAAAATCAAAGTTCGGCCTATTCCGCACATTGATAGCTATTTTACCGTTGAGAACAGGAAAAGGTGCAGAGGAAACATGGGGGCCACCATGCAAAACTGAACCGACCCACAATCCTGAGTGGAAAGAGAACACGGAGCTTTGGGATTACCTGCAAATCGGGGGCCTGTCGAATTTCATTAAAAGGATCCAAGGCTTCGACCAAGACATCTCTATCAAATTCTCCCGAGGATGGAAGAACAAAATAGTCAAATATAGTAACATGAAAATGGAAATCACGAGAAGAGATCATAGCTCAAATCAGAAGGCACCAAATTGTTCAATAAGAAGGTAGACGAGGAGGTGGAAACCAAGAAATTTTGGAAGAGGGAGAGAATCTTGAGTTCGTGATCTGCTGACCTCAAGGTGGAGTCGATCCCGAACCTTTTTACCGAACTAGCCAAAATGGTGGTAAGGTATGTTACCCTTGAAGGAAGATATGTGACTATACCTCAAAACATCCGATTTTTTCGAATCATTTTCATAGAAATAACATTATCGCCTTTCCTCATTATCTCGATTAACTCTCTGGAGAAATCTATAAGGGAAGTTCAAAGCCACTCTAGGGTTGTCCCTTTGCACAGGTGGCCTTATCCTCTTGATTCACCACCATTTCTCCATGCCCTTCCATGAATCCTATCCCACCTCCCTCCTCCATACCTCCACACCGCCCACTTGGCTAAAAAGAAAGAATGAAGATGTTGTCTCCAAAGAAGAAAAGTAAAAGCCTCAAAGCCAAAATCCCGCTTCCCAACGAGTCCTAAGGAGCCACAAGGACTTGGAACTAGCTGAAAACCTCCTGCATATTAGCAAGCCGGTGGAGGAGCCCAAAGAGGAGGAATTGCTGGATAGGGTGGACAGATTAGAAAAGGAGATACAAGAGCTCAAAGGGGCTATAAAAAACATGGAAAGAGCTAAGGGTAAAATGATCCTTCAAAGTGAGGAGGAAGAGGGGGTTATGGTGAAATCTTCAAGAAACTACAATCCTTAGATGGCAGATTGGGGAATGCTAAAAGCTGAAATGACTGCATATTGTCTGCCCTCAAAAGCATTTATAATTTCATTGAACAACATGTCCAAAGTGTTTGCAATTTAAGTGGGATCAATGAGGACATATGGGGCCCTAAAGAGAAAAGGGACATTGCAATTGCCCAAGCAGATTTACAAGACTCCTCTCAGGCCACTGCCATTGCCTTCTTCATGTCACTACAGCTATCAAGACCAAAATTGTGAGCCATCAAGTAAAGGGTTGTTGTGATGTTGTTTTTGGCTGCGATGTGGTTTGTCATCAAGTGTTCTGGAGCTATTTTGTGGCGGGGCTCTTTATGATGTTTCTCTTTGGTTCCTTTTGATCTTGCCTTCTTTTCCTCGGATCTTTTACGTTTAGATCCTCTTTTCACCTGTATTGTAATATTTGGTTGTTGAGCCTTCCTTGGCGATTGTTTTTCCCTTCTCTAGGCTGCTTCTCTCATATTTACTATCTCGGCTTTTGAGCCCTTTTGTATACAGGGAGGTATAGTCCCTTCAAAACTATTTGCCCTTAATAAAAAAAAAATATCATGTGACCTATTTTGGGATTAGATAAGTGATGAAGGGAAGCCTCCACCCTTATAAATATGTAATAAACCGCATAGTATAGGAGAGAGGCATGTGAGAAATGAGTTATTGTGAGGTTATGCTGCCAAATCTGATGCACACATAAACTATGGTATTATCTATTGTAATAAGCTTCTGTGTATTTATCATGTTTAATGCAATGGAGTGTATTGGATGAATCAGAGTATCAAATCCTGAGTATAATTGGTTCTTGCATGCTTGATTTCATCATGGTTATCATTTAAGTCTATTATTCTCTAGATCTAGATCTGAACATGCATTGTAGAATGATATATTAGTTATGGATCTGAATTCTTTAAGTCTTCATCGTGCTAACATCCTGCAATAGCAACCCTAAAGAGGGGCCTGGTACCTTTGCGTGCTTTGGGTGAGCACTCAGTCTAGGTTGAGTGATGTACCGGCATGCCTTGGATTTTATGGTAAATTATAGGATGCATCATCTCTTAATGATTCATGCACTCCTTTTAATTCATGGTAGCCCCTAGGAAATAAGTCCTGAAAATCACGTAGTAACTCAATGATTTTTTCCACTTCAGAATTAGTCTAGTAATCCCCAATTGTTGCCTCCTTAGGCTCAACATCCATGTCAATGTTTACTTTCTTGGTCTTCATAGGTTCATGATAGGCACGTGCATTTTTATCTCGCACCTATCTAGACACCTCGCGTGTGCCGATGAATGATCTATATCTAGATCTTCTACTTCCTCATCATCCACTATGTAGACCATCTTTCCTTTTTCTTTCTCAATGCAAACATGCTTAAGTAGATGGTATCCATCTCTTCTTTTCATCAAAGTGTGCTCTTGATTCGTCTCACCAAATAACTCTGAATGATTTCTTCCACCTTTGCATTGTCTCCCATAGTTAAACGTTTTACAACCCTTAATGCCTTTTCAACTAGAGATTTAGTAGAGAAGAAACCAAATGTCTGGACCATTCTTGTAATCAAATCCAGCCAATTTCCAGTCTCTCTATGTAGCTCCACATATACATACCAAGCACATACGCATCCTTGTAAAGTGGAATAAAATTTTTGCACCCATAACGAAGGCAAAGTAAAGCTTCCTACCCCTCAATCTAGAGCCTCTCACACTATTGAACATGGTGTTGAATAGGTTGATTACCATGATATGTGCAGATTTGAGTAGGTGCATTGCTCCTAAAAAAATGAGTTGTTAGAGAAATCCTAGCTTCATTCCATTCTACAAGATTATCCCTATGAGCCACCCACCAAGCGTCTTTGCTTTGTCTGCTTGGGCAGGTATATACTAACATATTTCTTCTTTCAACTTGGTTTGTCCACTGTTCCTCCATGGCATGCAGGAATACCATAGGGTCTCCTTCTCTAGTGTACCAAGGTACAAAGTTGTTACCTATCCTCCTAATACAACGAGGTTTGCTTCTCCATGAAAATGCACTCCTTACTTCACACCCAACCATCTCATAAGTGCCATGAGCCCAATTATCACAAGCAATACTTGTGGTATCACTAATAGACTGTGCATCTTCCCACTAGAGGATTCCTTCCTTAGATGGCTCGAGTACTTTTGGGTCCCGAATGACATGTACATAAATCCTATTCAGATCTTCCTCACTCAAAGGCTCAACATAAGGCATAGATTTCCCATCTGTTAAAGGGATAATAACTCTTTCTTCCTTGTTCTCAAAACTTATATATCCCTTTTTGAACCATAGATCACTATTATTTACGTAGCACCAAGGGCATCCAAGAAGAGATGGGAAACTGTCTGCTTCTGTAAGTGCTAAAACCTCAAAATCCCAAGTGAACTTGGCCCTTGTATAGTAATAGATGCATCTTTTAAAAATCTGATGGGTGTGGCCTTAGTTCGATTGGCCATGAAAAGTACATTAGAAGATGGTTGCAATGGAGGTCTCCCCATCTATACCCATGCATCTAAAGTAAGCACATTTACCTCTCGTGCTGTGTCAATCAATATATTACTCAAGAGCCATCCATCCACAACAACATTTAGAGTGATCTCCTTGTCATAATCTAAGCTATGAGGGGGAATATTTGCATGCAGGATCTGATGTCCATTCTCAATACCTGTGCATAGAGTGTTTCCCTTTAGCCAATTCCCTAGTAATGGAATGATATTCTCCTGGTGCAAAATTTTGCATACCTCCTTCAAGTCATCAATATCCAACTAGACCATCTCTATTTCCTTCTTATGTTCCATATTTCATGATTGCTCCTTTAAACATTGTATTTCACCTTGAAGATTTTTGAGTACCTCCATGGTCTCCTAATAAACCTCCTTCTAGTGCGTAGGATCCAAATACCTTACATGTAAAACATCCTCCTTAGTGATGGTAGGCTCTTCACCGTAACGCTTCTACGGCATGCATAGCTTCGGCATGTGTAGTAATATTCATAGGCAATACCTCAGTTTCGTGCTAACTTTGGCATCCACTAATTTTCCACAGTGTGTTGTATTCTAACCATCCCCATGCCCTTATTTTCCTATTTATGCTGCTTGCTAAGATGCTCATATAAGATTGGGCATTCCTCATAGCTATGAATCTTCCCAAAAAAAGAACAAGTAATATTCTAAGGAAATTCACACTTGTATTGGTCGGGGAGATCCGCATGTAAAGCACTTTCTATGAGAAAATTACCTCGTCCACCACCACGGCCTTGACCCTAAATCCACCATGGTATCCTCGACCTCTTCCATAACCTCCTTTATAGCACCCTCATTCCGATCATAAGCATGTTTGATATTGGTCCCAATCCTAGTGCTCACCTTTACCCTTAGAGTTATCTGATACTCCTTTTTGTCGCACACCAATATCTATAACATCATGGATCTGACCAATCAACCTGCAGTCTTCTGTATCATGAGTCGTGGACCAAAAAATATTACAATAGCAAGATACATTCTTCCTTATCGTGTGTTGTAATAATGGGAAGTGGTTGGTGTCATGGTTTAGATGAAATATCTCATAGTCTATCAATAATGAACGCACTAACATGTGGGGAAAACTATCCTTGGTGTTCCTTCCACTTCACAGTTTGTACACCAAATCTCAAAGACGTCTGCCTCACATGTTGAATTTTTGATAGTTTCTCCAACTACTTTTCCATAGCTACAATCTATGCTTCCAGGAATGGGCTGACTCCAATGTCTATACTTCTAATTGCCTCAATGCATAAAGATGCTTCAAGTGCTTCATGTGGATCAATGTATGTCTTATGTGACAATGCCCTTCTAAAAGGTGTGATCAGACCTCCAACAAACCATTATGCATGTTGGCTTGCATGAATATCATAAGAAATCTTAGATAAAAGTGTTTTGAAATAGGCATCATACTCCCGGACACTCTCAGTAGTGCCTTGCTTAATATCCTTGAGTGCGCTTATACTCTTCTACTCAAATTTAGGGATATAGAACTCTTTAAGGAAAGCATCTTTTAATGCTACATAATCTACGCAAGTTTGATCAAGGTCAAAATTTCTATACCACTGTGTGTGTGCCCCTGTAATGTAGTTGCAAATTGACTTTCCTTGTGCTCGAAGTTGTGATCAATTTTGCGTACCACAATATCTCACACATATGCAGGTGTTCAACAACATTTTCTATGTCCCTATACTCTGGAAGATGGAGACACATCTCCATGTAAATATTTTGGGGTTGGTGTGGACCCTCCCACCGATCCGAGAATCTCTATGTTACCTCTACCTCTAGAACCACCAGATACACAAAAACTAGAGCCACCTATACCCCCTGATCCTCCACATGTAGTTAGGGAGAGAACCTAGAAGATATACTTCCTTGTGTCCCAACATCAATAATGAACTTAACTCTTATAGTCTACGTGGTGGTACTACTCCTAGAAGTGAGTCCAAAATTCTGTGCACTCAAATTCTATGTTGATGATGTGCTTGAAAAGGTACCTCCAAAAAACAATGAAGATGTTTTCCCTGCCATGGATGTACTTGTTATGTGACTTACTCCTACTTTCCTACTGCCAAAATTAGCTTGCTAACTATTGGATGTACTAGATACTGGAAAACCAAACGCAAGGGCTAGGTTGCCAAGTAGATTCAGATGCATGCCCACAGCCCATGTTATCTCTATTGGCACACTTCCATGTGAGGCTAAGGAGGGTTCCCTGTCATGCTTGCCCAAATGGGGAGTTCCAGATGCTCTAGCTCCACGCCCTCTGCATGAACTCCAAATCCTTCACTGAGCCATCTCTCTCCTCAATGCCATCCGCTCTACAATATCCCATTACTTCTCCATCTCCCTTTCATGTGCCTCATTTTACTTAAGACGTCTTTCTTCTCTCTACCTTTCTACCACTAGGTCAGCCATCTTTCACTAAACCTACCCCTGCCCCCACGCGTGGTAGGGTTTAGCTAGCCATCATTTTTACTTCCAAGTTTAGGGTCACCATCAAGATCTTTATGCTAGTGGAATGCCTTGCAAGTAAGTTCCCTTGGGATAATGTAAAAATTGGAACTCAGCTACCTCTAGGAAATAATAAGTGGAAATTGAGTACTCCAAAATATAGTTGTTCAAAACACCACAAAACCAAGTATCCATAGCACGTGTCCAAATCAGATCAACATCATAAAGGACCGAAATTCTTCTTGCATCCATACAAGTGTGTGATACCTCCAATTCCATTTAGACACATAAGAAACCAACCACTCATATAGTTCTACTAGGAAGATAGCAAAGCTCTCATACAAACAATCATACAAATTCTGTTCCACCCACGTGCATGCGTCAAACTTAGATCTTGTTTGAACCTCTATGTGTACTCTTCTTTTAGATATTTTATCCACTCCTCAACACTTTCTAGGGTCAACCAGTACGTCTTCATCACGAACCATCCTGAAAACAACTGAAAAAGAGGTCCTAGAAATGGAACCAATAATGCAGCCTATAATCTACCACGAATAACCCGGGTGCTCTGGCACATCACCTAGCTTGAGATGAGTGCTCACCTAAAGTGCGCAAAGGTACCAGGTCCCTCTTTAGGGTTTCTTGTGTAAGATGTTAACATGTTGAAGATAGAGCATATTTAGAACCATAATAAGCACAAACATTCCACAGAGCATAACCATTCAATAGTGAAAAACTAGATCTAGAACTTATAGAATCATGAATTAAACATTAACTAAGACAAGATTTATCATACAATAACTGATTATGGTCATGTTAACACCTTATTCATCTAATATATTATATTTAACACTTTAAAACATAGAAGCTTCTTACATTACAAAATATTTTCATAAGCTATGCACACATCGATCAACAACATAACTCTACTATAAATGTGTGTCTCAATGTCTCTCATAACTACATAGACTAATACATACTTATAGGGGTGGGGAATTTCCTTCACCATCTATCCACTTCCCACATTCGAAAATATCCATGTGCCTTTACAATAATATGCACACATGCAAGTGTGCTAATAATAGATCTCCTACAGTTAACTGGAAATAGTAATCCTATTATTATCCCAAACTCATACATGGTGCTTAGTAAACACTCATCCCAAAATAACATTTGTGTGTCAGAAAAGTATTCATCCCATTGTGTGCTCCACACACTATCTCCAAAAATACTGTAACCATGAAAATTGACTAAGTCCCAAATCAACTTGTCCAAGCATGTTTTCCTTCCCTATCCTTCCATGCCTTCAAAATGTACCTTATTCCCGTGCGCAAATCTTCTACGTGTCCTTAGAACAATATTGTTTTCTCAACATGTATGGGTACTAGGATCTGTAACAAGGGATATAATGGAGAAAAACATAGTTAGGATCTCTGATTAGATAGGTTTGCAAGAGTTGAGTCTCTACTAATTGATGTATATGGTTTGAGATGACCCTTTTGAATGTAATGTGGCTACCAAAACTCTGTTAAATCAATATACATGGATCTATTCTGTAGAACTTGCATATGGGTGTAAACCCTCATGTTATTTGGCTTATCATGACTCAGATATGGTTTCTTATACTTCTTACAATGTTTATTAGCTTTTGTGATGCATTAATGTGTAGATCTTTTAGTTATACCTTCTACCTTTTTAAAGTAGATGAATGTACTTCTGTTTTTGCAAATAATCCTCCATTAATGGAAGAAATATCTCACAAATCTCACATAAAGAAGGGGCTCGGTTCTTGCGCATGCCTCAGGTGAGAACCCATCTTATACTGGATGATAGGCCAACGCGTTTGGGGTTAGAAAGAATTATTAAGGGTAAAATAATGACTACCTCTTGGTTCCATTGTCGGGACCTCTTTTGAAGCTATTGTGAGAGAAATGTGTGATGACAGAGCATTTGACCTTGGATAGTGTCGAAGTGTGGCTCAAAAACACAGAGGATGAGTTTTCTCAAAGATTTAACATTGGTTCTAAGTTTGATGCATGTAAATCGGTAGAGGATCACCTGTACCATGAGTTATATGAGACCTTTTTATGTTTCTTTTCGGTAGATTTGTATGAATGGATATCATCATATACATCAAGGATAAGGTGGTACTATAGACCTCGTATTTGGACCTAGCAAGAATATCAGTGGTTGTATGATGTCGATCGACTGGACCGTGTTTTGATCACCGTGAGTAGTAAAGTCATCGACTACGTATACCTTGGAATATGCTATTTCTATGTATTCTTTCCTAGAGATTGCTAAGTTTGGGTTCTTGGGGGAGAATAGAGGATCGTTCTTGCATGCTATTCCATTGGCTATCAAGATCCTAGTCATTACTTTGAGTTTTGAAGCCTTCCCATGGATGGCTAAACTCTTTCTAGAACAGGCATGAAAGTTGGCATGGTAAAGGGATGGTGGACCTCATGCGTAAATGGAGAGAGAGAGGAGAGACAACTCAAGCATAATGAAGTTTAGAGGAGGGAGTTGGTAAGACATCATGACATTGTAGGAGTGATGGATTTATGGAGGTAGATGTTGCGGAAAGGATTTGAGGTTCACGTAGAGGAAGTGGAACCTGAGCCGTTTGAGCTACCCCATCTTGGAAAGTGTGGAAGAGAAACCCCCTCAACTTCTAGAGAGAGCTCATCATATGAAGAAAGGAGAAGAGCCATAGTGTGCATCTTAACCCACATGGCAACTAGACCCTTGTGCTTAGTTTTCTAGTTCCTGAGATAAGTTTTGATAATCCAATTGGTATCAATATTCGTAGTCGAACGAAACCTAGGAGGTATAATTTTTCATTTGGTACATCTATGGCTACATAATCATTTCTTGTGTTTGGGGGTATTTTTTCTAGCACAACATTTGGGAAAGGTGTGGGATCACAAGGTTTGAGTATTGCATCTAGGAGTGGTGCAAGAAACACATCTAGGAGTGGTTCAAGATCATAGATCGTCATGCAGATTTAGCGATGATGGATTCACAAAGGGTGTAACTCACACGTTAGCCCCTTACCTATAATAGGAGGAGGATTTGGAGGATTTGGCACTAATGGATCTAGTGGGTCTAGTGGTGGAGGTAACATTGGAGGGAATCAAGGTCCTGGATCTAGCGGACAAGGTCCACAACACCATCAATAGGTGTTTTATGAGATGTCACTCCACTTACCTAATTACAAGGGCATTGAGGATGTCACGAACATGTACACAAGTACAAATTACTATGGCGCATGAAGGGTATCACTTCCTGGAGCTGAAGGAAAGTTATTTTTTAACCATGTTACAAGGATGTGTGCATAGCTGGTACAAGAATTATGACCCACACCAGATAGTGGTGGATTACATTGCACTACGTAATGCCTTTTTGGCAGAGTTCCACATACCTGAGTTTGAATAGAAAAACATCAGCGCGTTGAAGTAAATTTAACAAGGAATGATGGAGAGTGTGTGGGAGTATGACACGTGTTTCAAGATTATCCTATCCAAGTTATTTTATGACATTTACCCTTCGCAGCATGCTCAATGGTTCGTCAAAGGACTGATCACACCATTCAGGAGGGAAATTTCACAGAAGAATTTCATAGATCTACGTAAAGCCTTGGAGGATACCTTATGCATTGAGGAAGTAAGAAGCATTGATACATGAGTTAGTCTATTCTTATAAGCCCAAATTGTTACAATGGTAAAGTGGAGAAATTGTTACGAACTGGCTCATGAGATTTGCAGCAGTGATTATGGTGTACATATTGTGAGGTAGAAGGGCATACAAAGGAAAATTTTTCTCATAGGTTGGTACACGTGATGATGGTAGACTATGATATTTTCCATGAAGATCATGATGAAATCAGGTGTCCACTACTACAGTGCATTCCATAAGAATGTGTGTTCTTATTGCAAAATTTACACCTCTATTACTCATGACACCAAGGATTGTAGATCGATTGACCAAATACATGATGCCATTGATATTGGCGTGTACCAGACTAGTATTGCAAATAGTTCCAAGGATGAGGGTCATCATTATGAAGGGCATGTAAATCTAGGGAATCACTTAAGAGGCATTCATGGAGGATTTAGAAGCCATGGCAACTACGGAAGAAGAAGGAGCAAGTTCCCATGGAACTTGTTACAACTATGGGTCTACGGAACACTATAAGCGTGAATGCCCCGATCTACTACAATGCTCTTGGTGTAGAAAAAAACAAGTATGAGGAATGCCAAGAATTGTTTGAACACATGAGCCGGAAGGCTGAGAATGATAAGTGAAGAAATATGACTCGCAGTGGATGCCAAGAATGATGCGTGAGTTAGAGTTAGAACATGTATTGGTGACGATGCGAGATGAGGCTGCACACACTAGGGAGATACCAAAGTAGAGGCTATTGATTACAAGAGAAGAAGTGGTACATGGGAAGTATCTGGACCCTACGCATAAGAAGGAAGTCTATCAAGAGACCATGGACATAATCAGAAGTCTTCAAGGGGAAATTCAGTGTCTAAAAGAGCAATCCAAGAAGTTGGAGCAGAAGAAAATCGCTGAGGTCCCTCAGTCATATATAGATGATGTTAGAGAGTGTGTAAGATGCTACACCTAGAGAATATCATTCCTCTTGTTAGGAGAATGGTTGAGAGATAAAGTACCAAATCTGGAGGAGAGTGTGAGAGGCAAGTCTTGCATGTTAACCTTCCTCCTCACAGCATTGACTATGATAAGGAGATTACCTTGAATGCAGTTGTTGATGGATGGCTCCCGAGAAATATTCTCGATTGAAATATATATCCTCACAATATTTATTATCTAATTATCTTAATTTCTACCCCCACCACCTCACTCCTAGACACACTCTCACATCCTCCACCTCACCCCTAGACCTATTTTGGCATGTTTCCATAATTAACTAAGACTCTGATCTTACTTTCCTTAATGAGCTAAGATTTGGTCTAACCCTAAAACCACATGCCTAAGATTTCTCTAACCACATTCCCACTCATTAGAAGGGAAGCTTCCATTCATTTGATCCATGGGAAAAAACCAATCCTGGCCCAAGAAATTAGAAAGATCTTGCCATTTTAGTAAACCTAGGGAATCCACCTTAACCGATGTCGGTCACCCCTAAACCGACGTCGGTCAACCCAAAACCATCATCGGTTACCATTTATTCACCTTAAGCAACCTTGTTTTTGGGTTGGCACATTCTAAGAGAAAGAGAGAAGAGAGCTGCATGCAAGCAAAAACCAGAGTCTTTTCATGCACCCAGACATCCATAGCCAAGCACCAGGATAGATCAGAAGCATTTGCACTCATGGTAACATTCCAGAAGCATCACTATTGCACCAAGCTCCATTCCACCAACCGATCATCACCACCACCCAACCATTGGACCTGCAACATTGGTAAGTGTTTTTATCATTAATCATTTCCATTCTTATTCTACTCATAGAGTTGTTATCATTTATGTTATCATTCTATTAACATTCCCATTCCTCCATAGCCTTCTTTTTGGAAAACTCAAAAACCTCACCCACCCTTTTATCAGATCACCTATCCTAGCCCTTCCACCTCTCTGAGTGTTCTCAGCATTCCCATAGACCTCCATCATCCTTCTTTAGCCCCATCTAACCTCACCCAAACTCTACAATAAGGTTTTCATTGAACTACTTTTCACCTCTCTATATATAACGTGTCGGTTACCCATAACCATTCGTTGGTCTCCCTTAAACCACCGTCATCGGTTATACCCAACCAACATCGGTCTCTATGTGTTTCATACCTTGTGCCAATAACAGAACCAAACAACCTTTTACCAAATAACCTAAACAACCCAGAACCTGACCCTGACTAGTTCCAAGTACCCTGACACCTACCAACCCTTCAGATCTAACTATAGCCTAGCCTGTTATATTAGATTTTCTTATTGTGATTGAATGAGATACCTAAATCATATCAACTACAGTAGGAATTTTCTTATTTCTCACATTAATTTTTTTAAATAGTGGATTGAAAACCATCTAGGGAGTATCACACTTCCGGATCTAGCATACGCTAGGTAGTCCACTATCATATATCATTTAACTATTCTTTTGTGGTCTTGTTTTCTATTTTAGGTAGTTCCTCCTAGCCAAAAGGAAGCTCTCACAATCAGCATTGGATCGAGAAGTTAACATGCACAACAACCATCAACAATCAACATAAATAGGTATTCCTCCTCATCCCTTACCCTTATCTGTTTCATCTCAATAAAGTAAAGAAAATGGTGAAACATTTTGGCACATGCCGGTGGGACCCATCAGGGGTTCTATTGCATTTTCTTCATTTCTAGGTGAAATTTGTGTGTTTGTTTCCCTTTAAAAGGCTTACACATTAATTTTCTTCCCTAGTAATCCTCTCTTCTTTCTAATTTCTCTAAAAGAAACATTTCTCTTGGTGCATTTAAAAGGAATCATTCTTCTTTCTTGCTTTTTGCATTTAGTGAAAGAGCATACCCTCTCCTATTCATCATTTTCTTCATCGAACGTAATATTTTTTGATTTGGGCTTAAAATTGGTTGCATTACATTCTGATTTGCTGCATTTAGCTCACATTAAAATGAGGGCAACCTATATGTTGGAAGTCATGCCCAGCTGATGGTTGACACAAAGAATCATAGAAAGCACACTCTCTCTCTCTCTCTCTCTCTCTGTGTCTTACCAAACTACACAAAATTGAAATATACACATCTTTCTTAAACAACATCTTACTGGGAACACTGTCATGATCACATGATCGAGAGATTGGTAGGTACTCCCCAGCTCATTACTTTTGTCGAGTCATTATCTCAGAGGATGGCCCACCCCCACCATAACATACCGAAACCTCCTTTTAGATATCCTTCTTCGTAGGAAGCCTTCCTCACCAAAAACTCTATTCTAAATTCATGAGTCAGTAGTCTTCTAAATAGCATAAGCTCAACACATTAAAAATCACTTGTTAGGTACATTTTTTTTAGTGTTTGATTGATGTGTTTTGAGGTGTGAGGATACGCTTCTCCATTTTTCCATTTTTTGCCTTACACACTCCACAATCATAGTTGGAGTATTCTGACTTTTTCGAGTGTGTCAAGACTTCATTGCATCATCTCTAGACCTCTGGGTTGATTATTTATCTCACTAAAATTCACAACAATCCATTTTTCTACATTTTTCCAATTTTCACAAGAAATCGATATCATTTTACATTTTTAACGGCATTTTCGGTTTTTCTTAACCGCATCGGTTTTTTGTTCTTTTGGGTTAAATTTCCTAAAGAACCCTTATTTCATTTTCTTTTTTATCAGAGTTCCTGTGAGTCTGTACTCTCTAGGCTTTGATAAACATCATCATCATACAACTTGTTCATCTAACATCATCACCATCATATTTTCCTCATTTGGTAAAATTGTTTCTGTCTCACAAGAAGAATCAACTCGGTTACCCCTGAACCGACATCGGTCATCCTTAACTATTGTTGGTTACCCTATGTTGAATCTCAACTGATATATTACCCAAATCCACCTATAAACACTTGTTTTCTTCATTCTCACTACTCTCATGTGTCATCTATAGGATACAACATCACCTGATATACATTCATTCACATGGTGTTGACTCGCAATCAAGCTAATGCTCTTATATTTCACGCAAGTTGTCAACCACTCCCACCTAGTCCTTCACCACCCTCTGTCCTATCACCCATGGATCCAACCCTACCTACCACCATTTTCCAGTAGGTGATGAGGAATTTCACATGACTCCTTGATCAGAATCCCATGGCCTTATAGTTCTACCTTTCCCACTCTTCCACCGAGACTCCTCAAGGTCAGTTGATATATGGCATGCCATATATCCATCTCTCCTACCCTTATTCCCACTTCTACATCAGCCCCTAATAATGTGGCATTACCTTCACCTACTTCACCCCTAGTGGTTTCACAGCTAGGACCCATACCCCTATGATGACTATTGCATGCATCAGATATCAGTATCACTCGCACCCATGTAGTATCTGTTGTCCCCTCATCGACCACCTAGACCATAACCCTCATCCACACCCATTGTCTCACAAATACCCATTACAACACAACCACCCATGGTGTTGGTGACCCCTACTCCATTCCAATAATCTTGTCCTCTCCATCCCACAAACACTTCCCCCAATCACTACTAGAGTCACTACGACCATCCCACCTACATACACATACTATCAACAACCCCCTATCTCATCTATCACCCATTCTAGATACATGCCCTCTATGTCGGTCCCCTATTCTCAACCTCCTATTTGGCATCACCATACAATGGAATGCCACCCACATCACATGTTCAATACCAGCCCCCTTATGCCACAGAGAGGTGCCCTTCCATCACAACCTACCAATGACCTCATCAAATTGATGATGGAAAGGATGCAGACACTAGAAGCATCGGTTTGGGCTCTCACGTAATTCTCTCACCTATGATGAAATATGTAATGAGCCATTCATCCATCCATCCCATCCCTTTCACCCATACCCTGTACATTGGGAAATGCCAAAATTCAACCATTTTTCAATAGTAAAGAAGACCCACAACAACATTTGTGGTCTTTCAAACATGGGTGTTACTTGATCACCCATGATGATGCTTTACTCCTATGGACCTTCCCGATGTCCCTGACAGGACTTGCATTGGACTGGTATAGTGGGCTACCAAGACACTCCATCTACTCATTTAATCAAGTAGCCCAAGCCTTCTTAGATCACTTCTCCATCAACATTGTTAAGAAGGTTACCATGACTGATCTTTATTCCACATGACAATATGATGATGATGAGTCTATCGCTGACTTTTTTCACTCATTGGCACAACCTAATTAACCAGACTCACATTTCAATTACCTCAAACTAAACTCATAGAGTTGTTTACTGGGCTTGTGCTAGACACATCTCACCAACCCTGCAAGTGCAAACCTTTCACACTTTTGATGAGGCATTCACCATGGCACGAAATTGGAAATTCATGCTATCAAAGAGAAGAAAATTCAACTTTGTAACAAGAACATCATGTTCAAATCAAAATGATGCTTCTTCATCTTCAAAACCCCAAAACAACTATTCAAAACCCAAAGGATCTTCCAATGCCGTAGTTCTCAAGGCTGGCCCCCTCATCAATCAAACCCAGCCAAACCTCCTTCTAATCTCTCTCTCCCATCCAAGCTTTCCAGTTTAGATGAGAACAACAAAAGTACACTTTGATAGGAGAATCTTATTCTTTATTTTGGAAAAGCTTGTTAAGGTTGGTGCCATTACCCTTCCACCTATAAAACCACATACTGGTTTTGACCCTGAGTGACCCCATGCCCACATGGTATAAGGAACATGATTTTGTAACTATCATCATGTCAAAGGTCATAGTGACAATAACTACATCACCTTCAAGAATATCATCCAAGAAATGTTAGACAATGGAGATCTAGTCTTGGATAGCCCGAATGCACCCACTAACCAAAACCTACATATCTTCAAGAATCCATTTCCTAATCATGCCCCATCTTCCAACCAAACTGGTGACACTTCAAACAATGATAGCAATGTCCACGAGGTCCATGCTATTTTTGATGACATACCAGTTGCTTCCCAATTGCCTCATGTTCCTTCCATAGATGAAATCTTAGCCCGAGCTCCCCTACCTACACAAGAACCTATTTCATCTACTCCTCCACCCACAGAGGAACCCCCTTCATTTTCTCCTTCACCCATGGAAGAGCCTATAATTAGCATGCCACCTTTGACCCCTCAAATTTTGAGCAAGTTTGTCAGTGGCACCTCTCCTACTCATAAGAGATACATGTCCACAACCTACACCATCACAAGGAGAGTCCACCTCATCTGGCCCATCCTCTCCTCTACCCATGGAGGATCCTATAGAAATACCATTACCTTTAGATGACCATTCACCATCGGACCTTCAAGATCCCCACTGATATGCTTTTGTCTCTCTTACCCACAGAGTCCGAGGCTAGCCATTTCCCTGTATCTCAAACACATTTTATGGGGATTACTACTCGATCCATCGGCCCCCCACTTATACACAAGTACCATTTTCATGCTTGGTTGATCACCTGGACTATGTTGATAGAGCCTTACTTTGGGGATGCCTTCTACTTCCTATTTCAACCCAAATGCAGTTGTCACTCACCGACACCTCCACTATCTATCCAAAAGTGTTTCGAGTGACCAAACCAAACAAACACAACCATGACTATTGCAACACCTTCCACATCACCACCCATGGCCCAACACACACCTCTTCCCATAACCCAACATACATCTACACCCAAACACCTACCCACACCTATATCATCTCCCTTACCTAAACCTATCACTACCTAGGGGGGTCATACAATCAAGCCTTACTCACCCACCCATCAAATTAGATTTAGCCACATCTTCCAAAACTAACACTAAACTTACCCAGCCCCTAAAAAGAAGACCCAACCTCCTAGGCCTCATACACCAACCTCTCCTACCACACCATTATCACCTTCACCCCTTCCATCCATCCTAGGACCTCACCCCTCGACCCCCAAACAACCTCCATCCACCGGTAAACCAAGAACACAACAACCCACCTCCTCATCACGAACCTCTAATATACCCAAGTGACCCACACAACCTCCCCATCACCCGTAACCTTCTTACCACCCATACCACCACTACCATCCATAACTTCTTCACTACCCATGACACTTTCTTCTCTTTCACTCACACCTTCTACCCAACCTCTACCACCCACCTCCCAAACACTCGGTTACCCCGTGGGTAACCCATCCTCTTCCACCATCTACTTTTCCCTCCACATCTCATACACCCATGTCACCTTTTCCCAAAAAGGTGCAACCTAAAGCTAAAAATCCACTGCTACCCTCCAATAAGGTAGTTAAACCAACCAAACCTTCCATCTGCCTAGCTCTTCTACCATGCATATACCTAAGAAGATGCAACCAAGACCAAAGACCACTCCACACACCAAAACTAGTAAACCAACCCATTCCCCCTCCTGTAAAGCCTCTTCCTCCACAATCAGCCATACCTGTACCCAAACCCACATTCACCTCCCATTGTGATCCACTAGCAGGTCCTATGCCAAAATCTTAACCAATCTCCTCGAAACTTTTATCATCACATTACCACCTCTTAGACCTTATGACCCACTCAAACCCAAACCAAAAGGGTTTGATGAAACTAAAATTTTTTTGCCTACCATCGTGTGTCAGGACATGATGTAGAGAACTGTAAGGCTTTAAAAACTGCCTCTTGTCCAATTATGTCCTCCCGAAGAAAATTTTGATGATGATGATCTTCTTGATGAGGACCCCATTTCACCTTCACCAATTTCCCAGAGATCTTTCCATTACCTACTCAGTGACCAAAATCTCCACCCCCACAACTCTTTGATCCACCCCCAAGATTTGAGATTAACATGGTCCGTATAAGAGAGTTGGCCAAACCACCACCCAAATGCCAATGCCCTACTCATTTCACAAGGATCATATCCCCCACTAGGTTTTTTTCCCTCATGCCACTATACCTTCCATGACACACCTTCTTCATCCACCCCTCAAATTAACATGGTTCACATTACCACCCATGCTCTAAAAAGAAAAGGGAAAGGAAAAAGGCAACTAGCCCATCAACCAACCCTATACCCAACATACCATCCACACCCATACCCAAAGTCACCATTCGAGGTCCTGCATATCCTATTTCCGATGGGGTCACACATCACACAATGCTAAAACAACTACACCAATCCCCCTCAAAATGTCTTTATATGACCTCATCCAAACCTCGAGAGTCACATCATCAAGCCCTCATGGAGGTCCTTCAATCTATTGAAGTCTTACCAAATGACCCCACACCCGTAGCCTCCATCATTACCCCTCACCACGTAGCCTCTCTCACTAGGTCATCACCTTCCTCTATGCCTCCACCTACTCACCAAGTAGCCACCCTCAACTTTTTAGATGAAGAGATCACTCCCTTCCAGTCTGATGACCCCAACCCACTCTTTTCATCTCATCTTTATCGATAATATATGCATACGACATGTTATGATCGATGGTGGTGCTAGTATTAACATCATCTCCTCCCATGCATACAACCAAATGTGAATACCTACCAATTACATGCATGGTAACCCAGTTATGCTATGCTCCTTCAATGATGCCATGACCTCTACCCTAGGTACCATCATTCTCCATGTCCATGTAGGTCCCCACACTATCCCAAAACTTTTCTATGTCCTAGAAGGGGAGTTCTAATATAACTTGTTGCTCTTGGCCTGACCTTGGATCCATGCCATGGGTTGTGTCCCTTTGAATTTACACCGCTGCCTCAAATTTGAACATGAGGGACATAATTACACCATCCCTACCGACCCATCACCTTTCAAGACCTGTAACATGTTATACCAGCCCAATGATGTGCTTGTACTAGTCAAGGCATCTGCCACTATCCCTACTTCACCTTCACCTACAAGCCCATCCACCAAAACTACCACTACCTCTTCTACATCTAACCTTTCTATCCCCCACATGCTAGCCTATAGCCTCTACCACTAACTCACCTATTTCCCCATCATCTAGTGAGCCATCTATCCCCACTACCCACATACAACTATTGATCCCTTAGAAGGTTTTTTTTCAATGCCTCACTCTGGGGGAATACCACCTATACAATATCGACACCTTCCTCACCCCACAAGAGTATGGGAACCTACATCAACACCCCAGTTATGACATCCACATCATGATGACATTTTTCCTTATGGCCCTCCCCACCTTCGCACTAATCTAACATATGGGGGACTTGATATGGCCACCTATAAACCCAAACCTCCATCCCAAACCCAACCATTTTCATCCGACCTACACTCCCTCACTAACCACCACTTCACTCACACTTTCCTCCACCGGTGGTGCACGTGGAAAGGATTTGGCTTTGGATTTTTATGAATAGGCTGCCCATACTATCATTTCTGTACTCTCGTAAACACAATGACCATAGTGGCATTGGTTTTGATGCACCACCTTCCAAGAAGGTTCATGTCGACCTCATCCAGATGGGAAATCTTCCCCATCTCATTCACCCACATTACCATCTTCACCCATGGAGTCCATAGATCCCGAATCTATTCCTCCTAACTTTTTTTTTTTCATAAACACCATTTCCTGGGACCTTTGACCTATCAAACGTGATGGCAAGCTCCCTCTTCTCTCCCATTCCTGTATCCTGACATGATCGATGATGATACACCTTCTATTAATGTCATTCAATGTTAGGATGATGAATCCATCCTCACTTACCTTGGTGTGGAAGATTCTTATATTCATCGGTCATTACCTTTTGAGATGCAAACCATGTTGAATGAATCGACCATCAAAATCAACATTAACACTCAGGATGACCCACACATTCTAAAGATGGCCAATCCTTAGATGCTACTAAACAGAAGCCTTCACCTCTTTCCTTTGGGACCATAGCAACGTGTTTTTCTTGGTCCTATGCCGATATGCCCAGTATTGACCCAAAAATCATGGTCCACAATATCGTAACCATTCTTGATGCCAAACCCATCAAACAAAAGCTGTGGAAAATGCATCCGCATTGCTCTTCTAGTCAAAGAAGAGCTTCAATGTCACCTTCTCTCGTTTCCTTCATTCTACCCATTGACTATCCCCAATGGATTTCTAACATCATTCCTATCACAAAGGTGACAGGGGACTCCACATTTGCATGGACTTCCATGACCTCAACCTCGCTTGTCCCAAAGATGATTTCCCCTACTACTGGCATTGACCAACTAGTTGATCTCACCGCTGGCCATGAAATGTTATCACTCATGGATGGTTTCTCGAGCTACAATCAAATATTACTAGCTCCAGAAGATCAACACAAGACTACCTTCATCACCCCTTGGGGGACTTTTCTACTATCGAGTCATGCCTTTTGGCCTAAAAAATGTTGGTGCTACATATCAATGAGCCATGACTTACATCTTCCATGACATCATGCATCACATATTGGAAGATTACGTAGATGATCTTCTAGCCAAATCTAAACATCAAACCAAACACTTTTACCATCCTTAAAGTCATCTTTGATCGCATCTCATCAAGTATTGTGTGCATCTTCAACCAAAGAAGTGTGTCTTTGTGGTACTTTCTAGAAAACTCCTAGGTTTCATCATTTCTTTGTGTGGCATAGAAGTCGATCCTGCTAAAGTCAAGGCTATTCTGGAAATGCCTCCACCCACTAATCTCCATCAACTTCAAAGCCTACAAGGAAAGTTGCAATCCATTCATCATTTTATCTCATACTTTTCGACCCATTATCAACCATTTCATCATCTTCTCAAGAAAGATGTTTCATTCAAATGGGATGATGAATGTCATAAAGCCTTTGAAGCCTTAAAACAATACCTCCTTCAACCACCAGTGCTCATTCCTCCTAAGGATGACCAGCCCTTTTACCTATATATTTTCACCACTGACCATTCTTTAGGTGTCATGCTCTTCTCATCATGATGACCAACACAGAGAGAAAGTGGTTTATTACATAAGCCATACCCTTCTGGACTATGAAACTAGATATACCCATGCCAAAAAAAACTCTACTTAGCCTTAGTTTTTTCATCACCACCAAACTCCACCATTACCTACTCAATCACAAACCTTCTTCATCATTACTAATACTGACCCATTACACTATATGTATGCCAAACCCTATCAACATCAACATGCCACATGTTGGCTTATGCTTCTTTCCGACCTTGACCTCAAATTCATTCATCAAAATTCCATCAAGGGCTAGGAGGCTATCACTGACCCAAATGACGCACCTATTTCTAGGAATCAACCATCTAACTTTGACTTCCCAGATGAGTCTATAGCTACCCTTTCCCTGGATGAACCCACTTACCAAATGACACTCTTCTTCGATGATGGCTCAAGTGTCAGTGTGGGGGTGGGGCTGGTGTTATCCTCATTCCTCTTGATGGTGAACCTATGCCTTTGTCTTTCAAACTTGATTTTGATTGTACAAACAATATTGTTGAATATGAAGCACTTGTATTGGGTCTCCAGATGCATATGCCTTAGATGTTAAGACAATCAATATCTTTGGTGATTCTCGTTGGTCATAAACCAAGTCAATGGTATATACCAAGTGTCATAATGAGATACTTCAAAAGTATAAGCATCACGTAGACATACTTTTGACCACCTTTGACCATTATACACTTCAAACCACCCCATGTTCTACCAATAAATTTGTGGATACCATGGCCTGCTTGGCTTCTCAGATACCTGCTTCACCCGCTGACTCTAAAATATTTGTCACAATACAAAGGCTACAATCACCCTCTTATTTACCTCATGAGGTCTACTCCATTGGAACCATTTCCCTATGACCCACGTGACCTTTGGTATAAGCAATATGCAGACTATCTTTCCTTTCCATTTTACCCGCTGATCTCACTCGTAATGGACAATGTGCCTTTCTTAAAAGTGTCTCCCATTATGTCATCATGGGTGGTCTTCTTTACAAGTGTGGCTTTGATGACATTCTCTTACGATGCCTTACAAGTTTCTGAAATTCCCTACACCATTAAGGAAGTCCATGATGGAATTTGTGGAGGTCACTTTAGTGGTTTAGTTATCACAAAACACATCATTCTTTCACCTAGGCTATTATTGGCCAACCCTAAACCATGACTATTGTGATTATGTCAAAATGTTGTGTGAAATGCCAACAACATGCTAATCTCCATCACACACCTAGTCATGCCTTACAAGGTCACATGAGACCTTTGGCCTTTCTCTCAATGGGGTTTGGATCTTGTCGGTGAGATCAACCCCCATTCTTCACAATGCCACCAATGGATCATAACCACTACTGAATATTACACTAAATGGGTAGAGGCCATTCCCCTCATTTCTACAAAAGCTGAGAAAATATGTGAATTCATCAACCATCACATCATTTTTCATTTTGGTGTTCCTCACCACCTCATCACTGATAATGGAAAACAATTCAAAAACAAAACCCTACACAAACTATGTGATGCTTTTGGCATCCAACTCAGTTTCTCATCACCTTATTACCCACAAACCAATGGTCAAGCTGAATCAACCAATAAAACCTTGAACAAAATTCTTATGAAGGTAGTCAACGATACTGGGAAAGATTGGCATACGCACATTCCTTTCACCTTGTGGGCTTATCGCACTAGTATTCACACTTGACTGCTGCCACCACACCCTTTTCTCTGGTCTATGGTACCGAGGTTGTCTTACCTCTCGAAGTCCTAGATTCCATCTCTCCGCATCTCACTACAAGACATGCTCAATGATGATGATTTTTCACCAAGATCATTTGGCACAACTTGAGTTATTAGATGAATGTCATCTCAATGCTCTTGACCATCTCCAAATCTACCAAAAATGTATCAAATGTGCCTATGAAAAATGTGTTCATGAATGAACCTTTTAGGTCGGTGACCTCATCCTAAAGGAAAATCAACATGTAACCAAAGAGGAGAAAAGTAAAATGGGGAAAATTTTCTCCTAATTGGCTTGGACCCTATATCGTTACCCATGCCTATGGATCAGGTGCTTATCATTTGTCTTCACTCAAAGGTAAACCCAAACCTGAGCCCCTTAATGCCTTGCATCTTTGACCATTTTATTGTTGATATCAAGTCCTATATCACTTTTTTTAGTTGATCGCTCATCCCTTGAGTGTTGTTCACCTTCCATATTACCCATTTTGAAGGATCCATGACTAAACAAGAATCATGTGATTACCCGTCACCATTTTAGCCTTATCTTCAATATGAGTACCACGGCTCTACTCATAGCATGATTCTCATGGATACTTTTCATCTTCTTCAAGATGGAATCCCATGGTCATTCATCACTCAAAACCACCCCCTTTCATAGTTAACTCTATGTGTACTATGGTTTTTTCTTCTAAACAAGAACCTAATCTTCCTCTATAGTCTTGTCCATGACTTAAACGTCCAAAAACAAAAAGGGATGCAACTCCTTGAGTCAAACTTCCAGAAAAAAGATGACTCCCTCAAAAGGGACATCTCTTCACTCTAATTCCACCACTATAAATAGACTGCTCCCTTGAAGGACAACTATATCAAGTTATTTCACAAATTCAATAAAAATATCCTAGAAGCTTCCCGCATCGATCAACTTCACGAAGACCTCAAGGAGATAATATACTCATCCCATATAGACTTCCCACATCGATCAGTCTATTAAAACAAACAAATGAAGAAAAAGATGAAATTTTCATCATGGACTTGCCTATTTTGATCTGGGTTTCTTGTTCCAAAAAGACATGTTGTCATACACTAAGTTACGCTAAACCACCATTCTCACCTCCTTTCCTTTTTAGCCTAATTCCTCGTTACTCAAGGGACTTGCCACAAACGTGACATTTTGTGATTATGCAACTTTCTTCACCCTTAGAATGGTCCATTATGCAAATGCCTTTAGGGTCTTATGTTCATAAGCCCCTCTTAGGTATGGTTGACTCTTAGGGTTCTTATCAATTAAGTGGCTCTTTTACCACCTCTTACCATTCACCTTCCTCATTACTTATTGATTATCTATATACAAGACCGAGATCATCGACACTTATATTTTTCAACCAACCTATGACCTAAAACTCAACCATGCCTATGACCTAAACTCAATCATGCCTATGACCTAAACTCAACCATGCCTATGACCTACACTCAATCATGCCTATGACCTACATTCAACCATGCCTAACACTTACCAACCCATTCTTCTACTTCATCATAATCTTCCCTAGCTTATGGGAGAACTACATCGGCCTGAGGTCCCTTTTCACCGGGACTATGTAGGTAGCACTTCGAGGGCATGGGGCCCTTGGAGGTTAGCTCGGCCACTCTCTACCCTAACCAATTCCCCCCCTTTCCTTTCCTATTCACATTCTACCCTAGTTAGTTTCCTTTCTATATCAATAACTGGAAATTAAACCAAACAAACAACAATTGCTAAACATCTTTACCATCATAATTTACACATTCATTTCATCACATCTACCATTTCTTTACCATCATCATACATTTTCCTACAAATCATCTTAACATGATCCATACCATCATTAATTACACAAATTAATGAATTAGAAATTCAATCAACCATAAAACATGACTCAACCATGCCAACCATGCCTAAATCAAACCGACTCAACCATGCCTAAACCAACCTAACTCAATCATGCCTAAACACCAACCGACTCCACCATGCCTAAATCAACCTGACTCAATCATGCCTAAATCAACCTAACTCAACCATGCCTAAATCAACTTGACTCAACCATGCCTAAATCAACCTAACTCCACCATGCCTAAATCAACCTGACTCAACCATGCCTAAATCAACCTGACTCCACCATGCCTAAAACCTAACTCAATCATGCCTAAATCATCCTAACTCCACCATGCCTAAATCAACCTAACTCCATCATCCATCAACCTAAATCAATCACATCCTAAATGCCTAAAATACTCCATCATGCCTAATCCACTTAGTTTCCATCACATACACACATAAATACAAAAATGAAAATCAATAACCCCATTCATGCTATAAGTACCATCATCTATAAATTAGAAAGTCTATGTATACACACATGTGTACATGGATATAAATAAAATATCAATCTCTCAAAAATCTCATATATATCATCCTCACCATCTTGACGCACATGACAGTGCAGTATATGATCAAAAAAAAATAAAAAAATCTCATCTACATCCTCACTCTTTCAACACATAGCAGCCATATATATATAAAAAATAAAAAACTATACAAAAATGGAGAGGTACATATGGCTATTAGACATCACCCTACTGGATATCCTCCATATCTATCTCACCTATCTCCTCCTCCTCCTCTGCCCCCTATACGGTGGCATCCAACTAACATCTCACCACCCACCATGGGTCCTACCTATCCGGATCTCTCTTGTACCTCACCTCACCTAGGGCTAGCCTCCGTGAACTGGTGGCCTCACCCTGACCCTATCTCGGGGCTCGCCCCTTGTGCTCTCCACACTATGGGTGCATGACCTGGTCCTCTCACTCGAGGCCTGTTGTGCTCTATACTCTCCATAGGATAGGAAATCTATCCCTGTGGCCATCAGCTGATCCTGGTAATACCTCACCTCACCTAAGGCATCCCTCAACCTACCTATAGGTACTATCTGTGGTGGTGCCATTGGCCTCGCCCTCGTACTACTATCTCTCGGGACCCCTGTCCCACTTGGTACTCTAAAGAGGGACCATGTCCCATGTGCTATGCTGTGCTTGTCTGAGGGACCCTTGTCCCCCCCCCCCTATATCTAGGCCTGAAGGGCCACAACCTGTACTATGTAAGTGGCCAAATAGCCCTGTAAACCTATAATCTATGCCTATAGGGTGGCCACCTATACCCCATCCCCATCTCCACCCTGTGTGGGTACCTATCCCTGCTACTACTGGGCTTGTAGAGTGGCCACATGTGCCTGCAAAATAGCAACATGTGCCTCTGAACCTATCAACTACCCCTGCACTATCCCTAACTATGTAATTAGGGTCACCACCTGCCCCTATAGGGTGTCCCTCTGCACTGTGATGGTGGCTAAATCTGGCTGCCCCCCTGGCCTCGGTGGTACTACTCGTAAATGTGCAGCCCACCACTATCTATATCTATCAAGTAACCCCGAGCATCATCAATCCATCGGTCTACTACCTACTCCTCCTACCCTAGCACTATGGCTATGGTAGAGGTAGAGGCCTCTCCACGTCATCCCTCCTATACTATGGGAAGGGTGGGGGTATATCTGAAGTAGCCCAAACTACCATCTAACCCTGTCAATAGGTATCATCTCGTGCTCTCCTGCACATCACCCCTCTATCCATCGAAGCAGAGTAGCTATATCTCATGTAGCTCCTCTGCCATCCACCATATGATGGAAAACCCACATATGGCCTCCAAATAATGTCCATGCTAGAAACCCCTCTAGAAAATGCCTATAATAGGCTACATCATGTGTAGCCCTAGCATCCCGGTGCTCTCCAACAAGTAGGTACCCATCCTATAGCCTACTCGGACCAAGCCCACCTCAAATGCATCTAGATGGGGCATACCAACTAGACACACACACATGATGTGCTCATATGCCCAACAATGTAGTAGAAATGTGCAACATAGATGAACCTCGTAGCCTCCCATAGGCCCATAACTCTCTGTATAGCTACACCAAGAATGTTGGTGCCCATGCAAACTGGGTCCTATCCTCCATCATGTTGTGAAGAACCCCCATCAATGCCCATGGGAATCTCCCACCCTCACATCTAGTAATGCAAAACAACAAACTACCTCCATCAACAACACCACTAGCCTCATCTCCTCGGATGGGCCCGGTACATATCTCCGTAGCTCATACTAGTGCTATGGAACCTCATCTCCACCATGCCCCTCACCAAACATGGTCAACATCAACTCCTCAGATGCCTCTAAGGAGATAGAATACACCTGTGTCCCCACTATCGGTAACCATAGGATCTTGTACACATCCTCTAGGGTGACTATGATCTCACCCATCGCAGATGGAAGGTATTGGTCATTGAGTCCCATCTATCGATGAGGGTGACCATCAAACTTGGCTCTCGGACTACTATGTGTAGTAGTATCGTCATGACCCCAATCAAGCCAACCTCTACACATGGCACCAATCATCGGCTGTCACACTCCCTCATACCTCCACGAGAAAGGGGGTACCCTATCCCACATCGTAGCTGGTCCCTCACCTGCACCCAAAAAAACACACTATTATCAAAACCTTCCCATACCAAACACGTACTATACCCAATAAACCTTTTCCCCAACCCTTATTACTTATTATACCCACCCTACCACTTACCCCTTGCTAGACCAATCTATTCATGCACCATTATACCTATACCTATTCCCCTACTTTACCTCTCATAAAACATATTACCCTTACATTTCACTCCCCATACTTCTATCTCCCTCCCTTACCCTTCTTTTCTCACCCACCCTTTTCCCCTATTGATTTTCCCAAAACCCAAAAAACAATGGATGACAATGACATTTCACATGATCATGTTCCACATGGTCACATACGACATCGGTCACCTACTACTGACCAATGTTACCAAATACCACCGATGTCGCCAACACTTGACTTGACGTCGGTCACTGTCATCGAGCAAATGAATCCATCCAACCCCCCCCTATTTTTTCAAAACCATTTTCAAAATCTAGCCTAATCACCACCTACCCTACCCAAACCTACCTAAACCTTCATTCCCCACCCCTATTTAACCTACATTGGACCTTTCCCCCCCTCATTTCACCATTTTTACCCACAAATTTAAATTTAATTTTCCCTACCCAAAAACCCATACCCAACCCATTTCAATAGCCTATTTCAATACAAACCTACCAAAAAAGATTGAGATAGAACCTACCTCATCCGGTGTCATCATCGTGGTGGCATGGTGGCATGTCTCAGCCTTTATGCCGTGGTCCCCCAAACCCTCTCCTACCATCACCATGCCACAATCTACCTCCAATATCTCCACCAATCACCTCACTCCACCCGATCTCGTGGACCCATCTACCTAGCTCCTCTAACCAACTAGATCTCTCCACCTCAGGATCTCATCCCTCATACCTTTTTCTTGACAAAGCACAACTCATTTCTGCTTCTGTCATTTTCCCCTATTTGGAAAATTACAAATGATTCCACAAAAGTGGAAATTTCCTTTTTTAACCACACCCTGACTGACCAGCATGGTTATACCTACCATGACATTGGTCATGTGCCCTAGAAAACCATGGTCGGTTTGTACCTAAACCAACATCGGTCCTATGCCCTAGAAACCATGGTTGGTTTACCTAGACCATCATCGGTTAAGCATGACAGCATCGTTACTTTCATCTACTCCCAACAATACCCTTTCCCCATTTCTGACCAAAATTTACCCTTCCCACCACCTTCTTGACCTTACTCACCCTTATTGCCACCTACCTCCCCACCCATCTTACCTACACCCATCCTAAATTACATTAAGGGACCTGTTGTTTTTTTACCCATACCTGGCCATACCCATACCATGACTTATATGCCTTGACCGAAACATTTTTCGTGACCTTTGAACCCATGTGCTCACTATACCTTATGAGCTGTTACCCATGTTGTTTTTCCTACTAACCTTACCTTTCCTATTGTCATGTTATTTATCCTGACCCAACCTTTGGTGTACTAGAACATACCTAAATGTTCCTACACCTGACCTCTGTTGTGTTTCCACACCATATCCTATACCTTGGATACGGACTCACTTCAACCCTATTTGGATAGACCTATCGACCTTGGATGATGTAGATTTTGCAAGCTCTTCACCCTAGTACTGTGCCACAGTTTATACATGTGTGTGTGTGTTTGACTGTCACTACCTTTGACCTTGGCCCATTTCCTATTTTCCCAATTTGACCTTTACCCCATTACCCATTTTTACCTCCACCTACCCTACCCACACCTACCTACCTAACCATTGATTATGTGGATATTCCCATGTCCTCACCCATTACATCTTGATGATGATGGTACTATTTTTCTCAACCTAATAGCCTTACCTTTCCTATGGTCGTGACCCTTATCCAAACAAACCTTGACCTTTTGACCTTTTGGATGTACTGGAACCACACCTACGCATTCCTGCATCTTACCTCGTTGAGTTCCTGGACCGTATCCTTTACCCTGGATACCGGACCTCAACAACCCTTGTTTGGATGACCTTTATGACCCTAGCTAACATACATTTGTTATGTTGAGAAACCCTTGTATCTCATGGCATTTCACAAATGTGTGTGTATGTCTGAATGCTCTACCTAATCACCCACCCTACCTCTTACAATCACCATACCCTCGACCATCACCTTCTTCACACCTAACCCTATTTTCTCAAACCACCCACCTCCTCATTTTATCAAACCACTCACCGCTTCCTTCTCTCACCTCATCGGTTCCTAGTTTGAGGGGGTTACCTTCACCCACGCTTGGGGCAACATCACCTTCACCCACACATGGGGAAACCACATCTTATTTTTTTTCAAGCGTCGCTTACCAATACAAGCTATGCAACAAAAAGGGGAAAAATGTAGACACCAAAATTGGGTCACACTCCCCTTGGTCCCCTCGTCAAATAACCAACTCAAACATATTCACCTAACCATGGCCCCTTTCACCCCACATTAATATTAATTTAATTAACTTAATTAAATTAATACCCATCCTCACAATATTCATTACTTAATTATTTTAATTAAGCTAATTTCCCTCACCCCTCCACCTAGACACCTCACCTCACCCTAGACCTAGACCTATTCTTGGCATGTTTCCATAATTAACTAAGACTTGATCTTACTTGCCTTAATGAGCTAAGATTTGGTCTAACCCTAAAATCACATGCCTAAGATTTCTCTAACCACATTCCCACTCATTAGAAGGGAAGCTTCCATTATGATCCATGAGAATAAAACCAACCTAGCCCAAGAAATCGGGAGATCTGCCATTTTTAGTAAACCTAGGGAATCCACCTTAATGCGTCACCCTAAAATTGGTCACCCCTAAACCGATGTTGGTCAACCTTGAACCATCATTGGTTACCATTTATTCACCTTAGCAACCTTGTTTTTGGGTTGGCACATTTTGAGAGCAAGAGGATGAAGAAGAGAGTTGCATGCAAGAAGAACCAGAGTCTTTTTCATGCACCTAGACATCCATAGCCAACACAGGATAGATCCTAGAAGCATTTGCACTCATGGTAACATTCAGGAAGCATCACTATTGCACCAAGCTCCATTCCACCAACCGATGATCATCACCACCACCCAACCATTGGACCTACAACATTGGTAAGTGTTTTTATCATTAATCATTTCCATTCTTATTTTCTCATAGAGTTATTATCATTTATGTTCATTCATTCTTCTATTAACATTCCCATTCCTCCATAGCCTTCTTTTTGACAAACTCAAAACCTCACCCACCCTTTTATCAGATCACCTATCCTAGCCCTTCCACCTCTCTGAGTGTTCTCAACATTCCCACAGACCTCGCCATCCCCTTCTTTAGCCCCATCTAACCTCACCCAGACTCTACAATAAGGTTTTCATTGAACTATTGTCACCCTACTATACCAACGATGTCGGTTACCCATAACCATCATCGGTCTCCCTTAAACCATCATCGGTTATACCCAACCGACATCGGTCTCTATGTGTTTCATACCCTGTGCCAATAACAGAACCAAACAACCTTTTACCAAATAACCTAAACAACCTAGAACCTGACCCTGACTGAGTTCTAGTTCCAACCTAACACCTACCTACCCTACCCTTTGGATTATGACTATATAACCTAGCCTGTTATATTAGATTTTCTTATTGTGATTGAATGAGATACCTAAATCATATCAACTATAGTAGGAATTTTCTTATTTCTCACATTAATTTGTTTTAAACAGTGGATTGACAGCCATCTAGGAGTATCACACTTCCTAGATCTAGCATATGCTAGGTAGTCCACTATCATATATCATTTAACCGGACTTGAAACTCGTAGGAGTTCGACGGTGATATCCTTCAAGATTTTGAGTATTAGAGTACTAAACCATTGGTGAATGAGGCGCTACAGGTTGTTAAGCACATAACTATGGGAGATAGTGCCATGGTGGAGGACATAGTATTAGAGTTTTTGGGTTAACCTAGCTTGGAAGCATGCTTTGATGAGGAAGAATCAGAGGAGTTACAACTTGAGCACACATGCATGGAAAAATAGAAAGGAAAATTAGTCTACACAATAGATGGTGAAGAGGTGGAAAACTTGAATGTTAACCATACTTTGGGCACGCATGAGGTTATAGATGGTGTTGATGAGAAAGTGCATGCCTACTATGAACCCCTCAAAACCAATAAGGTTAACATTCATTGGAGGCGTAACCTATGGAGGCTACTATTGGATATTACTAGGTAGAAAAGGAGGTTTCTAAGATCATCGATATGTTGTGCGTATTTTAGGATTTGTTTCTGCGTGGGTACCATGATCTTAAATGTGTTCACCACTCCTTAGGAGAAATAAAGATCAAGTTAAAGGAAGTTTCGCGCCCAATTCAGAAGAGACCTTATCAAATGAATCTAAATCAAGGCCAAATTCAAGGAGGAGATTGGCAAGATGATTGCATCGACATCATTGAGGCTCTTGAAGAATTAGAATGGATAAGTCCAATGGTCATTGACATTAAGAAGGATGGAATGATAAAGATTTTCATTTCTTACAAAGTGATTTGAATGTGGTATGTGTCATTGACCCTTTTCCAACCCCCTTCACTGAGGAATTCCTGGAAGGAGTAGTGGGGCACGAGATCTATTCTTTCATAGATGGATTCTCAGGATATCATCAGGTTAGAATTGCAAATGAGGACTAATAAAAGACAAAATTTTCCACTTAATGGGGAATTTTTTCCTACATGGTCATGCCTTTTGGACTAAAGAATGCACTTGTTGTGTTTTCATGCATTATGGTTTAGGTGTTTTGGACTTCATCCATAAGTTTCTTCAAGTCTACCTTGATGATTGGATGGTTTATGGACTAGTAAAAGACCATTGCGACAATCTACAGTTGATGTTTGAGAGATTCCAATAGTTGAGTATATCCTCAACATTAAGAAATGTGTTTTCACTACTCCATTTGGCACCCTGTTGGGACATATCATATGTAAGGAAGGCTTGCTAGTGGATCCTACCAAAGTTGTCATTATTGTGGGATTAGGGGAGCCTACTAGCTAGAGTGTGGTGTGTAGATTCCTTGGGCATACGAGGTATTACCAGAAATTTATTAAGGGGTATGCCAAGATCATTGCACCATTGGAAAAGTTTCTGAAGCACAAAAGTACATTTCATTGGGGAGAGGCACAACAGATGGCATTTGACACATTAAAGAATAGGCTTATCACTGCACCCATATTATGCTTTCCCTCTTGGGATAAGTCATTCCATGTACATGTTGATGCGTCTAGGAGAGATGGTTATTGGAGCAATCTTAACACACTTGGAGAGGGAATTGTTGACCACCTCTTGTGTCTTGTTAGTAGGAAGCTAACCCCAGTAGAATAGAACTATACTACTACGAGCATGAGACATTGTCAATGATCTACGTGCTACAAAAATTCATGTAATATTTTTTGAAAACACCCTTTATATTTTACATGGACCACATGGCATTGAAGTACTTGGTAAAAAGCCCATTCTATAAGGGTGCATATGCAAGTGGATCCATATTATTTCAAGTGTTTGAGTTTACAGTTGTTGTAAAATCGGGTAAGAGTAATTTGGGCCCGACATTTATCAAGGATAGAATCAGGAGAGGACATACAGAGCATTGAGGATATAATTCTAGATGCACAACTATTCAAATTGTAGTGCGCACCCTTTGACTTGGAAGATATTGCAGTTGTTCCTCAAAATGGGTATGGCATCGAAGAGAATGAAGACTTTGGAAAGGAAGCAGTTAGCCATATGCATCACACCCTATATGTTAATTAGTAGAGAATTATATAATCTAGGCCGTGATGAGGTTTTGCAGTGGTGCATGTTAGAGCATGAGTGTGCTGCAATCATGGAGGAAACACATGGTGGAATTGCAGGAAAACATTATACAAGGAATGGAACCATGTGCAAGATCCTTATAGCATGATTTTGGTGGGAAATAGTTTACAAAGATTATATCAAGTATTGTAAAGCCTGTGACCACTACCAACACCTTGGTAAACCAGGGAAAAGAGATGAAATTCCATTAAGACCGAGTTTCAATGCATAACCATTCGAGAAGGGGGTAATTGACTTCGAAGGTCGTATTTCTCTACCCACACAAAGGAAGGTTCATGCTATATAATTACATGCATAGATTACCTTACAAGGTGGGAAGAAGTGGTACCTATAAGGGATTACATAGTGGCAACAACAACTAGGTTCTTGTGGGAAAATATAATCAGTAGGTATGGATGCCCGTTGAGCTTAACAAGTGATAGGGGTACTCATTTCTTAAATGAGATAGTTAGAATCTTATTGGTAGAATTCATGGTATCCCATCACAAGACTACCCCTTATCACCCAAAAGCTAATGGGATTGCTAAGGCATTTAACAAAATTATGAATCACATGTTAACCAAGATTTGTGATGTGGGAAGAAAGGATTGGGATGAAAAATTTTCTATTGTGTTATGGTCATATCAAACTACTTATAAGAGATTGAACAAGGCCACACCTTTTCAATTGGTGTTTGGCATGAAATTTGTGTTACATGTTGAATTCATGTTACCATCATTACGTATAGCACGTGCAGGAGGGTTAGATGACAAACAAGTACTCTAGGAGATGATTGATAAGTTGATGCAGTTGGATGAGAGGCGGGTTATTGCTCATTGGAGTTAGAAAATAGAAAAAGCTAGGAAGAAGGCATGACATGATAGACACATCAAGAAAAATAAGTTTGAGGTTGGGAAAATGGTTCTCTTGTAAGATTCCAAGTTTCCGCACCATCCTAGGAAATTCAAAGTCCATTGGCTAGGCCCATACATTATATCCTATATACTTAATTTAGGTACTTGCCATTATAAGTGCTAGATGGAACATGGTTTCTAGACCATTTCAATGGGAGTAGGCTAAAGTCCTACTATAAATAAGTCTTCTTTGTGTTTGTAAATAAGGTAGTATTGCTAGTTAGCCTAGGATTTTCTTTAGTGCAGTTTCATTTCTTTGTGTTTCCCTTTCTTACTACTTTGTTTTATGTGTGTTTGTGCACTGGTAGCCACTTATTATTTTCAAAAGTTTTCTATGTGCAGAGGACTGCACATCCATTTTTGTGTGGGGTGGAGTGATATGATAAGTGCTAGAAGCTATGGTTGTGGATGGCCGGGTTGAAAAATAAAAACACATGGATTAGAAGATCACACGTAGAAGAGGTGAACATAAGGGAAGGATGGTGTCAAAAGGCTTTATAGAAACCATGTATAAGAATGAAAAGCATAGGAACAACATGAGGTAGGTGATGTCAAGAACTAGGATTAGGACACAAAGGAAGAATGCCTTCGGTGATGTACGCATGGGCATGTAAGGATCTATGGTCAGTAAGGGGTTTTTGCGCACATGAAGGTTCTTTGCCAAGGTTTTTAGGTAGGATTGAGCACGGAGGAAAAGTGTTGAAGGTTGGCATTGGAAAAAAAATAGCCTTTATTGTGAAAGTGTGTTGGTAGGTGGCATGACATTTATTGCGGAGAAGAGAAAAAGTTATAAATAAAAGATTGAGGGTGCGTTATTTTCTACCTTGCATTTTAAGTTATCAAAGAGATCTCTGCAAACTAGGGCATCCTTGTGAAGAAGGTTTGAGAAGAGTTATGAATATTTACGTGCATAGCTAGTTTGATCAATGAACCAAAGTGGAAATGAGGATACAGGCGTAAGTGGAGAAGGTTAGCTGGAAGAATCCCATGGGTGTTACACCATCTTGTGGAAAAGGGTTTTCTAGGTTAGGGTTGCATAGCTAGGACATGGGGTTTTAAGGAATTTTCACAAAGAAGTAGAGCCGACAAATTTGGGTAGAGCCGGGACCAGTGGGGAGAGGAAGAAGTTTTAAGGACCCAATGAAGGAATGAAATGAGGAAAGTAACAAATGTTTCACCAAAGAAGGGAAAGGGAAAGGGGAAACAAGCTATTTCTACTAGTTTCAATGAAGAATGGTATGTGGAAATGTAGTACCTAGATGACGTATTACTTGGTAAAGAATGGGTGTCTCACATCAAGAAGATGGCCATCAGTGATTACAACCATCAAACAAGCACCACAGAAAATGAAATGACACTAGAACTGGTTCGCCCTACAAAGAAGAGGACACCAGATGGAATGCCCATCTATGATGACAAGGTAAAGGTGAAAATGGAGAAGGTTGGGTTTTGCAAATCTACGAGTTTCAATATTTGGGAAAGAATGAGTGACTATACCAATGGTTGATGTCACGCATGCATGAAGACCACTTCTATTATGCAGATCGGAGGATGCACATAACCCCCAGCTAATTTCTAATTTCACCAACCTTATCTATGAAGGAGAATCATTTGATGATGATTTTGAAGACAATGAGGCCATTAAGAAGACCATTGAGGCTTATGACTACAAGAAGGGTTTGCGTTACTTCAACATTTATGCAATTATTGACCCGATGATGAGGATGGCCACATGTTTGGTCACAAATTTTAATGGGAAAGAGAGATGGACACATATCAACAAGGCCTAGTTGAATGTGTGCCACAAGATCTCAGAGGGAACCATATATAACCTCTCAACTTTTATTACAGAGGATATTATAAATGCGCATGCGACGAAGAGAAGATCATGTTTGGTAATGTCCTCCTCACCATTGTCTTTTCAAATATTGGAGTTCCGATGGGCTAGATAAGTTTGTTTGGGAATACCAGATGAGAACCCCTCCCCCACCAAGAGGTTTGAACAATATACTTGTGACACCATGATGGCTGCTCATAAAAATGCACTGGAAAAATGGTATAAATGGATGCGCGACACATTTGGGGCTGAATGGAGAATACCCTAGAAGTTACCTTCATTATTATAATGAGAGGCTAAATTTTTTGTATATCAACATTTTTTCATCGGCATATTTACTTTGATAGATGGCACCAAGATTCCTTGGTGTAAATTTCCTTTCTCCTTCACAAGACAAGACTTTCTGAAAAGTGGGGTTAACTAATTTAAAGAGGTGAAGAAACTCATATTTGATCTAAGTGTAGTGGATCAAGACTATCGCAAGTTTCATAGGAAGATAATTGATCAGGGGATCATTTTTGAAAACATTCCCTAAACATCCATAAATGGTGTCAGTGCATAAGATCATCTCGAGAGCTTTCCAACGACTGTAAGAACACGACAAACGGACATCGGGGAGCTCTAGATATGTCCGGTCAAAGTTTGGTCAGCGGAAAGTCAACTCTAGTCAACTAGTCAATAATGGACCAATCTTTGACCACGTGGTGGCGAAAAGGCAAAAGGAGTTGTTTGTTGGTTTTCGACCACCGGTCTTCGACAAGTGTAAAAATAAAGGTGCTCGTGGAACAAGAGGCTCAACTTTTATTACGGAGGGGAGCCCGGCCGCCGTGTGGACTAAGGTATTATCGCCGACGTGGGTCCACAAGCCACCACGTGGCTTGCCACCAATCGTCGAATTCACTCGATTTGCCTATCGAGGGTCGACAAGTGGTATTTTATTGCCATATTTCATTTGGAATGTCATTACGCCAAGGCGCCTCTCCCTATGGGAAAGGCCCTTGCTGACGTTTCTATGACTATCTTAAATTTGACGGTTTGACGCCCGTCTAAACGTTTTTGCTTCTTCACAGTTTTTGAGGACGTTTTTATTTTTTGGAATTAAAATGAACAAGACAGGCTTCAAGTATAATCACACGATGCCATCCGCTGCCAATCTCAATCTCAATCTGGGAGCACTGTGTAGAGAGGGTCGGTTGAAGGATGTTGTGGACATTGTGCTTTCCACACACAATCCCCCTGTAGACTCTAACACATATCTTCAACTATTGAACACCTGCATTGCCAGGAATGCGCTTTCAGAGGGTAAGAAAATCCACTCTTTCATCATTGACAGGGGATTTGCATTTGCTACACGCACATTTCTCCAAAATAAGCTTATCAACATGTATATCAAATCTGGTAGTTTGTTAGATGCACGTGAAGTGTTTGACGAAATGACAGAACGCGACAGCTTCTCATGGAATGTGATGATTACAGCTTACCGAAGACATGGATGTCCTCATGAGGCATTGACAATGTTTAATGATATGCAACGAACAGATGTCCAACCCAATCAGTTCACCTTTGCCAGCATTCTTCCAGCCTGTGCAAACATGGGTACTTTGAACAGGTATATATATCCATCGAGGCATAATGGAAAGTGGGTTTTTATCGATGTCAGTAGTTCGTAAAGTGCCCCGGGTAGACATGTATTCGAAATGTGGAATGATTGCAGGATATGCACAAAATGATGTTCTTGACGAGGCTTTAAAGCTTTTCAAACAAATGCCACAACCAGATGTAGTCTCATGGAATGTGATGATTGCAGGGTATGCACAAAATGGACTTGTTGAAAAGGCCATGATGATTTTTAAACAAATGCAATTGGCAGGTGTAAAGTCAAACTCCACAACCTTTGCCAAAGATCCTCCCACTGTGCAAAATGGGAGCTTTGGAAGCAGGGGTATCTACATCCATCAAGGTATAATTGAAAGTGGATGTTTATCTGATGTTGTCATCGTAAGTGCCTTAATAGACATGTATGCAAATGTGGAAGCATACACAAGGCATGGGAGATGTTTGACAAAATGCCTCATAGAAATATCATCACATGGACTACAATCATCGCAGGATATGCATAAAATGGTAATTTTGACAAGGCTTTAAAACTTTTTGAAGTAATGCCTGGAAGAGAGACGTGGCGTCATGGACTGCAATCATTGCTGGATATGCACAAAATGGGCTTGTTGAAAAGGCTTTGAAGACTTTTAAGCAAATGCGATTGGCTGTAAAGCCAAACTCCACAACCTTTGCCAGCATCCTCCCAGCCTGTGCCAAAATGGGAGCTTTAAAACAGGGTATAGACATCCATCAAAGCATAATAGAAAGTGGATTTTTGTCAGATGTTGTAGTTGGGAGTGCCTTGGTAGACATGTATGCAAAATGTGGAAGCATAATGAAGGCACGTAAACTGTTTGACAACATGTCTCAACGAGATGCTATCACATGGAATGCAATGATTGCAGGATATGTACAAAATGATCTTCTTGATGAGGCTTCAAGGCATTTCAAAAATATGCCTAGCCGAGATGCAGTCTCATGGAATGTGATGATTGCAGGCCACACACAAAATGGGTTTGTGGAAATGGCCCTGGAGACTTTTCAGCAAATGCAATTGGCAGGTGTAAACTCAAACTCTACGACCTTTGCCAACATCCTTCCAAACAGGCAAAAATGGGAGCTTTGGAACATGGCATGGACATTCATAAAAGCATAATCGAAAGTGGATTTCTGTCAGATGTTGTAGTTCATGCAAGTTCCTTGGTAGACATGTATGCAAAATGTGGAAGCATACAGAAGGCACGTGAATTGTTTGACAAAATGTCTCAACGAGATGTAGTATCATGGAATGCAATGATTGCAGGATATGCACAAAAATGGTGTTCTTGATGAGGCTTCAAGGAGGCATTTTCAAAGAAATGCCTTTACCGAGATGTAGTCTCATGGATTGTAATGATTGCGGGGTATACACAAAATGGACTTGTTGAAAAGGCCTTGGAAACTTTCAAGAAAATGCAAGTGGCGGTGTGTAAAGTCAAACTCACAACCTTTATCAAGATCCTCCTGACACGTGCCAAAATGGGAGCATTGGAATGCAGGTATGGACATCCATCAAAGCATAATCAAAAGTGGATTTTTGTCAGATGTGGTAGTTCAGTGCCACAGTAGACATGTATGCAAAATGTGGAGGCATATAGAAGGCCTGAAAATCAAGCCTGTTTGACAACATATCTCAACGAGATGCGGTCTCATGGAATGCAATGATTAGGATATGCAATGCATGGATTTTGTAAAGATGCTCTAAAACTATTTGAACCGATGAAGCACTCGGGAACATGCTGACCATGTAAGTTTAGTTTGTGTTTTATTTGCATGCAAGCCATGGAGGTTTAGTTGATGAGGCCTGTAAATATTTCAATGGTATGATCGACCCTTATTGCAGACAATGCCTACAATGGATCATTATATATGCATTGTTGACCTTCTTGGTCGCTACTGGCTATATTGAGGAAGCTCTAAACTTTATTATCAAAATGCCAATTAAACCTCCTCGGTTGTGTGGGTGTGTTTGCTTGGCGCTTGTAGATCATATAAGAATATCGGTTGAAGGATGTTGTGGACATTGTGCTTTCCACACACAATCCTTGTAGACTCTAACACATATCTTCAACTATTGAACACCCGCATTGATTCCAGAATGCGCTTCGTGAGGGTAAGAAAATCCACTCTTTCATCATTGATGACAGGATTTGCATTTGCACACGCACATTTCTCCAAAATAAGCTTATCAACATGTATATCAAACACAGGTAGTTTGTTAGATGCACGTGAAGTTTTTGACGAAATGATAACGCTTGCGACTTCTCAGCCTGGAATGTGATGATTTACTTACCGAAGACATGGAGGCATTGACAATGTTTAATGATATGCAATGAACAGGATGTCCAACCCAATGTGTTCACCTTTGCTAGCATTCTTCCAAATTTGTGCAAACATGGGTACTTTGGAATGTGGTATTTATATCCATCGAGGCATAATGGAAAGTGGGTTTTCTCGGATATTTGTAGTTGCAAGTGCACAGTAGACATGTATTCGAAATGTGGAATGATTGCGGGATATGCACAAAATGATGTTCTTGTGAGGCTTTAAAGCTTTTCAAACAAATGCCACAACAGATGTAGTCTCATGGAATGTGATGATTGTGGGGTATGCACAAAATGGACTTGTTGAAAAGGCCTTGATGATTTTTAAACAAATGCAATTGGCAGGTGTAAAGTCAAACTCCACAACCTTTGCCAGCATCCTCCGATGCACTGTGCCAAAATGGGAGCTTTGGAACAGTGGTATCTACATCCATCAAGGCATAATTGAAAGTGGATGTTTATCTCGATGTTCATGTAAATCGTAAGTGCCCGATAGACATGTATGCAAAATGTGGAAGCATACACAAGGCATAGGAGCTGTTTGACAAAATGCCTCATAGAAATATCATCACATGAACTACAATCATCGCGAGGATATGCACAAAATGGTAATTTTGACAAGGCTTTAAAACTTTTTGAAGTAATGCACGAAGAGACGTGGCGTCATGGAGTTGTAATGATTCTTGGATATGCACAAAACGGGCTTTGTTAAAAAGGCTTGCAGACTTTTAAGCAAATGTGATTGGCAGTTGTAAGCCAAACTCCACAACCTTGCATGACATCCTCCCACTGTGCAATATGGGAGCTTTAAAACAAGGTATGGACATCCATCAAAGCATAATAGAAAGTGGATTTTTGTCGATGTTGTAGTTGTGACTGCCTTGATAGACATGTATGCAAAATGTGGAAGCATAAAGAAGGCACGTAAATCGTTTGACAACATGTCTCAACGAGATGCTATCACATGGAATGCAATGATCACAGGATATGTACAAAATGATCTTCTTGATGAGGCTTCAAGGCATTTCAAAAATATGCCTGAAAGCCAGAGATGCGATCTCATGGAATGTGATGATTGCAGGCCACACACAAAATGGGTTTGTGGAAATGGCCCGGAGACTTTTCAAAGCAAATGCAATGGCGAGTGTAAACTCAAACTCTCGACCTTTGCCAACATCCTTCCAACTGTGCAAAAATGGGAGCTTTGGAACAGGGTATGGATATTCATAAAAGAATAATGGAAAGTGGATTTTACGTGGATGTTGTAGTTGCAAGTGCCTTGGTAGACATGTATGCAAAATGTGGAAGCATACATAAGGCACGTGAACTGTTTGACAAAATGTCTCAACGAGATGTGGTATCATGGAATGCAATGATTGCAGGATATGCACAAAATGGTGTTCTTGACGAGGCTTTAAGGCTTTTCAAAGAAATGCCTCAACCAAATGTAGTCTCATGGATGCAATGATTGCAGGGTATACACAAAATGGACTTGTTGAAAAGGCCTTGGAAACTTTCAAGAAAATGCAATTGGCAGGTGTAAAGCCAAACTCCACAACCTTTATCAGCATCCTCCCTGCCTGTGCCAAAATGGGAGCATTGGACAGGTATGGACATCCATCAAAGCATAATCAAAAGTGGAATTTTATCAGATGTGGTAGTTGCGAAAGTGCCCTGGTAGACATGTATGCAAAATGTGGAGGCATATAGAAGGCCCAGAACTTTGTTTGACAACATATCTCAACGAGATGCAGCCTCTCATGGAATGCAATGATTGCAGGATATGCAATGCATGGATTTTGTAAAGATGCTCTAAAACTATTTGAATCGATGAAGCACTCAGAACATACCTGCACCATGTAAGTTTAGTTTGTGTTTTATTTGCATGCAAATGACCATGGAGGTTTAGTTGATGAGGCTCAGTAAATATTTCAATGGTATGATCGACCCTTTATTGCACAATGCCTACAATGGATCATTATATATGCATTGTTGACCTTCTTGATCGCTACGGCTATATTGAGGAAGCTCTAAACTTTATTATCAAAATGCCAATTAAACTCCGCTCTTGGTTGTGTGGGTGTGTTTGCTTGGCGCTTGTAGATCATATAAGAATATCGGTTGAAGGATGTTGTGGACATTGTGCTTTCCACACACAATCCCCTTGTAGACTCTAACACATATCTTCAACTATTGAACACCGCATTGCCAGAATGCGCCAGAGGGTAAGAAAATCCACTCTTTCATCATTGACAGGGAATTTGCATTTGCTACACGCACATTTCTCCAAAATAAGCTTATCAACATGTATATCAAATCTGGTAGTTTGTTAGATGCACGTGAAGTGTTTGACGAAATGATAGAACGCGATGACTTCTCATGGAATGTGATGATTACGACTTACATCAAGACATGGAGGCATTGACAATGTTTAATGATATGCAACGAACAGATGTCCAACCCAATCAGTTCACCTTTGCCAGCATTCTTCCAGCCTGTGCAAACATGGGTACTTTGGAACAGGGTATTTATATCCATCGAGGCATAATGGAAAGTGGGTTTTTCTCAGATGTTGTAGTTGCAAGTGCCCTGGTAGACATGTATTCGAAATGTGGAATGATTGCAGGATATGCACAAAATGATGTTCTTGACGAGGCTTTAAAGCTTTTCAAACAAATGCCACAACCAGATGTAGTCTCATGGAATGTGATGATTGCAGGGTATGCACAAAATGGACTTGTTGAAAAGGCCGTGATGATTTTTAAACAAATGCAATTGGCAGGTGTAAAGTCAAACTCCACAACCTTTGCCAGCATCCTCCCAGCCTGTGCCAAAATGGGAGCTTTGGAACAGGGTATCTACATCCATCAAGGCATAATTGAAAGTGGATGTTTATCTGATGTTGTCGTCGTAAGTGCCCCGATAGACATGTATGCAAAATGTGGAAGCATACACAAGGCATGGGAGCTGTTTGACAAAATGCCTCATAGAAATATCATCACATGGACTACAATCATCGCAGGATATGCACAAAATGGTAATTTTGACAAGGCTTTAAAACTTTTTGAAGTAATGCCTGAAAGAGACGTGGCGTCATGGACTGTAATGATTACTGGATATGCACAAAACGGGCTTGTTGAAAAGGCTTTGCAGACTTTTAAGCAAATGCGATTGGCAGCTGTAAAGCCAAACTCCACAACCTTTGCCAGCATCCTCCCAGCCTGTGCCAATATGGGAGCTTTAAAACAGGGTATAGACATCCATCAAAGCATAATAGAAAGTGGATTTTTGTCAGATGTTGTAGTTGGGAGTGCCTTGGTAGACATGTATGCAAAATGTGGAAGCATAACGAAGGCACGTAAACTGTTTGACAACATGTCTCAACGAGATGCTATCACATGGAATGCAATGATTGCAGGATATGTACAAAATGATCTTCTTGATGAGGCTTCAAGGCATTTCAAAAATATGCCTAGCCGAGATGCAGTCTCATGGAATGTGATGATTGCAGGCCACACACAAAATGGGTTTGTGGAAATGGCCCTGGAGACTTTTCAGCAAATGCAATTGGCAGGTGTAAACTCAAACTCTACGACCTTTGCCAACATCCTTCCAGCCTGTGCAAAAATGGGAGCTTTGGAACATGGCATGGACATTCATAAAAGCATAATCGAAAGTGGATTTCTGTCAGATGTTGTAGTTGCAAGTTCCTTGGTAGACATGTATGCAAAATGTGGAAGCATACAGAAGGCACGTGAAGTGTTTGACAAAATTTCTAAACGAGATGTAGTATCATGGAATGCAATGATTGCAGGGATATGCACAAAATGGTGTTCTTGACGAGGCTTTAAGGCTTTTCAAAGAAATGCCTTTACCAGATGTAGTCTCATGGACTGTAATGATTGCAGGGTATACACAAAATGGACTTGTTGAAAAGGCCTTGGAAACTTTCAAGAAAATGCAAGTGGCAGGTGTAAAGTCAAACTCCACAACCTTTATCAGCATCCTCCCGGCCTGTGCCAAAATGGGAGCATTGGAACAGGGTATGGACATCCATCAAAGCATAATCAAAAGTGGAATTTTGTCAGATGTGGTAGTTGCGAGTGCCCTGGTAGACATGTATGCAAAATGTGGAGGCATATAGAAGGCCCGTAAACTGTTTGACAACATATCTCAACGAGATGCAGTCTCATGGAATGCAATGATTGCAGGATATGCAATGCATGGATTTTGTAAAGATGCTCTAAAACTATTTGAACTGATGAAGCACTCAGGAACATACCCAGACCATGTAAGTTTAGTTTGTGTTTTATTTGCATGCAGCCATGGAGGTTTAGTTGATGAGGCCTGTAAATATTTCAATGGTATGAGTGACCCTTATTGCACAATGCCTACAATGGATCATTATATATGCATTGTTGACCTTCTTGGTCGCGCTGGCTATATTGAGGAAGCTCTAAACTTTATTATCAAAATGCCAATTAAACCTGCCTCGGTTGTGTGGGTGTGTTTGCTTGGCGCTTGTAGATCACATAAGAATATAGGACTTGGGATATCTACAGCAACTCTCCTTTTTGAGTTGAATCCTAAAAATGCTGCACCTTATGTTCTCCTGTCAAACATCTATGCAGAAGTGGGCAGGTGGGGTGATGTTAAAAAGGTAAGGAGATTGATGAAAGATAGAGGAACTAAAAAGATACCTGGATGTAGTTGGGTTGAAGTCCGTAAAATGGTACATGTTTTTTGTGTAGGAGACAGGTCACACCAACAAACAAAAGATATCCATGCAAAGCTAGAGAAATTGTCAGGGGAGATGAAGGCAGCAGGGTATTTGCCAGATTTAAGACAGGTACTGAGTGATGTTGAGGAGGAGGAAAAGGAATTATTCCTTGGCCACCATAGTGAGAAGTTGGCAATTGCATTTGGATTGGTAAACACATCCCCTGGAACAACTCTTACAGTGGTCAAGAACCTCCGAGTATGTGATGACTGCCACACTGCAGCCAAGTTTATCTCCAAGATTGTGTCAAGAGAAATTGTTGTGAGAGATGCGAACCGGTTCCATCATTTCAAACAAGGACGATGTTCTTGTGCAGATTATTGGTGATGCTAAGTGAAGCAAACTGTAAACACAGGCTTTCACTATAACAAATTGTATAATATTAAACATGCAGTGATAAGAAGGAATCAAGTTTTATCTTCAGTTTCCAAGAAACGTTTTTGCTGTGTGTTTGGAGAGTTAGCATGATGTTGACTTGATAAAATCAGATGTATAGTATGCATTGCTGCCTATATATTGATGGGTTGTTTTGTTAAAGCCCTATCTTATAATACCATGGAGTAGTCATGACATTGAACTGTTTTTCAGGAAGCCTGTTTTTCTTTGGAATGAAAAGCAAAAGAAAAGGGATGCTTTAAGGAAACGGAAAGATGCATGGCAAGCAGGATTTGCAAGAGAAAGGCTTACAATCAATCTAGTACTTGGAGATGACGAGGAAAGCATCTCTTGATAGTTCTTTACTCCAACCTTTTTCATTTTGTATAGTCCTTTTGTGTGTATTGATTGTACTATCTTGTATCTCATTTTGGCTCGGGCGAAAGGTGTCCACAAAACATTATAGATACAGTTTGAAATGAATTGAATCTGCAGTGGCCGTAGTTATTTGAGTGAGTCCACTAATTTATTTAGCCTACTTATATTTTTTTAGATTTATTTCACTAAATTATTTAGCATTGTTATCTGTAGGTTAGATTATTTCACTAATTTATTTTCCATTATTATTCGTAGGTGGTTCTACTTTGCCTAATCTGCAGCAAGCCCTGTAATATTATCTACATGTTTTTCTAGGATTAAAAAAGGTAGCTAATTTACATATTAGCCAAAGACTTTGTTGTTATCTCGTTTCGCATTTTTTTGCTGTATTTTGACAGTTTGGACATGGGTTGTGACATTTTTACCTTTTTAATGTTGTTTTTACTGTTTTTGTCAGGGTGAACTCCAGTTGCATGCCCACTTTTGAGGAGCAATTGATATTGATATTGATTTGTGTTATATCTTAAAAATGAGCCTCGTTTTGTTACTAATATATTTGTTCATAAATGCATGGTTTTGTTTGGTTTTGAGTGTTTTTCTATTGTGAAGCCTCAATTTTTTAGTGGATGGGCCTATATAGGATGCATTTGGTTTTCATCATTTTCATGTAACTATTCATGCTTAACAGTATTGATCCATTTCTTCTTTTGTTCAGATATTCTCTAATTTAATGGTAGGCAGCACCATAATCAAGGCAACAGAATTTCCTTGGCCTTGACTTGAATTGCTATTAAGACAGGTCGTTGCTGCTGATGCATTTGTCTGTTTTCCAATAACTAATTGCTAACCATGATGGAGTTATAAGGAAATTAATACTCTTCGTACTAATCTTCTTAATTCTAGATGAGCTCTAGGACCAATTCTCCTAGGAAAAACTCGTTCTTGTATGCAAAACAATTTGTGCAAATACAAAGGCCAGCATTTTAGTTATATAGCCCATTCCTCCACTTTCATTTTAGTTATATTAGAGTTTAGTTCATTCATAGAGGGCAGCCATGGGTGCAGCTAAGGATCTTTAAGGCTGTTTGGTGCCGAATTACTGTTTCCAGCCTCCTAAATTAATTTGTTGATAATTAGATTTTCCAACAAAAGATATTCTAATGTTTATCCAGTGTATATGTCATCAGTGCCTACCCACACTACAATCACAAATTTTTGCATGGCAAATATGTTCTTCAATTATCAACTGGAGGAATGCCATTATAGAATATTTCATTACTTGACTTTTTTTGGCTGATGTAGCTGTCTGCAAACAAGCCGTATAAATCTGTAGCTAAGTGAGCTGTAAATTTGGCAGATATTCGGTTGTATCTACAGTAGACAGTGTGATAAACATCATAATCCTACCAAATTGAGGCTTCACAATAGAAAAACACTTAAAACCAAACAAAACCATGCATTTGTAAATTAGCTACCTTTTTTGCATGTAGTGGTTTCATGGCGCAGCAAGTCAACTAGCATGGATTTTTTGTGTATTGTGAGTGTTGTTCACAAGACCATTATTTGGCGCTAGAAGGAGACCAACGTGTAAATCAATACAACCAAGGAGGATAAACCATTTCATTGTTGTTTGTGAAGACCAAGGAGAGACTTGAGTGCATTGGAAAGGCTACTGGTACAAACTTGCGTAAAGTATAAATTCCCTTCACGTAGAGCACAACCATGAAGAAGAAAGAACGAATTGCATGCGAAAGATCACAATTGATGCAGTACGAGGTGATATAAGCCATGTCCTCACCCAAGTTGCTTCTCTCCAATGCTCGTCTCTTGAAAGGGCCAAATTATGCCACCTTGAAGAAAAAGACGATCATAAAATAAAATAAAATTAATTTCTTTGATCTTCCCTTTATTGTGTTGTGTTGTGTACAACGCTATCAAGTTTTCTTCTATACCCTTTCAACATATTTTTATTACATTTAAAAGTCTTTTATTTCATTCCCCAAGTAAAGCTTACGCAGGCTTAGGGCATTGCGGCGATGGATTTTTTAAGGTGTACAGGACTTATTTAAAAAAATATTTGACATGGAGATGGCGTTCGCCGGTGCAAAAGGGCTCGAGAATTTTGTCCCGGCACCATTGTTTGGGATCCTCAGAACTCCATAGAGTGAAGTCTTTCATTTCTATAATTACTGGATCAAGTTTTCCAGTGTGAAGGATTTTTCGTGGGAAGATGGGTTTGACATTACTGCTGCCCATAGTCAAAGGGATTGAATTTTTCATGGGACGGGCTTTTACGGGCTCGAGAGAGTCATAGTGGGTGTGTGCTATAAAAAGCTTAAGGATTTGCAGACACTGGTGAGTGTGTCTGCTCCCTGGAATTCAAGGATCTGAAGAAACATTTGTTATCAAGTGTTGTTGGAGGATTTCAATGATGACTTCAGACACTCTTGTAGCATAACAAGGCTTTGTTCCTGCCATTTCTTCATCAACTAGATTCTGATTTACTATTTGATCAAATTGTATCACACCCCGAGTAGATCTCTTTTTTCTACAACAGGCCTGTTCGTTGCATCTCTTTGTCAACATCCACTTCTTTGGCTCTTTGTAATTCACACAAATAATTAATAAACACCAATAAAACTAATTTTGAGTATGAAAATGATGACAGTGTCATTGTGGTAGAAGTAGACTGACAAACAATGCACATTTCCAATGCCATCCGCTTCAATCTCAATCTCAGTCTAACAATACTATGTAGAGGTGATCTGTTGAAAGAGGCGTTACACATTCTGTTTACCTGCATTTCCAAGAAAACCCTTTCAGATGGTAAGCAAATTCACTCGTATAGCAATCAGAGGGAATTTAAGTTTGCCACAAATAAACTATTACAAAATACCATTATACTCATGTATGAAAAGTGTGGAAGTTTAGCAGGTGTTCGCCAAGTGTTTGACCAAATGACTGAACGAGACCTCGTCTCATGGAATATCATAATTGCATTTTACACAAGACACGGGCATCCTCACCAAGCATTGACATTGTTTCACCAAATGCAACCAACAAGGTTTGAACCTGATCAGTTCACCTTTTCTGGCATACTCCCAGCTTGTGCCAAAATAGTTGATTTGAAACAGGGTATAGATATCCACAAAAGTACAGTGGAGAAGGGATTTTTGTCAGATGTTGCAGTTGCGAGTGCCCTGGTAGATATGTATGCAAAATGTGGAAGTATACAGGCACGTGAACTATTTGACAAAATGCTGAAAGAAATGTAGTCACATGGACCGCAATGACTGTAAGTTATGCACACAATGGGTTTGTTGAAAAGGCATTCAAAACTTTTAAACAAATGCAATTGGCAGGAATCAAGCCAAATTCCACTACCTTTTCCAGCAGCCTCCCAGTGTGTGCCAAAATGGGTGAACATGGCATGGACATCCATCAAAAAATAATTGAAAGGGGTTTCTTGTGAGATGTTGCATTTGCAAGTGCCCAGGTAGATATGTATGCAAAATGTGGAAGCATTAACAAGGCACGTCAACTGTTTGACAAAATGTCTCAAAGAGATGTGATTTCATGTACTGCAATGATTGCAGGATATGCACAAAATGGGTTTGTTGAAGAGGCTTTGAAAACATTTAAACGAATGCAATCGGCAAGTTTCAAGCCAAGCTCCATAACTTTTGTCAGCATCCTCCCTGTCTGTGCTAAAATAGGAGTTGTAGAACAAGCTATGGACGTCCATCAAAGCATAATGAAAAGTGGTTTTCTGTCAAATATTATAGTTGCAAATGCCCTGATAGATATGTATGCAAAATGTGGAAGCATACATGATGCACATGAAGTGTTCGACAAAATGTGTCAAAGAGATGTGGTCTCATGGAATGCGATGATTGCAAGATATGTACAAAATGGGCTTTTGAAAAGGTTGTTGAAGATTTTAAGTAAATGCAATTGTCAACTATAACTCCATACTCCACAACCTTTGTCAACATCCTCCCAACCTGTGCCAAAATGGGAGCTTTAGAATAGGGTGCGGACATCCATCACAACATAATTGATGACTTCAGACACTCTTGCAGCATCTGAAAAGAGTGACAACAAGTCCCCACTGCTTCCTGAGAGCCACCATGATCTACAAGATTCTGATTGCAAGGATGCTTCATTTTCAGGAGCAGTATTCAATCTATGAACAACCATTGTGGTGTATTGCATCTGGCTTTAAATTTGATCAAGTTTTTATGAATGTATTTCCTTGGGTTGTGAGCTGAAAAAGTGGTTGTTGTTGCTCGTTCTTCCTTGAATTAAAACTCAAGGAAGAAATTCTCTAGGCATCCAGAAATACATGCCCTCAATTTTGCATCCACAAACTTTATGAAACATTGTGCAAATGCTTGGGGAAAATTTGGCAAACTCAGCGAGTCTCGTGTCAAGACTCGCGAGTCTCGCATTTGGCCTCGACGAGGCCTATTGTTTATCATTATTTTTTAACATAAATTTTAAAAAGAACATATTTGAATTTTTTGAAGACTTTTGAAACCCATTCTACAAGAAATAGTCATCAATCATAGCATACCAGGTTATGGGAGCACACTTCAATCTATACAACACCTCTTTGAGGCAGCACATTAGATGCTTTCTGCTCTCTTTTGCATATCCACATGGCTACTCCATATAGACTTCCCAAGTCAATTCATCATTAACCAAAGCATTCGAGACTAATATCGCGGAGGAGTCGGGCGGAGGAGTCGGGAAGACAGGGGGAAGAGCATGGCGCGGGATATGCCGGAAGGGCCGCAAAACCCGACACACAGAGCAAACGCGAATGGAATCGGGTTTTCGGGGCGGAGAAGCATGGTGGAATAACATGTCGGGTGGTCTCCAAAACCCGACAGCAAAGAAAATGTGTCGGGGGGTCTCCAAAACCCGACGCAAAAGACATGCGGGTTTCGAAGTCGGGAATACACGTCGGGGATGCACGGGGCAAAAGCATGTCGAGCACCCCTCCGGACCCGATGCGCATGCGGGTCCACCTTCCGCCCGACAAAGGAAAGCTCGGAATCACGTGGGAAGCGGGTTTCGGGACAACGCAAGCATCGAACACATGCCGGGGCTTCTTCCAAACCCGATTCGAAATACAGTCCGCCATAATGAGATGAGTTAGGTGCGGATGTGGAGGTGGTTGGAAGAAATTTTGATTTTCTCACTCCTCTTTCTCTTTTCTTATATAAAATGTAAGGAGAGGCTGTTTTTAAAAGTTGGACATTTTGTTTTGTGCCTCCTCCCTTCTTCTCCTGGCGTAGAGTGGATTTGTGGAGCAAAAGACCTTCCCATTTAAAATTGAAATGTAAGCTTGCCTCTTGGCGTTTTTGCTGTATCATCCTTTGGAGCAAATTAATACATATCTGTGGATGTTTTTCTCAACCCTCTACGCGTTATTTGCGTCCTCTGGATCTTTCATTGCGAATTTGGTTGTCTGTGCATAATATCTTGCATTGCATTTTTTATGGTTTGTGTTTATTGGCAAGACATATGTCCTTCATTCCTCGGTGCATCACCTTCGTAGTTTAGGTTTTATTTTTATGCATTTCTCTCTCCCTGTCTCCTTGGCAAGTTAGATTAGGTTTTTAGTAAACCCTCTGCATTTTATTGGTGCATCGAACAGAGGAATAGGAACCGGCCTTCATCAGGAGAGCTTTTCCGATTTATGAGGTCCCACACTTGGGAAAAGCTCCATGTTGTGCAATCGCCTTTGAGATTCTCAACCGATCGCGTTGCGGAGTCCCGAAGTCTTGTGATTCGACACCAGCGGTTTTGGCACGCGGTGGGACAAGAGGTCATTCCATCAAAATTTGAAGGAGTTTTCATGAAATTTGCACAAAAAAATTGCAGTTTTTACAAATTTGAATTTTACACTCTCTAGCTTTGAACTCGAAATCATTTTCAAGGGTTTATCTTGCTCAAAACGAGTCAAAATTTCACAGTTGGTAGATCTGAGGGTAATCTTCAAAAGGGTATCTTTAGTTTTTTGATATTTTGATTTTCAAAATTTGGGTATTTAGTGATTTCGGGTTTTCGGGATCCGAGAACATCAAAGCAGCAATTCGGGTTTTGGGGGATGCATTACATGGTCCTATTCCCGACAACCTAAGAAATCGGGTTTTGAGGGATGTCGGACATGTTCCAAGTTCCGACACATAGCAGTTCGGGTTTTGTGAGTTGCATCGCATAACTTGAGTTCCGCCTGTACTTTCGGGGATCCGCAGCTGCACAACAAGGCCCGAATTCGGATTGAAGATTGTCTCCTCTGGGTCCTTCAAAGTTTAAATTATATTTTCAATATTGTCAAGTTTGGTGTGTAACTTGGCAAAATCCAGCCTTTTAGAGGCTTGTTCTCTAACACATCTGGCGACTCCGAAGGGATTGAATTCAGCGGTGTAGCAGCACAAGTTGCCCAGGCACATGAGAAGAATTCGGACAAGGTCTAATACTCGAGAAGAAGGGCTATTTGTCCACTTGCAACTTTCACCAGGTTGGGGAAGGAGAGGAAGAAGATCACAAAGATCACCATCCCCACCTAACAGGACTTTGTCTACACCTCCACCTGGTAGGCCTTTTCTTGCATCAACCAGGGTTCTTAGGCCAATCATAATGGCGCATCTACCACCGAATCCCTTTGTCAATTTCACGGGTAGTAGTCCACTTGCCCTAAATGCTCAGAATCAAATCCCAGTTGCAGCACTAAAGAATATCCCCTACTTCACGGGTGAAAATCATACTACTCCTATTGATCACATCCAGGATATTGCTAATGCATGTGCAATCCACGAAATAAATGAAATGGATGTTGCAGTAAAGTTATTGGCTTCATCTTTCAAAGGTAAGGCCTTACAATGGTTTAGGAGCCTTACAGCAGGGTCTATTACAAATTGGAACCAACTTTGTTCAGCTCTTTGCAGCCAGTTTGGGGAAAGGGCAGATAATTTGTCTTTATTGGAACAGCTGACAACAATCAAAAGGGCTCCTAACGAGCAAATGGCAGATTTCAACTTCAGGTTCCAACGGACATGGGACAGAATTCCAATAGCTGTTAGGCCAACTGCCGAAGGAGCATTCCTTTATTTTTAAAGGCTATAAATTGAGACATAGCCATGATGATCCAATCGATGGGAGGGACAACGCTGCCAGGGGCCTATGACACGGCGATCGAAGAGAAGCTGTTTGATCAGTGGTAAGCTTGCACCAAGGCCACCAATGCCTCTCTATCCGGATATGGGAAATCCTACTGACAGTCAAGCACGAGTTGAATCCCATTCCAACTCCTAGAAATCAAAGCAATAATGAGGCATCCACACCTTGAATACTTCAAAGGAATTGCAAGAGGTCATGAAACAGCTGCGAGAACCTCGGAAATGAGCTTAGTGACTATCAAAAGATAGCAAGCTCAAAGTGCTGAGACCGTATCTCGGCCTCAGCGTGATGCAGGCTAGGCCCCGTACCAACTAACAAAATAGACCACCACCTCAGGTGTGAATCAAAACCAAAAGCCAAGGACAACCTCAAGTGCCAGGCCATTTCGGCCGTATGATCCAAATGCTGGCGACATCCTCGAGAGCCTTGGTTCCGACACAAAATAACATGGCACGGGAGTACGAATGGTGTTACCCTTGCAATCGCCTCCACAATCGGTCGGCATGTTTCAATGGTGCACTAAATCGAGGCCTTGATGGTGCGAACCATTGGTGCCCCTCAAAAACCAAGCCGGAAGAGAATCAGCGACAAGAAACACAACAAGAGGACCTCAGCGAAACCACATTGGCAAATTGGCAAAGCGGAAGACTTACGTGGAGTTAACCAACGACCTTTTCAAGGCGTGGCTACCAGACACACGGTCAATGAAGAGAATCATGGAAGAGGGACAACCGTGTAATCCGGTTTGTTTCTCAGACCACTCCTACACAACAAGGGGTCGGTAGACCAAACACAACTCCAAATGTGCAAAATCAGCTTAAGGTACCTGTTGTAGCTTCAGAAAAAGTTGCACCAAGTAAGGGACAACAAAGGGACAGTTCATTCCCTTTCAACATCATCGATCAAATGAAGAAGACACATGTGAACATCTCCATGTGGGAATCACTGGCGATCCCAGGGCAACGAGATTTATTGCAAGCTGCCATGGCTAATTGGTCTGCTCCAAATGCATCACATCGGGGACATGAGAAAGTGCTCACTAATGCAGTGCAACATGATGGGGGCCAGACAAGCAGGAATTTGAAGCCTCCACCATTCTATGTGTCGTTGGTTGTTGGAAACCACTTGGTACACAACTGCATGATAGATTCAAGGGCAAGTAGTTCAGTGATGCCGAAGCAAGTAGCGGACCAACTTGGTTTGAGCTATGAACCGAGTCTTGAAAAGGAGTAAATGCTGACTAGATGGAGCAGCGGATTCGAGCAGTTGGGGTCATTAAGGGTTAAGCCTAACACTACATTGCCTGTCCTAATGTTACTGATTACGCAAAGATGTGCGTGATTGACCTCCCGCCACTCTTTGCGTTGTGTCTATCAAGAGACTTCACTGCAAAAATCGGTGGATATTTATCTGCAGATTGGTCACACATGATTTTTAGGACAAGGTATGGGGCAAAGCAACAATCAGTCGAGAACCAATTGCCAATTTCCATATTGAGCCTCATGTACCGGTCCTATCAATGCAAATGGTGCTCAATTTTTGATCGGGAGGAGTGTCAAATGATCAGAGAGGCAGTACTAAGGTCGAGGAATTCTGATTTAACTTTGGATGAATGGGCAAACAAGAGTCATGAATTTGACCCATCTGAGGAAGTTGAAGAAGCTGAATTGGGCGTATATTGTGTACACGAAGAAAATTCACCCATTCAGACATCATTCGGCTGAACAAAGGAATGAAAACAAGGTTTAGCAACTATTCTTCGATGGTTCGAGAAGCGGGCAAGTCTTTGGAGGTGGTGCGATGTTGATTTCACCACAAGACATCAAATATTATTGACTTTTCGTTTCCAGTTTTCTTGTTCAAACAACACGGTGAATACGAGGCATTAATTCATGGACTTCATTGGGCGGGAAAAGGGGCATAAAGAACTTGCGGGTGTTTGGAGATAGCGAGCTAATCGTCGACCAAGTTAGGGGACAACATGCTATGAAAAGAATGACTTTTGAAGAGCTATAAGAATAGGGTATGGGACCTCATTGAGGATTTGAAGCTTTGACATTATGTCCATACCGGGAAGAAAAATGAAGCTGAGATAGGCTCGCGGCGGTTGGAGCAACGTTTGATGTGGTTGACAACATCGAAGAAGAGAAAAACGCAGCCACATATCCATGTGATTGTAAGGCCAGCGATTCGAGATAATAACACAAGTGGCGGAGTTTTGAGAACGATCAAGCGGATCGTCGATTTCTTGCGAAGAGGCTGAATTCTCGGCTAGGAATCGGGATAGGCTAGAGCAGCGGTATGGGGATCAAGTAGTGCGGTGCGGACAAACAAGCTTCCTAAGGGTTTAGTAACATTGGAGTCTATCTTGACCCTAACGACCGATTCCGTAAGGAAAAGGCTAACATATAGGTCAAGAGAGGAAGATTCGGGGCCAATTGCAGTTGGGAAAAGCAAAACACTTCAAATTGGTAAAGTGGCCCTTTGAGCGGGAGAAATCAGATTTCATACGACTTTGCAAGAATTTCCAGATGTCTTGCTTGGAGCTATGAAGACTTGAGAGGATTCGATCCGAAGTTGGCACAACATACCATAGAATTGGATTCAGGATCTAAGCCCATCAGGCGAAAATAGAGACTGTCGGCCCTCACATTGAGCCTACGATGAAGAAAGAGCTAAACAAGCTAATAGAGGCGAGCATTATATTCCGATCAAGCACTCAGGTGGGTTGCAAACTTGGTTCGAGTCGGGAAGAAGAGCGGAGAAATTAGGTTATGTGTGGACTTCGAGACCTCAATAGGGCATCTCTCAAAGACCATTACCCACTTCCTTGATGGAACAAATATTGCAAGTAGTATCCGGTTGAGAGAGATTCTCTCTCTAGATGGCTACTCGGGTATAATCAGGTGATGGTGAAAGAAGATGACCGATTCAAGCGGCTTTCACCACGAATGGGGACCTATGCCTACTGAAAATGCCATTTGGGCTATCAAATCTTTGGAGCCACTTTCGAAAGGGCAATGGATATGGCATTTAGGGGTTGATCAATAAAATAGTTACGATATATCTTGATGACATCTTTGTATTCTCAAAAATGCAGCGGATCACCTCTGTCATTTGAGGCAAGTATTTGAGAGATGTAGAAGATTTGGGGTATCATTGAATCCCAAAAATGCATATTCTTGGCTCACGAGGGAAAACTTCTAGGCCATATTGTTTGAAGGAAGGGTTGGCGATTGACCCGAGAGAGAGTTGAAGCAATTCAAGCATTGCCATTGCCAAGTCACGAGAGGCCTTCAAAGCTTCTTAGGAAGGATCAATTTTGTCCATGAGTTTGTTCCAAACTTTGCGGCTCTCGTAAAGCCAATACGCTGATGTTAAAGAAGAGCATGGCATTTAAGTGGACATCGAAGGCAAAGGCAAGTTTTGAGGCAATAAAAGAGGCTATATCTCAAGCCCGACTCTCGTCGATCAGACTTCTCTAAGGACTTCGTCTTTATATGCCTTCGGTGGTGGAGACACAATTTCTGCAATCTTGGTACAACAAAACAAAGAAGGATTAGAACAACCGGTTGCTTTCTTCAGTCAAGGCTTGGAGGAATTCGAAACTAGGTACTCTTTCATTGAAAAGCATGTCCTTGCAGTGATCAGGAGCTTAAAGAAATTCAAACACCTAGTCTCAAACAACAAGATCCAATTGATGGTCTCCCATGCGGGAGTCAAGGACTTCCTTCTAAACAAGGATCTGAATGAGAAGCGTGCAGGATGGATCACTCGTGTCATGGAATATGACATCGAGATCAAGGTCACCAAACTAGTACGTGGGAAAGGACTATGCGAACAACTAGCCTTGAGTCAACAAGTTGAAGCAGGTGATGAAAAAGAGACTGTCTTGGTACTACAGGATAGTCAGGAACAGGAAAATGATGATGTGCCCACTCCTTGTTGGACTCAGAGTATGATACACTTCCTACAGATAGGACTATGCCCTCCAGGAATGAGCAAAGCAAAAAGGAGATACTTCAGATTACAAGCTATTCCATATGTGCTTGTTGATGGTGTTCTGTTCAGGAAAGATATCAATGGAGTTCTATTGAGGTGCACTGGGACAGGTCAAATTGAGAGGGTGTTACGAAATTTTCACGATGGAGATTACGGAGGACATTTTGCCCCACAGTATGACTCTCAAGATAATGAAGGCGGGTATTATTGGCCCACGGTGTTCGGTGGATCATTATACATGGATAAGAAAGTGTAAGAAATGTGCACTCTTCACGAGGAAAAGAAAGACTAGCGACACTTCCATTGCACCCGATTTTGGTTGACCAACCATTTATGCGATGGGGATTGGACTTTGTGGGGTCATAAATCCAAACTCAAGCCAAGGCCATAAGTGGATTCTCACGGCAATGGACTATTTCACCAAGTGGACCACGAGCGGTAGCGCTCAAAGAGGCAAATGAGTCTAACATACTAGACTTTTATGAAGGAATAGTGACCTAGGTTTGGTGTGCGGCCACTATCATATCGAGACAAATGCATTAGCATTCGTAGGTTCAAGATCACGGAATGGGCTATCAAGAATGGAATCTACTTGAGCACCTCTTCAATTATTACCCACTGGGGTAATGGGCGGCGAGTCCACGAACAAAATTTGCTAAGAATCATCGGGAGGACTCTAGATGAAAATAAAAGACATGGCATACCAAGCTAAAATCAGCATTATGGGTGATAGGATAACACCAAAGAGGTCTACGGGTAATTCTCCCCTTACAAGTTGGTCTATGGGAAAGAGCGTATGTGCCTATATCATTAGAAGCCACTGCATTGGAGTTCATGAGGCAGTTGGAGTTAGCTGAGTTCGAACCAATGGAGGCCAGGTATGCGGAGTTGATGGAATTGGAAGAAATTAGAGAACATGCAGTTCAAACAATTGAGAAAGATCAAGCCTTGGTAAAAAGATGGTTTGATAAGAAAGCAAGAGCAAGGACCTTCCAGGAAGGGGACCTAGTTCTGAAATGGGATGCAGATCGGGCAAAACCAGGAAGGCATTCCAAGTTTGATGCCATTTGGAGTGGCCCCTACATGGTCACGGGATGTAAGAATAGCAATGCCTTCCAATTGTCTACATTGGATGGAGAAAAACTCCCGATTCCGGTTAACGGAATCTATCTTAAACATTGCTACTGAAAAGAAAAGGTTTACCCTTGTAAATATTAGCCTAGTTTCCATTTCCCTAAGTGCGTATGCACATTGTCTTGTTGTAGTTAGGTTTCAGTTTCCCTAAGTGCTTTGGCACAGGTTTCGTTGCTCCTGGGTTGGTTTTCTCGGAAGGCGTGTTCGGAGAAGGAGTATCGGGCTCAGGATCAGATATCAGATTAGTTCGGGTTATTGCTTATGACTCCATGCCCAATGGATTGCTGAAAGGCCACTGATCTTCTACCTAGCAGGCAGGTAATCCCGTTGAGTCGCCAAATTGTTGTATATTTTTCCTCTCCGGCCCGATGCCAGGGAAAATCGCGAAGCGGTAGAGGCGGAGGAGTCGGGCGGAGGAGTCGGGAAGAGGGGGAAGAGCATGGCGCGGGATATGCCGGAAGGGCATGCAAAACCCGACACACGAGAAAAGCAAGCGGGTCTGAATGGAATCGGGTTTTCGGGCGGAGAAGCATGGTGGAACAACATGTCGGGTGGTCTCCAAAACCCGGCAATGCAAAAAAATGTGTCGGGGGTCTCAAAACCCGCCTTAAAAGACATGCGGGTTTGAAGTCGGGAATACACGTCGGGATGCACGGAGGAAAAAAGCATGTCGAGCACCCCTCCGGACCCGATGCGCATGCGGGTTCATCTTCCGCCCGACACAAAGGAAAGCTCGGAATCACGTGGGAAGCGGGTTTCGGGAAAACGCAAGCATCGAACACATGCCGGGGCTTCTTCCAAACCCGATTCGAAATACAGTCCGCCATAATGAGATGAGTTAGGTGCGGATGTGGAGGTGGTTGGAAGAAATTTCGATTTTCTCACTCCTCTTTCTCTTTTCTTATATAAAATGTAAGGAGAGGCTGTTTTTAAACGTTGGACATTTTTGTTTTGTGCCTCCTCCCTTCTTCTCCCTGGCAGGTGGATTTGTGGAGCAAAAGACCTTCCCATTTAAAATTGAAATGTAAGCTTGCCTCTTGGCGTTTTTTGCAGTGCTGTATCATCCTTTGGAGCAAATTAATACATATCTGTGGATGTTTTTCTCAACCCTCTACGCGTTATTTGCGTCCTCTGGATCTTTCATTGCGAATTTGGCTGTCTGTGCATAATATCTTGCATTGCATTTTTTATGGTTTGTGTTTATTGGCAAGACATATGTCCTTCATTCCTCGGTGCATCACCTTCGTAGTTTAGGTTTTATTTTTATGCATTCTCTACCCTGTCTCCTTGGCAAGTTAGATTAGGTTTTTAGTAAACCCTCTGCATTTTATTGGTGTATCTGAACAGAGGAATAGGAACCGGCCTTCATCCGGAGAGCTTTTCCGATTTCGCAAGGTCCCACACTTGGGAAAAGCTCCATGTTGTGCAATCGCACTGAGATTCTCAACCGATCAAGTAATAACTATCCTGTAAAATCAAATAACATATACCGTTCAAGGCGTTCACATTGCATTGTGCACATGCGATTCTTTAGTTATATTGCTTGTGTCGAAATTTATATTACCTCGTAATTATTCACCATGTTATTCTTGGTAATGTTCGAGGCTTATATTATTCTCCATGGTCGAAGTTGATCATATTTCCACATGGCACGTATGTTCATATTTATATCCCATATTATTCGGGACGGGTTTGGAATGTATACCACATGGTTTGGGATTTACAATATCCCCTCGAATGACTTGGTGGTTCCACAAACAAAGCTCGGCCCATATCACGGGTTGTTAAACAAACCAAAGCAAAGCCCGATTCAATGGGCAAATAAACAGCCAACTCGCCACTATAATGTGGCCAAACAAAACGGCAGAATGTGTGGCCAAAGCCACGTTTTAAAAGGCGGCCCTTTGTATTTTTAAACTACCAACTCACCTTTCACGCCGAGGATGTGGGATCTTCCCACATGAGAGATAACAAAGGCCGCAATAAAATGAAGACCGCTGGGTTTTGAACCCACGACCTCTCCTTTCAAAGACCCATCCGCCCAACCAATTCGGCTACAAGCCCGGATGAGATAAGACAACGCTCAGTGTTATTTAAACAACACTCAGGGAGGTCTGTGTAGAGGAGCTTAAGGACCAGATTGCAGAGAACGCCATTTTTGAAGGCCGTGCACTCAGATTGGGCTTTTGGAGTAAAAAGATGAAATGTAGAGAATTCTGAGACGATTCCAACGATGTAAGGTTTGATCTTTTTTGATGATTTTTAACCTGTTTTTGGAAGCTTTGAATGCAGATTTTAACAGGGATCTTCAAGACAGCCAGTTGGAAAACACGAATTTCAATGCACTTCTAGTCCGAATTGTGACTTGGTGTAAACATGAAAATTGTTCAGAATTCAGATCTGATCTCAGACATATGATTTGTTTTCATAGAATGTTTTTAAATCTCCATTTGTAGGTGTTTTTCTAACACAGTTGCAGGGAGATCACATTGTGAAAACACTGTAGGAGCCACGGATCGTTCTTGGGACAGTTTCTGCTATTTTTCAGAGTTCTTGGGACATTGATCAGCTCATTTGCAGGTTGTGATTCATTATTGATTGTTTGTAAGAGTTATTGTACTTGCATTTCAATATTATTAATGGATCGGTTCAATCTGAACCCGGGGACGTAGGAATTCCGAACCCCGTAAACAATCTCTTTTGTTATCTGAGTCTTTTCAGTTTTTCGATTATTTATTTGCTACACAAGTTTTCCGCACTTCTATGGATGCAAAATAATCAGAATTTAATCAATTTGTGGATTCAAGAATACTTAAAATTGGTTAAAAAAATCACGATCTTTGGAAACTTATAAAAGTGATAAAAATACACATCACGTTTTCAGATCAATAATATACCCCAAGAAGCGCACCTATGTGGAGAGGTATGTCTCCCATGACATACACATGTTGAAACTAGTAACATTACCTATTGCAGGGAGGACAACAATGATGGTGTATTTTCACATAAGGCCTAAGTATGAAAAGGGTGCTTATGTTGAAGATTATGTCTCTATTCCTTAGGACCCCATTGCATGGAAAAAGGTTGTGCCAAGGAAAATAGAAAGAGGAGAGGCTCTTGAGAAAAATGTGTCGGCGCGGAGACAGTACATACTGATAGGAGCACAAGAGTGAGGTGCGAGCACAAGTACTTATGTTCGCAAAAGAGGTCTCCCATGAGAAAAGAGTCATTACGGAAGGAAGATTCATCGCAAAAGGAAGAGTCACAGGTAAGGGAGAGTCACCTGAGAAAGAAGAAAAGAGAAGTCCCTTGAATTGGAGTCACCAGTAAGGAAGAAGTAGAGGGTGAAAAAGGGTCAGACTCGGGAGAAACAAAAAGTATGAAGGTCGATAAGGGTATTGAAGATGATGAAGAGCGTAGTGAGGCTCGGGATAATCTTGTGTATGATGTAGATGAGTCAGATGAAGAAGGATGAGAATGAGGAAGGAACTCATGACAAGGGGGAGTGAGGAAGTAAACATGAAGGATCAGAAGACCCCGACCCTGACCAAGGAGTAGATGGATAATACTATAGAGAGGGAAGTGGCAAGAATTATCCAATAGTTGGTGGAGCACAAAGTCGAGTGAAGCACCGAAGAATTGGTGAAGGAAACCAAGGAGAGTGCAAGTGTAGGAAAGGAGTATGGGAGCATGGGCAGAGACCCCATCTTAGTATTAAGCTTCCCAATGGTAGCACACACATGTAGAAAGAGTATAGTAGCGACGTAAGGACAAGAGATCACTTACATTAATGATTTGAACAAGGTACTATGCACGGGATTATAAAGTACCATGCCCACCAACCAACTCCTTGCTTGGTCTTCTTTTTATAAAGAGGGTGCATACCCGTGCGGGAGTAAAATACTATCTTGGGATTTTAAGCCCCACATTGATGAAACGAGTTCGAGGTAAGCGAGATGCATTGATGAAGATACCAGATGCGAGGAGGAAAACCTCTTGTAAATTCCCAATAAATGTTAGATGAGAAAGTTTGTAACACGCTCAAAAAATTATCGGTGGAGGTAGAAGAAAGACTCTTCTTTAGAAACGAAATAATAAGGGTCTTGGAATAAGAGCTGAGAAAAATAATGAGGAGATCATTGAGTGGGATAAGGAGATAAAACAAAAGGAATTGATCAATGCACGATTAGGCATGAGCTAAGGGATGAAAATGAAAAGGTGCGTGAAGTCCATAAGAAGATAGAGACCATTTCAGGATGTCATTATCTTGAAACACACGGACGACCCGCTTTGAGTAGAAATATGAGTCAACCATGCATTGCTTGGAAGACTTGATCCGCATCCTCACCATGGAAAGGGAGCCACTTGCATTAGATTGAGTAGAGGAGGTGATGGCACGCCAGAAGGATGAGGAAAAATAGAGTATTGGGGAGACAATGACTTTATACTTTGAGCTCCTTTCTGCGTTAACAACCACTACACAAATGGTCAAAGCCATGTATGACTGTGTGTGCCAAGGTAATAAGCATATTAGTTGCTACACATGAGGCGAGATCTGAAAGAATTTTAGGAAAATCACAAAGGCAATAGGGTGGAGCGCGACAAGATCCTAGCGAAGTTGAGAAGAAGTTGGAAGCAATCAAAACCTTACGGGGTTCAATTAATAATAAGCTAAAGGAACTATACCCCAAGTCACTCGTAGGATGGATGTGCTAGGTGATCTTAACAAGTAGCTGGAAAGCATTGTAGATACGTTGAAAGCTAAGAGTGAGGAACTAAGTTTTGATGAAGTAAGCACATTGGTGGGTGACCTACTTCAGCGTGCAGGGAGAAGTAGACACTTGGGAGAAGATTGAGGCATCCAGTAAAGAAGGAGTTCCCACTCCTCATGTAGCAATAACATATTCTTCCATTCTTCCATTCTTTAATTGTTTCAATACCACTATTCTTTATTATTTGAGGAAGTAGAATGTTTTACGAGGATGGAGAACATGCATAGTGTGGGGTGATGTTGGACCCTAAAATATTGGCCACGTACAAGAGGTGCACGCACATAGAATCGGTAGATAGAATGGTGGTTGGGGAAAAACATGCAAAAAGGTTTTAAGTGAAACTAGGGCACACGCGGGGCGGAAAAATAAGGGTTCAAAGGACTTAGCCATACTTGGAATCATGGAGTCACTTGAGGAAAACGTGAGGACTCGACTAGGTGTGATAAATAGATAAAGTGCCGGCTGAAACCTTGGAGGTCAAGAAAATGATATTCCATGTAGGGAATATTCCCAGAGGCATCATTATAGTTAGTAGAAGGTTTGTAAAGAGGATAAGCATTTGCCAATGGAGGACCACATCGACACTGGCACGTGATGCCTCGGGGAGAGAAGTCATGGCGGTGGATGATTACCCTATTTCAAGGAATGCATAGGACAAGAATGAGAGTGTAAAGTATAGTGTGCAGAGTGCAAAGGGGAGCAGAGAAAGAGAAGGAGAGTAATGAAGTGCTGTAGAAATGTTAGGAAATGCTAAGGGTTTGGAGTTCATGGTGTTAGGGCTTAGAGTACTTAGTGCTAGAGGGTTGTAAGGGATACCATTAAGCATATATATGCGTACTAAGATCTGTAACAAGGGATATAATGGGGAAAAGCATAGTTAGGATCTCTGATAAGATAGGTTTGTAGGAGTTGAGTCTCTTTCATTTGACGTATATGGTCTGAGATGACCCTTTTGAATCTAATATGGATACTAGAACTTTGTTAAATCAATATACATGGATCTATTCTATAAAACTTGTTTATGGGTGTAAACCCTCATGTTATTTGGCTTGTCACGACTCATATCTAGTTTCTTGTACTTCTTACAATGCTCATTAGCTTTTGTCATGCATTAATGTGTAGATATGTTAGTTATATCTTCTACTTTTTAGAGTAAATGAATGTACTTTTGTTTCTGCAAATATCCTCCATTAATGGTAGAAATCTCTCGTAAAGCTCACATAAAGGAGAGGATCGATGCCCGTGCATGCCTCGGTGAGCACCCAACGTATGATGGATGATAAGACATCATGCTTGGGGTTAGAAATAAGTATTGAAGGTAAAATAATGACTACAAGAGGCATAAAATGACCTAAGGTGGTGAGATGGATCTCATTTCCCATTGTATAATTCAAAATTTGGAACACTAAAACCTCTAGGATGGGGTAAGAAAACACATAATGAGCCAATGGGTTGATTAATATTTCATTAGAAGTGATTGTTACATGGATTTTGAAAAACTTGGGATAATACCTTAATCTGATTTCACAATTCATGCACAATGTTCATTACGGTAGTCATTTAGCGAGGAAGAGAATCAATAGTAAAATAAGTTGGAATAGAAACATTAGGAAATGGAGCAATGTGAGAAACAAGAGAAGTAGTTAGAATACATTGATAAGAGGCTTGAAACATGTGAGAGTAAATCAAAATAGATGTAAGATGAGCATTAACAATACGATAAGAGAGAGGGGGATAATGTTAGAATAAATTTGAGAAAATGACCATTGAGAAAGTAAAGAAGGTGATTCCTAAGTGCTCAATCGTTACTAACATTCAAGTACCCATAGTTCACCTTATAATTATTATATAGAATAACAATACATTGTGAGTTTTGACCTTGAGTTTGCAATTAGACCTCTAGTAGCATATTCAAAAAGTAAAATATTTCATTAATTTTCTCAAAAGAATTTATATTAGGCTAACCAACCCTTGGATTCTATTTACACCCTTTTTAGATTAAGGTATCTAAGATGAATGATTTAGGTACACTAAGGATGCAGAGAGTACATACATGGGGTTATTCGATTAATTAACTTCCAACATTAACCATTCAATATCATAATAATGTATTAATAGTTTGATAAATGTATATGATACAATACAAACTCACAAATACATGGGATTGAGTACACATAATTAATTACATGTAATTTTGAGCTGATCAAGGTGTTCGAATATTGAAACAGGGTTTTGGACCTAACGAGGGCTTGAAACTAGGAACATGAGTTGAAGACCACATGGGGAAAGGCGAAAAGAGGTTTGAAAACCTGCAAGTAAGGATCACGAGGGACGATGTGCACATCAACGGACGTGTGAACAGCAGTGTGAAGAGATCTCGGGAGGAGCGAGCATCAACCGAATGTGCATGCAAAGATTTGAAACATGGGCAAGAACTGGTTAAGCCATAAAACTCTCCTCTATCTCATAGATCAAATGGGGTGTACATATAGGAGGTGTTGAGTAACCCCCAGTGCTGCAATCATGACAACTCGAGTAGAGAGGGGGAGTTACATTCCCAGAATAGAAGTGTAACTCCCAAGTGTAACTCCCAATGATGCATATGACACTGCGATGTGTGATGCGACACTAACACATAAGGGAATCTCATGATGACCCCTAAATGACACATGGACCTACAATCTCACCTAAGTGAGATGACTCACCTGATGATGTGGAAAATACACACACCAACACCCCCTTCATCGTAACTTAGGATGAGGCAACAAGTTAGAAATGAGAAATGGGTCCCGGCACAAAGCCTGATGAGGTACCCATGTACAAGAAAAAGATCCCAAGCAGTGAAGGAAAACCCAGTGGGAAAAACATCCACCACAAGAGAACAAAACACTCTCTAATCTAAGAAAGATGCCAAATATGGGTCCCAGCTCTAGATGAGCCTAAAAAGGTACCCATGTACAAAGAGGAAATCTCTTAGAAAGAAGAAGAAGAGAGAAGAAGAGGGAGACAAGAGGAATGCAGAAGATGCCATGGACGGATCTAAACTCTGCAGCTCTAGGAGGTCTCCTAGAAGAATGTCGATGATGAGATCCTCTGCCTTTGGACTGAAGAAGAGCCACCCGCAACGAACTATGTGCCTGCCCTTAGGAAGGACAGAAATGATGTGTTGGAAGTCCACCCACTCCACAAAGGAAACTGAAGGCAGCAACATGAAGAACTCTGAGTCTGGTGCACTGAAGTGTGACATAGGTCTAGCGAGTGAGTGCCAAGGAACCAAAGGTAATGCCACATGCGTAGAACTGTCAGAGTGAAAAGAGGAACACCCGCAGAAAGGATGTCCAAGTGATGTGAAGGGAACAAAACATCCTCCATAATAGAAAAGGGATCCACAAGCGAGGGTGGATCAATGAAGGTCTCCAGAAAAGTGGAAGTGATAACAGTCCCAGAAGGGGCACTCCCAACAACGGAGATGATGAACTCCTCTAAAACACCTGTAGATGGATGAGAAACCTGTAGTGTATCACAAGTGTACTCTACGAAAAGATGACTAAGGTCAGGTAGATACTCGTCCCAATGAGGGGGCTCAACAAATAGAAGAGCGATGTCAGATAGGTATGAGTCATCCAATGAAGGTAGAGGAGTGAAATGGGCCTCGCACACTGGAAGTGGAAAGGAGGCTGGTGTAATGATGGTGTGAGACTGAGTAGAAGACTGCTTGATAACTGATGAGATGTGGGGGTGAAAAAATGTCTATAATAGTGAGAGAAAGAGGAGAAGAGTCATCTGTGGTACTCTTGACATCAAAACTAGATGCACAATCCTCGTCATCGAAGTTGTAACATCCTCATTTTAGTACATTAGAACAAGATTTTTTTTTTTATTAGTGCTATCTAGTTCTAAATACATAATTTAGAACACACGGATCATGACAATCATTCAAATAATAGATAACCATATGCTGTTGTAATGACTCGGTGTACCGCCGATCTATTCATTCCATGACTCGGTGTACTACCGATCTATTCATGTGTATCATAGAGTTGGTGTTTTCATCTGAACACTTCCCTCTTGTGGTTCTCTTCCCTAATCCGGGATTCTGAATGTTCTATCCAAGGAACCTATCTGAATAATTGTTACCATTATTCATCGGCATCACATCCCTTAGACTAGGTGACATAGGACAACACAATCAGCCGCTTGCGATACTTTGGCCAAAGATTTGAAACATACTATTCATGTCTTATATTCCTTGACGACATACTCGTCAATCTAGAATACGTCCTTCACCCCACTCCGATGTTATATAGATCATCTTATACTGACTTCTGTCAGTCCCCTTGTCCCTAGTTTTCACTCCGGAACGGGTTAATATCATACACATGTTATAAGGATGCCCTTGAAGACTAGGGTAAGCTGACATACAGGATCAACCACTGTTAACCCCATGTGTCAAGGTACCCTGAGTCCCAAAGGGCTGCCTCATAACACGTCTATGGTCCTATCCAGTCCCGAAGGAAAATCTTGATCAAGTTTTGGGTGTAAATCTTAACGATCAATGCAGAAGGGTGTTGCCATATGTCACCTACATTGTTGTATCCTCGAGAAGATCCTAATCTTCTCGAAGGTACAACCCTACAGTTGACATGTGTCAACATCCTACAATATTACCTCGGAAAGATTTACATAACTTCAAGAAGTTACTTAAGTTGAGTTAAATTTGAATTATAGGCCCTCCTAACTGGGTAGCTTTTCCCAACCCTGGGTCCCACACTTTTGAGACACCTTACATATTTAGGTTCAGTTTCATAGAGAAAAGTTTTTAATAAGATTTGAGATCTCGTCAAGGTGTCAATCGGTTCCTAATAATCCTTGATTCCTCATAAAAGGACAACAGCCCTATGTTCTCTCATAAGGAAGCTAACTAAACCCGTAAGGGTTCATATCAACCCCGAAGACTGAAATATATCAGACTTATTGCCATAAGACATGATGATTTAAAGCCATCAATTACATTGCTTTGACTTAGATCATTGTTAGGGAGTAATAGAATACTCTTCCTGTTTTAGCTACATATCAGGGCATAGTTTAACCTCAACTTCCCTAAAAATGCAGTGGTCTAATTTCCAATTTAGCCATATCCATAATATATAAAAAAACACTAAATCAAACCTGTAGTATTCAGTCACATATTTTTAACAAGGCTCACTTAGGGAATCCATCTAGACCCCATGGCATATAATAATAAAAATGCACTCTCCTTCATTCAGACATGAGAAGATCAATTCAACAAATAAAAATGCAGCCACGTAAGTAACAATTCCCCATTTCATTTATTTCCAAGCCATACAATTACAACTTATGCACTTCGGCATATTTTAATACAATAATCATCAGCAAAAGAGTAACTTTCTTCCTATAGTACAATTAGAGAAATCATGTTGGAATTCATCATAAAAATCAGATTAAACAATCTATGCATCATATCAGATCTGCATGCCTTTACCACTTACATGATGACCATCTGCAAAAATTGCTAGCATGGGTCAGTTCAGTGAACTGAGCATGATAAGCACTAATTCTTAAAACAATTGCATTCCACCAATTGTTTCCATTAAACAACCTGTTTAAATGAAATCATTTCATCAAATCCATAAACATGAATCACGCTAATTATCTTTCTACCATTCTAATATGACTTTATAACATAACTCATATTATAGCTACCATTTCAACTTAAATCTTTTCGGATGATTCATCTTATATTAGAGAATAAGAAGAAACAAAATGAATCTTAAATACCTAGCCATCCGAAAACCAAGAGCAGTATCAATCCTAATATAATTACTCTATTCAAGGAATGAAATCTTATCAAGGCATGTAACCAACAGATTTGCATATAAACAATTCAAGCAAAAACAGATTACTGCCTCAAGAAAGTTCAACTAACGGATATCCTCTAAACTTTTTGTATCAATTCATAAGCATTGATAAGTATTCAAACTTTTACTACCATACTACTTTTATACAAGAAGATAATAACCAAATTTCTCAATTAGGGTAATAATATCGCTAAAGAGAAGGAAAGGAGACTTCTGTTAAGATTCAGCACTTGCCACTCTTTCCACCTAAATTTAACAGTCTATTCATCTTATACCCATACTGTAGAGTTCTTATAGAGATTCAAAAGAAGGGAGCACTCATAATTTCCAGAAAGGGAGAGAATACCTTCGTATTCCAAAAATCCTATAACAACTTATCCTTTACAACTAAGAGGAAGAAACAGAGGAAATCAGATCTCCATTTCAAACAAGTTCAGGACTGTACCAACTTTCCAGGAGTAATGCATATATAAAATCTTAAATTCAATCAGGGAAAAAGAGAAGGCAAGAAAATCAACACCTAAGTTTACCATTAGCTCCAATCAGGTAGAACTGCTTAAAAGGTTGCCCATAGATCCCTAGGGTCTTGCAATTACACATTAAACAAAAGCCACAGTTTGTTACAAAATGATATACATATACGTTCAAATATCAGACCACAATCCTGATCCAAATAAACAGTCTACACTTCACCCAGGACTCGAATCATTTTTGACTAAGAGTTAGGGTAACTGTTATCATTACTTACCAATAGATTAAACTAATTATTTCCAGCCATTACACTGGATAGTTTGTTGTTACGTTCAAAGATACCAAATCAAATAGCACTTCCAGTGTTAATAGATGAATTCTAATGATAGATTTCAAGGTCACTTCAGGTAACATCAAACACAGTCCATTCCTATCCAAATATAAAACCTAATTTCCATTCATGCAGATCTAGGATCACCCACAAATTGTTAGGGGACAGAGTTCATCAAAGTAAGTTTTCTCTTGATCATAACTGCGTTCCAATTATCCAAGTAAAAAAATCGTAAAAGCAACAGCTACACCAAATATTTCCCTACTTACAGAACCTATATTCATAGAAACATTCAGACCCCTTTCTAATGAAGGTACAGGCTTAGAATTTATCCATATTTCCAACTCATGCGCTGAACCAGTCGAGCTTTACCTTCAGACCCTTTTCTAATAAAGGTACAGGCTTAGTATTCAAACATATTTCCTACTCGTGTGACTGAACCAGTCGAGCTTTATAGAAGGAACTAACAGTTTCACCACAAATCCAACTATATATTTTCCTGAAGCTGTCAAGTAATAGTAGAGCTCATACAACTAAGCAACAATCAAATAAACCAACCAAATTTGACACAACAGTTCATTCCGTGGTATCTTCAAACACGAAATCATCAAGTACGACGTCCGTCATGGTGCCAGTTCGGAAATTCAATACCTCAGTCAGACAAAGAGACATAAAACACTTCTACAGAAGTCGAACCCATATTGTATTCACAGCAAGGAGAGAAGATAAAAGAAGTAGATTTCATCAGGGTCTACGTATAACCAGGGATTCCCAAATCAACAAGAAAAGAAGAAAACCAATACATTGCTACCAGCCAGGCCAACTGTACAAAAATCATCTAAACAGAGTTGTTCTAATGAAAGCATTTAAAGGAAAGCAAGATTTTTAAAAGTTAGGGCCTATCATGCCTGATAGTGTCGCTAAAATTCGAAGAAGACCTCTGAATGTGCTCGCACCTTCTCTTCTTCTTCCATGAAAGATTAAACAACAAAATATTGTTACCTCCATGCCTTATATATTTCCCGATAGAGAAGTAAGCTAGAAACTCTCAAAGTTGCCATGCAACAAAGAGTAGACGGCTGGTTCGAAGAACCAGTGCTCATGCAGAGTGAAAAACGGAATGCATGGAAAACAAAACAACCAAACAAAATTCCACTTGCATGCCTTCCCAAGCAATCCGTGCTCGGGGACCAAAGCTCATTAATTGCATTTACTTCCATTCTCCCACCTATTTTCCATTGCCACCGACTGCCAAAGTTGGTGATCGCCACAACAAAACAAACAAACATTCCCATCCTTAGAGATACTGCCACGTAAGGCTATATTAGTAGTTTTTATCCTCCGCCAAACCTGACAGCATTCCATGTCCTTCAACCTTATCCCCCTCTTAAATGCCATGGAAACCACCGCCCATGACTCGCGACCCTTCTTAGGTCCCCCTTCATAGCATTAGTTAAGGTAGGTTAGAGACTTAGGTTAGATCATAGGGTATGACATTAGTCTCATTTCCATAGCGCTAGGTGTAGTTAACCCTTGAGTATTAAGCTCATAGTTTAGGGCTAGGTTAGATTAGAAATTCTTTTAACCATTAGGTTATAGTTTAGGTTAAAACTATTAACCTTACTGACTCTAGTTTAGGTCCCCTAAAATAGGACTAATCAGTGTTAGAGTCTATACAGGATAAAACATTCCTGTAAAGGATTCCATTTGGCATCAATAAATTAAGCTTTAGATATAAAACATAAACATCTTACCTGGCTTAAGGTCCAGGTCTTTCCTGATGTTACGATATCTGGAACCAAATTCCATTTACCATGATCAACCTGAGTTAACCTCCGGGTTTGATCATTCAAAGCTCAGTCATACTTTGTAACTTTTGTAAAGTCAATAAAATTTGTTCATCCTGAATAAACTTAAAACATTCCTTGGATCAATGCAACTGATCCAAGGCTGAGTCATAAAGGTGGATAAAATCCATTCATCATCTAGAAATCAAGTTGAACTTTCAAGTGCAAGAATGAAAGAAAGCGAAAGCATCCAATCATACTCTGAGTTCAATCAAAGATCTTCAAGATCAGAGAGGATACAATCCATATCAAGCATGACTTCCCAAAACCAAAGGAACATGTCCTTATACAAAAGAAATCATTTGTCAATACTTGAATGCTGGAGAAAGTAACAACAGGTTCGAGGGTGTTACTGAAGTAGAACAAGTGAACCTATGTCGGTGGAACTATCATCACGCGAAGAAATGGAGGAGATAATCAATCGTAGTAGCAGCAACAATGGGCGGTATGTGAAGGGTCTCCATACTGAGGACTAAAGAATGCTCAGAGACACGGTGAGGTGGATCTGAGTCTTCCACGTGAAACCAAAGAGAACGAGAGACATGCATCATCATGTGACCAAAAACATGGTCGCAAGTGTCGAGGAAGTCCTCTAGATGACGATGATCAGTAGGTGCAGGAACTGGCCCAAGCAAGAAGGGTAAAATACCCTTGTGGGTGAAGTAACATTCCATAGAAGCACGCCAAGCTGAATAGGTCTCTCTCCTAATGAGAAGTGGCAGAGGATGTAAGGTGATCCTACGATGCTCACATCTAGAAAGAGCACTCTCCATGATGAAAAAATGCAAGATGCACAAAAGCAAGACGTTGGACTCGGCCGATAATGCATTTGCATGTGTAGGCCCAAGAGTACAAGCAACCCCCCTAGAATGTGGAACTTTATAAAAGTAGTGCATTTACAAAATTGGAAATTCCATCACGTAGTGTGTGAAAAATCATGCAACTTTGACCAAGGAAGTGCTCAGAAACGAGCAGCGAGTCAAAAGTTATAGCATTAAAATGATTCCCACAACTGATGGAAAAATACACTAGATGCTGCAAATGCATTAAAAAAGTGCTCTAAATGGGTGCAAAGGGTGTCGTGTGACTACTCGTTGGAAATGGCATCAAATTTTAGGAATAGTTTGTTTTGACTACGAGGGGGATTAGCCTCCTGCCAACCCTGGACCTCACCCTCCGTCTTCGACACTCGTAGGAGGGGATTAAATTACAAGCCAAAAACAACCTAAATGATTATTACATGCCATGAAATGAAATGTTTTATTTTTTTAACACCCTAAAACATTAGAAAAAGAAGGTGGGCCCACGTTTGAAGTGGCCAATGCCACATAAGGAGCTGTCCACGTGGAAGAGAGCTGGGAGTTTGAGCCGTTGGAAGGAGCAGACCAAAAGTGCAGGTCTGAAACGCCAAAGACCACGTGCTGGATCAGGTTGCAGGTGCGTTGTAGGGCAGGTCCACATGCCAAGGAAGATAAAAATGCAGTCTGCAACAACAGGATGGCTCCAAAAAACGTCCAAGACCACGTGCAGGTTAGAAAAAACATTTTTGTAACCGCAAATGCAAAAAAACATTTTCTAATGTTGGAGGAAGGAGCTGGAGGTCTTTGAAGCCACGTCTTAGAGGTTGAGTCTTTGGGAAGAAAGCTGAGAAGACCCAAACCACCAAAAACTCCAGAAAAGCCAGAAAAATGGCTGTGTTGGGTGTGCAGGTCTGAAACGCGAGGCAGTGCAAAAAAACGTGCCCGAGGAAGCAAAAACGTTTTCCTATGCACAAAGACGCAGGTGTAATGTTTTCCAATGCAAAAAAATGTAGGTTGAAGGTGAAAACGCCTGAGGAGAGCCGGAATAGCGTCTAAAATGCCAGAGCAGGATGCCACGCATAGAAAAATGGCCACGCCTGTAGAGAAACAAACCAGATGATTCCGAACAACAAGCAAAAATGGCCACGTTCAAAGGAGCCAACGTTCCAAACAAACCACAAGCCCATGAGATCAAGAAAAGGCCAAAAACATGTACAGGCACCCAATCAGCGAGTCAAAGCATGCACAAAGTAGCTTACAGACCAATGCAGAGGCTGGACCAACACGTAGCACGAGCAAGTTGTAGTTGAAGGGCAGGGAATATGTGCTCATAAAAAACACCTCCAAATGTGAAGCAAACCCAAAAAATTGAGTGGTCAAAGACACTAAACTCAAAAAACACCAGAAACTTTGAACAACCACCTTGAACACCCGAGCAAGAAACTAGAACCCACGAACATGAATAGAGGTATAAATGCCCAAAATCAATGCAAGAAGAGCACGAAAAATGGAATAACCATTATGACACATGCAATGAGATCTGGATATCACGCCGGAAGCTGAAAAACATGCACAAAAACGCCGATGAGTGCACGGATCCACAAGATCCGCTGATACCATGAAAGAGGGTTTGAAAACCCATGCAAGCGAGGATCACGAGGGACGACGTGCACATCAACAGATATGCGAATGTAGCGTGAAGAGATCTCGGGAGGAGCGAGCATCAACCGAATGTGCATGCAAAGATTCGAAAAATGGGAAGAACTTGGTTAAGCCATAAAACTCTCCTCTATCTCATAGATCAAATGGGGTGTACATATAGGAGGTGTTGAGTAACCCCCAGTGCTATAATCATGACAACTCGAGTAGAGAGGGGGAGTTACATTCCCAGAATAGAAGTGTAACTCCCAATGACACATATGACACACTGATGCACCGACGCGTCTTTGATGCCGGCGCGTTGGTGACGACCGACGCGTAAGGGAATCTCATAATGACCCCTAAATGACACATGGACTCTACAATCTCACCTAAGTGAGATGACTAACTGATGATGTGGAAAATACACACACCAACAAAGACCATACAATAGGTGTAGGAATGGCGATATGGTTTTCCCCCATTTGTATGGTTGTGGACTTGCTAAAAACCATAACTCGTGACTTTATGGGTTTGTAACTTGTTTGATTCTCTTCACCTTTGTCTTTTGGTTACGCTCGATCAAACTATGAGGGTCTTTGAATACTATTCTCAATCCTTAAAAACTCTAAGCTGCTAGTGCAAAATCATAGCACCCCGAATGGCCAAAGATGTGAACTGGTTAAAATGGGGCATTCAGTGTGATTGCATAACATTGGATCATATCTCAAGATGTGGGACTTGTAAACCTGAGATGATCCTCTAGAGAAAGTTGGTTCTTGTTCCTAAACTACCTGCCACAAGCTACTCTAATGCAGGCAAAAACTAAACTATCCTAATCTAACCATTCCAAGGAACTAGAGAGAAAGAGAGGGTGAAAGAAAAGCCTACACTAAAGTGGTGATACACCAGAGAAGGAAAGGGGTGAGATGCTCTATTGAGGAAGGATGAAACAGGGGAGAAAGGAAGATGGGAAGGTCAGATAGAAGTGACACAAACCCAGATCCTAATCCATGATCAAAACTCCATGAAACACAACACCTTGCACCTGTAAATGTGAAATACATGCACATGAAATAGATTTGAAAGGGAGAGGCACATAAAGACAACAAAACAATGCAAAGGGTTGAAGAAACACCACAAAACACATTTTATTGCTCTATATGGGTGCACAAACCATTACGTTTCTACTTAGAGGCACAAAAAATGCTTGTTAGGCATAGGAGAAGGTTTTCAACTCAAAATGGAGTCGGGAAACAAATTTGATAGAGTTTCCCTACACCCAGAATAATCTCTCCTTCTCAAATGAGAAGTGTTACAATATATAGAAAGAATAAGAGAGAGAAGAGGGAAAAGTCAAATCCTGTTTCAACTACCACGGGATATGCATTGAATCCTGCCTTGAAGAATCAACCACTATCAATCAATGCCCCTTTCAAATCCACCCCAAATTTGTCAATTCTAGCTCCTCTATTTGTCCAGCATATTGAAGAAGAACGGCGGATCAAATCGAATCAGATCGGTAGTTGGAAAATTAGGCTTGGGTTAATGGCCTGGAAGACATTTTCCCATTTTCACCCACTAATGCTTACAAAGAATGATATTTTATGTTTCAAGGCAAGATCGTTTCTAAAAATCTTCTCGCCCAAGTTTGAGTTCTTAGTCAAAAGATATGGCCATTTGAATTTTTTGGTCATGGGCGTAATATTTAAATATCTATACCAGGTCCACGTGGTAGATTTGCACTCATTTGAGATTTGAATCCTTCCTTCACTCTTGGAATAACACCCATGTGACACGTGGTGGCGTCTGTAGGTTTCCCTATTTCCTTTGTATTCTTCTTGAGTCTTTTCCGCGAGCGGAGGCACTATATCCGACCCAAGACACGTGGAGGCTTTGCGCATGTTTAGAAAGCTCCCCAAACTTTACCTTTGGAGTAGCATGGATACGACACGTGGAGACCTCTCGCGGGCCTTTGGAATTTTCAACGGTCGCCCTTGTAGACACCTAAAATATGCTTACACTTAACATTTCATCCAATCTAGTCAATTAATGATACTTCGTTGATCAACTCTTCTTCGCTCCACTCTCGGATTCCCATTCACAACACATTTTAGGTCATATTCCTCATATAATCAACTTATTTGGCTATAATCTCTCTTATTAGCTAAACATTCCTCCTTTCGACCATTCAAAACCTCTCTAGTTCTCTCTAGACCACTTCTATTGACTTCATAGGCTATCTATCAGTCACGATTGATTATCAGACCCCCCGACTCTCAACGAGTCTCTAATCACTTGCTAATCAAGTTTAACTAGCCTAAACCCTAGTTAACTAGCCTAAACCAAGCTTAACTAAGCCTAAAGCATGTTTATCCTAATCTAATCTAAAATCTTTTTAGCTTTAGTCCCACATGCACCCAAAATTCCAAACTCTCCCAAGTGAAAAACTATAAATAGAAGGGTCACTCCTCCCTCTCAACCTTACACCTTGTTTACATAACAAAATCTCTCTCATATTTGGAGATATTGGCATTAGACCTCATTTGCATTAGCTAAGCTAATAGGCATTTGATCTTGGCTATCCTCCATTAAAATAGCTTCATCTTGCACCCATGATAGGTTAGTAATGAAATAGCTAAACTTGGCCATGTAGCCATTTAGTGAGATTCATTCACCCTCATGGAGTAAACAACAAAAATTGATTGCTTAAGTCTTTAGTAGGCATATTTTGTTAAGCTTTCAAGAATAGAGGTTAATGTTATTTGTTAGATTTCTTGCTTATTTCAAAGTTTAAATGCATGCAAATAGGATTCCTTGCTCATTTCTTATCTGATGGTCCATTGAGGGACTTTGCACAAAGCTTTGGGGTCTTGCCCCATATCCATAGCTCTTTGCAAAAACCTTTCATTGAACACATTTGGCACGCCTAGTGGGACACTTATGTCCATCCTCCATTAATGGAGGTCTTTTGAGTTCTTCAAAGTTCATTTTGTAAGTTTTTTGGTTAAATAGCTTGTTATTTCCTCATTTCTATTTCTAATACTAGATAAATTACCTTCATTTGCATATTTTTTATGGGTTTGATATAGAAATAGGACACTTTGAATAAAAACTAACCTGTTTGCTTTTGAAAATTTTAAAATCCATGTGAGTTTTGTAGGTTTTCATAGGTGCGCGTAGGTGTTAAGAAGGGGCCTATACATGTTGAAACCCTAGTGTCCCCTTCGAGAATATGCGTGTACCTATCTAGTTGTGTTCATTGTTTAAAAGTTTATCTCTCTGAGGGACGTGCATGCATGTCTCCGTCATTGGTCGCGCTGCATCTCTCTCTGCGTCCATGCGCTGTGTAAATAACCCATTTGTGTAAAAAATTTTAAATTATGTTTTATGTTTGGACACATCTCATCGTTGAACCATCGATGTCCCCATAGGCTGTCGTGTTTGTCTCTGGCGTGTTAAACCATTTTTTGTGTAGATATATTGTTTTTTGATAGGTTTTTGCTTAGGTAGGCGTACATCTGAAGAGGGAGCGCACACGTCGAAATCCCTAGCATACATCGAGAATAGCCGCGTAGGTGTTATCCCCCCTTTTTGCATTTTTACCTTCGTCCATGTCTCGTGTTGGTTGGCTTGGGTGCGTATCCATTGGCTGGGGTGCACATGTGTCATTCAGATGTGCACGGGTGTCTCTGTGTAGTCTGATTCATCCATTTTATTTTTAGTGCTCCTTGTTTTGATCATATCTTTTGACTCGTTAACCCATTTTCAGAGTTTGAATATGCATTGGAAAGATAAAAAGCATACTTTGTGAGGGAACTTAAAAAAGTAAGATACCTTTGTATACCAAATTCTATCACAAAAATCCCAAAATGCCCTGAAGACCTCCAAAAATGCAAATTACTAAAAACTATTTAAAAAGTGCAAAAATTGGATTTCTAGAATTTTTTGATTTTCTTGGTTTTCTAACTCTTGCAGGGTTCTAACAGTGGTTTATAGGTTTCCTTTGCATTAAGTTTTTTTTATACTAACTTAATAAAAAACATTTACATCTTTATTTGTGAAGGTTTGAAAACCTGTATGCTCTTCCTCTCGCCTTTCTAGGTGATCTTGGGAATCAGAAATGTTTCACCACTTTCTTCATACTTAAAAATGATTTAATTAGATTTAAAAATTGGTTAAAAGGAACTTATTTTCATATTATACTTAGGAATCATTTATTACAAATTTGAGTGAGATACCTTGTTGCGGATGCTCTTTCCTTGCGTCTTAGGATGATCTGGGAAATCAAAAAACAACATCTTATCTCCTTTTATGACATGACATTTTGGAAAATTACTAACCTTGGTATGTAGGACCAAAATCACTTGTCAAAGAAAGATGTCAAAAAAAAAAAATAAAACCTTCTAATACACGTGTTTCATGCAGGTTGCCAAATGGTGTGCTACTTAAAACCACATTAAGTTAAAAGATAAAAAAACACACCATATTCAAAACACTGTATTGTAGGTTTCGGAAAAGGGTACGTCCCTATCCACTTCAACTGGAACATAACCCCTTTGGCATAATGCCTTAAGCTATAACAATGGGGGTGGTTCTAGGAACCCTAAAGTAATCCACCATTTAAGTAACCTCGTGGATGAAATAAGAAGCCTCACTTACCCACTTGACTAGTTTTCCTTGTGAGTTAGAGTTACAAAGTTATCTCGTATCGCGACCCCGGTGAAGAGTACATGATGGATGCATTTAGTGCCCACTTTGTGCTTGAAGGGGTAAAGTAAAAGCTGAGATACCCCAAATTAGTCATTATGACTTTTTGGGTAAATGTGCCCGCTCTTAGACGACTTTGTAACACCTAGTTGAGAGAACTTATTAGGAAAGCCATTTTTTCTTGGAGCCCACTTTACTAGTCCTTTATCACGTCTTGAGCCACACAAAGTGACAACTTATTTGGAGTTTGAACCTTGTTTTTCGAACAAGGAAAAGAGTCCACTTAAGTTGACCTAAGTGCCTTTCATCATGAAAATTAGATGATGTTTCACTTAGCTTAGCTTCTTTCTCACCTTGGACGAGTGAAACTCTACCCAAGTGACACTTAGTTTATTTTCACATATTTTGATCTACACCTTTGCATTCTTGTTTCCCATTTGGGACAACATAAGGCATCTTTGGGAGTGTTTGTCATAGATAGTGTTCACCACTTTTTTGTCTATTTACGCTCATCCATGTTTGTGGTTGAGTTGTTAAACATCTAAAGTGTGTGGATGCGTCCTTATATCTTTGATGGCCACTTGATCTTGATTTCAAGATCATCATCATAGTTAGGATTGATTCATCATTTGATCTCCCTTTGACATGTTACCTTGTTTGCATTGTCTCGACATAATTAAGATACTTATGTCATGTTTTTCGTAAACGTGATCTAAGTATCACATTGTGGCATTATATTTGCACATTTTAACACATCCTTAGTATACTTTGACTTGGTTTTACTTCAAACATTGTCCAAAATCTTGAAGAGTGTCACTTACTTTATTTTGTCATTTTGATACCACTTTGGCACTAATATCTCACTTCTTTGTGAAGCTTGATTAACGTGTCCAATTGGTGTGGTTACATGGCTTACATTTGTAAACCTCACCCTTTAACATTTTGGCCTTGTTGGTTGTTGAATGCATCATGGTATCCTTTGATTGGGAGTCATCTACCCTTTGTTAATATTTACACCTTGTTCATTTGAGCTTGATGTAAATATTGACATTGTGTTGATCATCTTTGCATCGAACTATCACTTTGCACACACATTTGCATAGGGTGTATTTCCTTGTTGATTGGCTTTGTGTTTCACACTTGCATGATTGTTCCTTGTGATTATTCATCTAGAAAACTTATTTTTCTAGGACAATCCTTTTTATCTCATTGAGATTACATCATCACAATGTCTATTTTCCTTAGACCTTCTTTAGAAAATCATGCACACATCTCCATACTTATGAAATGTCTAGTTGGATGTCATTATGCTTCCCTGAATCGACATGTCACTTCCTTCCCTTTGAAGGAGTTCCATCACACTATCTAGAGTCTAGACATTTGTGCTTAAATGATGCAACAATGAATGACTATCGCACGGTTTCTCACATTTACAACAATACGGAACCTAGGTTTAGGAATTCAAATCAAAATATTCCCATTACAACTAAACCTCGTTTGGTTCTTCATGCTAGAGGCCCACATAGGTACCTGTTCCCCACCTTCAGCTCATAGTTGGTGGTATGGTTTGGATGCTTTTGATCCAAATTATTATTTGAGTTCCCCCACTCTTCTTCTGATTCAGATCTAAACTACCATTGGATTCCCACTCTTCTTTTGAAGACTTCGGATCCCAACTATTGTTTGGATACCCCTAGATCAAATCTTGAATCACGGTCCTCCCTTCCTTCAGGACCTTTATTCCAAATCACCTCAACATGACGTCTTCCTCCTTTGAAGACTCATGTGACTCCAAGTTCCATCAATGAACATCTAATTTGGTCTTGAGTCACGGTCCTCCCTTTCTTCGTAGGACCTCCTTCATCAGTCATCTCAATGACCTCTTCCTCCGTCGAAGAGTTCCATGACTTCAGATTCCCTCTAGTCAATCATCTAATTCGACTCCTACGTCACAACTTAACGAATGGCTATGTGATCCTACTTTCCAACCTACATTACGTCGTCTTCTAGAAAAATGATCTAGGTCCAAATCTAAATCATCCATTCATGAGACACCTTGCCTCCAGTCCTACTTCCTCTCTTGAGTCATATTCTTCTTTCAATCAATCTTCACCACTTGTTGAACCCATTTCTTCTATTCAACCTTCTATGGCCAAAAAAACAACCTCTACTGATTGATTTCTCTCATAATGAAGGAAAAATTAGACTACATGATGATATCCCTTTAGAGGATTGTAAAAAGGATTCTTTCTAGAACTTGATATGCTCACGTATTGGGGAAAAGAAGTTGATCCTTTTATCATAATATAGATGAGGAGCCTAAGTCATGGAACTTGATTCTTCTTCTATTATTCCATCTTCACCTTCTTCTGAGCATGATGAGATGTCGGGGTCTAGCATTGAGCCATGGCCTATCTTCTCATTACCAAATCATTCTTATCTATCATCATTCCTCAATCAAAATCTCTCCTTGGGTCACCTTGCATTGAGTAGCCCATCATCTTCTTCTATCTTGGGCCACCCCAGGTAGTCCTCCATTTTCTACTTGTGGGTCACCTCTTGGTAGCCCATTACCTTCTATTCTTGGGCCACATCCTAGTAGCCCTTCATCCTCTTCTATCTATGGGATACCTCGAGTAGTCCCTCCTCATATATACTTGGGCCACACCCTAGCAGCCCTTCGTCATCTTCTTCTATTCTTGGGCCATGTCCTTGTAGCCTAATTTCTTCCATCTTAGGGCCATATCTAGTAGCCCTTCATCATCTTCTATTAGTGGCTCACCTCCTGGTAGTCCATCCTCTTCAATTCTTGGACCGTATCCTTTTCATCCATCACATCTTCCTTCTATCAATGGTTGTGGCAAGCCCACCATCATTTCTCTCATTCTATCATCAATCATAAATGTTCACTTTCTTCTCCCACTTCTCGGGATCAGAAAAGTCACACGTCAGCTTATAAGAAACCCAAACAGTTTCATTATCAAGCTAGGTCAAAACTTCCAAGAGCTCGAAATCCCCCAACAAATCAAACAATCTAAAAATTGTAAATCAAGCGCGATTCAAGAATGCACATCAACGTAACCATCAAGTATGGTGAAAAGTGCATAAACCTCTGGATAGGGAACTCAAGCTCCCACATATGAAATCCATGTTTCAAGATAAATCACAGTCATTTGTTGAGTACGAGCTCACCTCGATCATGAGATTGGGGATAACATGACTCTTGATAAACAAACACACCTAGTCTCCCTTATCAAGGAAGTCACAAACATTGTTGTTGGATCTTATCACATGGAGTGACATTTTTGGTCCCAACTTTCCAAAAACTATCAAAAATCTAAAAATAAAAAAACAATTCAAAAATACAAAAAACATGAGAAAACACAAGCAAAATCAAAGGTACAAAGATCAAACATTGTAATCAGGTATTGCGTACACATGGATGTTTCTTTCTTCCCTTCCTTTCTTATTCTTTTACAAGTCTTCCTACCATTTTCCCCTTTGATGATATTTTGGTTAGCTTTTCACACACATTTTGTGACATTTATCTCTATGGTATCCATTTGACCTTGGTCTTTTATCACCTTGGTAAATTAAAGAACAACTGACCTCTTAGAGATCCTATCACATTTACATCTAATAAACTTGTTGTGAAGAACTTTTGGACATATTTGTTGACACTAGCCAATGTCGTCATCACAATCACTTCCACCTCCTTCCATCAAGCCATCAGTGGTTCTTAACCCCTTGTCAAACAAGAGAGCTGAAATAAGTTTTTAAAAAAAAAAAAAGAATCAAAATCAATCAAAATCAAAATCAAAAGCTAAAAAAAAGCAAAAGTAAATTGATATATTACTCTCTCTTGGGGTATTTCAATAATCTCTATCGGGGCTATGGATGCTTGACTGGTAGTAGAGAAATGTTGTGATTAGAATCAAATGCATCTCCGTCGGGGCTATGGATGCTTGGTTGGTAGCGGAGCAATGTATGGCTATCCTTCCACCCTTCATTCACAAATCACCTATCACCTATCAAAATAAATCATTCCTACACATTGGCTAGGGTGTCTTCACTTGTTGTCTATTAAATCTTCCCTTCAAGAGGTAATTAAATTCCATGTGCACACACTGGATCTCTATGAGTAAGTAGGATTAGTATGTTACCAAGTGTCTTTTTTGGACCTTGTTCAGACTCTTACTCTAGTTGTATCTTGTCTCATGATTTGTGCCTTTGGCTAATCACTTCTTCATCGTGAGGCTTCTAAGCTACATTCATATCATTCACATCGTTCTTCTACTTTGTTTAGAACATCCATGTGTATAAGATTACTTTTTTGCCATGTTTTGGACACCTTTGTCCCCTTTCACAAAAACAATCTTCTCCTTCCTTTCTATCATGTGCTTTTAGGCCAACTTACGTTGGGGCATCCTTTCTTCTTCCCAACACTTCATTGGTTTACGTTCATCATCATGTTGAACCTATCCATAATGGCCTTGGGTCCCACTTCTACTGTGAAGAGTTTTCCTTTGAATACTCCCACCTAATCATTGGGGCATTTTTGCATCTTCACCTTTCTCATGCATGCATGTGTGGCCTTTTCCCTTGTACATCCCATCTATCGCTAGGGGCATCCATGCTTCCTCATCTTCTTGTACATAGTTTCAGAAAACTTTCAAAATCAAAAACATTCAAATATGTTAAAAAATCAAAAACATTCAAATATGTTAGAAAAAATAAAAAACATTCAAATATGTTTTAAGAAAACTTAAAAAAATTCAAAATCATCTCTAAAATCATCCGTCACTCTTTGGTTCTCACTGTTCATGTGTGTGTGACTCATGGATCATCTTGATCTACCTCCATCAAACAAAAGCTAGGTTGCTTACTTCATCTATACTGGGGCACAACGAGTTGCCTGGTACTATTTTGTAGTGCACATTACTTTTTCATAGGACTGAAGTGTCCTCGTTATTCCCCTTGCATGTATCCTTGCTTGGGGCACCATCATCAACCCTTGTCATTAATTCACATAGGTTGGAACTAAAGCTTGATAACAAAAACATTACATTATGTTTCTCTGTTAGGTTAGCTTGTTTACTTTCTCGTATTGCATTGCATTTTGTATACTTTCATGGCAGTTATGTTGCATGGAGTTAGGAATCTTTTACTTTCTCGTATTGCATTGCATTTTGTATGTTGCATGGAGTTGGTGTTTTTAGCAATGGACATTTGTTCGTATATGGCTTTTCATGTCATACTACACTTTTGTTCATTCTTTTTAATAAGGACTGATGATGAAGATCACTTAGCAATATGATGAAAATAAAGTTGTTTAAAAGGCATTGGATGGATGTTAGCTCATTCCCCCTTCCTCATACTCCTTTTCTTCTATATCCCCTTTCTTTCTTCTTCACACTATTCTTTCTTTTGTTCTCTTTCTATCATCTTTTCGATCGTCATCGATCGAGTTCTTATCACCCCATCGACAATCAAGGGGGCATCCTCCATTCTACTCATTTTTTCTTCTATCCCTTCAAAATTTTCTACTTGTTTATGCTTGTCTACTTTCTTTGAAGTGACGTCACTTATGCCACCTCAAAGAGGGGAAAATGTAGACACCTAAAATATGCTTACACTTAGCATTTCATCTAATTAGTCAATTAACGACACTTCGTTAATCAACCCTTCTTCGCTCCATTCTCGGATGCCCATTCATGACACCTTCTTTCGGTTGTATTCCTCCTATAATCAACTTATTTGGCTAATATCTCTCTTATTAGCTAAACATTCCTCCTTTCGACCATTCAAAACCTCCCTAGTTCTCTCTAGACCACTTCTATTGGCTTCGTAGGCTATCTATCAGTCATAATTGATTATCCAGACCCCTCCCAACTCTCAATGAGTCTCTAATCACTTGCTAATCAAGTTTAACTAGCCTAAACCCTAGTTAACTAGCCTAAACCAAGCTTAACTAAGCCTAAAGCATGTTTATCCTAATCTAATCTAAAAGCTTTAGTCCCACATGCACCCAAAGTTTAAACTCTTCCATTTGGAAAACTATAAATAGAAGGGTCACTCCTCCCTCTCAACCTTACACCTTGTTTACATAACAAAATCTCTCTCACATTTGGAGATATTGGCATTAGACCTCATTTGCATTAGCTAAGCTAATAGGCATTTGATCTTGGCTATCCTCCATTAAAATAGCTTCATCTTGCACCCATGTTAGGTTAGTAATGAAATAGCTAAACTTGGCCATGTAGCCATTTAGTGAGATTCATTCACCCTCATGGAGTAAACAACAAAACTGATTGCTTAAGTCTTTAGTAGGCATATTTTGTTAAGTTTTCAAGAATAGAGGTTAATGTTATTTGTTATATTTCTTGCTTATTTCAAGTTTTTAATGCATGCAAATAGGATTCCTTGCTCATTTCTTATCGATGGTGGAACACGTGGAAGGACCATGCTCATTTGACAACCCGCCTGTGGTCATGCTTTTGAATGTGCATTGTTTGGTTCTTGTTGTTGCAAATCAGTGACCTTTGGATGCAAATCAGGTTTCTAAGTTGATGTTTCAGGCATCCAGTGTGATTGCACAACATTGAAACCTCTCTCCAAGTGTGGGACTTGTAAAATGAGAGAGGAATCTCTAGATTAGAGGTTGGTTCCTCAAACTCCTCGATAGATCCATTATTTTACATTCAGCAGAGGTTAAAATCCTAATCCTACTCTAAATTCAAGGAGACAGAGATAGAAAGTGCAAAAATTGAAACTAAACTAATAGGTGATACACCAAAGGAGTGGTGAACACTTCTTGTTCATGCAAATTGACACAATTTCATAAAATTCAACATGAAACATCATACACACTGATAAGATGCAATTAGAGGCATGAAATAAAGCAAACAATACAAACAAAGGATCTTTGAAAATTGATCATTGAGTTTGCCCATTTTGCATTTGTCATTTTTACCATGTCAAAATCCTTGCATTTTGCAACATCAAAGAGGTAAAAACTGTTACAATCATGAATAAGGTCTGATACTTGTAAAAATCACTTGTTGAAGGTGAAAGAAGAAGCTTTCTATGAAAAAAATGTTCAACCCTTTGAAAATGAGCCAAATCGGCTTTTATAGTGTAAGGACGAGCCCAGAGAGAGAAACATGGGAAAACATGGAAGGGATTCAACCATTGACCAAAACACATTCAAAATAGCATGGGCATCCTTACGGCCATTTGAGTGACATTTTTAGCTACGATTGGGGAGAGAATGCGAGCCATTCTTCATTAAAAGCGGTGGTTGAAACATCATTTGCCCATGACCACGTGCGAGGCGTTTTTCAATTTTATCTCTCCAAATCCATAAAATGAAAAAAATTACCTTTTGTAGATAATTTCACCAGCTTTCCATTGATATAAAGAACGTGGAAAAAGTTAAGCTCTGGATCGAAAGATATGGCCATTTGAAGTTTTAGGGCAAAACGAGGCCAAATCGGGTTGGCGGGCAAAAATTTGAATTTTTGCCTTTGTTTTGGTCATTTAGAAAATTTTCCAAAATTTCACCACGCTCCACCACTCTAGGTGCCACGTGGTGGCATCTCATTGGCCATGGGCCTTCTGGAGGAAAATTTTTCTAAAAAACTCCGCCGAACCATAACTTCAAAAATACATGGAGTTAGGAGGAAAACTTTACCTTTCTGGAAAGCTGAGAAAGAGCTCTATCCAATGGTGCCATTTCCAGAAGATTTTGAGTGCTGAAAAGCAAAATTTTATGTCTGAGGCACAAGAGAAGGAAAGATGAAAGGAGTTAGCCAGAAAATGAGCAGGGGGCACATTTTGGGTAACAATTTTGGTGACTCAGAGGGGTCATCTGCCTGCTGGATGAAGTTACCAGTTACCTGAAGTAATCCATTGGGCATGGAGTCACGATTCTTTTTTAATACCCCAACTTACTATAATGTTGCGAGGAATATGGAATATCACTGATGGAACAAGGCCTGCAAACACATTCCCGGAACAAACAACAAGCGTGCAAAGCACTTAGGGAAAGTAAAACTAACCTACAAAAAACAATGTGCACAAGCACTTGGAGGAATGAAAACCTAAGCTAATATTTACAAGGTGGAGAATTTCCCTTTAGTGGCGATGCTTTAGATAGATTCCATTGACTAGAATCTGTAGTTCTTCGCCATCAGTGAAGACAATTGGAAGGCATTCTTTGTCCTTACACTTTGTGACCATGTATGGGCCACTCCAAATGACATCAAATTTTGAATGCCTTCCCGGTTTTTCTCTATCTACATCCCATTTTAACACTAGATCTCCAACTTGGAAAGATCTACTCTTGGCCTTCCTATCAAAGGTCTTTTTGATCAAAGCTTGATCCTTCTCCATTGCTTGGGATGCCTGATCTCTGATCTCTTGGAGCTCCATCAATTCTACATATCTGACTTCCATGGGCTCAAACTCCAACAACTCCAATTGTTTCATGAGTTCCAATGTTGGCAACTCAAGTGACATGGGAAAGATTACCTCTCTTCTATAAACAAGCCTGAATGAAGAGTTACCTGTGGATCTCTTGGGAGTTATCTTATCAGCCCATAAGGCTGATTTCATTTTGGTATGCCAAGACCTATGATTCTCATCAAGAGTCCTCCTAATGATCCTCAACAAGTTCTTGTTTGTAGATTCAGCCTGGCCATTACCCTGAGGGTAGTAGTTTGATGAAGTACTTAGGTAGATCCGTTCTTGATAGCCCACTCAGTCACCTTGGTTCCAATGAATACTAATGCATTATACGAGATTATTGTAGCAGGTATGCCAAATCTTGTTACTTATCCCTTCATAGAAGTCTAAGATCTTAGAATCATTTGCTTCCTTGAGTGCTCTTTGCTTGATCCACTTGGTGAAGTAGTCGTGGCTGTCAAAATCCACTTATGCCCTTGGCTTGAATTGGGATTAATGATTCTAATGAAGTCCAAACCCCATTGTATGAATGGCTAGTCAACTGAAATTAGATGCGATGGAAGGGCAACAAGCCTCTCTTTACCTGTGAAGAATGCACAATTCTTGCACCGTTTGATCCACGTAAAGCAATCACTTTGAAAATCTTGGGCCAATAATAACCATCCTTCATGATTTTTAGAGCTGTCACTCTTGGTTCAAAATGACCACCACGGCCGGTCCACCATGGAACTCTTCCAACACCCTATGAATCTGATTTTTGCTAATGCATCTTAGCAGCACTCCATTCACATCTTTCTTGAACAAAACACCATCTACTATGGCATATGGGACAGCCTGCAATCGAAGTGCCTTCTTTGGGTTTTGTTCATCTTTGGAGGGCATAGGCCATGTGCTTAGGAAGTGCATTATACCTTGGGTCCAGCAAGGAGTGGGGACAACATTATCCTCTTCTTGAGTGCTACCTTGCACATGGCTGTCTTGAACTGTCAAAATAGCCTCTTCTTTATTGCATACTCCTTTTTGCTTGCCTAGAATCAGCTACTCACACAATCCTTTTCCTCTTACCAGCTTGGTGACCTTGATCTCAATGTCATACTCCATGACACGAGTGATCCAACCTGCCCTTTTCTCATTCAAATCCTTGTTGAGGAGAAAGTCCTTTACTCCCATGAGAGACCAACAATGAACCTTGTTGTTTGAGACTAGATGCTTAAATTTCTTCAAGCTTCGATTCTTTGTAAGTACATGCTTCTCAATAAAAGAATATCTCACCTCATAGTCATCTAGGCTTTGGCTGAAGAAAGCAATTGGCTGCTCATCATTGTCCTTGTTCTGCTGTACCAAAATGGTAGAAATGGTATCATTACCCCCAAATGCATAGAGGATGAAATCCTTGGAGAAGTTTGGGTTGATGAGAGTTGGTGCTTGAGAGATGGCTTCTTTGATTGCTTCAAAACTCTCCTTGCCTTCTGATGTCAATTTGAAAGCCATGATTTTCTTCAACATCTTGGTGATAGGTTTGACAAGGGCTGCAAAATGCTGGGACAAACCTCCAGAACAAAATTTATTCTCCCCAAGAAACTCGAAGTGCCTTCTTGTGGCTTGCTGCAATGGTAGTGCTCTTATGGCTTCAAATCTCTCGGATCAATTGCTAATCCTTCTTTGGAGACAATATGGCCAAGGAGCTTTCCTTCATGTGCTAGGAAGATACACTTCTTAGGATTCAAAGACACTCCAAATCTCCTACACCTTTGGAAGACTTGTCTCAAATAAGAGAGGTGGTCTGCTACATTCTTTGAAAAAATAGTGATATCATCAAGATATATCAGCACCATGTTGTTAATCAAACCTTTGAATGCCATGTCCATTGCTCTTTGGAAGGTAGCTCCAGTGTTGGATAGCCCAAATGGCATTTTCTGTATGCATAAGTTCCCCATTTGGTTGTGAAGGCTGTCTTGAACTGATCTTCTTCCTTCACCATAATCGATTGTAGCTGAGTAGCCATCAAGCAATGAAAACCTTTCGGAGCCAGCAACAACTTGTAAAATCTGCTCCATAGAAGGAAGTGGGTAATGGTCCTTAAGAGATGCTCTATTCAAATCTCTGAAATCAACGCACAATCTGATCTCTCCACTCTTCTTTCTGACTGGAACTAAGTTGGCAACCCAACTAGAATGCTTGATTGGGAATATGATTCTTGACTCAATCAACTTGTTCAATTCCTTCCTCATGAGAGGTTCCATGTGTGGATTGAGTGGCCTTTGTTTACTACCGATGGGCTTAGTATTTGGATCAACTCAATGGTGTCTTTGAGCTAACTTGGGATTGAAACCTTTCAAATCTTCGTAGCTCAAGCAAACACATCGGGAACTCTTGACACTGAGTTGTATGAACTCATACCTTTCTTGTTGATTGTCATCTTTCCAATTTGCAATGGTTTGTTCTCTTCCACCAAGATGGATCTGAATCTTCTCTCTTGACTGAATGTTTTCTTTTCTTTCCTAAACTGATCATTGGGATTGAAAATGGACTCCAAAGTGATAAGTCCTTGGGCAGCTTGTTAGTTCTCATCTGTACCACTTGGTCACCATCTTGCTGTTCCAATTTTTCTGATTTTTAGTGAGAACTCAGCTTCTTCTTGTAAGAAATGGATGATTTGTTGGTCATTCTCAAACACTTGCCAACTTACATTGTTATCCAACCTTTGAAGGCCTCACAATCACATGGATATTTGGCTATACCTTGTTCTTTTGAATGCTTTCCACAATATCAAAGGCTGCCCTAAGCTCATGCAAGCTTTCATCAAGAACTTGGTTTTCTTTTCTAGGAATGGATTTTATGCTAAAGCCCTCAAAATATTCAATGAGGTCCCACACCCTATTCTTGTAGCACTTGAGCTGATTATTCTTGATGAGCATGTTGCCCCTTAACTTGGTTTACAATCAATTCACTTTGTCACCAAAGACTTGCAAGTTCTTTATTCCTCTCTTTTTCCTCAATGCATCCCTTGCACCAAGGCTTTATATTCAGCGGTGTTATTGGAGCATGCAAACTAAAATCTAAAAGCTGAATAGTACTTTACTCCTTGAGGTGAAATAATCATAGCTCCACCTCCTGCACCTTGTTTACTCCTTGATCCATAAAAAAATAGCTGCCATACCTCATTTCCATCCTTGTGGTTTGGCTTGGTGATCTTAGGAATGGGCTGATCTTCTTGATGTGTGCAATAGACCCCTAGCTCAGATTCTTCTACTTCTTGATAAGGATCAAAAGCATGCACCTTGTTTGCCCATTCATCAAGAGTTAGATCCGGGATGCTTCCGACCTTGGTGTCGACTTCATCGGTGCTTGGGTGATCTTCTTGATCATATGCCAAGCGGTTGGCATTGATCGACTTGGAGTGTAGGGCTCAATGTGGAAGTTTGCAATAGGTTCGAGACCTGATTGTAGCTTTGGTTCCATACCTCGTTCTGAATAGCATGTGTGACCAATCAACAGAAAAATATCCTCCAATCTTGGCTGTGAAATCTCTTGACAAACATAGGGCAAAGAGTGGTGGAAGGTCTATAACGATACATCTTGTAAAACAACAACATTTGGACATGCATGAAAGGTAAGACTCAAGTTTCTAATCACCCCAATTTGTTATTCTTGCTGTCCCATCCAAGCGCACTACCCCTTTGGATATGGTTTCATATTGAAGTCTAGGTGATCACCTATTTGCTTGGGAATCACTGAGCTACTTGCCCTGGAATCAATCATGCAATTGTGCACCAATTGGTTTCCAATGATTAATGAGACATAAAAGGAGGGGGCTTCAAAATTTTACCTTGTTGTCCTCCATGATTCCCTTGGTGGGCAGCATTTGTGAGCACCTTCTCTTGTATTTGGACTTTTGATTCGAAGTTGGCGAGTCCTTCATGGCAGCTTGTAGCAAATCTCTACGGCACAGGATAGATAGGGATTCCCACATTGATATATTTACATTTGTCTTCTTCATCGATCAATGATACTAAATGGTGATGAAGGATCTCTTTTCTGTCCCTTGGTTTGCATATTCATCCCTTGCATGTGGGCAAGAACAAGCTGGTATTTGAGTTGGTCTAGGAGCTGTTCTTGGCTGCCCTTGTGCATTTACAATTTGGATTTTGTTTGCCAACCATTTGTGGAGCCATAAAATGTTGTGGATTGGTTGGAGCTAATGGATGTTCTTCACCCAAATTCCTTCTTTTTGACCTTGTGTTGGCTATGACACCTTGAGAGACTGTTTGATTTATGCCCAAAATCTTTGCTGCCCGGTTCACAAGTGTGGTGTCATTTGGAGCTGATTGCTTGCTGGAATGTTTCTTGTTGTTGGTTGTTTCCTTGACCGCCCTCACCCTCCACACTAGTAGTTGTCACCATTAATGCTTGATTCAAGGCACCGTTGAAGCACATAGATTGGTTGTGAGGTTCATTGCATGGAAAACACCAATCATACTCCTGAGCAACGTTGTTTTGTGTTGGCACCAATGCCTTAGAGGCAGATATAACATTTGGATTATAGGGCTGAAATGGTGCATTGGGGGAGGCCTTCCTTGATTTAGATTTGCAGCTGGATTGGGTGGTCTATGAGGTTGATATGGCTGCTGTTAGGCTAAGCTTGATTTGGAAGGAAGGTCTAAAACTTTGGGCTTGTTGCCTCTTGAGAGTAACCAGCTCATTACCTAAATTTTGCAATTGCTTCATGACTTCTTGAAGCTCATTTGGGGCACTTGGAGATGAAGTAGAAGCTTCATTTGAACTCTGATTTCTAGGAGTGGGAGAAGGAGCCAAATTAGGTGCTTGATTAGTGTTTGGGCTCTCTAAACTTGGAAACAATGGCATGGGAGGTCTAGGGGCTAGTTTGCCAGCTTGGATCAAACAATTTTCAGCCCTAATGGCAATGTTATAAGCCATAGGGATAGTTATGCCTCCCATGGACTGAATTAACATAGAAATGTCATAATTTAGAGCTTTGAGATAGTAAAGAAAAGCACCTTCTTTGTTGGCTTTGGCCACTTTGGAATTCTCTCCCAAGTCCTTTGAAATCTGAAATTAAAATCAGTCAATTTGCTCATTGGGAGCTCTTTTAATAGTTGTCAAGCTGCTCCAAAGGACAAGTTGTCTCCATTTTCCAAATTGCTCATGGAGGGCTATACATAGCTGATTCCAATTTTGAATAGAACTAAGGCAAGACTCTGAACCATTACAAAGCTTTCCCTTTGAATGAAGATGCCAGCAGTTTGACAGTAACTTGCATCTCATTGATCTCATGGATTGCACAAATGTTAGCAATATCCTTAACATGATCACCAGGTGAGGTCTGATTTTCTCCAGTGAAGTATGGAATGTTCTTCAATGCTGCAACTAGGATTGGATTTTGTGCATTGAGAGCAAGTGGGCTGCTGCCAGTGAAATTGACATAGGGGTTGTTTTGTGCCATTCTAATTGGTCTTAGAACCCTTGTTGACTGAATGAAAGGCCTACCAGGTGGAGGAGTTGAGAGAGTTCTGTTTGGTGGAGATGGAGACCTTTGGATTCTCCTCCCACTTTGCCTTATTCTTGGAGATAACTGCAGATATTCAAACAACACCTCTTCCTCTCCAGCTCTTGACCTTGTGTTGATTCTTCTCATGAGTTTTCAGGTCTGTACTACCAAGAAAATTGCATGAGATGCACATCAACTTTTTTGCAATGAAAATGAGACCTCTAAGGTCCCACCAAGGTGTGCCAAAACTGTTGTTACAAATTAGCAGCACCCCTGGATGTAAATCAGGTTTCTAAGTTGATGTTTCAGGCATCCAGTGTGATTGCACAACATTGAAACCTCTCTCCAAGTGTGGGACTTGTAAAATGAGAGAGGAATCTCTAGATTAGAGGTTGGTTCCTCAAACTCCTTTGATCAGATCTATTATTTGCATAATTACTGAGAGGTTTGAATCCTAATCCTACTCTAAATTCCAAGGAGACAGAGATAGAAAGTGTAAAAATTGAAACTAAACTAATAGGTGATACACCAAAGGAGTGGTGAACACTTCTTGTTCATGTAACTTGACACAATTTCATAAAATGCAACATGAAACATCATACACAAAGTGATAAGATGTAATTAGAGGTCTGAAATGAAGCAAGACAATACAAACAAAGGATGAAAATTGATCACGAGTGCCTTTGTCATTTTCTTTGTCAAAATCCTTGCATTTGCAACATCAAAGAGGCAAGAAACCTATTACAATCATGAAGAAGGTATGATACCTACAAAATCACTTGTTGAAGGTGAAAGAAGAAGCTTGCTATCCAAAAAAAATGTTCAACCCTTTGAAAATGAGCCAAATCTGGCTTTTATAGTGCAAGGGATGAGCCTAGGAGAGAGAAACGTGGGAAAACATGGAAGGGTTCAACCATTGACCAAAATGCATTCAAAACAGCATGGGCATCCTTACAAACCCATCCCCTGACATTTTTAGCCATTCTGGGAGAGAATGCGAGCCATTCTTCATTAAAAACGGTGGTTGAAACGTCATTTCTGTCCATGACCACGTGCCAGAGGCGTTTTTCAATTTTATCTCTCCAAAATCCATCAAAATTCAAAAATGACCCCAGAATCTTGTAGAGAATTTCACCAGCTTTCCACCGATATAAAGAACGTGAAAACCGAGCTCTGGATCGAAAGATATGGCCATTTGAAGTTTTAGGGCAAAACGAGGGCCAAATCGGGTTAGTGAGCAAAAATTGAATTTTGCACCTTTTTGGTCATTTGGAAAATTTTCGAAATTTCCTGCGCTCTGCCACTCTAGGTGCCACATGGCGGCATCTCATTGGCCATGGGCCTTTCGGGGAAAATTTTCCAAAAACACTCGCATGAGCCATAACTTCAAAAATACATGGAGTTAGGAGGAAAACTTTACCTTTACTGGAAAGCTGAGAAAGAGCTCTATCCAATGGTGCCATTTCGAGGAAGATTTTGAGTGCCTAAAAGGAAAAATTTATGTTTGAGGCACAAGAGAATGAAAGATGAAAGGAGTTAGCGAGAGAAAATGAGCAGGGGGCACATTTTGGGTAATGAACCCGATGCCTTCCACTGCATTCATTACTTAGCTGTTTTGGGCCCGTTCTCCTTTTGACCATTTTCCATGTGGAGGGTTGGTGCAAGTTTGAGTCTCCACCTTGGGCTCCCATTTTGGAATTGCGCTGAGCTAACACTTGGCCCCTTCTGCCAAGTCAAAGACTTTTCAATGGTCGGTGTAATTTTTGGAGCTTTGGACGCATGGAGGCTTGGCACTTGTTTGAGCCTGCCCCTTTAGTTTTAACTTTTGGAGTTGCGTTGTTTGGACACTTGGCAACTTCTGTTTTCTCCTCCATACTTAGTCAATTTCGAGGTCCATCCTGAACTATTTTAGAGCTCGAAGACTTTGAATATTTGTCATTTATTTTCCTTTGAGTCTCTGGTTCCTTTGACACTGTTTTACCTCCTTCCTCGACCCCTTGCTATTCCATTTCCAATCCCACCTATAATTTTTTTATTGGATTTGAGGCATGATTCACTTGATAGAGTCGTTTCTTGAATTTCTTCTTGCACGGGGTCATTTGATCTTTTGTAAGCCCCACCACTCCATTGTAAAGTCCCTCTGTAACCTTGTTTGTTGTCTTGGAATGTGAGCTCATGGGTTTGAGTCATTTCCTTCATAATTTCCTTATGTGTAGGACTTGTCTTGACCAAATTTTCCGGGGCGAATTTGGGATAACAATTTGGCAACTCATAGGGACATCTGCCTACTAGATGAAGAGACCAGTAGCCTTGAAGCATCCATTGGGCATGGAGTCATAATTAATGGCTTGGTACTGACCCTTCCTTCAAAATGGACTCCCCGACTACCTGCACTTTCTATGTTCTACCTGTCCCTAAGCTTGCCCCAGACGTCTACACTCTCAATTTTCATAAGAAAATCTTGAAATGGAGTTTCTGAGAGTAGAAAATTGTATTGACTTGGGGCTTTCATTTTTCCCTGAATGGACTGACTTAAAAATGTCCTTTGGTTGCTCTGCATTTGTTTCATTTTTGGAACTAGCAACTGCTACAAATAGTTATGGATCTTCTATTGTGAATATTGAAGAGTCGGCCTTGGTCTATCCCAAGAATGGACTGTTACAATGTTTACCCGGGGCACATTGAACTTCGCAATGACATAACCTTGGAGCAACAAAACACAACAACAATGCTATGTACAAAGAATCAAATCATACATGCCTCAAATGAGACATGTAGAGTGTGCACAAGCACTTCTTCTACTGAAAACAAAATCTACTCCTACTCCTATACTAACCAGAAAGAAAGAAAAGCTTAAACAAAGCCCGCTATAGGCAGGGAGAAATAACTTCCCTTTCTCAAAAGGGGCAGCCATGTAAATGATTTGACATTGAATATGGCTGCCTGGATGAATAAAAAACTGACTTTAAGCATGTCCTCCACCCAAATCATCAAGGTATCTACATTAACCAAAAATACCTCCTCAAGCTGATTGGCATTGGAATCCTGGAGGTGTTGATGATTAACCTTGGTACTTTGATTCTCATCCTCATGCCCCAAAGTAGGTATGACTAGTTTTGGGTTATCCCTTAGCTCCAATGAAGCCAAATATCATTGGGAAAGGTATGGTCCCTTGAATCTACCCATGGTTTTGAACTCTAACTCCAAAATGGAGTCTTTTTGTGGACCTTCTTGGATGGATAGTGAGAGGATATGCTGACATATCCTTGATTATTCTCTTCCTTCTCTTGTGAAGAACATGAAAGAACTTGATCTTCCAACCTTAGTTCCAGAGGGATGTTGTGAGACATAGGCTGCTTTCTTTGAGTGCCCTCCTTTATGGCAGAAAGCTCATGTGCTTGGAAGATGGATGATGGAAGAGAAAATGATGTGATCTCCATGGGCTTTTCTCCATTAAAGTAATCCTCCAAGTCAGATAGATAATCTACCTCGTTGTTGTCCTGTTGCATGTGCTCAACCTCCTCCATGGTGTCCTCCTGATCTATAACTTGATCACCATGGATCCCTTCATCCTCAAACATGAAGTTTGCAAGCTCAAACTCTTCTTCAACATCAGAGCTTGAAGGGGATGAAGTGGAAGGAAGAACTGAAGGTTCTCCTATAGCTTGCTCCACACTTGGAACCTCTGAAACTGTATGGTCCTCCTCCATCATGGGTTCATCAATCAAATTAGGCCCTTGAAATGAAAGCAAAAATCTTCAATGATGCCTTCTTCATTGAGTGGCCTTAACTCTGATTCGATCTCTCCTAGCTTCTCCTCTTCAATGGGACTTAGAGCCGGTTGTTCTTCCTCTTCAACTGGTTATGCAACTTGGATCAGCTCAACATCCTCTTCAGACAAAGTGCCATCATGGACACTACATCCGAAGTAGCTGAATGTTGATCTTCTTCTTGTTGTTTTTTTCCTTCTCTACTGCAAACTCGCCTCAACCACCATTGGCTCTTAAAATTTGACCTCCTTTATTGGCTTGACCATCAAGGGGATCCTTATAAACCCAAATTTGGTAGCCCAACTCTTCAGATTATCTGTCATTTCTTCTATGTTGGGCTCCCCTTCTTGTTGTTTTCCTTGATTGGATTCTTGAGTCTCTTCCCAACATGGACTTGGGAAAGCAAGAGGAGTGACAGGTTGGGGTTCAACTAGCTTTGTAATTGTTTTTGGTTGGGAGGGAGGTTGAAATTTTTGTTTGTTTGGAGGGGATGAATGTTTGGAAGGGAAACAGGGAGAGGAACTGAAATAGGGTGGAAGACTAGGGAATGGAGAAATGGAATCAACACTTGGGCAGCATGAATCGGGAATCTTGGAAATTGGAGCTTGGGTTGAGATGGTGTTTCTTGAGAAAGAGAAAAAGAAAAGCTATGAGATGGTGGACTTACCCATTGACAAGGTTGTCTTAACTCCAACTCATAAGCCTCAATCTCATCAGTCCATTGTGTAAGTTGGGGCAACATTTCAACCATGAAGTCTATCTTCTCCTGAGGGCTGTAATGTCTTGGAAAAGGGCCTTCCCATGGACAAGGTGCCCTGCAACCAATATTGTATGCCTTCATTTGACCTATGCCCCTTAATGAACCATGTCAACCTCCATTTTTTGAATTTTCTCTAATAAACCAACATTCTCCACATAGTTGTCACCATTGTATACGTCTCCTTGTTCTTGATAAGCTCCATGGCCAAACTGACTTTGACCCTACTCATATGGGTAAGCATAATGGTCCTGGATTTGATTATAATGCTGATTTGGAGGAGTTAGGAAATGCATTGGAGGTGGATTGCATTCGTTGTAAGTGTGAGTTCCATGAAGGGAATGAAGTCATGATTGCACAACCCCATGGAATGGGAGAAAATAAAAGAGATGGAAGAAGAAAATGGATGAAAATGGATGGAAAAACTCGCAACTCCGAGAATGGGTTATCGACCAATGGAGTCACTAGATGTGCTTTGAACGTGCCTCTAAAGGTTGAATCTCACCAAGAACACATCAACTTGATGAAATAAAGTGAATACCTCTTCTCCCATTGGGTGTGCCAAAACTGTTAGTGCAAAATCACAACACCCTTAAATGGCCAAAGATGTGAAATGGTTAAAATGGGGCATTCGGTGTGATTGCATAACATTGGATCATCTCTCAAGCTATGGGACTTGCAATATGAGATGATCCTCTAGAGAAAGCTGGTTCTTGTTCCTAAACTACCTACCACGAGCTACTCTAATGTAGGAAAAAACTAAACTATCCTAATCTAACCATTCCAAGGAACCAGAGAGAAAGAGAGGGTGAAATAAAAGCCTACACTAAAGCGGTGATACACCAGAGAAGGAAAGGGGTGAGATGCTCTGTTGAGGGAGGATGAAACAAGGGAGAAAGGAAGATGGGAAGGTCGGAAAAAGTGACACAAACCCAGATCCTAATCCATGATCAAAACTCCATGAAACACAACACCCTGCACTTGCAAATGTGAAATACATGCACAAAAATAGATTTGAAAGGGAGAGGCATAGAGAGACAACAAAACAATGCAAAGGGTTGAAGAAACACCAAAAACATGTTTTATTGCTCTATATGGGTGCATCAGACCATTACGTTTCTGCTTAGAGGCACAAAAATGCTTGCTTAGGCATAGGAGAATGTTTTCAAACAAAAATGGAGTCGGGAAAAAATTGGAGAGTTTCCCTACACCAGAATAATCTCTCCTTCTCAAATGAGAAGTGTTACAATATATAGAAAGAATAAGAGAGAGAAGAGGGAAAAGTCAAATCCTATTTCAACTACCATGGGATATGCATTGAATCCTACCTTGAAGACTCAACTGCTATCAATCAATGCCCCTTTCAAATCCACCCCAAATATGTCGATTCTGGCTCCCTCTGTCTATCCGATGTATTGAAGAAGAACGATGGATCAAATTGAATCAGATCTGGTAGTTGGAGAAATCAAGCTCTGGGTTAATGGCCTAGAAGACATTTTCCCATTTTCACCCACCAATGCCTACAAAGAATGATATTTTATGTTTCAAGGCATAGAAGGCATCTAGACGTTTCCAAAAAATCTTCTCCCGCCCAAATCTGAGTTCTCAATCAAAACATATGGCCATTTTAATTTTTGGGTCATGGGTGCGTAATTTTTAAATGAGTCTATTTGTATTGGGTCCAGGTGGTAGCTCTGCGCTCATTTGAGATTTGAATCCTTCCTTTGCTCTTGGAATAGCATTCATGTGACATGTCGTGGCATCCACAGGTTTCCCTATTTCCTTTGTATTCTTCCTAAGTCTTTTCCGCGGGCAGAGACACTGTATCCGACCCAAGACATGTGGAGGCTTTGCGCATGTTTAGAAAATTCCCCCAGACTTTACCTTTGGAGTAGCATAGATACGACACGTGGAGACCTCTACGAGCCTTGGACTTTTAACGGTCACCCTCACCTTTTTGGGCTCTAGGACACGTGGAAGGCCCGTGCTCATTTGACAACCTACTCAAGGTCCTACTTTTGAATGTGCGTTGTTTGGACACTGGCACCTTCCACCTACATTCATTACTTAGCCATTTTGGGCCCATTATCCTTTTGACCTCTATTGACCATTTTCCACATGGAGGGCTGGCGCAAGTTTGAGTCTCCACCTTGGGCTCCCATTTTGGAATTGTCGTTGAGCCGACACTTGGCCCCTTCCGCCGAGTCGAAGACTTTTCAACGACCGGTGCAACTTTTGGAGCTCTGGATGCATGGAGGCTTGGCACTTATTTGAGCCTACCCCTTTGGTTTTAACTTTTGGAGGTGTGTCATTTGGACACTTGGCAGCTTCCGCTGTCTCCTCCATACTTAGTTGATTTCGGGGTCCGTCTTGAACTATTTCAGAGCCCGAAGACTTTGAATCTTTCCGTTTCTTTTCCTTTGAGTCTCTGGTTCCTTTGACACTGCTTGACCTCCTTCCCCAACCTTGCTATTCCATTTCTAAGCCCACCTGTAATTTGTTTGTTGGATTTGAGGCACAAATTCACTTAACATAGCCATTTCTTGAATTTCTTCTTGCACGAGGTCATTTGATCTTTCACAAGCCCCACCACTCCATTGTAAAGTCCCTCTGCAACCTTGTTTCTCATCTTGGAATGTGAGTTCATATGTCTGAGTCTTTTTCTTCATAATTTCCTTATGTGCAGGACTTTTCTTGACCAAATTTACCCGGGGGAAAATTTTGGATAACACTAACCATGGATGAAGTCTTGTAAAACAAACATTAGTTGGATTGTGAGTGCCGTTGTGCACCAAAATTTCTAATTCTCCACAGAGGCCCCATATCACATGTCATTCTCCACCTAACATGTGATATCTAGCTATAGTGCAATCAAATTTGACATCTTCTCTTTGAAAATGTTTGACTTGAGTTTCTCTCGTGTGCAATCTACTTGAGTGGGTGACTTTGGAAGCTCACAAATGTGGGAATCAACTCCTAGACCTAATGGGAAGCTTCAAACCTATAGATAGTGTTTCCTAATGAAATTGCAGAGGTATTTTTGAAATATAGGGAGCTTTGTGTGCCTTTTGCACTAGCTTTTGTAATAGGATTCCATAAGGGTGCTTAAGAATGCTAGTACTAAATGAGGTGAATTTCTCTTTCTTTTATATGCTTCCAAAGGTGATTTAAGTTGGAAAGGACGACTGAGGGGAAGTAAGTGACCCAAATAATAATGTAATGGGAAGTTAGGGACCAAAGTAAGTTGGGTCAAGACCATATAATAGGGTCAAGACAAGATATGTGTTCTTTCCCTCTTATACATTTTTACCCAATGATGGTAATTTGGAATGTGAAGTTTGGAAGTTAACAAGTGGATTTTCTTATTGTGTTTAATGCATTAGATTATCGAAATTATCGAAAGAGGAGTGTGTAAGAGAAAGCAAGTTAGACAAGAGACCTAGAGATGTACCATATGAGAATGTGTTTAGATGTGTAGACTAATGGAAATGAGGAATGTGGACCTAATAATGCCTCAAACTGGAACTATGGTAGATTAAAATAACCAAGTACAAGGTCGCATAACTCTATCGGGACCATCCGTATTGTCTGGACCATATTACACAATCTTGGACCTACTTGGAATCTAGCTCAGAATTTTTGGGAGTGTCACCGCCTAAAAATTTCAAAATTTTGAATGAGATATCAAACCCTAGCCAAGGGTAGGAGATCTGTTATGTCGAAAAGTATCACCCTAGGATTTACACATTACAAAACCCTACTTTTGACTAACATGGGATTGTCTCAAGGTGTGGGACCTTTGCGATTGAGACAAACCTCCAGAGAAGGCTGGTTCTTGACTTATTCCAATGCTAATCTACTCCTAAACTACCAATTCCAAGGGACCAAAGGAAGAGAAATACATAAATGTAAATCCTAAACTAAGGGAGGTGATAACACCAAAACAAGACTAGAGAGATTCCTAGTGAGTGAAAGTGGAGGGAAATGGGGAAGAAGAGGGAAGATAAAATGCCACAGTCCCAAAACACATTCAAACCTCCAATCTCATGGAGCACAACAAATTTAAGCCCTGTAAAGGAACACAATATGCACAATATACCTACAAAATATAATAGAAGGCAAGAAATGCAATATAAATCAAGCTAGGGAAAGAAGAGCCACAAAACACTAATTTTATTGCTTAAAATGATGCACAATCCATTACAAGTATAGGCACAAGGCAAGAATCCTTCACAAAATGCATAAATTTGAGGCCTGTAACTCACAAAAGTGCTGGAACAATTTTGGTAGAGTTCCTTTACAATTTTGAAATCCCCCTCTTTCAAATGAGGGGAATTTACATATATATAGAGAAAATGAGCTACCAACCAACATCCTTCATTAAATTCATGTACGTAGGTATGGGCAGCCATGATGGTTCACTTTTTAATGGTACTTTTCTTACATGGTGAACAAGGGTGCCATACCTCATTAAAATGGTTGTTGAGCTACCTTGTATGGTGTCATTAATGTTTGCCGTATCTGAAACTCTTTGTTATCACACTGGAAACCACTACTAATACACACAACAAGAAGGGAAGAGTCGCCATTGATGAGGAAAAGACTTGTCACACGAAAAGAAGAAATGTGTCATGATTGTGAGGGGTTGTTGACATAGGACAGAGACAATGTTTGCATCGATGGCATGGTGGCGATGATGGGTAATAGAATGATGCACGAGGAGGGATATTATCACATGAAAATAAGGTATGTTGTCATGTGTCAACAAGAAATGGTTGACACATAACGGGAAGAGAAGTGGTTGACACACCTCAACAAGGTGTGGTTGATGTGTGATAGGAGGAAGTGGTTGATGCGTGTCAAGAAGGTGTGGTTAGAACTCATGGAGAAGAAGTTGATGTGTGTCAACAAGGTGTGGTTAACACACAACAAGAGGAATTGATTGACACACGTGTCAACAAGGTTTGGTTAACACATGATAGCGCAGAGAAAGTGGTTGTTGTATGCACGTCAACAAGGTGTGGTTGATGCATGACAAGAGGAAGTGGTTGTGTGCGCATCAACAAACAAGGTGACAATCCATACATTTTTCTAGTTTGACCATTAATACAAATCCTGCTCCAAACCTTCACCATAGTGAGCTTATACCTTGTAAACTACTCCCATTAACTATCAATGCCCAGACTTGTAGGTTGATCCATTTTGCAAGGGGGTGCAAAAATGGATAACAATTGGTAACTTACGGGGTGATGTGCCTGCTTGCTAGATCTGAAAGACAAGTGATTTTCATCCATTGGGAATGGAGTCATTCTGATTGCTGAAACTGGTTTGATGTCTGAAACCTCTTGTTTCTCTAGAACACTGTTGAGACATTACTTTATCATCGGATCTTTCCTAAAACTGGAAAGTGCAACAACAACAAATCACAACCATGTACAAATAACAAAATCATACATATTCCAAAATGGAACATGCAGAGAGTGCACAAGCACTTATCTGAAAGAAAACCTAGCTACAACAAAATGATGTGTTGCTAAAGCACTTGGAGGAATTACAAACTCTAAACTAATATTTACAAGAAAGATACTCCCATCAGTAATAATGCTTGAGATAGATGTCATTGACTAGAATATGTAATTCTTCTTCATCAACTTTTTCAATTGGAAAGCATTGTTTTCTTTGCATCCTAAAATCAAGTAAGGGCCACTCCATATTGCATCAAACTTGGAGTGCCTTCTAGGTTTAGCTCTGTCTGCATCCCATTTCAGAACCAGGTCTCCTTCTTGAAAAGTTTTGTTTTTGGCCTTTCTGTCAAAGCTCATCTTGATTTGAGCTTGGTCCTTCTCCATTGTTTTTATGGTCTGGTCCTTAGCTCTTCCAGCTCCATGAGCTCTGCATACCTGACTTCCATAGCTAGAAACTTGAACAAATCTAGCTACTTGATAAGCTCCAAGGCTGGTAATTCAAGGGATATTGGTAGCCTTTCTTCCCTTCCATAAACCAACTTGAAAGGAGAATAACCAGTTGATTTCTTGGGAGTGATTCTATCAGCCCACAAGGCTGATTTCAATTTGGTATGCCAAGTCCTCTGATTCTCATCTAGGGTTCTTCTTATGATTCTTAGCAAGTTCTTGTTTGTGGACTCTTTTTCCATTACCCTGAGGGTAGTAGTTAGAAGAATTGCTCAAGTAGATGCCATTTCTAATAGCCCAATTAGATATCTTTTCTCCAAGAAAAGCTAAGGCATTATTTGATATTATAGTGGAAGGAACACCAAACCTTGTTGTAATACCTTTATAGAAGTCCAAAATGCTAGCTTCATTTTCTTCCTTAAGTGCAATTTCTTTGTCCACTTAGTGAAGTAGTCCATGGCTGTAAGAATCCATTTGTGACCTAGGCTGGAACTTGGATTGATCATCCCAATAAAATCAATCCCCCATTGCAAGAAATTTACTCACTAAGATAGGATGGAGTGGGAGGGCTGTTAGCTTCTCTTTACCTGTGAAGAAGGCACACTTCTTGCATTTCTTGATCCATGAGTAGCAATCATTGAAAATATTAGGCTAGTAATAACCAGCCCTCATGATTCTAATGGTTGTTTCTTTTGGGAAAAATGACCACCTGCCTCTCCATCATGAAACTCATGCAATACCCTCTCTATTTGATCTGTCTTGATGCACCTTAGGAGGACACCATTCACATCCCTTTTGAACAAAATATTATCTACAAGCACATATGGGATGTAATGAAGTCTGAAATACCTCCTTTTGGGATTACTCAATCCTTGAGGATTTTGACCTATTTGAAGGAAATGTACAATATCTTGAGTCCAACAAGGAATGGGTATACCACATATGGTTTGTTTTTATTATCTTGCAACATCATAACAACTTCCACCTCCTCTCTTGATTCAACATGTTGGTTAGAAGCTAGCTTCTCACACAACCCTTTTCCCCTAACTAATTTGGTCACATTTATATCAATATCATACTCCATGACCTTGGTTATCCAACCAACTCTCTTTTCATTAAGGTCCTTGTTCAAAAGAAAATATTTTACACCAACATGTGAAACTAATAGATGAATTCATTATTTGACACTAGATGTATGAATTTATTTAGACTTATAATCACAATAAGGACATGCTTCTCAATGAATGAATATCTCACCTCATAATCCTGAAGGATTTGGCTAAAGAATGTGATAGGATGCTCCATTCCTTCTTGATTTGGTTGTACCAGTATGGCGGATATTGCATCCATGCCCCAAAAGTGTATAAAATAAAGTTCTTGAGAAATCTGGATTTATGAGGGTTGGAGCCTATGTAATGGCCTGCTTTATAGCTTCAAAGCTTTCTTTTCCTTCAACAGTCCATCTGAAAACCATGGTCTTCTTCAACATCAGTGTGAGTGGTTTGACAAGATGGGAAAATTTAGGAACAAACCTCCTAACAAAATTAATTTTCCTAAAAAGCTTTGGAGAGCCTTCTTATGACTTGGCAATGACAATGCTCGAATAGCTTCTACCTTTTCGGATCAATTACCAACCCTTCCTTAGACACGATGTGGCCTAAGAGATTTCCTTCATGAGCTAAGAATATACACTTTTTGGATTCAAAGACACTCCAAATCTCCTACATCTTTGGAATACTTGTCTGAGGTGAAAGAGATGACTTGTTGCATTCTTGGAGAATACAGTAATATCATCTAGATACACAAGAACTATCTTATTGATCAGTCCTTTGAATTCCATATCCATCACCCTTTGGAAAGTGGCTCGACATTTGACAATCCAAATGGCATCTTCCTATAAGCATATGTGCCCCACTTCATGGTGAAGGTTGTCTTGAACTGGTCATCTTCTTTCACCATGATTTGATTATAGCCCGAGTAGCCATCCAGTAATGAGAACCTTTCGGAACCAGCTACAACCTGTAGGATTTTCTCCATGGAAGGAAGTGGGTAGTGGTCCTTGAGAGAGGCCCTATTCAAGTCTTAGAAATCCACACATAACCTAATTTCCCCATTCTTTTTCCTAAACCACAGATTTGCTACCCATGAAGAGTGCTTGATTGGAAAGATGATGTTTGCTTCAATGAGTTTTTTCAATTCTCTTTTCATGAGAGGCTCGATATGAGGATTGATTTGGCCTTTGTTTTTTCTAATGGGTTTAGCTCCCGAATCCAGTTCAATCATGTGTTGTGCCTGACTTAGGATTAAATCCTTTCAAATATTCATAGCTCCAAGAAAACACATCTAGAAATTCTTGGAAAAGTTGTATAAATTCAGATTTTTCTTGTTCAGTGCTTACCTTGCCAATTTGAAGTGTTTTTCTTTCTCCAACTAAAATTGGCTCTAAATCCTCACCTTTGACCTGAATGTTTTCTCTTTCCCTCTAGAACTGATCATTAGGATTGAATATTGACTCTAGAGTCACTAAACCCTTTGGTAGCTTATTTTCCTCAGTTGAACCACTTGATCACCATATTGTTGCTCCAATTTCTCTTGATTTTTAACCGAGAACTCAACCTCATGTAAGAAATTAATGATTTTTTGATCATTCTCAAATACCTAGCCAACTCATGTTATTGTTTGGTACAGATGGCCTCACAATTACATGAATATGTGGTTGCACTTTATCTTTCTTAATATTTTCCACCACATCAAATGTTGCTCCAATTTTTGCAAGCCTATCCGCAACCTCATTCTTCTTCCTTGGTATGGATTGAATATTGAATGCTTCAAAATCATCAATTTGATCCCATACTTGATGCTTGTAGGATTTGAGAAGATCATTCTTAGCAACATGTTTTCCCCTAACCTGGTTGACAATTAACTCACTATCCCCAAACACTTGCAAGTTTTGTATACCCCTCTTTCTTGCCCAATTCAATCCATGTATCAAAGCTTCATACTCAACGGTATTGTTTGAACAAGTAAACTGAAAATGGAAAGTTGAGTAGTACTTCATACCTTGTGGTGACAAAATAATTGTCCTCCTCCTCAGTTCCTTGCCTACTCCTTGAGCCATCAAAAAAAATATTGTCATACTTCATTATCACCCTTATCATTCGGTTTGGTGAGGCTAGGAAGGGGTGTGTTTTCCTCATGCAAACAATAAAATCCCAACTCAGCCTCCTCTATTTCCTTGTATGGATCATATTCATGACTTTTGTTTTCCCATTCATCAAGAGTCAAATCGGGATGCCCCAACTTTGGTATTTGTTTCTGAGTGTTTGGGAAATCCTCTTGATCAAAGGATGAGCAATTTATGTTGATTGGGATTGGTACATGAGGCTCAATATGGAAATTTGCAATAGGTTCAGACCAGATTATAGCCTTAGCTCCATACCTTGTTTTGAAGAGCATATGTGACCAATCAGCTGATAAGTAGCCTCAATTTTGGCGGTGAAGTCTCTTGACAAGCACACTGCAAAGAGTGGTGGAAAGTCAATCACTGATATATCCTATTGAACTATGACATTAGGACATGCATGCAATGTAAGGTTTAAACCTTTATGATCCCAACAGTCCCCATTATTGTCCCATCTAACTGTACCACTCCTTTGGAAACTAGGTCATATTTCAGGCCCAACTGATCTGCAATCTATTTTGGCATTACTGAAGCTACTTAGGCCCCCGAGTCAATCATGTAGTTGTGTACAAGATTGTTCCCAATAACCAAAGATATATAGAATGGAGGAGGCTTCATGATTTTACCTTGCTTGACCTCCATGAACTCCCTCTTTTGGAGCTGCATTAGTGAGCACCTTCTCTTGATTCTGGACAACTCATTTGATGTTGACCAATTCTCCATGGCTGCTTGTAACAAATCCGTTGGCCTGAAATTTTCAATGATTTCCACATAGAAATGCTTACATTGGTTTTCTTCATTTGATAAATAATGTTAAAAGGAGATTGATTCTCCTTTTTCTGCCCTTTACTCGACATGAATTTCTCATGCACATGGCTCCTGCTGCAACCAGCACCTGAGTTGGCTTAGAAGGAAGTTTGGGTTGATCTTGAACATTTGGGGCTGCACTTGGATTGCTAATACCCGAAGTGTGATAAAAGTTGAGAAGTACTTGGATTAGATGACTTCCCTTCCTTTATATTTATTTTCTTAGACCTTGTATTGGTTGCCACACTTTGAGAAGGGGATTGATTTATTCCATAGAAATCCTTAGCTTTCAATTCACAAGTGTTGTCTCATTTGGAGGTGCTTCCTGATTAGCTACCTGTTGCTGACTTTTTTCTTGGTTTGGTTCTTAAGGAACACCTGCATAGTCACCATCAATGCTTGATTTAAAGCACCATTAAAGCATGTTTCTTGATTATGTGGTTGGCTACATGGGAAACACCATTCATATTCTTGTGCTATGTTGTTTTGAGTTGGGAACCAGATGCTTTGAATGGCTTTGGAAAGCTTGGGGTTGTCATTGGTTTGGTTAAAAACTTGAACAAGTGCCCTATTTGGATGATATGGAGGTTTATTAGGTTGGAATTGAGGCTGATAAGGTCTAGAATTTTGAGCTTGCTTCCTCTTAAGAGTTACCAACTCATTTCCTAAGTTTTGCAATTGTTTCATAACCTCTTGGAGTTCATTTGAAGGACTAGAAGAAGTGGAAGCTTCATTTGAACTCTGATTTCTTGGAGTAGGGATGGGAGCTATTGTAGGCATTTGATTAGGATTAAGATTCCCCATATCTGGATAGAGAGGCATAGGTGGCCTAGGTGTGAGTTTACCGGATTGAATTAGGAAATTCTCATCTCTAATAGCTATGACATAAGTGTTTAGTAGGGTTATTCCCCCATAGATTGTATCATAATAGATATATTAAAATTTAGAGCTTTAAGAAAATAGAGAAATGCACCTTTAGTTATTGGTCTAACCATAATTGGGATCCTTTCCCATGTTCTTTGGAATCTATGGAATTGAAGTCTGTCATTTGCTCAGCTTGGTGCCCTTTTGATTGTAGTCATCTACTCTAAAAGGGATAAGTTGTCAGCCCTCTCCCCAAACTAGCCACAAAGAGTTGTGCACAATTGATCCTAATTCTAAATCAATCCTACTCCCAAGCCCTCGAACCATTTACGCTTTTCCTTTGAAAGAAGAATCCAACAACTTGACCGCAACATCCATCTCAAGCAATCTCATATATATGGCAGACATTTGCAATGTCTTAAATGTGGTCGATGGGAGTTGTGTGATTTTCTCCAGTGAAGTATGGGATATTTTTAATGTTGCTATCGGGACGGATTTTTTGCATTAAGGGCAAGTGGTATTTGCTTGTGAAATTTGCATATGGGTTTGGGGTGGCTGATTTGGTGGTTGTAGATGAGCCATCTTGAGTGGCCTGAGAACCCTAGTCGATTGAAGAAAGGGTCTACCTGGTGGAGGTGTGATAGAGTTCTATTTGGTGGAGAAAGCCTTTGAGCTCTTTTGTGGAGATCTATGGATAAGTGTAGATAGACAAATATCCCCTCTTCTCTAGTTCTTGACCTTGTTTGGATTCTTCTCATGAACTTGATAAACTTGGGCTACTGAAACCATTGGATTTGAGTGACGGAGTCACTAGATGTGTGTTGTAAAGCCTCAAAGGTTGGAATTTCACCAAGACACACACCAATCTTGATAAAAATGAAAATATTGACTTATGTCCCATCGGGCAGTGCAAAACTGTTATGTCGGAAAAGTAGCACCATAGGATTTGCACATTACAAAACCTACTTTTGACTAACATGGGATTTTATCAAGGTGTGGGACCTTTGTGATTGAGAAAACCTCTAGAGAAGGCTGGTTCCTGACTTATTCCAATGTTGATCTACTCCTAAACTACCAATTCCAAGGGACCAGAGGAAGAGAAATACATAAATGTAAATCCTAAACTAAGGGAGGTGATAACACCAAAACAAGACTAGAGAGATTCCTAGTGAGTGAAAGTGGAGGAAATGGGGAAGAAGAGGGAAAGATAAAATGCCACAGTCCCAAAACACATTCAAACCTCCAATCTCATGGAGCAAAAAAATTTAAGTCCCTGCAAAGGAACACAATATGCACAATATACCTACAAAATATAATAGAAGGCAAGAAATGCAATATAAATCAAGCTAGGGAAAGAAGAGCCACAAAACACTAATTTTATTGCTTAAAATGATGCACAATCCATTACAAGTATAGGCACAAGGCAAGAATCCTTCACAAAATGCATAAATTTGAGGCCTACAACTCACAAAAGTGTTGGAACAATTTTGGTAGAGTTCCTTTACAATTTTAAAATCCCTCCCCTTTCAAATGAGGGGAATTTACATATATATAGAGAAAAGGAGCTACCAACCAACATCCTTCATTAAATTCATGTACGTAGGTATGGGAAGCCATGATGGTTCACTTTTCAATGGTACTTTTCTTGCACGGAAAACAGGGGTGCCATACCTCATTAAACCGGTTGTTGAGCTACCTTGTATGGTGTCATTAATGTCTGGCCGTATCTGAAACTCTTTGTTGTCACTGATAAAAACCACTAGCTAATGCATGACAAGAAGGGAAGAGTCACCGCTAATGAGGAAAATACTTGTTGCATGACAAGAAGAAATATCATCGCACAACTGTGAGGGGAGGTTGACACGTGATAACAAAAGGAGGTTGAAGCGTGATAGGAGGTGATGTTGATGCATGAAGAGAGGGAGGTGGTGATGAGGAATAGAATGAAACGTGAGGAAGGGATATTGTCACATGATAAGAAGGTATGTTGTTGCACATTAACAAGAAATGGTTGACGCACGACATGAGGAAGTGGTTGACATGCGTCAACAAGGTGTGGTTGACGTGTGACGATAGGAGGAAGTTGTTGATGCGCATCAATAAGGTGTGGTTAGCGATGACAGAGAAAGTGGTTGACACATGTCAATAAGGTGTGGTTGATGTGTGATAGGAGGAAGCAGTTGACGTGCATCAACAAGGTGTGGTTGACATGACAGGAGGAAGTAGTTAATGCACATCAATAAGGTGACAATCGTACATTTTTCCAGTTTGACCATTAATGCAAATCCTACTCCAAACCTTCACCGTGGTGAGCTTATACCTTGTAAATTGCTCCCATTAACTATAAATGCCCGAATTCAAGGTTGATCCATTTTGCAAGGTAGGTGAAAAAATGGATAACATAGACCTTGTAAAATAAACATTAGTTGGGTTTTGGGAACCTCTATGCATCACCGACGTTGGCACTAATCTAAAGAGGCCTAAAACTGCACGTTGTTCTCCACCTAGTATGTGATATTTGAATGAATGGAAATATGATTTGGAAACTTCTTTGACAATGCTTATATTAAGTTTGGCTCTTGCTAAAATACTTAGAGAAGGGATGTTTGAGTGCTTGCAAATGAGATAGATTGACTTATTGACCTAGTATGATAATCTAGACCTATCGTGATTAATTCCTAGTGACTTTGCATTAGATTTTGTGAGATTTTGTGAGCCTTGGGTGCCTTTTGTAAGTGTAGGAAGTGAATGTATTAATGTAGTGCCATATGATTTCCAAGTGTGTAAATGAGAGAGTCTATACTTTCTTATATAGGGTTTCAAGGTAAATTATCAAAGAAAGGGTGACCCAGATGGAGTAAAGAACCCAACAAAGAATATGAAACTAAAAGAAAAATTGGAGGATATCTCGGTTCTAAACCATACTACAAAGAGATGTCGGGAGTGGATGGTAACTCCTAACCAAATTCTATGATTTCCCCTTGATGAGAAACATGAAAAACATAGTTTTCATCGTGTCAAATGAAGTTTGCATATGGATTTTATATATTTTAGTCTTAGAGTATGTCGACACATTAGTGTGTATGACTAAGAAAGCTAGACTAAATACCTTGGGATGTATTAGGCAAGGATAGAAAAAGTGTGTTTATCTTAAGAAGAGCGCATTCAAAATCCGGGAGTGTGAAAGAGTAAATTGCCAAATTTGAGTATCTACATTTTCCCCCTTTAAGTATGAAATGAAAAATTATATGTTTAAAGGAAAATATACATAAGTGTGTAGATTTTCTATGTTTTTTGAAATTTGCAAATGTTGTTAATTTGTGCATATAGGGACAAGACTGAGAAAAATAGTCCACTTTTGACCTTGGGTTAGAACCGTATGGAGCTGTATGGTTTCACCCATGAATTGTATGATGTTGACCTTAATCCATACAATCTAGACCTATATTATCAAAAATTACTCAAATATGGGTGTTAGTTGTTGTAGGTAATGTGGACATGATTTATTATTTTGTATTGATGTATGATGATATTTTTATAGTGTTGTGATGATCTAACATGAGTTTTGTTGTGCTTGTTGTGTTTATAGAGAGATATCCACCCATGTGAGTTTCGTAGTGGTCATCACATGATGAACCTATTTGCATTGGGTCTAGATGATGTACGATTAGATGTACTAGAGAGTGTTTGATTACAACATGTGGCTCAAATTTGGGAGGTGGCCCCAAATATGCATTGGATTATGATATTATGTGAGCATTGGAATGTTGACACTTGCATTTTTAGCTCCTAACAGGGAGATGCAGTGGCATTGGAGGATATTTATATGATATTGTAGTTTCTTATTATGTAGAAGAGAGAGTGTAGGTATTTCCTCTAGACATGTAGTTTCACATGAGATATGGATAGAGATTCTAGTTGGGCCATGGTGGTCTTGGGGAGCCCTCTTGTTATATTGAGATCCATTGTGACTTCGGTGTTCCATAGTTTGAAGTATATTGTAGTAGTATTAGCATAATTTTTGGCCATATATGCTAGAGGTGTGTCGATATCCTATTAGATGTGGTAGTTTTTCAAGCTATAGAGGAACATGAGCGGTGATATGCATGGGGTTGGTGTGTAATAGCCCACTTATACATGGACATATGCATGTTTACATTAGAGAACCATGGTGGTGGTGTAATAGCGGTGAAAATATTGCATGGGTGGGCACATGAGAAAATTACGATTTATGCAACCCATTGGTGGGCCACGTGTGGATTAGGCTCACCTAGAGATATTTGTAATGAGATGGAGCATGTCAAGGTGATGATGGAGAGATATCATGACATAAAGTCATTGTTAAATAGATTACAACCACAAGATATTATTTGGAGGTTGTATAGGGACTAAAGATGGTGTAGTCACAAAATCACACACTTACTACTATTATTATACCGCAAAGTATGTTTTTTAAAATATGGATCTTGTATAAGAAAAGTATTCATTGATGATCCATTCCATTGTCTAGTTTTCTATCTTGTTAGTCTTTATCGTTGTTTTCTCACACACTTTTCATTCAATCACACAGTTCTGGTAAGGTCTTAGGGAGCCTTATCTCACAAGACTCACTCGATATCATCACTAGTCTTTGAATAGGATGCTTAGATAGAGATTAGGGCATTTGGGGTGCCCCGATACTTATTTCTAAGTTCCCTAATCCCCATCACACTTGGTTTTATCTTAGACATTCGAGGTTGGTCTTTATGGTTTTCCCTCTCATATCCCTAGGTACTATTCGGCATGTTGGGTCATTAGTGTCAAAATTTTAACAAGAGATCCCTACATAAACACAACATACATACTACCTTATGAGTGGAATATTTCTACCAAGGGCTAGCTATCTACATAGAGCAAGGACTACATTTGGGCACTATTCTACATCACACACTACATAAGAAGGGGAGTATTCATTCTATTCCATCCACCATTTTGCATTTTATCTAGGTACTTCTCGATATCTCTGTGTCATTGGTGCTGGGAAACCTAGGCACATTATTGCACACACAAACACATAGAATTACATTGGGTCTAAGATGTAGTGCAATGCTTATTTGTAAGACCACCATTGTGGTCTACTAAGGAAAATCGACCCCTTATATGCATCTTTTTTAAGGGTTTGATGCTTTATGTTGCATTTTATAGGTGATTCTTCATTGCAAGTTTATGGTGACATCAACAAACTAGGTGTGACATCCACATGACCAAAGGTGAAGTACTATGGAGACCTAATGACCATACCAAGATTAGATTTGAGCTCTTTCGTAGACCGCAATGCCCATATTTTAGACCGGGGTGCCCCAGTGCCCTCATCCTTCCTCAAGCGCCCCATTTTGGTTAGATCCGCCTCTACGCATTGTTCTAAGGTCCATTATGATGCTCTGTTTTCCATTTCATCACTCTGTTCAAAGCAAAGTAATTTCATTTGAGTTAATACCTTTCCTCATTTCATTTCATTGCATTTAAAATATCAATTAAATTACTTAGCACCTATTGTCCTCTCAATTTTTCCCACCCTTTCGAATCTAATTTCATGGAAATTGGAGCCCCGCTCATACGAAAGGGGAAAATTTCTAAGTTAAGGCCCACAATCAATCAGGAAGGGACACGTGGCCTACGTTGAAAAGTCAATGGCGAGGGCATGGAACTTTGGGGAAAGATTGGAATTTTTCCCTTTCCAAAATAGATAAAGTATAAAAGTGAAACACACCCCCGCAACCAGTCAGGTGATGCCATGTGTCGAAGAATGAAATCGGAATAGTGGGCCCGTGGAGGTTTTTGAGAATTTGAGCCTTTTGTTAAAAAGAGTTTAAATGGCAGATTTGAACCGCATTTAACCTCGGCCCATGAGGGTGGAGAAAAATGATCGCCACATGTCAGAAACCTTTGGCGCCAAGTTGATCGGAGGGGTGGAGTAAAAAAAATGAGAAATCGTGCTTTTTCTCCTTGATGTCGGGAAATGGATCATTCTTCCCCACGTATTCCATCGTTGCTTGGATCTTGCCAAACGTGTAGGGTCCGTAAAAATTTGAAGGTAAAAAGGGAAAAGATGAAAGCGTAGAATGTACTCATTTGGATTTTAACGCCATTAACGAATTTTTATGAGCTCTAAAAACACAAAAATGTATCATTCTTCATTATTTTCTCGTATTCTTTTCGTTTCTCCATGAGATGCATTTTTGGTTTATTATCGAGCCAAATCAATAAGTTTAAATGGGATGTAAAGAAACTTTTGATCATCAGGTGTGAATCTTTAGAAAACGAGTTTATCGGGCATACGCTATATTTTCTTGGTTCAAAGGGATAAAATCTATACTTTGCTATCTAGCTATCTATATCTCCCTAAAGCATCGTTGTTTTCTTCCTTCTCCCATATCCATATTATTCTATTCCTTCTTATGATAATCTTTTAAGGAAAACATTAATAAGGTAGAAATGGTAGGACCAATAAGGGAACATGAAGAGGAGGGAAAATCCATGAGATGCCTACATCGCAATATAAGTAACGTTGTTGTACTCTTAGATTCATAATAAAATTAAGATTTTATAGAAAATCATGTGATGATGGATGTGATGGATCAAACCGTGTTGTTAGAGGATTGATCTCTATCCAAGGGAAGTTATTTTAGTATGAGCATGTTACACGATATTTTGGCATTATGCAAGATGTGCTCGTAATAGCATACATGTGGAGGAGATCAACTTATGTAGCATACACAGAGGGGGCTCGACCATTGCCGATCTAGTAAAGTTATTGCCACCACCAACCGATCAGAGAGAGTAATGAGACCCAAAGAAGAATATGAAACAAAAATTAAAACTAGAGGATATGTCAATTTAAAATTGTATAAAGATTTCAGGACTAGATGACAACTCTTGACCAAACTATATGGTTTTTCCCATGAATGAGAAACATGAAAACTAGAGTTTGCATTTTTTCAAATGGAATTTGTATATGGATTTTATGCATTTGGATCTTAGAATATATCAACACGTTAGGGTGTATGACTAAACAAGCTAGAAAATATACCTTGGGATGTACTAGGTGGGGATAGAAAGAGTGTGTTTATCTTAGCAAGCGTGCATTGTCAAAACTAGCAAAAGTGTCAAAGAGTAAATTACCAAATTTGAGTGTCTACAAATTCTAGCTTAATAATTTAGAGCAACTTCTTTCCCTTTACTACTTTGAATTTTAAACATAACTTGAGAACCATTCAAGGCATTATCATTCATAGGATTCTCAATAGAGAGGGGTTGGTACAATTTCATAATCAACACAAATCTCATTAAGATTCATAATTTTATTTTTTGCAAAAGCTCTATGATTAATCAAGTGAAATTTAACAAGATCAACTAGATTGGAATTTGACTAAACATTTCTTCCGGTTGGAGTCCTGGATCTAAACAATTTGGATGGTTTGAACATATAATTTGTGAAGAACCATATGAATCCAATCACATACAATAGTTAGGGGTAGAAGATTGGATCAAATGAAATAAACTAGAGTAGGACAATCAATTATATCACCTATAGGCAAGAAAAAGATGCTTAGAAGGCTATAAGCAATGTGGGTTCACCAAAAATGAAAAAATTAAGGGATGGATGTTTTATTTATGCTGGGTCACCAAAGTGTAGTTGTAGAAGTGGTTTGCATAAGAAATTTCCTACATTAACCACAATTTAAGCATAAGTAAGTCCTAATTAGATACAACTGAATAAATTATACCTAATTACAAAAATGTATAATATTCTAGGAGCATAGGAAAATATGGAAATAATTGAAAAGACAATAAAATTATGGTTTTCTAGAAAGTAAGTTTGTTGATAATCTAAAGACAATTGTCAACAACATAAAATTGAAGATAGATCTAGACAAACAAATAAAACAAAGTTTGAAAATACGACAAAATTTGACCACAACTAGAACCATGCAAGTAAGGAAATGACTTGACTAAAATTATAGAAATACGACTATGACACCCTCTTGAAACTATGAAATCAATTTGACGATTCTAGTCTTTTTCTTATGGGCTCTGTAAACCTTGTTCACTTTTTTAGAATTTTTGCTAGTCATTGAAAATTGTTGTCCTTCCTCCAAATTCTAATCGAGTATACACACATTACAAAAAAGTAATAAATGGGGTGTGGATTCGGGGACCTATCTCAATTAGACCTCCTTTAGGAACAAGTCTTGAAAACAATAGATAATGCAATTCAATATGTACTCAAATATAGTGCAAGTGTCCCAACTCTTATTCTTTCAATGGATATAAGAAGTAGTAAATTATCGATAAATGTTTCTAGATAATAAATAGACTTGCAATATGGAGTCTATTTTTGATGATTATCTTTGGATATGCAATATTTCATATTTTTACGCTAAATGTGTTACTCTTTTGGAATGAGCCCTGACTGATTTGTATGGTTCACAGGAAACAATGGAGGGAAGAATGCCAAGGTACATGCATTGAAAATCGAAGGTTGAAACAAGTCCACGTGCATTCCTTCCGGCCCGTTTCAAACTCCAATCCTATCTCCTCCCTCACCCACGTGGCTTCCACGTCAGCCGCATGTCATTCACTGTGACTAGGGGTTTACTTACGGTGACCCGTTCTAATTACTCCTTGTGTTCATTATTTCACCGCATGGAGTAAGAACACAAGCATGATCTCGTATGTATAACACGAGGGGTTCACTTAGTAAAAGTATGGTATAACACATTCATTCGAAGGGTATTAAATAATACCCTTAATTCTAGTTTTTACCTCTAATTATTCAATTGATAATACCCCTCCCGTTATATTATTAGAATGAAAATACCCCCTATTTTTTCCATGTACCTTACTTACCCATTTTTCCATGACAATTTTATTTACCCCTTTTTATTTCTACCCTAATATATTAAACAAAAATATATCATATTTCTCACTCAAATTTTTTTAGTATGCATTTTCTCTCAAAAGATAGTTTGAAGCCATTCAATACCTATTACCAATTACCTTATAAATGTTAAGCTTTAATCATTTATCAATAGTTCTTCAAATAATTAAGATGGTGAAATAATATCACTTGTGTTGAAAAGCATACTCAATCCTAGTTTTCTACCATCTTATTATTTCTTGGTTAAGAATCTCTTAATTGAGATTTATTATAATTTAAATTTATGAGCACACTCCTTAAATTGCAATTTAAAGGTATTTAGTTTTAAAAACTAGGGTTCAAATGTTATATTTTTATATTAAAATTAAACCTCCCTTTCCTTTGGCCTACCTCTCTAAGCTACCCCCAATACCTGATTCAAAATATTAATAAATTAAACCCTTTCACCCTCTCATGTCTACCAGTATATTGACTTTAAATTTATTAATTTTATTTACCTCAATATGAACTCACGTGCTAGGATATTGCCTAGCTAATGAACCCCCGTGATGTATACCAATTTTTGATCTACATTTGTTTTCAAAAGTAAAATATGCTTCCTTTGATTGAAAAATTAAAATACAAATCAAATTTCAAAAGTGTGTGATATAAAGTTTTAGGAGCGGCAGTAGAAGCGGAAAATAAAAATGCTCCCTGTGATGAGATTCATATCAGAGGGAAAAATGCATTCATCATAGCCGGTATGATCTTGGTCATTGGTCTTGGCATGCAGCTAGTGGAAAAAGAGCACATCTTCGAGGTTGTGCAGTCTCAAAGAATGTTTTCATGACTCTCGATGTTGGCTCACCCTTAATCTCAGCGAAGCTTTCAGTGTCTTCCGTGTCGATCAACATTGTAATGTTTTGTTGTTCAAATCCAAACCTTTGTATGAGGAAACGATACATTCTCTTCACATCGTTCACACATCCCTTCAGCTCCGCCATTCCCGGGTAGTTACATCCCACCAGCAAAGCCTTATTACCCATCTGTATTGAATCGACCGGTAGGAAAAATATGGTCAAAGCCTTCTTACCCATCTCACCGAGCACTACATAAACAATACAAAACATTTTATTCAATAATTGTTTTTGAATCGAATGTGTGTGTTCGTGCATATCCAGAATCACTAAAAAAATACCACCCCATGTACCCCATTGTTAATCTTAGTAGTTAGTAGCTTGGACAGCTGTTTGTCCTCATCCATTTGTTATGGGTAGTTTGGACAGCCTAGAATTTAGAGAAATAGTTGTTTTTGTCAAACAAATATTGTTAGGATAAGAACAATTGTTATCTAATATTGACTCCTTTTAGGTGACACCTCATAACCAAGGTTGTTATGGTTATTGAGTTGTCTTAATCTCAGCTGTTCATTTGTATTAATCTCGGCCGTTGATTTTCAACGAGAGTAGTATATAAGGGGGTCATTGGGGTCATTTGTAACAAGGAAGTTTTTAGAGAAACTTGCAGTGTTAGCAAGTAGTCTTGCAAAGTTGTTAGCAAGGGCGCAGTGATAGCGCTGGAGATAAGAAGTGGAGGAATATCGCCAGGAGGATTAGGAGATTGTCGAGCTCGCCAAGAAGAGGCTAGCAAAGATTTATATCTCTTGATTTGAATAATATATTTCTCATCCGTAGTATCTTGGTTTTTTCCCTACGGGTTTTTCCAGGACAATTGTCTTAAAATATTGTGTTCACCTTGTTGGGTATTTTTTATGTGTTTGTATTTGTGAAGTTACTGATTGTGTTATTTTCCAATATTTGTTGATCAAATAATCTTACAAGATAGGAGGTTAATAATCAGTAACTGTAATAGATTTTTCACATGGTATCAGAGCTAAGTTCGGGTAGAAGAGATTTACCCTAGGTGAAAGAAAGTGAGGGTTTATAAAACCCAGTTTAACCTCTTCAAAATTATTATTATTATTTTCTTTTAAGATGGCCTCAAAGCAAGTTTAAGAGATCGGATGATTGGATGGAGCCTCGAATTTTGGTGTCTGGAAAGCCAGAATTTCTCTATTGCTGGAAGAGAATGGTATCAAGGAATATGTGACCACTATGTACCTATACCTACAGATGCAACACAACTCTTAGCATATAAGAAGGAAGATGCCAAGGCGAGGAGGCTGATTCTTGATGGTGTCAAGGATCATATTGTTCCGCATATTGCAGAGTTAGATACATGCAACAAGATGATGTGGGATGCCATTATGAACTGCACTGCGAGAATGCTACCAATAACTGAAGTCTGATTCTCAGAGAAAAGTTGAGGAATACCCGGATGAATAAGGGAGAAGACGTCACAAGTTACCTCACCAGACTTAGACTTGTCAAGGATGAATTGGCAGCTATTGGAGACAAACCAAGTGATGACAAGCTAGTGAGAATAGCCCTAAATGGGTTTACTTAGCAAAGTGGGATGTCTTTGTTCAAGTCATCAATGGACGAGACACCTTACCGAGTTGGGATCGACTATGGAGTGATTTCACTGGAGGAGCTTAGACTAAGTCTTGTCAATGGAGCCAACAATAAGAGTCGAAAAGTGAGGTGGAATAGGAAAATGTTGCCCTAGCGGGTAAAGGGAAGGAAAAGAAGGGGTCTAGTAAAGATCAAATTCACATGGTGAAAAGAAAAAGAAATATTTTTCGAAGATCAAGTGCTATGGATGTCACGAGTTTGGCCACTATGTCAGTGATTGCCCAGAAAGGAAGAAGAATGAAAATAAAGGCAAGAAGCAAGTTGCGGCTTCAGCAAGTGCAGATGAGCTCTCTAGTAGAATGGAAGATGAGTTTGCACTCATAGCATGTATGGTTAGCTCAACCTCACAGAGTGTTTGGTACATAGATAGTGGGGCATCATATCATATGACAGGAGTTAGAGAATACTTCTCCAGTTATAAGGAAGAGAGCACCAGAATCCAGATCTCTATGGGGAACATGTCCAAACTCAACTCAGTTGGGAAAGGGACTATTCAGTTTTAGAGGGAGAGTGGTAAGATGATTCCCCTTCATGATGTGTTGCATGTTCCAGGCTTAGGGATGAATTTGATTTCTGTATCTATCCTTCAGGACAAAGGGTACAATGTACTCTTTAGAGGGGCACATGTGTTGATCAAGCACAAGGATTGGAAATCACCCATAGCTATTGGAGTTAGGAGCAGTCGGCTTTATAGGCTGCAGTTTGATATTCCTAAGGCACTCATGAGCAACAGTAATCTTAGAGATCAGGGAGAGCTATGGCATAGAAGGATGGGCCATATCCATCATGGAGCCCTTAAATTACTTCATGAGATAGTGACAGGTGTTCCTGAGGTGAGCACAGAGCATGATGATGTATGTAAGGGATGCGTGTTGGGGAAGTTTGCTAAAGCATCTTTTCCAAGGAGTGACACCAGATCCAAGGGCGTTTCTTGATCTAGTACATTCAAATGTATGTGGACCAATGTCGACGAAGTCTCTCAGAGGGTATGAGTACTTTGTTACTTTTATTGATGATTTCTCTAGAAGACATGGATATACTTTCAAGACCAAGCATGAGGTTTTCAAATACTTCCAAGAGTTCAAAGCTCTTGTGGAGAATTCGGACAGAAGGAAGATAAAAGTTCTTCTCGATTAGACAATGGAGGCGAGTACAAAAGCAATGAGTTCCAGGAGTTCTGTACCAGAGAAGGAATCAAGAGAGAGTGGACTGTTCCTTACAATCCGCAATAGAATGGAGTTGCTGAGAGGAAGAATCGGTCTATAACGGAGGCATCAAGGGCTATGTTGCATGACCAGGATATACCCCGTTATCTGTGGGCAGAGGCATGCAGTATAACAATATACATACAGAATAGAGTTCCACATAAGGTACTAGGAAGATGACACCAGAGGAAGCATTCACTGGGAAGAAGCCGATGTCGGGCTCACTTTAGGATCTTTGGGAGTTTGGCATATTGTCACATTCCTAAGGATACACGTACCAAGTTAGATCAGATTGTGGAGAGAGGGTACTTTGTGGGGTACAGTGAAACCTCAAAGGCATATCGGATATTCATTCCGGGGACCAGAGGATTATTGTTCGACGTGATGTCAAGTTCATGGAGGACAAGGCATTTAGAAGGTCTAGAGATTTGCCAGTAGATGATCGAGTAGTAAGCAACCAACGAAGCTCCAAGGATCACTCAATCGAGTCAAGGGCAACAAAGCTCGAGTACGAAGCTTACTAAAGACAAGTATAGAATCGAAGGAGAGAGTTTTCAAAGTATGGAGCAACAGTGCAAGAAGAGATGCATCAAGAAAACATGGAGGTTGATATTTCATCCTCTACAGTTGGGGCAAAGAAGAACCGTGAGGTTCAATGCACACGTAAGAATACTTAGGAGTTAGTGGGTACTCCTGTGGAGGAGTGATAGACAACGGAAACCACCAGCCTGTGTATGATGACTATGTTGCATTAGTTAGTAAGTTGGTAGATAGTGAACCTTCTAGCTATCGTGAGGCGCACAAAATCGAGTGTGGCAAGAAGCAATGGCCGAGGAGTATACTTCAATTATGCGTAATGATGTGTGGGAGGTAGTGCCACAGACCAACAGATAGGCAGTGGTTAGATCACGCCGGATCTATAAGATCAAGCACGGTGCGAGATGGAAAGATCGAGAAATATAAGGCAAGGTTCATGGCAAAGGGGTTCTCTCAGAAAGAGGGAATAGACTACGAGGAGACATTTGCTCCAGTTTCCAGGTATACTTCTATACGAGCTGTAATCTCAATTTTAGCACAGATGGGATGGTAGATCCATCAAATGGATGTCAAGACAAACATTTCTTAATGGTGAGTGAAAGAGGAGGTATACATAGAACAACCAGAAGGCTTTCAGTAACACACAATAAAGAGACCCACATGTGTAGATCAAGAGAGCGTCAGACGGACTCAAGCAGGCTCCCAGAGCGTGGTATGAGCGCATTGATAGTTACTTGTAGGAAATGGGCTTTGTGAAGAGTGAGGCAGATGCTAATCTCTACTACTTGGTAGTTGGAGGTGAGATTCTCATTCTTGTTCTATATGTAGATGACTTGTTTCTTACAGGTTCACTGGGGCTCATAGAAGAATGCAAGAGGGATCTTGCAATGGAGTTCGAGATGAAGGATTTGGGACTTATGCACTACTTTCTAGGCATGGAGGTATGGCAGAAAGATGGAGATATTTTCCTTGGGCAAGGGAAATATTGCATGGAAATCTTGAAAAGGTTCAGGATGGAAGATTGCAAAGCCATGTCTACACCCATGATCATGAATTGGAGGAAGGTAGACACATCCAGGGAGAAGGATGTAGACCCCACCTTATACAGGCAGTTGATTGGTTCTCTCATGTATTTGGTCAATACCAGGCCAGATATAGCTTTTGCAGTTAACTCTCTTAGTCAGTTCATGGTTGAGCCAAAGAGAGTGCATTGGACTGCGGCAAAGCATGTGTTGCATTATTTGCGAGGTACAATCAAGTATGGAATTAGATATGCTCGAGGTGAAGGAATCAAGTTGATGGGCTATACTGACGCAGATTGGGGTGTAGTACAACGAACAAGAGGAGCACTTGTGGTGTTGTTTCATCTAGAATCGGGAGTCAGATCTTGGTTCAAAGCATGAAGCGTAAGTCCGTGGCTCCGAGTTTAGCAGAGTCGAGTACATAAGCAGCAAGATGGCAACATGTGAAGCTATATGGCTTCGGAAGTTGCTAGTAGCTTTGTTTGGTCAGAAGGTTGAGACTACGGTGATACATTACGACAATCAGAGTTGCATCAAGTTGACTGAGAATCCGGTGTTTCATGATAGGTCAAAACATATAGACATCAAGTATCACTTCATCGAGATTGTGTATAGCGCTGGGGTTGTTAAGCTACACAACAGGACTACAGTATCAAGCAGTAGTAGAGACATTTTGACAAAGGCATTGGGAAGGCAAAATTTATCTTCTTCAGAGAGATGTTGGGTGTCATGCAGAACAGCTTCCTCGCTAAGAGGGAGTGTTAATATTAGTAGTTAGTAGCTTGGACAGCTGTTTGTCCTCATCCATGTGTTATGGGTAGTTTGGACAGCCTAGAATTTAGAGAAATAGTTGTTTTTGTGAAACAAATATTGTTAGGATAAGAACAATTGTTATCTAATATTGACTCCTTTTAGGTGACACCACATAACCAAGGTTGTTATGGTTATTGAGTTGTCTTAATCTCAGCCGTTCATTTGTATTAATCTCGGCCGTTGATTTTCAACGAGAGTAGTATATAAGGGGGTCATTGGGGTCATTTGTAACAAGGAAGTTTTTAGAGAAACTTGCAAAGTGTTAGCAAAGGGCACGGATGATAGCGTTGGAGATAGCGGAGGAATATCGCAGGAGGATTAGGAGATTGTCGAGCTCGCCGGTAAGAGGCAAGCAAGATTTGTATCTCTTGATTTGCTGAAGTTTAATATATTTCTCATCCGTAGTATCTTGGTTTTCCCTACGGGGTTTCCAGGACAATTGTCCGAAAATATTGTGTTCACCTTGTTGGGTATTTTTATGTGTTTGTATTTGTGAAGATTACAGTTGTGTTATTTTTCAATATTTGTTGATCAAATAATCTTACAAGATAGGAGGTTAATAATCAAGAATCGTAATAGATTTTTCACACCCATGACAACCTTCACTTTAGCCTTTGAAACCTCCATCAAACTACTATAAATATAGAGACAGGCACCCACAACAAGATTTAACATTGCAGGAAAAGTTAAAGGACACATTCGCTATCATACTTAGTGCACCACCAATTTAGCAGGTGATACTAATGCTTAAAATAAAATAGTCCCTCCGCATGCTCGCCAAATCGTCTTCCACTTGGCGGGTAAACACTCAATTAAATTTGGCAACAATAAACCCCGACAATTGCCCATCCTACTCCACCATTTCAAGCGCATCACGTGAACGCCCTGACCGAGGATAAATATTTAATGACCGAATCGCTAGGTGTTGGAATTAATGACTTTTCTGAACTTTGGATACTAATTAATTTCATTTGGTATATTTGTTTAAATATGTTCCACATTGGTTGGTGAGAAAAGATGCACCAAATCACCTATGTGTCTGGAAACTATGGTGAAAGATTTATGGATGGCGAGAAATTTAATTGTGTAGTGCACTTTTCAAAAAGAATGAAGTTGGTGCTGGATGGAGAGAGAGTGCAAGGTGTTTAAATTTTACATTTTTAGTTTAGTTTTCTGCTTGACATGATTCTCATGTGAAGTTGTTTATCCATCTAGGTCCAATTTTACCATGTGACCCCTTGCTGGAAATAGGGTTGTTTGGATTTCTCTCCTTTTCTTCAGTTCCGAACCAAGGGTTAAATTTGACAGCCACCTATGTTTGTCAAACAATTTTTAGATGACGGTAAATTTCAAAACTAGCCCTTCAAAAATGTAAATTAGTGTTATTTTAATATTGTTAATAAGATTTATAAAATATTATTCTATATGTATTTAACTATTTCTAATATATATTTTTATAGTTTACCAATAAATCTATATAAAAAATGACGGTCAAACTTAAAATTTACAAGTCGCATGTGATGGTTTTGTTAAATATTTGCAAGTATTTTACGGCTAAAATCAAGAAAAACGTCTAAACGGCTGTCAAATGTAACCCCTATCCGCACGCCTCAAAGTCATCTCATTGATTTTTGTATCGCTTCAGAGAAGACGCCAATTCAACACTACCGCCACACAATTCTTACACTAGACCTTCAGAACAGAAACTCCCATCAAACACGCTAAACCCGCCCTTATCAGAAACGAAACGGAATTCGTTCAAGTCTGAACCGTTGGAGACAAACAGAACGAGCGCCATAATCACTAAAAAGACCACCCTAGAGACCCCATAACAAAATCAAACTCCCCCTTGGTGAATTTTGTATTCAAGTGGTGACCATGAAATATTTTACCAAGGGGGTTGTCAAATTTTCATGATGGAGACGAGAATTTTACTAGGGAAATAAAAAGTAATTAATTATTATTTTTTCAATATTGTTAGTTGGTTCTTTACCGTATTTCACGTCATTTGAATGGATTATCTTCATATTCAAATAGATAAATAATTATCTTATGAATGCATTTTCAATGTAACTTAATGTTTGATGAGTGTGTTCTATGTGGGACTAAAAGCCTTCGAGGACCGATAATAATTGGTCTCTAATGTCACGACATCCTCTGCGGGGCCTAAATACGCCTATGATTTCTTCACAATTTGCATCACTATACCAGATCCTTCGAGTTCGCACAAGTCCTTGGGATTCAATGCTTTGATTTTCTTTATGTCAAACATGGCATCTCGCGCATGCGATGGGAATCATGATTTCTATATTGAATTTTATCATGTTGTCCACTCACCAATCCCACAAACATATGGACTAGTTTTTGTCCAAGAGCTTTTCGTTGGCGTACACGATGATTGGTTTTCACTATTCTAGTGGTAGTCTTGGCATCCCCGATCGATTGCATATGATGATTGAATCCCACTGGAAACCCGATGAAGCATTACAATTACGTTGAATGCGTACTCCAAATAATATAAAGGGGAGGGAAACCGTTTAGGTGTGACACCGGTCATGTTGTATGTATTGTCGCATCCTATAGTGCTACCCCTCTATAACCCTAGTCATAACCCCCTTACCCTAAAGTATACGCTCCAATAGGCCCTAGACTTAACCTTCCCAAACTATCAAATGCTCCAAAGTGGCATATGGTTGCATGCTTGCCCCTCCCCTCCACTAACACTGGTTCTTGCCCCCTTCTCGTAACTTCTTTGCAAATTTTCTTTCCCTCGACCACGTTCTCCTCCATACAGTGAAACACTTTCTCCTCCTCATGTTAGAGGCTTAGCTCTTTTGTTTTTTGGTAAAAATGTGAGACATTTGGACATACTATGTGATTCACGCTATCGGGGAGACCTTGCATCATAAATCCATAAAACCACCCATCCCTATGAGTGGAAAACTCCTCGACTTCCTTCAATTCCTTGCCTTTATATAAAATCCATGTCTTACCTTTCCTTCCTCCACGATCCTCCATGACAATGAAATTTGATCTGATAGGCTATCCTGCAACTTCTTTGTCCTTTATAACGCCACAAATTTAAAGCTTCTCACAAAACCCTAATTCTAGGAATTATAGGTTGTAAGTCGTAATCTCACTTAAATTTTTGATGACATTCAACATAACAAGTTGTGCAATTTCACCTCTTTGATGAAATTCAACTTGATAAGTTATTCCTTGTTTACTTTTTTCTCCCGAAGTTTTTTTATAAAACCATAATTTCAAAAATACAACATAAATTGCATAAATTCCTTAACGTTTCAGGTGAAGTTTAATGTAACAAAGCTATTGTATATTTTTTTGCAATTGTTTCCCCCTTCCCATGGCTTCTTAGTGTAGATTACAGTGGTAATGGCGGTATGGTGGATTTCTCACTCCTCATGCTAGAAGGCTTCTGTGCAGAATTTGGACGTCTCGTGATGCTGTATTGTTTTCTCCGCCCGAGCCCAATTCAAAGGGGGCATGTTGCATATCCCATGCTGATGATTGCTTTCCCCTGTACAATCAAAATCCTCAACACACCACACCTATCCCTTTTCTCGGTGATTGTTGAATGACAATGCCATCTCTATTGTTGATGAGTAGAACTTTGCATGAGGTCGTCACCTTCACATGCTACTTCCACTCCACATCTTCATGTCTATATTTATGCAAGGGCTAAACCTACAAACACATTTTCACTTCCGTAAAAAAATTCTACCACTCCTTATGTTGACAAATATATAGATCTTTACGTTGTTTCTGCATCGTTCATGACAATAGCCCATGTCTCCTCGAAGGATTGACATAAATCTCATGTCATTTCTGTACGCTTCAGTTTCTACTTGTTTCTCCTCTCTGCTTTCGCCGCCCTCGCACTTCTCCGCCCTCTAACCCCTTCTTCTTCACCCATCTTCCTCTCCGATTGTTTCTCTCCCTCCAATATGCACTTCTCCGCCCTCTAACCCCTTTTTTCTTCACCCATCTTCCTCTCGGCTATTTCTCTCCCTCCAATATGACTCCTCTAAAACATCCCCTTCGGCGTTTCCATCGTACAATTCACGTACGATTGTTAGTCTTATAAAACCCCCTCTTATCATTACACCAATAGGGGTTCTATGGAAGTGCGGGGTTGAGTGCATTGTTGTAAAAACCACTCTCCCATAATAACTACTTCCTACAATGAGGTGGAGAGCACAAAATGTGAAGCCAACCGCTAAACTCGCCGATAAAATGCACCTTTATACATGCATGCCCCCATTAAATCTATGCATGCCCATGCATGAGCGGGTCTCATTGTCAGTTGTCACATCACAAGTATTTGATTTTTTCAATATACGAGTTTGACAATAAATGGTTGCATATGTTCTTATGCAGTTCAGTTGGTTGGACCATGTACTAGTGAGTAGGTCGCAGATTTGAATCCCAGAAATCGCACCTAAATGGAATGTATGCATGGGATGGGTGCATGGTAATTTTATGGGCATAAGTGCATTCTATCGGGAGAATAGCCCTTGCCGGGATGCCAAGAAGTTTTCCGTCAAGATAGAAATCAAGATGTATGTTTAGCCAACACTGCTTGAACCAGAAAATCGTATGCTGTCTGCACTAACGGTCAAGCATTAACGTGACTGCATCTTTAACACTTTTTGGTGTGGTACAGTTAAACCCAGGTCAGTCAATGAGAATATTCCAGAACGTGGGGGCAATTTACTTTCAGTGCTGTGAACCCCTCATCAACCATAAAGTAGTAACAGCAGAATCCCCATGAGTCTCGAGGTATTCTCATCAAACACGTCTCCCCAACAACGTGTGAGCTCTGTTTAACATTTGTGAGTATCATCCTGGAAAGGGAGAGTTATATAATGCAATGCATACGTAAGACTGGCCTAGGCATGCTAAAAATAACTAACAACTGGGTCCGTAGAAAACAATATTCAAACAGAAATTGGTCGATTGAGTAGAGAATTTCCACCATCAAAATCATCGACACATTTCGAAAAACAACCCATAAATAGCAACAAATTTCCATGCACATGGAAGAAGGTAACAATGGCAGTTCTTGGAGGCTCTGTCAGGCTACAACAGATCCCTCAGGTTATTTACTGTCTCTATAGTTGTCATCAACTTACATCATAGTTGTTGCAATTCATGTAAGACTATAGAGTTTGCCTGGAGGCAGCTTGTGCATTGATACTTTGTTTTTTTCCTTTCTTCTTTCTTACATGTATCTGTTTGAGCACCAGGAGATAATTTTTGAATCATGGTTTACCGTGTTATTTATGATTGCAGAACTTGCTTCCAAGAAGGTTCAATGAAAAATGCATGCCAAGCTCTGTTTTTGTGGGCTCTGTCATCAGCCAAGGCAGCTTGGGTGGTGTCTCAAAGAGAAGAGAAGGGCTTCCTGTGGTTTACTGTGAATTTGAACAAAATGAAAGGAAGAATGACAGGTGGGGTGGACTTGCATATGACACTTCTGATGACCAACAAGACATCACCAGAGGTAAGGGCATGGTTGATTCAGTCTTTCAGGGAGCAGTGGGAATGGGGACCCAGACAGCTGTTATGAGCACCTATGACTACATCAGTTCTGCTCAGCGCATGTATGTGGGTTCTCTCTTGTTCAGTTTTCATTCCTCTGGATATTCACCTCCTTATGGATCTGTGGATTAGGCCTCCTCTTCTTTTTTTTAATTTAATTTTATAGCTGAATCCAACTTAATCTGACCAGGTATGCTTCTGATAACACCACATTGGATGGTTTTTATATTGCTCCTACCTTCATGGATAAGCTAGTGCTCCACATAGCTAAGAATTTCATGGACTTGCCTAAAATTAAGGTATATAATTTTATTTTCTTTTTCCTTCTGACAGTTTTATCCACAAAGGGTAGAACTAGAAGTTTTTGAGGGTAACAAAGCATGGACTTCCCTAAATTAACGTATATTATTTGTATTTTCTTTTTCCTTATGACAGTTTTATCCACAAGGGTAGAACTGATGTTTTTGAGGGTAACAGAGCATGGGCAAGTTATTGGTCTAACCAGTAGGGAAAACCCTATTGCAGGGGGTGCGGGGGTGACACTTTTTTAGGTCGCGCCCAACACTTTGGCATATGAGACACCCCTTGTAGAATTCCACAAGGAGATTTTTAGTTTTCTTTCATATACCTAATATTTTTGTAAAGTTTTGTACCAGTAGATTTTGACCTCATGACCAACCTTGGGGGTTAACCAGAACCTGCCAATCCACCTACACGAGGAGACTATAAACCTTCCCTTCAGTACCTTGAAAATCTTGATAGAACCGGAGTTTTGGACTGTCGATAACCAATTGAAAGATGCCATCAGGGACTATATTGGGCATGTAATGATTCCAACTATTTGGAAAAAATCCCAATAAGTCCTATATTGTGTTCTTGTCATTTGACATCCCTGGGAATGAACCCATCTTCACTGGTTGGAAAATGCTCTTTGCTAAGCCTCTTTCAAATTCACTCATAACTGCTAGAAACAGTGGGGTTTCTGCAGAGGAGATTAATTTTTCATTTTGAAATATGGAAGCAGAGATAGCAATAAGTGGCAGGTATTCTTGCAAATCACTTTGATATTTTTATTTTCCATGAATAACAGGTTCCTCTTATCTTGGGTGTTTGGGGTGGAAAAGGACAAGGAAAGTCATTTCAGTGCGAACTTGTCTTTGCCAAGCTAGGAATCAAGTAAGTAAGACATTATGCTCCAACTGCATATTTTTCCCAAAGCAAGTCATTCTGTAAAGAGTTTCTTTATATGAGTTAAATAATGTTGGTGCCTGGGGACATATTTAAACAAGTTTGTTGGGTTGCTACATTAATTCTTAATTGGTTTTGCTTACCATAGCTTTTTGCTTTAAGCCGGTCCTTCATTCTTTACCACATCAAAAATATTTTTCATCTTCTATTCTTAGCAATGAGGTTGGGCAGAGGTTTGGATTGATGAAATAAAAAAATTCACTTTGAGATTGTGCATTCAAACCATGATGGTCTCTCAGGGTTTTACATGCTGTTATCAATGTCACTCTGTGATTACCCTCCCTCCTGCACTGGATGCAAACCTTAGTGGAAAAACTGACCACATGGAGTAATGTGCTCCACAACTGACATCTCTCTAGGGAGACAAATTTCGAAAAATATTTCACAGTAAGACATGTTTAATGCTGAATCCAAATTTGAAACTATTCATATCTTAAAAGCTCTTCTTTCTCTGTTGGATGCAGCCCCATTATGATGAGTGCAGGAGAATTAGAGAGCGGAAATGCAGGTGAACCTGCAAAACTCATCAGGCAGAGGTATCGAGAGGCTTCTGACATAGTCAAGAAAGGAAAGATTTGTGCCCTCTTCATCAATGATCTTGATGCCGGTGCCGGTCGAATGGGGGAACCACACAATACACAGTCAACAACCAAATGGTGAATGCTACTCTCATGAACATCGCAGACAATCCTACAAATGTTCAACTGCCAGGCCAGTATAACAAAGTTGAGAATCCCGGGCAGTTATTGTTACAGGAAATGATTTTTCTACTTTATATGCACCTTTGATTAGAGATGGAAGGATGGAAAAGTTCTATTGGGCACCTACCTGAGAAGACCTCATTGGCATTTGCAGAGGAATTTTCAGGGCAGATAATGTACACCTTAATGCTATCTCTAAACTGGTAGATATGTTCCCTGGCCAATCAATAGGTAAGAACCAATGGCACTGCACATATGTTACTGACTTGTAAGGGCTTCAAACTTCTCTAGCCTTGTTCTTTTGGTTAAAGATCCATATGTACAAGCACAAAGTTGTGAATTTCATTCTAGACTAATTTAACAAGTTAAAACTTAGTGTGTTCATTGCATGATGCTATCAGATTTCATGGCATATGATGCAGACAATTCTGCTTTTCAGATTTCCTGTCTTAAACAAATTTATAAACTAAACTCATCTTGTTTATTTGCAGACTTCTTTGGTGCTCTAAGAGCTCGGGCGTATGATGACGAGGTGAGGAACTGGATCAGCCATGTCGGTGTGGAGAATATAGGGAAGAAATTGATTAATTCAAAGGAAGGCCCACCTGCATTAAAGAAGCCTCTGATGACTATGGATAATCTGGCTGAATATGGGCATATGCTAATCCAAGAGCAGGAGAATGTTAAGAGGGTTCGATTGGCAGACAAATATCTCAAAGAAGCTGCTCTTGGAGATGCTAATGATGATGCAATCAATCAAGGAACATTCTTTGGAGAGTAAGCAGTGTCATCTTGTTTGCTTGGTTCTATAAACTTGTGTCATTTTACATTTTACTTGTAAATTTAAATCCATACCAAAAGACCAAACCGAGGTCTTTGCTCAAGAACTTACATCCATTTCACTTAGTGGCCTCTCTCAACAGGAGATTTAAACTGTAATCTCAATTCTTTTAAATGATGTAATATGTTTTGCCTATCCCAATGTGAATCTATTCCAGACACTTCATTATATCATATATGTACATACCTATTCCATGCATAGGACTCAGGATAAATAATGGAAATTGTTTTGAATTAATCTTGACTGTGCACTATGTAACCTTGGTATTCTTTAGAGGCTGCAACTTGGGGACTTGTTGGAGATAGGATGTATAGGATAATATTGTTCAGGAGACTAGTGCAATAAATGCATTTGAGTCTAACAATATTTAGCTCCATATATGCCCAGATTTAGATATACCAAGCTGTATTTGGTAGGATTTTAGTCTGTGGGATGTACACCACGTACCCAATTCAAGAACAAGGTATTTCTCTCAAGAAAGAAGCCATGTACGTTTCTCTATCTGCATATTGCAGTCTCACCTATTCAATTTCAACTATTTTGGCTCTTATCTAATGATATTGGCAAGTACTATCTTACCCTGGGTAGGAGGCCTCAATAGCTTTCATTTAATAAAGAACATATCATAATTATTATGCTACACAATACATTGTGACAATGAATATCCTGACTTTGTGCATAATGCCTTGTTGTGGCAGCTTTGCAACAGAGAAAATGAAGTTCAAATATCACAAATCTATTGTTTATTTCTCATCCTACTACATTTTTATCTCATGATTGGAGATTTGCACCCTGCCTTCAGCAGGTGAAATGCTTCGTCAATTTTCCTCGACTCGTAGTCATTGTAAATGTGGGATTATAAGAGAGTATTTCCAGGGTCCATGTAATAGTCATAGAGCTTCTGGATTTAACATGTGCAATTTTTTAAATTAACATTTCAAATCAATGTGGGACTATAAGAGAGTATTTCCAGAGTCCATGTAGTATAGTCATAGAACTTCTAGATTTAGCTTTGTGTGATTTTATAAATCACCATTTTGAATCATGGTCCGAAAAGTTGATTTAAAAAATCATAGAGTTAAATCTAGAAGCTCGACTAACGTGGGCCTATTACACACAAAGCGACACAAGTGAAGGAATAAAATCTACACACCAAACAGAAAAGGTAAGTAGTGACATTGATTTCACAGATCATTATCCAATCTATTGATTGTCAACCCTACCAAACACAAGCCTTGTAGTTCTTGCGAGACTTATTGAGGAGCACCTCAAATTAAACACCAAAAACATCACCGCAATAGCGTGGTAATACTAGACACAATAAGATAAGTGACATTATCGCTTAGAATAAATGATCAACTACAACCCTGGTCAACAATCTTAATGAAATGTCCCTCTTTCCGGAATAACATCTTGGAAGCCCCTTGGCCTATTTTGTTTACCCGACGGCTAAGGGGGTTTTATAAGGGTGACTTAAGTCATTTTTAAATTATTATAAAGTGCCATTAGAATACTTTATAATAATTTAAAAATGACTTAAGTCACCCTTATAAAACCCCTTAGCGTCAAGTATACATAAAATAGGCCAAGGGGCTATGTTATTCGAAAGAGGGACATTTCATTAAAAGGACATATATATCTAGCACTTATAATAATTTATATGACTTAATAAAGTATTATAATGATGCCAATGTAATTTTTATTCATCCTAGGAGCATTGGCGACTTGCCTTAGGGGTAAATGGGGAAATTAGAAGGAATAAAATAAAATTATAATTTTTGTATTCCCTCTAGGAGAATTGCGACTTAGGTTGGGAAGTAGTTTGGGTGCTTAGTGCATAGAAATCACACATTTGCTGATTGGGTGTGTTGGAGGTAATTTTTGGGTCACTTTCTTCTTTTATTGGAAGGGGTCGACTTGCTTGGGGATTCATTCTATCACTTTACATTTTGCTAATTTGGCTTTGAGCTGAAGAATCACTGCTATGATTTTCTGAGGACGAAAACCCTCAGGAAATCAAGAGGAAGAATGAAAACTCTTCCTATTTTGGTGTGTTGTAAGTCCAACTTTAAATCTGATTCATAGATCAATTTTATTGCAGCTGGAGCGACCTAGTTTTGGGTGTTATCTCATCCATTCAAGGGTTGGAAAATTCTTTTTTTGTATCAGCTGTTGCAAGGGCATTTCCAAAATTTATTGCAATATTTTCAAGTGTTTGTAGAGGGTTTCAAGCCTATATTTCACTGCTGCAAGTACAGGTCAGATCTGAAGTTATTCATCATTGGAAATCTGATTTTTGGTCTCAGTTGTTGGTGCTTTCAATTGCATTATATTTATAAAAATTAGTTCTTCCATAAAAATAAGAAAAGATCATATTTTTGGTGTTTTGTGGTATTTTCCCTTTCCATCCAAATCACATTTTCTAGCATAAATCAGGTCTGCAGTGTTTGTCTTTAGTTTTTGGTATTATTTCAGCTGGGGTTTCATTCTATTTCATTGAAGATTTCAACCAGATCTTGGAGGGGACATTACAATGGTATCAGAGCAAGTTTTCTCCCATCTTGTGAGGGAAATCTTCAGAAATCAGATCTGAATGCAATCAACAAAAAACCACATAGTATATCACAGAAGGAACACTCCAAAAAAGGGCACAATGGAAGAACATGATCAAAGGGCTCCTCCCAATGATGCTCTCAGCTATATGAATGAAACTATTACCAGAGTGCAGAGAGAGTTGCAACAAACCATGAGGGAAAATCAAAGAGAAATGCGTGATGCATTTACTAGTTTGATTCGTGATTTGGCTATGGCTCTACAAGGGAATGTTGCAGCTACTAATCATGTAGCAACTAATGTGGGAGAGGGAAGCTCCATGGGGGCAACCAGAAATACTTCCTATTAGAATTGATGGTCATAACCAAACAAATAAAAAAATTGAATTCGTCGAAGTTTGTAATTCCATATTTGATTAAGCATTATTGCCACTACTCAAGGAAATGTTTCAAGTAGCGATCAAAGAGAGTGTTGGGGCTGAAATGTGTGCACCCACGATGAATCACTAAATCTAGAGGACGATGCATCTCAACACAACATGGGATTATCTCCAAGGTGTGGGACGTTGGCTCTTTGAGAAAAACCTCCGAAGAAGGCCAACTTCCTCACCTATCTACTCTAATGATGACACTACCCTACTTTAGTCTAACAAATGACAAAGAAAAGGGGAAGAAGGAAAACATGAAATGGTGATGCACGAGAATAAAAGGAGTCTTTCTCCTTGAGATGAAGAGAGATGAAGAACAAGAGGAAAAATACCAAGCAAAAGGGCCAAACATAGCCACATTCTACCTTGAATTAAAATTAGACTCCCATACTCTCCATTTGTAGACACTAAATCACGCACTTGGGTACATTTCTAGGTCCTAATCACATACTACTATTCATATGATTCATAAGTGAAAAAACTAGTAATTGACATCTAGCTTTGGCCTCTTTTCTATCTTTTTAGTTTCCTCTTTGGTCTTGCACACCTCACATCCCAATCTGATCTTCATTGCTTTATCTTTCTTGACTTTGGACACAACGCCTAGCTAGGACGCTAGCGCCTAGGCACCCTCGTCCCCTCTGGGTGCCCCCAACCTCTTTGTATCTTACTCGCCCCTTTTGGGCCTCTTTTATCTTTTGGGCATCTTATTTTCTTATGGGTTGGCCTTTTAGTTGTCAATTACGAAATTCAAACAAGGGAATCATATAAATACAAAGCTATGTGACCATAATAAAGGACCAAGCTCTAAGCATCTATTATCACCATCTAAGGTTGCATCCAAAGGCATTCTAAGAACATCAAAACATCCATCTAGCACTCATTCAAGGGATGAGGGACTACATTTTTGCATACACGCATAGGAGGGGAAGTTCATTTTCCATACACACATCTATCTACATTGCTACATCTAGCTATTTCTCACTATTAGGTGCATCTTGCACAAGAGCTTCCTAGGGCATGATTCTACACACACACACACAAAACTACATGGAGTCTGAGATGTAGTGCAACGCTCGGTCATAAGTTCACTCTGTCGGGTGACCACCGGGGTCGATCGACTCCCCATTTGTATATTTTCTTTTTAGGATTTGATGTGTTTTGGGGTTTTACAGGAGATCATTTGTTTTGTAGGTTACATGTGAACTCAGCGATCATTCAACGACATACAGGCGACCAACAGCGAAGGTTAGCGACCACCTTACGACACAAGAAGAATCAATTTTCAACCATTTTCGCAGACAAAGGCGCCCATAAACAAACTAGCACTTAGGCCCCCGACCAGTCCGGGGAATATTCAATGATTATAGATTTTTAAGAATGCGGTTGTGACAGTCTCCTCCTTATGTTCATCAGTTTTCCAGTCCAGAACACTTCGGGATCTATTGTGAAATCAGCTAAGTCTTTTATTCCCTCTCTCGCACTTAGAGTTTTATATTTCTTTAGCTTATTGCTTGTGTTGAATATGTGCTTTATTGATTATTTATTATATGTGACTCTACAATATCCTAGGGTTTAGCATAAATTCAATTTTTTTGTTAAATCACCATGTTTTAAACACAATGAGATAAAACTCTTTGTAATTGTAGCTCACACAAAACATGGAATGATGTAATAGAGAGACAAGATGATAAGAATGGAAGCTAAAGGGCATAAAAATCCATAATAAACATCATATTAATGCCTAGGAGTATGCACAATCTATCACAACAATTAAGAAGGCCGAGTGCATTACACAAGCTCAAATTAGAGAACCACAAGTCGAATGTCCATTACTACCCAATTAGGAAGATTAACCTTGCATTTAAGAGAGGATCATTTTATAATGGAGTCGATTACATTTGTAGCAAAGGGAAAAGATAAGAGAAAAAAGGGTCAAGAATATTCGAAGAATATCCCATTCTTCATCCTTATATTTTCTAGCAAAATCATGAAGTTTCTAATGATGCTTAACTTATTTGCCTCCACTTGCAAAGGACATGAAATCATTTGTTCTCATAAAAATTAGCGTTCCTCCCGATTTCAAGAAGATAAGGCTATTTAAAACCTTTTGGCTCCTTTTGCACTTTTAGATAGACAGTTATGCATGCTCATGAGGAAGATAAGACTATCGGTTGCTCAATCAGCCATGTTTCCACTTGCATGACCATTGAATATCTCCTAGAGGTCTGAAAAATGGTTAAGTGAAGATGGTCAACCCAAATGGGTCTCTTGATTAAAAATATTAGTCACCATCTTGTTTGACAAAGAGGAACTGGAAATGAATTGATGTATGGGAAAAAACCCTTTTAAAACTTTAAAACAAATAGTCATAGTCAATAATGTCCAGCTTCTCTACTTTATTATCTTTTTGTAGTCTTGGTAGATCTCAAAGAGGAATAATAGCTCAAGAGCATCTTCTAGAAGAGAATAGAAACCTCTAAAAGCCTTTGCAAGTGATTCATGGGTTGTATGATCCATTTATTCATATACAAGTGCCCAAAACTTACGCCATAAAGATATCTCTATTCTCTAGACCACTAACCCTGAAATTACACTCAATCTACCATGTATCTACCATCAATGCTTCATAAGATGTGTAGGTTTAATTGATTCATGAGAGGAGATTTCTTGCCGATTGATGTCACTTAACATTCATTGGTTTTCAGAAATGTTTAGAGGCTTAAGGAAAGGTTTGAAAGTTCACATGGTGCGGGAAGATTGCTTGAGCCCACTTATCACCCATCCAAGTGAGGCATTGATTTTAATAAAAGTGGCCAAGTCCCCTTAATCGTCACATGCCCCCTTTTGCCTTAATAAAGTTTGTCAAGAAAGCTTCTTCAGAAATTAATTGATTTAAACATCTTGTACCCATCTCGAGGCCAAAACAAGCTAAAAAATGACTAAGCCCCCTTTGGCTAGTCATGCATGGGCCTAGAGCTACCATGTGAAAGAAAGATTGAAGAGTTTTGAACACAAGAGAGCTCCTAGATTAAAGAGTTTTGAACATAAGAGAGCTCCTAAAATGCTTGTAACCATGATCTAAAAGCCTTTAAGTTAAGAGGCGGTAACCAATTTCCCAAAAATGAAGCATGGTGCACATTTTGGTAACATTTTTAGCGACTCAAAGGGGTTAACTACCTACTAGATGGATTGATCAGTAGCCTTTTATATCCATTGAGCATGGAGTATAGTATAAAATTTGAAATTTAGCCCATTAAATATGAAAAACATTTGAAAACTACAACATTCTACCATGTAAATGTTAAATTGAAAAGTATTTTGAAACAAAATCTATTAATGTGAAAAGATCAAGCAATGTCCTTCAAACTGACCTAAAACTTATAAAACTACTTCTTCTAGAGGAAGCGAAGATAGTCATGCAGATCTCTATCAAAACCTCTCGAGTTATCCCCTTGAAGCTCTGGATTTTTATTTAAATCAAACTGATTTGGCTCTACATTAGCTTGAATAATAGATGACGTTGATTGATGTACAAGATCAAGAGTGGCTTAGAAACCTATGTTACGAAATAGAAATCATACATGTTCGAGTGAAATATGTAGAGTGTGCAAATAACTTGTTATGAAAAGAGAAAAATATAAACTACTTCTTGATTAACTAAAATTAACTAATATGTAGGTATGTGGGGATAGTTAATCTAAGCTATGAACAACTATAAATAAAGTATATAAATACAATAAAGATGTATATGAGTGACCAAGCCACTATGCAAAAGTAAATGTTAACCCTAATGTGCAAAAGAGAAGAGGAAAGAAATCAGCTAAACAACAGATGCTCGTGGTACTATGTCACGAGAGATGAGTGGAGAATCTGGAAGCGGGAATGACCATGCAAAAGCTCGAAAAGGATGGATTTGGAATGCTTCCCTAGACTGGAGCACTTGGAGAGGTAGTCTTGGGGTACCCGTAGGTGCTTTGGTCTCGTAAACCTGGGCGCTCTGGTCTACATAAAATCTCGAAATTGATCTTCACAAGGATGGGAGGTGGTCCGAAACCCTCGTTGTTTGTCACATCAGATTCACTATCCTATACTAAGTGTCGCTGATATTCCAAGATGATGAGAAGACTTGCAAAAGACCAAAAGAAGTATCAAAAACCTAAAAAATAAAGATGCAAATGAATGGGTCGGACTAACCTCAGTTGCCACAACAATGGACTTACTAACTGAGCTGCACTACATTTCAGACCTAGATGTAGTTCTGGTGAGTGTGTGCATGACTTGCCCTAGGTTCTCTTGTGCCAGTCGCACTTTGTGAAGTAGTGAGTAATAACTAAATGTAGAAAATGTAATAATATGTGTACATGGAATAGAATAGAATCCCTTCCCCTATGAAGTGTGTGATGCATATGTCCTAGCCTTGTGCCTTGATAATGGAGCTATGTGGATGTAAGTGATCTCCAATGCAATACTCTAGGTGAGTGATAGTAGTGAATGATGCTAGGTCCCTCATTATGGTCTCATAACTTTATATTTATAGGGTTCTCTTAATCTAATTTCGTAATTAACCCCGAAATGGTGACCACCAAAAAGATAAGAAGCTAAAATGGCTAAAAAGATCCCAAAAGATGGCGGGAAAGTGCAAAAGGGACCGGGGTGCCCATGGGCACCCCAATACTAATTTGGGCACCCTAGTCAAGGATAAAATAACGCGGGATGACAGAAGTTGATTGGGCATATGGGTGCAAGAGGTTGGTAATGAAGAAATAAAATAAAACAAGATGGCCAAAGGACAAGGGTTAATTAGTACTTTGTTCACTCAAAACCTTCTAAATAGTATGAGAACTGAGATAAATAATGTCTATATTGCATGATTTTGTGACTATACTTCTAATCTAACCAAAAATATAAAAACCTATACAAATCCATAAACAAGTTGAGAGAAGTGGCTTCCCTTTTGATGAACTTAGGCCATGAGATTAGATTTGATACACCCATGACAAGTGATAGAAGTGAAAATGTTATCTACACCTTCTCCTTTAAAATATCATCTCTAAAAGAAAAATACACCTATATTTGGTTTATACTTTGTTTTTGGAGCTGTTTGTTTTGAGTTTTGATGCTTTGATGCTCTTATTCATGCTCTAAAGTGAATGTGACTTGTAGTAACTCTGATCTAGGCTATGATCTAGCTATATATTTGATGGGACACAAAATTTTCAATGCCAATGGACCTCTGTCTTTGATTTTCCCATATTCTCTTCATTTATCTCCATAAATGGAGTTATCCTCTAGATCTTTCCTTTTCGGGACCCACGGGTGCTCGTTCTATACGGATTTTATTAGCGGACTGTGACAAGCTTCGCAATCAAATAAGTCATTTATCCTTAGTTACGTACACATTAGGGTTTTGATTTCATTTAGTATAATTATTTACAATTATTCCATACTATTTTAGTGTATTCATACAACATTTTAGTCCTCCTATATTATATTAACTAGTTGTTACACTTCCATAATATTAGAGCATTTTTTAGTTAATCACTTTTCAATGTCACGAAGAAAAGTCAAAAAGTGTGATTGAATAATTTGTTTCTGAATTAATTAAAATGATGTGATTGCATAAATCATAATGTATCTCAAGTTGAGTCAAATTGAGATCACATGGCCGAGTAAGGGTAAAAGTAGTTATGTGACTACTTCATGAAAAAGGGTTCCTATAAAAGTCTTGTAAACAACTATAATGGGGATCTCTCTCTCTCTCTCTCTCTCTCGATTTGTTGGAGAAGTTCTTGCAAGTTTCTATGTATATTTTTTATCCTAATTCCATGAATATATGAATGCAATGCTAATGAGTTTATTTTCCCATGATGTTAATTCCTTGATTATAAAATTATTCTTTGATTGTAGTCTTTACTTACCAACACCACTTAGTCATGTGCTTTGGCACATCGGTCGGACTAATGTCCAAGAGCTCACCGAAGTGCATGTGACCTACCATGTCCCTCTTTGTTAGACCATGCAAGATATGTATTTAGTTTAAACCATTACACAACATAATATAGAAGATAAAATAGGTAGATCGCAACACAGATACCAACAATAAGAGCTTTGATCATTCATTCAGCAACATAAACAATTAACAACATGATCTGGACTCTAATTACACCATGCACATCTCTTCTAGTTTTGGCTATCCATACAAGGTTATCCATTAAAAACACACGTATTTACACACCATGAGCATTGTGCACTTATACATAGACCACTTGCTAACTCAGATCCTTAGGCACGATCAACACAATAACCACCATTCTCCTCATAAATCCCCTTTACAAGGGAATGCGACTCATATATAAGATGGGAACTTGTCCTTCACCTCTTACATGCTTTAGTTATAATAATAGACTCCCTAATTATAGAATGTATGTATATAAAACTTCTTCTTTACTCTATAATACATGTTATAAATAGCTCAAACTTATCCATGCCCGCATCCCATAATTAGCTAGTCCATGCATAGTCCTTGTCCATCTGACATGTACTTTAACATTGCTTTTGTTCAATTATTGCTTTTCCTTTCTATCACGCCATCTCTACTTTTCCTATTTTTATCCCATTCTAAAATCTGGATAACTCCTAAAATTTGTTTCTATGCGCGGACCTTCATGCCCTATTGTCCTTCCATCTCCCGCATGCACCTTCGTGCACCGACTTGCATCTTTTCCCTGTCCCTGGATGTAATCCTGCACATTCCTTCCCGACCTTTTGATACTTCCATATGATTCACTCACAACCTTTACGTGTGGTTTTTAACCTCCCACGTGGATTGAACTTAGCCACTTTCTTATCCTAACATTACCCCACACTAGGAGTATTATCCATCCTTAACAATATAAAGAAGGAAATAATAGTCTTGAATAATATATGAAAGAATAAAGGAATATGGGTAATACCCCTAATGAATTAGAGAATAATTTTTTTCTTCTTTTGCACGTGTCCAAGAATCAAAACCATGGTGATAGTAGAAGTTTCGGGAACTCTCGGCTTATTGTTTTCTCTCTCTACCTCCATCCTTTAATCTCATTAGCTACCTTGTTTGGGGATGTCTCCACAATACCTAGAATCTTCTCCGAGTTAGCTCATCAACCTTCTTCTCGCAACTATTTTATCACCACATAAAATACTGAGGTGATGCCTTTCAAATTATCTACCCTCCGCATCACTAAAGTTTGAATTTCAACAAGTCTTTCCTCAATTCTATCTCGTTTGGATTTCATTATCTCCTTCTTTCCCCCAACTTCTTGCAGAACCTTCTCTTGTTTAGTCTTGTTTTTCCACATTATGGCATGTAGTTTCTTCACCTCTACCTCATCTTTTGCGGTGTGTGCATTAATATTCCCATGATACCTTCAAATTTATCAAAAATATTTTCAGCCCTCTGCGCGACCTCCCTTAGTTATGCGCTCAATGCAATATACTCTTCTATATTTTTCTCTACCTTAGCCTTATTTATACTAGCCAAATCTTCTTTTATAGGCCCTGAAACATTGTTTACTTTAACTAGCAATAGATGTACCAACTCCTCCAAGTATGTCATTTCTTTATTATGATTCGGTTTGACACGGGATATAACATTTGGGCATGCGTGTACAATGTTATTTATCATGTTGGATTATTTATTGTACACACATGTCACCTCTTTCTTTGTGTCACTCAACTCCTCTACCGACCATTGATTCTTCTTAGCCTTGTGCTCTATGTCCTTCTATATTATTTTTATGGTGGCCCTTTATCAATATTTCAATTTCCTACCTTAGTAACCATCTTATTCAGAACGTTTCTTACTTTCTCATTCGAGATGTGGGTAGAGTCAATTATTAGGAAAGCTCCTGGTTGTTTACTCAAATTTAACTCTAGAATTGACTCTTTTCTCACCTCAAGCACTTGGCTTCTCCATACGAGTTTGCAAACTCCAAGAGATCATCTTCCTTGTGTGGGGATGGGATTTGGCCTTATCAAACATCCCCCAACAAAATAGATATTGGGTGGGTAATGAACTATAAAACCTTTCCCTTAAGAGCTTTGAAGGATCATTTATGTATGACATTTGAGGTTCATGTGGATATTTCCTTTGCTTCCTTCCCCATACACGTTTCCTACGTGGTTTCTCTCGTGCAATATTGTATTGTGTGTGGCATATTTCCTCGCAAAATCCTTTCCCCTCTCTACTTCCATGCTCCCTGGGTTTCTTCCTCATTGTGCATGTATTCATGTTCTTCTTTGTGCTCCTACTCTTCATCCCGAGATTCTTCATGTTATTTCCCTAGCTCTTCTTGATGTTTCTCTTCATGCATAGACTATTCCAAGTCTTCCTCCTCATTAACATTATGAATGACATGAGGATGTTCCTCCTCTATTAGACTAGGTTTGTGTGCATGTTCGTGTGGAGATAACCGAGGGGTGCACGAGGTGCTTACTTCTTGACACATTCTCTACATTTTATTCCTTCTTGTTTAATTGAGCGTAAACTATGCCTCTTCTCGCTCCTTCTTACGGAGGATTTTTTTCATGCCTACGCTAAGGAATCTTTATAGTCACCTTTCGGGGGAATTTGTAGAAGCTTGAGGTCACACATATTGATCAATTTTCTATCCTTTAGTTTCGAGACATAGATAAATGTACCTTGTAATCCTTTGTGCCAACTTCCAAGGTCATAATGGGGTTCATGTCCATGCTATTTATCTCCATGGTCTCAACATATGGTGCCTTTGACTCGCACCCATATGTTTTTTTGCAAGATATGGTAGTCGGAATCTACCTTTTCGTGTTAAAGTTCAATTATTGCGTGTCCTTTATACGGTTCATGACACCCTTAAAATGCTCTTCGTAAATGCAAACGAAAGTTTATACCATGGTCCCATTTCCCCATTACTTGATAAAAATCCACCAAGGCTTAAGTGTTGCAATATTGCAAACTTTTCCTTCGATCCAATACCGATGGTAATGCCCTAGGCACATGCCACTCATTTTCAAAGGCATCACACATTATTTTGTACCATTTTTTGAGACACACCTTATATGGATCGGAGATTGTATCATCACAAGTATACTTAGTGAACCTCTACGCTAGAGAATTCCTTTTGATAGGGTGCTACCAATTTTTTTCCTTTGGACTGTATGCACTCCTATCTCCTAAAACAAAATTAGCAACATGATAGACCCCAAGTGATTTTATCTCCTCTATCCATTTAGGTCTTTGCTTCATCTATGAAGCCCTCAGCTATAAACAGGGATATGTTATATTGGGTCTTGTGCACCATCCTGTGCACGATATGTAAGAAATTTTTATTCACCTTTGTCCATCTCTCAGAGGTACCCAACTTACAACTTATTACGCGTGCAACCACTCTGGTCCACGGGTCAACACTATTCTCAATTCTCAAGGTGAAAATTCCCCTATGATAATGCATCTTTTTATTGTTACCTCTATCAATGTCTCGTCGCATGAGATCAAGTTTCATATCTTCTCTAGTATCACACAACCAAGTTACTTTTCCAATTAATTTTATCAAGCGCATCCTTCTTCTTGTGAAATAGAAGTAATCTTTGTGAACGCAGTGACATCATCCATGCAGTACAAAGGCGTGCGGGCTTACCAAAATAGGGTAATTCATATAGTTGTAGTAATCCAACCCCTTCTAAGGTCTTGTACCCATTTTCATAAAAAATAATATGTCCTTCCACCATTTTTTGGAATATTTCCTTCAACACATCATTCTTGATGTTTGTCTCATGTCCTTGCATGTGGTGGTTGTACTCACTAATCTTGCATTTCCATAGTTGTGATGCCCATGGTTTTCCCACAATCACTTCTTGTAGATATCACATATTAGAAAACCATTCATTAAGAGATTCTTCTATGGTCTTCTTGGTCTTTGGAATCTTCTTTGTCGGCGCCATTGTTTATGTATCCTTATTTAGTTTTTGTTACCAGTGAACAGGGGAAAAGTTTAGTAAAATTTTTCGTAAACTCACAAATATTAGGGGGTTTGGAAATTGGAAATGGAAAATTTTCAACAATCGGATACTGCCTAGTTCTCCTAAAATTTAGGCGACAAGTCATTTGTATGGGTCAGTTTGCCTACTATTTACACTAAAAATGAACTTATGCATGTATTTTGCCAACATTTCAAATCAAATTGCACTCATATTCACCAAGGTATAATACATATTGCTGAGGTATAATACATATACATCGACCGTCGAAGCTATACAAAAAGACGCATTTCTCCTTTTTCAAAGCACATAGATGACCTGTCCAAGCTCGTCGCCCTATACCTTTGCCTCTCAATTTCATCCATTTTGGAATCTTCCATTCAACATAGCTTTCATCCTACCCCATTACCATCAAACACCTCTATCGTCCCGCTCCCTTTCTTCTACCGTCAACCGTTTGTCATTCAACCCCTCATCTTTCCTACACCTTTGTGTCATGCTCCTCTACCTTTACTATCCAATCACCGATTTATTATTTAACCAATGTTATCATTCCCTCACTTTTCCTATCCCTTGTAGTACACCCCTTTCTTGCCCAACTCTCTACCCTCAAGATCTGGAGCGTCCACCCTCTGTAGCCGCCTCGTCAACAGTTGATATTTGTGACATATCCATGGATTCTAGAAAACAATGTAAGAAGGATTCCTATTCAAAAAAGAGTAAGAGGAAATTATTTGGCTATTTTAGTTAGTCACAAAAAATGAAATTGGCATCATGATCTGCGAGAAAATATAGGTATGTACTATTTACCGATATACAAAATTTTAATCATATATTTTCCATACTATTTTTCCTTGTACTCCTGTTTAATAAATTGTACTCCTATTTATTAAATTGACTTTTTACTCTTTGTTCTCTTGTTTATTTAGTTGTATTAATCATATAAATAATTAATACTATATTTTTGTAACACTTATTTATGCAAACATTTCTCAAACACATTCAGAAACTAATGTATTTCAAGATGATATTATTGATGAAAACATTTTTTCCCTTAATGGCATCGAACTAGGAGAAGACACATCAAATTCTCATCCAACACGACCTCAGATGAAGCTTCTACTCCAATCTTTGTTTCAAGAAACAGGAGACATGAAGATTAGGATATTCCCGATGAGAACAAACTTACATAGACCTAGAGGCACAAGTTGAAGAAAGTAATAAAAAATATACGAGAAGAAAGAGGAGGAAATGGAAAATAAGGACTGTTAAGTTCAACTTGTTGGTTGGATATTTTGTCAAACCAAAATATGAGGTTCAACCACAGTATATGGGATAAAATCCCTCCTCAAAGACAGGTGAGGCTGCTTATTGCTAATCTAAAACACAGTAAACAATATATACAGTATTCACACTAATCTAACCATTGGGGGTTGGGATGAAATCCCGAAATCCACATTCACACGATTCAAGGATATTGCTTTCGTAAATGAACTAGGTTAGAAATTGTTACGATGAAAGAAGTAGAAAGGAAATGGGAGAAACGTATTTTCTTTCGAGTAAACACAGAGCACGAAATAATCATACGAGTTTTAGATCATAAATATAATGTCCGAGATAATTAGAAACACTAAGATTCTATGCAAAGAATAGCTTAAGATCATGAACATAAGAACACTATCTTAAGTAAGATATATTCCACAACACAAAGTCTGCCAAATAATATCAAATCCTATTCTTCAAAATGATTGAAAGAAAACACAAAGTTTTTCTCCTTTCCAATAGCCCCTAGATATTCCAAAAATTCTCGACCCTTTGGAATGCAAAAGCATCCCTTATTTATAACAAAAAGAAGTAGAGATAAAATAGGGCAGATCCTAAAAAGTAGCAATTTAACTAGAGTTCAGTTTTGCATGATTCTCACGCAGGAGATCAAGTCAAAATATTGATTCAAAAATGTGACGAAACAGAAATGAAAAAGACATGTCAATTTCAAGATTGAAATGACATGAAACGTTGGGACTTAGTCTGAATCGTCATCCTTTGCTACTTCCTCTTTTTCTTCCTCCAGCTGAGACTGTTTGCTCTGAAATTCCTGGAACTTCCGAATTATGCCTTGCATTTCATTCTCATCAGGCGCAGTGGAATGATCATTCCAAATTTCGCAGGTCTCATGAATGTCGCTGGCATTACCGGGAAGCTTTTTCAATCCTTTGCTGAGTTTCCTTAAGGCCTCCAAAGTATGCTCAACCCTTACAAAACGATCGATGATTTCAAGACCAAATCCTTGTATTGATCCCTGCTGAACAGACTCTCGAATTTGGTTGAAGAGATCATCTACTGATAGGATACCTGAGTTCCCAACTAACACCTTTGGACAAATCTTCAACAACTCTTCTTCCAGATCACTTTTCCCATCGATCAATTTATCCCTTGATTCTCTCAACTTGCTGCAGGCTTCATTGAGAATCTTTATTCTGAATCTGATGGCCTTGGTCAGCTGGAAATGCTTATCTGTATGTGGAAGAACACCTTCTTCTACCAAGAGATGTGCTGGGATTTGCTTTAATACATGGAGAGCTTCAAAAGTCAAATCAAGCTGTCCAATCTCCTGAGAGAATTCTTCATCCATCTTCTCTCCCTCCTTCTGAATGTCCCCTAAAGACTGATGAACTTTCACCACGTCTTGAATCACTTCCTTCCCCTGTTGGAGCAACCTTTGGATCCATTCATCAACCGCCCTTCCTTGTTTGGCAATCTTTTCAATTGTGGGCACTGATGAGAAATCGAATCCAACAGAAACAGAAGAAGGTGGTATGGATTCAAGGGGTTGTGAGAGTTTAATCAAAACCTCTGTCAATTGCTCCACTTTTCTCTTAAGCTCATCTCTGCTGTCCTTTGTTTCTTTCAACTTTTGGCACAACACGTTTATGGAATCCCGTGCATCTTGTTGCGCCCCTTCTGCTGTCACTTTCCCTAGAGCCACCCTGGTTATCTGATAATCAGAGGCTGTTACATCCTCTCTAGTTTTGTCAGCCGAGGGAGTGGCAATCTCTGCGAATTTATCTCCTGAAGCATCCACCAAAACCCTTGAAACTGTTTTGGGTTTCTTGGCTGATTTCGCAGTAGAAGCCTTGAGTGAGCTGAAATCAAAGGCTGGTAGGGGTACAATCACCTTCCTCTTCCTCGGAGTTTGCTCGAGTAGCCATTGTGGCGTATCAGAGGAAATTTCCCATGTTGTAGTAACTGGTATTCTACTCTCAAGAGGAGAAGATTCTACTATTGAAGGGGAACAGTTGTTAATGTGGTAGTAGATTCAATAAAGAGAGGCACAGGTTGTGGGGAGTGTTGGTGATCACTTGGGTTCCAGCAGAGAGGGGTGAGAGTCCAGAGAAAATACCGGCCATGCTTGAAGAAGTGGATGGAGAATGAGGAGGTAGGAGTGGTTGTTGAGGGGGAGGCACAGATTCAGATTCCAAAGCCTGAGATGTAAGAGACAAGGTCTCTTCGGTTTGATAATCAACAAATGATGAAACCAGAAGTTGGCTTCCTCCTTCCAAATTAATTTCTCCTATTTCTGGTGGTGTTGGTGATTCTGGCACATCCACCGTTTCAGCTGGAGAAATAATTGAAGAGATTTGTCTTTCTTTCCTCTTCTTGACAATCTTGACTTTTATAGGCGCCCTAAAAGATCTCTTGTCCTTTTCCTTTTTGGAGGGCCCCGCCTCTGAAGCAGCCAACTTTGAAAACTCATCATCTTTAAAATTCATTCCCCAAGAGGAAAGCCATGCTTTGGTACGAGCAAGGATTAGAGCTGACCTATCTGTAATAGAGGCTTTCTCGCTGGCTGACCAATCAATAGATGGGAAAACATATTGGTCTTCATTTAGTCCATCATAGGAAGGATCCAAAACACTTTCATTGTCACTCGTTCCTTCTGGCAAATCAGCAAGCTCCAGTGTTTGAATCTCAGCAATAGTTAATCTGCTATTATCTTTCCTGCGAACAGCAACCTCGTTACGCAGATCAACCCAAATATCCTCTATGTTTGGCCTATGCAGATGCTGGGTTCCATATGCTCTGAGCACTCCTCGGACGTCAAAACCATCTCGAGGCTTCATATGCTTTTTCAATTTGTCCTGAAGTTCGCATTCAACATTTTTGGCCTTTATTACTGTTGAGCAAGTATATCTCCCAATAGAAATTGGGAAGGACACAAGGCCTTATGTTTGCTTTGTTGGAATTTATGAAAATCCAACAGCTGCCTAACCAATTCTATTAATATCAGTCTATCCCCTGGATAGCGGGGCAGGCGAAAAGGTTCCCCCGAGTACATGACTGTCCGAAGATATGTAAACTTCTTGAATTGTAAGAAGATACATCCCCATTTAGAAACTTCGGCCCAAGCCTCGTCTGAGACTCTTGTCTTCCTCAGCTCTGGGTTGATCCTGCAGATATTTTCATAGAAGAAGGCATCATTTACCCTTCTGAAATGTTCTTTAGACCCCTTTTTGGTCAATTGAGGGAAATATTTATAAACCGGGTTCACCGTTCTGCTTCCCTTAGTATCCAGCCCGGGATAGTTCCTCATCCCGGCTGCTGCGTATGCGACATATGAAAGCATATAAAACTTCCCAGTTGACAAGACCGTTGTCATTTGGGAATCAATCTCATTGCTGATGAGAGTGCCCCAGTCAATCCCTTGCTGATTTTTCTTGATGGTGACCATAAATTGATACATCCATCCATGAAATACATTCGATTCGGGCAAGCCAAAAACCCGACTCAGCAGGGTGATAATATCATTGATTTCTTGGATGAAATCACTCCTGGGGATAGTCCTTGGAAATCTAGAGACCGCCGGTTTGGCCTTGATCAGGAACTTTTTGTTTACATCCTTGATGCAGTCTTCCTGATTGCTGTCCCAGGCCTTCTGAGCTGACTTGATGTTCAACTCCCCATATTCTTCAAAATTAGGCAATTTTAGGAGATCATCAAAGTAAACTCCATCCAGTCTGATTACTACCTCACCAGACTGACTCCTCACAGAACGAGAAGCCGAGTCATAACTGGATGCACAAGCTAAAATGAATTCCGGACATTGGGCGGACATGGGAAAACCCGCTGCGAGAGGCAAGCCACTGTCAGCTATAGCTTTCATCCATGGAGTTTGGGAGGAACTCCTCACCCTACTCCAAAAATCTTCCATGTCTATATTTCCGAGTTCGGTGTCTCTGATGTCATAGTTGCAATCAATGTATGATGGAGATTCCGGCTTCTTGAACTTGTATTTCATTCTGCCAGACTTCTCGGCCTTTTCCTGAGATGGACCAGGGTCCGACATGAAGGACGTTGAAGGAAGAAAGGTTCGAAGCTCAGGAGATGTTGGCCACACTGAAAATCCCGATCTGCTGAATATGCCGGAAGAACAAAAGAGTCCGACACGCTGAGGAGGATGTCGGAATATCCTGAAAGTCCGATGTGTTGAAAATGTCGGAACTTCTGAAAAACCCGACACACTTGGTAATGCCGGAACTCAGGGAAAACCCGACGCTTGCGTTGATGACGGGAACTCTGGGAAACCCGGCACTCACTGTGGAGATCGGAACTTTGAGAAACCTCGACGCCTCAAACTTTCGATACACTTCAGGTCTTCGACTCTGCAAAACAATCTTCAAAACCCGAGAAGAAAAACAGGGTTTTTCATTGAATTCCAAAACATGCAATCTCCTTTTTTGTCATTCATGTTCCATGCATATAATAAAACTTGGAAGAAATAGCACCAAGTGGTAGTCTCAGAAGAGATAAACCCTAGAACCTAAAACCCTTTTCAAAATAACTCCAGAAAGAAGAAGGAAGGAAAACCCTCAAAACCCGGTGAGAAATTGAGAAGAAACCGCGTGCAATCGATCCGTAAAAACCAAGAACAAAGAAGGGAGAAAGAAATACCTTCAATCGAGAGAAATGGAAAATCGAAAACAGGCGATTCAATCGGGCAAGGCGAGCTGTCGGGTTTCGAAATCGGAAGAGCATGCGCGAAAAATCCACGAATTAAAAATAAGTCCGGTAAAAATGACGTGGAAATCCGCGTATTTATAAGAAAATTGGCAATTAATACACTTGGGCTCGGCACGTGCCAATTCACCGACAACTCGGCATGAATGCCATGTCAGCATGTTTGAGAGGTCCGAAAACCCGACACGAGGGGACTTAGTGCAATTCGGGTTTCGGGTATCGGAAAGCATGAGGCACAAAACATGAGGTGTTTAGATGTTACATAGCTCCGAAAACCCGATACAAAGGACTAAGCGGACTTCGGGTATCGGAAAGCATGAGGCGTAAAACATGTTTTAGGTAAGGCATGTTCCGATGCACCGGAGGTCCGAAAACCCGATTTTCACAATAGGAAGCGGGTTTCGGGTTTCGGAAGACACAAGACATAAAGCATGTTAAAACTCATGTCGAACTGTTGGTAAAACCCGAAAACCTGAAATTCGCTAAAAGAGGCCATAATGCAAAATCAACTTCAAAAATTTCGTATGGGTTATCTAATCGTTTTGTCGTAAACTCAAAACGGAGATAACACTGTGCAATAAACCAAATATCCTTTTATTGAACTTGTGGAGCCAAAAAATGGTAACAATACTCCAACTCAATGTCGATGTAAAATATGTAGTTAGAAATAAGGGAAATATCATACACCGCAACTCAAATTCGACACATACAATGCAACTCAAATTAGACACTATTGAAAAACACTACGGAAAATATATATTTCACAAAAGTAGAAGGATGGGAACATAGTAAGGACTCATAAATGGAAAAATGCAAAAGACTGCTTACATGTAAAGTACATAGAAGAGTATGAAAAAGAAAAAAATGTTTCAAAAATCTAAATGAAAAAGACAACACAATTGCAGCAAAATTAGGCAAAGCTATGCAGAGTGAAATGCTTGCCAAAAGTATTCAATTTTCTATGGTATTCCATATATTGAAAAAGGGAATAACTATTTCAAATTTCTTAGATAATAAAATTTTGTATCAGGTTATTGGATTATAAAACGTTCCACAATCACATTGGTTAGATAGTAGTGGCTAGGAAATGGAAAAATGTCTTGTTATGGTGGAAAAGAAGGATTTTAAATAAGCTATTAAAAACACAAAGTTTATTTTTCTTTCAATTGATGAGGTCACAACGATGGAAAACACTTCATGGGTTTGCATTCATGTCTATACTTTTGTAAATGAATTAAGAAAACCCCATCTCCTAGCTATTCATAAAATGGTGGAAAATTATAATTCGAAAACCTTTACAAATTGGTGGTGTCAAGTTTAAAGGATATAATAGGTATGGATGATTTTTCCATTTCCACGAAGTTAGTTTGTGTTGGAACTAATGGTGTAACAATAATGCAGGGGGTCGAAATGGTCTCTACATTAGACTACAAACAATAGTTGCACAATATATGATTGCAATTCATTGCATGACGCATAAAATTGTGAGCACATTCAAAAGTGTTACTAGATTGGAGGAGATCATTCGTGACTTGCATGTATATTATTCAAGTAGTCCAAAAAGATTTTAGAATTTCAGAAATTTGCAATTGGATTGACATATGGGATTTTTTTAGATATGTAGATACCAGATGGATTTCCATGTATGAGCCTGCTTATAGAATATTTGAAGAACATCCTTCATTGTAAGTTTTATGTATAAATACCGTAGGGAAGTAGATAAAGCTAAATATTTGTTGTACCATTTGACATATATTGAAACTTTACTTACATTATGTGGTATTTTTCCAATGTTGAATGAGATCAATGTTTTGACGAAGCATGCCCAAGAGTGTTCCATCTACATTACTAACTTCATACAACTGAGAAAACATGTATGCATGACTCTAGATAATTTATATTTGTCAAATGGAAGTTTTCAAGGACCTGTTTTTGAAAGATGGAATACATTAACCGACCTTAAGAATCCAAGATGCGACTTAAAATTTAATATAAATGATCATTCGTGTATACCAATTCATGGGAAAGATATACCACTTCACACTTTTTAGAGAAGATCATATTTGGTTGGATTAGAGTTGGAAGAAGTATGAGTGACACATAATTTATATGAAACATTATTATGTGACACACGAAATAAATTGAAAAATATTTATCTACAGAGATCCATGAATGATTTAAAAAGATAAATTACTTGAAGCAATGGGAGTTGTGAATCCATTTTTTTGGAATTTGTTGATGACGTTCTTGAAGAGTCAATCAAGTAATTTATTTTTAAAATACATGAATAGTCTAATGGAACATTTATATAAGCATGAAGAGATAAATGGTGTTGTAGTTGAAGGTATTTTGCAAAATAAGTTACTGAGTTCTCAGTCACAACATTTTGCTCTTACTATGATAGAACAATTTCGTTTTCTAGATGAGCCAATAAAAATGGTTCCATTAAAAGGATTTGGAAGAAGCTTTATTCAAGAAGTATTTTGTGAGGTGATTTCAACGAGTATTTTTAACTATATGAACTATGCCAAACTATGATCTGGGATCTGTTGAAGATGAAAGAGTATTCAATGTATTATCCTTTGTAAAATCAAAAGTTCGTAACAAATTGGATAGAAATTTAGAAAGTTGTATTGCATTGTATGTTTCATGTTATTTCGAGGAAACTTTTCCTTATGAAAGAGCACTTGGATTATGGAATTCACTCATAGAAATAAGAGGAGTAGGTAATATTGTGACTGATGCGGGGATTCAAACATATCCATGCAGACATGCTTCAATTTAGTAGAATTTGAGGACACTTATGAAGAATGGGTTGCTCTAGTGCTATTTAAATTTCTAGAGTCCTAATTTACTATCTACATTCTAGACACTATTGACAAAATGATTTGATTATTTATATATTTCATATCAAATAAGTATCAACTTGGTCTTACTAGACTATATATGTTGTTTTACTTGTAACAAATTCATTTTTATATTTTGTTTTATTATTTTAAGAAGGATAGTGATTTATTTAGATCCATCTCTGTGTGATTAATATTTTATCTCTGCATGAAACATAATTATTTTTTGTACTTAAACAAACACACACCAAACATCTAAAACCATGCAAAACATCTCCAAATAGTAACATAAAAACATTCACAAGAAAGCATAAATCTGAATACAAGAGTGCATATTAAATTGTTCAAAACTTTCAAAAAATGTGTCACAATTGCAAATAGAGTTTCCAATTCACAATTAAAATTGTATACATACTAACAAGTGGCAGATTACTTTATGAAGACATACATGTTTTCATAAAGCATTGTTACCAATACAATTAAAAAATTTTGGGTTGTTATTATTTTCTTTTCAAAGTTTTCGGGTAATTTCTATCATATAAGAACACATTACGAGGGATTCCTCTTTTTTCCTATGATTCTAAGTCATAGTTGTCCTTACATCTACCACACAGAATAAAAAAGGAAAAATTGGCCGGCCACTATCTTTAAATTCTTACGCTAGTGTCGAATAGTGAGAACATACTGTCACATGGTAAAACTATTTTTTCTCTCAATTTTATGTTGCAGGGGTAGCTTGAGCTTCTTCTTGCAATGGAGGTGGAGCTTTCTCAGTTTGTATAATAATTTATTCTAAAACTTCCGATTTTTACAAATCCTATCTTTATGATATTGATATTAGCAAGAATATTTTGATCCTCCCTCGCAACATCTCCTAACAAAAATAGTTTGTCTTTTCCTGCAGTAAGATTTTTGGATCCATCCCATGCTCCTTGATTATCTTTCTCAATGTATTATTTTGTTTATTTAATAATAGAAGTCTTTCTTTCAATTGTATAAATGCATTTTAACTTTTGCGAGCATTCTTCAAATGTGTTTCTTTCTTTAATTTTTCATAGTTTTCCTACAAAAAAATGTATTAGATAAGTTATAAATAATTTATTACAATACTCATAATTTCACAAATTTTCACGTGTAAAAAATGACCTACCACAACTTTTTCTTTTTCTACATTTGCAATTAAAATATTATTTTTGTCTCTAGCCCATTTGTTGTAGTACACCTAGGCTTCAACATTAAGATTTTCCAACCTGTTTAACATTATATCTAAAATTCCATCATCATATTCATTATTATACAAAATTGTACCAAACTAAGCTTTATTTAGCAAAATGTCAAACCTTGCTTGTTGGCTCTCTATGATTGAACAATGAGTGCATTTGAGCATGATTATGGTAATGGGTATTTATTTCTTTGATCAAAACTTTGGCCCTATACTCCCAAATGCACACTAATTCCACATCTTCCATAACCACTTCTTGAATTGTGCCCCCATACTTTGTCTGATACTAGATTTTCGAAGGAAAATATGTCTTTTGATCATATGTGAGTGGAATTTGACTCGATCGAGGAGGGGAATCTATAATTTCAAGGATAATTTGTTGCACTTGTGGTTAAGCGGTGGAGGAGTACTTTGTATCATATCATGGGTGTCAAAATAATTACCGCCTCGGTGTCAACACTATCAAACCCCAAAAAATCATCATCAAGCTTGATCTGGTTCAAAATCTGGGTACCAATTGCACTTTGGATACCACCTAGTGAAAAACCTATGAATTCAAAGATTAAAGGGCGAATAGTTCATGCGGAGTCAACATAAAATGTAATATTATTCATTGAAAATTTTCTTTTTGTTTATACCACCCATGGTAGTGGGACTAGAGAAGGCTTGTTTACAATTTTATACATTAAATCTGTCAAATGCAAGAAGCAAAGTATTACAAAATTAAACATTATACCCTTGTAAATACTATATATAATATTTGCAAGTAAACAAAAGAAATTAAACATTATAAATTACGACATGGTTGGAGAAGAGACCATATGACTTTGTGACTGAGCCTGAGTTTGATCTACACCGTCAAACTTGGAAGTTGTTGCAAATAAAAAATTTAAAAATATTAAAACACTTTAACACTTATAGAAAAGTAGATAGCTTGTTAGCAATTCCTGCTAGTAGCTTAGTTATAAATAATAATATAAATACCTGTAGAAAATTGTGGAGGGAAAGGTGGTAGTAGAGGTATCGAACCCCTAGCTCTTTTATGTCGAGTATATCAAATCGGGGTTGATTCCGTTGAATCCATATCAGAATCAATAGAAGCCTCTGGAGGGGATTTACCCCGAGAAATAGCCTCCTTGTGAGCTATTGTAGCTACAATTCTTCTCTGCAGAATATAAATTACTGTTATTATTGCATTCAAAAATAATTAATTGTTATATTGTTAAAATTAATTGTTACCTATTGTTCTTCAATTGAAAGACTTATTGATAACAATTTTTCATTTGTTGCAGTTGTAATTTGTTTGTTCTACAATTGGTGGAAAGCTTCTTGATAGAAAGAAAGAAGATAATTGGTACAAGAAAATACAATCTTCAATTTATCATATGCATTGATATTGGAATGAGCATTGTTGACATCTGCTTTAATTTGATTGGAAAAATACGTGCACCAATATAAATATTTCCTTTCTAGTGTCCAAAATAAATATTGAACTGCCCAATGCGGAAGTAGACGGATCTACCCTGCAACACAATCCTAGATTGAAAGAGTGATGTCATTACAAGAAATAATTTATGTGTGACACCTTTTATAATAAAGCCTCTTTTTGATTGATTAAATAAAGCTGCAATAACACAACAAAAAATTTAGATGCATGGATAGTCAATTGATATGAAGAAAAAAATTGATGTTTTTTTTTTGAAATTACCATTAACCTACTCATTGTAATGAGATTCTACATATATTTTTTCTGCATTAGTTAAGATATCCTTGGTAGTCACGACCATCTAGTGTGGATATGGTAAACTGTTAATTGATGGATGTCTATGGGCTCCATGTTGAATGAAAATGTATGGTCAGTTAGAATGATGTTAAACCTTCCATCTGTAGGGTTGTAAGCATTGATCAGGTAATCAAGGACAAGAGTGTCTATTTCAAATTAGGGCATGTTGACAAGCCCCATGAATTTTGTTTTTACATCTAATCTTTAGGTGTTTCTTTGAGTTTCATTAGTGTAGTGATTTGAGGGCACATGAGATTTTTGTATTGTGATTTGGAGGTAGTTATAGGAGTGGTTATGGAACTAGCCATTGTTGAAAGCTTTGTTGAAATGTTGCGAGAAGAAGAAGGGGTTGGATGTGCACATTGGTTGTTGTGGGTGATGTGATGGTTTTTAGAAAATTGGAGTCATGAGAGTGTTGTAGATTCGTAGAATGTTTTTCAAAAATTAAATAAATGAACCTTATAGTGATATAAATAGGTCGAGGGTTCCCGGTTAGGACAGATGGAGGGAAATGATAGGTGGAAATATTCATGGTCACACATGTCAGTAGATGTCCGTTCAATAGCCAACCATCATGATTAAAGAAAGGGATGGTTTAGGATATGCCGCATGTCGAAACATGTAGAGAGGACCAAGATAATGATGTCTACCCGACTAACTATGCACAATACGAGCATCTAACCATAGTAACGATGGTCGTCAAGGCTTGGAAGATCACATATACGGTAGAGACATTAGTCTTTTCTAGGAAGAGAAGACCAAGATAATGACATTCATCTGACTAACTATGTGTGAGATGAACATCTAACCATAGTAACAAAAACCATATAGGTTTAAAAGAGATGGTTACAAAAGAGACATTTGTATGTTCTAGGGAGAGATGACCGGAATGATATGATTGTCCAATCAATTCCGTCTAATGTTAGGTTGATAGATTCCCTCCCAACTACCATCTAATATTACCTTATTGGACATGTGCCTAACTCACGTCCAACAACCTTGCGAAACCCTAGAAATCAGTAACATATCAAATCATGTTTTCCACGAAAGCGTCTTTTTGGATATTCACCATTTTAAAAAATTCAATTTCTAAGATTTTCCAAAATATTGTAATTTTTTTTTTTTTGGAGGGGGTCTTAAATTGAACCCTTCCCATGAATTTGTGAATTTTGTGCCATAGCTCAACTTGAATTCATGCCCTAGTTAGATCCTAAAATTTTTCTTCGTATCCCTGGCTCTACTGACCTTATCTCCGCAATTCTCCCTTCAAATTCTTCCACTTCATAGCTGCAAATTCTCACAAGGAGTTCTTTCTTTGTTTTGAAGGTTCTATGCTCAATGTCTTCATTGCACCTTAGGTTTTCTCTAGTTCACACATTTTTCACACTTTTTTTGGTTTGTAAGAGATATTTCATGCACAAATTATCAATATGAAGGTAAGAATGACCACACTTCATCACCCATTTATAGATTTCCAATTTTCTACCCTATTAAATGTGCTCACCTACCACCACTTTTAGCTTTAAATCAAATTTAAATAAGATTGTTTTGTGAGGATCTATACGGAACCTCATGCATATTGAAGAGGGTTAAAATTACAATGGTGATGAGAATGATTAATGTAATCAACAAGAGAACAAATCACAAAGGAAAATGAAGTAGAGAAAAACACGGGGTGTCCGAGCATGCTCATAGATCAAAAAATTAGGTACATATAGGAGTGCTTGTGTAACTCTTGTGCATGACATATGTACATAACCATAACTAACCCTAATAACCTATTCTCACTAAGTGAGATAACTAACCATATGAGGTGGAAAAGACACTGAGTGGTGATGAGACTAGTCATATACACCAATACCCCCTTCATCGAAGATGAGATAGATGTCATGGAAAGTCGGGCGAAAGATAACTCACCTAGAAAAATAAGAAAGATGTGTCTATGGGGCCTGAAAAATGAAGGCATGATAAGGTACCCATGTATAAACAATAAATATCTGGAAAAGACGAAGAGGAGAAGAATGGGTCTCGACAATTATGCCACGATGAGGCACCCATTCATAATAAGGATCTAAAGTAATGGAGGAAAAACCCCTGAGGGAAAACATCTAGTTACAAGAGATAAAAGAATCCCCTTAATAACCTAAGAAAGATATGTCAAATGGGCCGCGAAAACTAGGCCTGAGGAGGTACCCATGTACAAAAAACATATCCCCAGAAGAGAAGAAGAGGAATAGATAACTCGAAGAAGATGGGTAGTTGCAGCAAACCTCACCCCAAAAATATACCGCAAATGAAGATACTTCACCTTAGTGAAGGTCTTGGTGAAAATGTCTATAACCATATAATAAGTATGAAAGTATTGTAAGTTGATGATGTCATCATGAATCAACTCTGAATGAAGTGCATATGTATCTCAATGTGCTTTGTCCGTTGATGTTGAACTAGATTTTGACAAATCAAGATGGTGCTCATGTTGTCATAGTAGATGATAGTAGGCCATCAATAGTGAATACTAAACTCTATCAAGATACCTTGTAACCAAATAGCTTCTATGGCAACATTAACTACTCCTATGTACTCTGCCTCTGTAGAAGATATTACAATTACATTTTACTTCTTTCTAGACCAACTAACATGACCTGAACCAAGAGAAAAATTGTAGCTGAGGTAGATTTATGATGATCTAGATCACCGGTCCAATCAGAGTCATTATATCCAACTAAGTCAATATCTACTCCTTGATGGTTAATGCCATCCATTTAAATTCCATAAACATAATGAAGGATCTACCTTTATACTTTCTAATATAACTCATGTGGGTCCTGCATGAATTTGGACATAATCCCAACAAAATACGATAGATCGAACGCGTGTGAGTAAGGTAAATCAAGCTCCCCACCAATTTTTGATAAAGGGTACCATCAACCAAAGGAGTAGAGAAATAAGAAACCAACTTAACCTTAGAAAGGAAAGGAGTAGGAGAAGGCTTACAATAGGACATATGAAACCGAACAAGTAAATCAAGGGAGTACTTAGGCTGTAAAATTACAATTCCCGAGTCAGATTGTGAAATCTGAATCCCAAGAAAGTAATGAAGCAATCCTAAGTCAGGACATAAAAAATATTGGATAAAGAAATCTTCATAAAATCGATGCTAGTAGAAGAGCTTCCCATGATAAATAAGTCATCAACATACAAAACAAGGATGAGTATGGAGTCACCACAATCGTTGAATGTAAAAATTTGGGTCGAGTGACACCGAGTGAACCCTGATGTAAGTAGAAAGGATTCCATCTTGGCATACCAAGCATGAGGGGATTGTTTAAGGTCATAGAGAGACTTATTTAACTTACAAACAAGGGAGGGATCATGGACATAACTTGAAGGTTGTTCCATGTATATCTCTTCCTATGGGTCCCCATGAAGGAAGGAAATCTTAACATCCATTTAAAAGAATTACCATCTATTTGCTTTGTAGCAATGGTGAGGGTCGGTCAAATGGAATTCACCTTCACAACAAGAGAAAAGGTTTCTGAGTAATCAACCCTAGCTACCTGGGAGAAATCCTTAGCTACTAGTCATGCTTTAAACTTATTAACATCACCATCAACACCATATTGTTTTTGGAACATCCACTTATACCAAAAAATTTTTTTCCTTTCAGAAGAGGGGTGAGATCCCAAGTATCATTTTTCATGACTAAGGAATACTCCTCATCCATGGTAGAATCCCACTTAGGAATACCAAGAAGCCTCTAGGAAACTGAGGGTAAGAAGTAGAGGAAAAGAAGGAGTGAGGTCCAATGAACTATAAGTGAGTCTGCATCTTGTTCGAAGGATCTCCCATCCACTCTCCAACACTCTACAAAGTTTTCCTAGCCCAATGAGGACTAAGAGGATCATGCTTAGAGTCGAAAGATTAATCACTCGAGTGATAAGGAACAAGGTTCCAATTAACACTACCATTAAAATCGGAAGACTCCAAAGCATGAGGGTTGAGAGGCATGAAGAGGATCAAGCAAAGGAGGAGCATGCTCAAAAATGTCATCATCCGAAGAGTCAGATTCAAAATTAGAAAGCATAAGGACTTCAGAAGGTAGAGAAGTAGAATTCGAAGAAGACTCATCGAATTTGACACTTATCTTGATATAAATCTCATTAGTAGTAGGGTTCAAAAATTGATATCCCTTCACACCATTAGGATACCCTACAAATATACAAGGTTTGGATTGTGGTTCCAAAGCCTTGCATTTCTTTTTGGGAATTTGGGCCATAACATTAGATTCAAAGACTTGAAAGTGATCAACATCGGGCTTATGTCTAAACTAGGATTCAAAGGTTGTCATCCCTCTTACTGCCTTGTGTGGAACATGATTCTAATGTAACAAGCGGGAATTCATCCGCTTTGACCCAATATTACGGAGGAAGGGACTTCAAGTGAACCATACAAGTGGCCATCTCTGTAAGCGTTTGGTTATTTCTTTCTGCAACTCCATCGGGATTGTTTTAGTGGAAAATATTCGTAATTTGGTGAATATTTAATTTTTGGAAATTTTGAGAAGATGATTTTTTTGGAGTAGGTCGGTGTCTTTGTTCACCTAAAATTTCCAAGTATAAATTTTTTTAGAAGGTCGGCTTCGCCTACCATTGAAAACTAATCCTATATAAACCTAGGTAATTCACCTAGTAGTATACTAGTAACTTACTAAGGTACCATCCGAATTAATTATAAATTACAAGTAGAAAAAGTGTGGATCAGAGTCTCAGACTAGTTGTTGCAGACTTACAATAGGAAAGTGTCACTAATGCACGACAAGGAATATTTTTATTTCCAGATGAGTGATAATATAGTGTTGCTGATGTGTGACAAGAGAAGGTGTTGACGCATGACAAGAGGGTTGTTGACACACGTAAAAAGGTTGTTGACACGTGATAAGAGGGTTATTGATGCACGTCAAGGGAGGGTTATAGGTGGGCAACAAATAAGTGTTGTTGACGAGTGACAAGGTGGTTGCAGATGATCAAAAAAGTGAAGCATTTTTTGGTGTCATGCGACAATAAGGTTTGTTTGTGCGACAATAAGGTTTGTTGTCACATGACAATAAGCCTTTCTGTCACACGACAACAAGCCTTGTTGTCGCAGGACAACAAGGTTTGTTGTCACATGACAACAAGGCTTGTTATTGTGTGACAACAAACCTTGTTGTCACCCGACATCTAAAAAATGATGAGTACTCCCCCTTAAGAAAATGACATGCAAAAATTTGACTCTGAAATCCTAGAAAATTTTCCTTTCTGACAAAATTGGTTCAAGGTATATTCACTAGGGATTTTCCACCTCCAATTTACTAGAGGCTTCATAAAATGAACCCTAAACTCCATTTTGTGAAGGACTATAAGTAATCGTACGTTACAAAGAAATATCTTTAGAAGTATAAAAATTCTCAAACCTATTGCTCAAATACTCGCCTCCATTGTCAGTTTCAAGAACCTTGATAAACCATTCCGCTTGTTTATCATAAAGAGCCTTAAAGTATCAAAATTGATTGAAAACTTAAAACTTGAGCTTAAGAAAATACACCCATGTGTAACACGAAAATTCATCAATGAAGGTCAGTATATAAAGAGCTTTAGTAAAATAAAGAGATGGGAAAGGGCTATAAATTTCACTATGAACAAGATCCAAAATACGAGTAGCTCTCCACAATTTTCCTTTGACAAAAATATTTTCAGGGGACTTCCTGAGGGCACAACCCTCAAAAATACCCTTATAAAATATGACATGGGGGTAACTCGTTGACCATTTCAATTTGGCTCAATTATTGAAGTTAACAAAAATTCGGATGCCAAAAACACTTATGCCATAACTTACTAACCTCATCTGCATGAGTGAGAAAGGTAGTGGGTGTCAAATCAAAAGTAAAGTGGGAGAAGGTATATAACCATGAATGGTGATCTACCTTTCCCTTAGCCACAATAGTGTCAAAGTGAAGCTCACAAATAATCACCAAGTTAGGACCAAATTCCACTCACATTCCTTCACCAAGGTGAGTGATTTGGTAAACTTATAGGAGATTGATAGACATATCAGAACACTCGAACACTTGGTTAAATGATCCCCATTCATCTCTACCAATCCAATATTGGAAATTGACACTATAGTGTCATCACCTAACATGATTTGGGACATGCCACATGGTTCGATGTTGGAGAACTCAACATGTGAAGAAGCCATGTGGTGTGAGGCACCATAATATATAATCCACGTCAATGAAGGATAAACTCTAGCTACAAGGTCATTTCCTTTCTTCTTATCATATTTAGACTCTCTTGCAGTGGAAGAATAAAATTTTGGAGCATTTTGTTTGATAGACTCAAGAACACCTATATGATTTTTTCAAGTAAATGAGTTAGGTGATCAATTTGTTTTCTCATACATTGATTCTCTTCATGACTAGTCTTCTTGTAATAGGAACACTTACACTTTTATTTCTTTTCTTTAGGCTCAAAAGTTGAAGTGTATGTTAGGTTTGGTTTTGGCTTGGTTGGTCTTGGTTTCCTTCTTAGGTTGGTCCTTTTTCTCTTTCTTCTTTTCATTATTCTTTCCCTTACCAGTAATTTCTACAAGGGCATGTGACTTGGACTTGAGAGACCCCATTTGAATGAGTTTTTCCTATTCTTGAATGATTTGGGATGAAAAACTATCAAATGAGGGCATATTCAAGCACTTTCCAGAGTAGCATTTTGTAGCATGAAAATTTGACACAAAGATGGAGTATTCGGGACCTAACTTAGAAAGAATCGACAAGATCAATTAGGAATATTTCTTCTCCACTTTACATTCCTTTAACAACAATCTAGTGTGGATGAAATTTGAGAAGAATGCCTGTAGGTTTTCAAAGTCACTAGGATTTAATCCTAGTAGTTCATTTTCCAACTCATGTGCTCTCATGTCATCTTGATTTTTGAACATATTATCTAAAATTTTCCATGTAGAATTAGGTGTTTTAGATGACTCAATGTGGAAGAGAAAGTTAGGATAAATAGACATACAAAGAATACCTAAGGCTTTGTCACTTTGGTTCAACCACTTAGATTTTTCAAGCTCATCATCAGGTTTAGTCTCAGCTCCCATGGTGATGTGAAATAACCCTTTACCCCTTAGTTTCATTACCATTTTCTATCTCCATTCAAAGAATTTGAATGATGTAAGCAAAGGAATTGAAAGTGCATCCATAGTAAAGAGAGAGAAAGAAGGAAAGAAAAGAAAAACAAGCAACACAACCACCCAGGACAATATTATAACCCCCCTGATTTTGACACTTTATAGTTTAGTGCATTGAATACAATTAGGTGTGAGTGTGCGTTGTGAAATAGTTGGTCACTCACCTTGCAATCAACATAATAACGCATAGAGAGGAGACCACAATCAAGTTTCGTTGATCACAACAAATCGACACCATAAACAAGCACAAGAAGCTAAAAAACAAGAGAAAGGACAAAAACAAGTCATGTTGTAAGAAAAATCATCTCACGTCACATCAAAAAAATCCCTTGCTACAAGATTATGTCAGACATGCTCACTAGTCCTCAAGTAATAATAAGGGCTATTACACTTTGGAGAAAAAAGGCTCAAGACGAGTCCAAGGGACCTCTAGGATGCTGAAAACACTCCCATAAGGAAAAAAACCACTATAAAGTGCACTACACACTCTTGCAAATGATAAAAAAATGCCAATAATGCTATGAAAAAGAACATAGGAAATGCCAAGTTAGTCCAATTTTAGGGATTAAGAGGAGAAACAAAGTGATTCCAACATTACGAAAACAACAATTTTAAACTAATCGATTAAAAATTTCTCTAAAGATTTTAAACTAGATGCCTATTTTTTTAAAAGGCACTTAATTTAAGATTAATTAAATTAACCTACTTATAAATTAAAATTATATCCCAAACTTTTAACTAGGACTTAACTTTAGAAATTTATAACCCCACCTTATATTTAGAACACCACCCCTTTAAAATAAAACCCAACCCTTAATATTAAATCCCATTTCACTTTTAAATAAACACACCCCTTCATAAAACTAAGCCCCCTTATACTTAAAAACCACTCAAAAATTAATAAAACTAACACCGAACCTTGAAACACACCACTTGTGAAACAGTTTAAACAAAGTTAAAAAAACAAAAAAATGAGAAAAGAAAAAAGAGTGGACTTGGTCGAGGACACATGGGGCTTGAGGAATTGAGCTTGGATCTGAAATAAGGTGTGATGGGGCTGAGCCGAGTGACCCAGTCAAGGGTGTCTATAATGGAAGGAGAAAAAAACACGATTCGACGGTGGGTAAGGAGAGAAGTTGAATGACTTGGTGGAAAGAATCAACATCGGGAAAGGAAGGGGAGCTCGACACAAATCTCAAATGGCATGGTAGGTAATGTCCCATGTGAACAACTAAATAGGAAGGTAGTGCATGCGGGGGATGAGAAAATGGATGGGTAGAGAGCTGAGGTGATGCATGAGGCCAAGCCAATAGGTGGTCAAGGAAATGTAGACAAGTCTTGACATGGAGACTGGTTCAAACAAGCAAATGCGAGAGAAGGTAGGGGAAGTGTAAACAACAAAAAGATGAACGCATGTAAGGTAAGAAAAATCCAAGGAAACTCAAGTAACAACCAACTCAACCACATATAATGAGTTAACACGGTTGGAAATAGAGGGAGGTACACAACCAAGGCAAGAAAACATGCTTGTCAAGGGTTTGCAATGTAAAACTTAATGTAGGCTCGAATCCAAGAAAAAAACTTGACCCAAATGGCAAATTGGAACATGCAATACATATAATTGCTGAAAATGCAAACAAATAGTATGCCAAGTCAACTCAACTCAATCGGGATTAACCAGATTGCCCACTAAGCTAAATTGACTCGCCCGCAACTCAACTTGCCGAGTTGAGCCATGAGCGGGGCTGAAAAAGGAGTGAAGGAAGAAGAGGGGTAAAAGAAAATTTAACAAGTAGGAACAAGGCTATAATAGGTCCAAAAGCAGATTTCTTTTAAAAAAATTAACTTTCAAATAAAAATATTGATAAAAACCATAATTGTAAAACCTACCTCTAGATTTAGTTGTTCCTCCAAACTTAGTAGCTTGCTAGATTTGGCTCTGAAACACTTAAAACATGCACATGAACAACTAGAAAACCAACACAAACTCCAAAAAAATATTGTTAAACCTGTTAACAAGATTCCAAAAGATAATTGAAAACTTGCACGAGAAGCACAAAAACCAAAAATGAAGTAATCAACAACCAAAATAATTGAGTACACATTTACCGAACCATAATTCTAATACCATATCAGATTGTATTATGAGGATCAATAAGGAACATCGTGCACATCAAAGACGGTTACAATTACAATGGTGATGAGAATACTTCACGTAATTAGCAAAAGAATGAATCACAAAGGAATATCAAGTAGAGAAAGACACGGGGTGTTGGGCATGCTCATAAATATTAAAAGGAGATACATATAGGAGTGTTGTATAAATCTTGTGTATGAAATGTGTACACAAACCTAACTAACCCTAATTATCTATTCTTAGTAATTGAGATGACTAACCACATGAGGTAGACAAGACAGTGAGTGATGATGCGATAATTCATATACAATAACATTTTTACGTTTTCTCACCTTTTTCCACAAACTCCTCACTTACGCGGAATTCATAACATTTTGGTGCACAACTACTTCTTAGGATGTAGACCTCTAGGCATGCACATTCCTATGCCACACCTATTCCTCCATTGTTCCACTACCCAAGTATTTTTCCTTTTATTTTCCTCCCCGCGTTACATTGCGTTACGCTTCATTCATTAAGTCTTCATGAGAAACTCCAATCCAAGCATACTTGCACCTTAACAAGATAACCACAAGAACACTTTCCTCTTGTGCTTCAAATTTTCCATCGCACATCCTAATGCTTACCCCACACTAAAAGTATGCATGGTCCTCTGCACACTAGTCTAAAATAAAATTATTAGATCCTACATGCGAGCGCACTTATTACAAAATAACAAAAGAAAAACTAAAAAGGAAACCTAATCTAAAAAGAGTGTCTTATTTCAAGTATAAAATGGAAGCTTATTTATAGTATGGATTCAACCTACTTCCATCAAAGTAACCTAGAACCATTGTACCATCCAACGGATTTAAGCGACATACACATGATTCCACTATCTTTGTTACTTTAAATGGTCCCAACCAATGAAATTTGATCTTCCCTGGGTAACACGTAAAATTTGAATCATATAAAAGCACCATCCCATCAAAATCAAAAGACTTGTTCTTAATATGCCTGTCATGTCGGACCTTCTATCTCATTTTTTCTATCTTTCGACTCCAACACGAAATTCATCACCTTTCATCCAATTATATTAGTTTATCGATGAAATCTTCTACTTCCTTCTCTTCAAAAAGTATTCCTATGAATGCAATACATAAGGAGGGTAAAATTAATTCTAGAGGAAAAATTACCTCTGCACTAAGCGCTAGTTAAAATGGTGTGGCCTTGTTCAACCTCTTGTAAGTAGTTTGGTATGCCCATAGTACAACTGATACTTTATCATCCCAATCCTTTCTACCTACATCACATATTTTTTTCAATGTATGTCCCAGGATCTTGTTGAAGGCCTCTACAGTACCATTGGCTTGTGGGTGATAGGGGTAGTATTATAATGGGCTACCATAAACTCTGCCAACAATATTCTAATTGTATCATTCAATAAATGAGTGCCCCTATCATAGGTAAGAATACATGGACAACCATCTTGACTAATGATGTTCTCCTACAAAAATATTACTATTGTAGCTATAGTGCAATCTTTTGTGTGTGTTGATTATGCCCACCTTGTTAAATAACATGTGCATGTGAAAATGTAGTGTTCTCCTATCCTCCACGTGGTTGGTGTTGTTGGTCCAAAAAATTCAATTTCTCACTTATCAAAAGGTTTTGCGTTTGCTATAGATCGTAACGAAATCTCATCATGGTGTCCCAATTTCCCTATTTTATGACAATGATCACATGATTTGAAAAATGCCTTGGTATCATTGTAAAATTTCTCCCACCATAATCTTGCAAGCAATAACTCATTTCTTGTGTAGTGTTTCCTTCATAATATCCTCCTGCTATCCCACCATGAAGTTCCTCCATGATAGCTTTGTGCTCATGCTCCAAAATACACCTTCATAAAAATTGGTCTCCACCCATATTGTATAAATCTCCTCTAAATAAATGGTAGGGTATCATGCGAATGAAGAATTGATTTTTCTCTAATGTCTTCATTCCCTCAGGTGCAAATCCTATGTGCAATAATACTGCAATGTCATCCAAATCGGTTGGTGTGTGATGCAATATGAAAAGTTGAGCATCCCGACATAGTTTCTTCTATGCTTTGCGTATCCTCATTATAGTTAATCTGTGAAAAGTGGTACAGTCAGAAATTCCTTTTTCCACGCTTGAACATGACAGAAAACTTGAACTCTTTAAATACTAGTATCCAATGAAAAATGCACCCTTACAAAACTGAATTATTAATAAGATATTTAAGTGCCATATGATCAATATTAAATATAAATGGTATTTCTTGTAAATATTTTTGAACTTATGAAGCATATACACCATAGAAAATGCCTCACACTTTTTAGTTGTGTAATTTTGTTCAATTGGTGTCAACTTCTTGTATGGTGGAAAAAATGTGTCTAGATAACATGCACTCTTATCATCCATTCAACTAGGGTATTGAGGCAACAAGTAAGAGACAAAAATACCGACACACAACTCATTGAATTCAAAGGGGGTACAAGAACCACTATAATTGCATACCCAAAGGTAAGTAACCCTTACACTAGGACAACCTAGGGTTTCCAAGGCCTAAGATCGAGAAAGAGGAAGGAACCTTATTGGGGTATCGGTATTATGGGGGTGATTAAAGATAAAATAAACATGCAATATCTATGCTAACTGAAGAAAAGCATGCAATATAAGATAAATAACTAAATAACTATATGTTAACCTAACATGTGCATAAAATAACAAGATAACATATTGTGATAAGAAAATAAATAGGAGACTAATGTATGCAAAATAATAAGTTGAGTTAGAGCACTTACTTGCTAGGGAGGTCAGCGATGCATCTATTTCCTAAAGGACAATACACCAAGAGAGAATAGATTTTAGGTGGAGAAGGGGAAACAATCCTATCCTAAATGACTATAAGTGACCCAAGAGTGCAAAAAAACCAATCCAACAAGAATAAGATCTAATCCAATAGTCAAGGTGCAAGAAATCAAAGCGAGTAGTGTAAGTTGATACAAACGAGTAGAGAAAATGGAAAGTTCATGTATATTTCTATGTTATGTATTTTTGTATGTATACGATATAATATGTTGATGTTGTAATGAAATTCCAAAATGGTGTGCATATATAGGATGTAATCACCCATGTGTGATAGCATCGGCTAGGAAAAAACTTAACACCGATACTATCGACCACAAACGAAGGTGTCTTCCATTGAAAAAAACCTAACACCAAAACTATATTCGATGGCACGAGGTATCGAGATAGGAAGACCTAAATATCAAAGATGATGCAAAAAAATGTGTCATGGATTAAGTAAGTGGATGAACAAGGTACGAAATGGTGAAATACAAGTAAGGCGTCGGATGTGTGCAAAGCAAAGTAAGAAGATACAAGTAAAATGGGTGCATAAATACAACAAAAAGCCATTCTCTCTCCATGTATTATCTATAACCCAATGGTTACGTGAATAACCATACCCTTATTCTGGAATGATCCCCTTAAGGCACCCATTCCCGAAATAGATGCATTAACGACCTCTAACTTGGAAGAGAAATTGTTAGTAACATATATGAAAATGTAAAGAGTGAAAAATTAGGTGTATACATTTGCCCCAACCATTGATTACCACATGTCAAAATAGTGAAACATGGGGTATTTAGTGGAAATAATGATACGTAACAATGAAATCAAAAGTAGATGATGAAAGTGAATAAAGGACTAGCTAAATGAAATACACCCACAAATACATAGTTCATATTTTCGGTTGTCCTACCATGTATGGGTGCAATCCATGTTGCTAGAACTATGGAGAAGAAAAAATTAAAGGAAACCCTCGAGAATCATGAGTAATATATGACATAAATCAACTAAATAGGATCCCATGGGACAGATGTCGTGTCATAGGATCATGGAGGTAAAGTGTCATAGAGGTATAGCTAAGTGGTAGAAAAGAGGCCAAGACAACCAATAATAGAGTGTCAGGGAACTGTCAGAGAAAAATAAATCTAAGAGATGTCAAGAACCTAAGTGAGGATGTACAAGACTCGTGATGATCCACTAGGAAAGGCTAGGGTGAATCGAAGCCAAAATAGGTGGAATCAAGACCACAACATTCTAATGGTAGGAGATGTTAGGGAAAAAGAGAGGTGATGATAAACCCAAGTGTGAGAGATCCCAAATAAGGATAAGATATTTAGAGATGTGTGTAAAACCTAAGGGGGCCAATAGCCCAAGTGGAGGAGAGAGGCCAGACAACAAAATTTTATTGAGGTATTTATAAAGGAGATATCTAGCCATGAGGGTGAATGATCGTAGAGTATCAATAATAATATCATCAACTTGATTCAAGATATGGCTTCGAGCATGAGTCATGAGGTCCTCTATGGCATGTTGTGTGATAGCAACTTGTCGGTGCACCTCAGATCTCGTGGTGAATAAGGTGTCATCTATTTGATCCTCTAGTTGGGTGATAATGTCATACCAAACATTGTCCATGGTGGGACAAGGATCAAGATGAGGTTAAGGTCCATATGTTGGTTGGGCTTAAGTTGTTCGGGGAAGGTGGGTGGATCAAGAGGAACCCACCCTACACTCCGAGTGCATGAAGGGGTTTTAGGGATGGGATGTTTTCTATGTATAACACAACATTTGGTGACAATATGTGTGAAATACCCATAATTAGAGTAGAAGAAAGGAGCTAAAGTAGAAGGCTATGTATCCTTTTTGGTTTGGTCACATTTTACCTCGGCTTAAAACTTCTTCATATGACATCGATAGAATCTATAATTAGAAACATCATGCCCTAGAACCTCATGCCATGTGCATTATGGCTCGATTATAGAAGAATGAGGAACCATAATGGAAAGAGACAGGGAAGGTGTCTCATAGGTTGTAGAGGGCTAGTGAGAGTTTCGATATATATATATATATATATATTGATGAAATGGATGAGGATGGCGATGATGAAGCAGTGTGTCACCTAGTTATCAAGGCATGAAAAATAGGATCATCACCCATGAGATCATTTGATTCATATTCAAAGTCAACAACCCAATATTTTGTCAAGGAGAAAGGGTTGGATAAGTGGATGTTGGTATGTGAGAATGTGACCAATGGAGCAATATGAGGCTTAAGCCTTTGGTGAGGAAGAGTTGATAGTGTTTTGCGGTTCCTCTACACTATCAACACTACAATTTTGTTTCAACATGGGAAAATATAGTATGTAGAGGTATTGTTAGCTCTAGATGCCATAAAACCTTGAGAATATGTTCCACAAGGGTGATGGTGTCGAAAAATAAGGATTCTTGTCTTGGGAAACATGTTATTGAGGTACATAAGGGTTTGAGGGTTCTTAAGAATCTATTGTAAGATATTTCAATGGTATTTTTTTAATCTAGAAGACCTCATTTGAGTTGAGGCATGTTCATAGTGTGAAGGTTCTATGGTTCCCATGATATTTTTCACGGGGCTTATATGAAACCGACTTTGATAGTCAAAACAAGATCTTTCTAAGGAATGATAATGATCATTTTGGACCTTTTTTGATATCTCACTTCGGATTGCTGGAGGAGGAATATGATTCCCATGCACACCCACCAAAGGGGAGGTGTATGAGAAGGCACGCTAGGCACCACATTTCGAGATATTAACTATAACATCGATTTTATATCTATTGATTATGCCGAAATGGAATATATTATATTAATATGATGTTATAGGAGAAAGAAATAAATGAATAATAAAATACTAAAATAACACCCAAGCAATCTAAGAAATGAAATATGAAACCCTAATGTGTAAAGAGGGTTAGAAAATCCTTAGATGATTCATCGAGGTCATTTGGACTATGTCGCATGAGAGGAGATCAGATGAACAATAGGAGGAAATGTCACATGGGAGCTTTAGAAAAAGTAGATTTGAGCTGTCCAGCTTGTTTGGGGTGCTAAGAAAAGAGATTAGGGTTCTTGCAGCACCATGATATGAAATCTAGGTGACCTGGTATGTGAAAAATCTCTAAAAACCTCCTCCAAAGTGTCACAAGATGTTTTCCTATTTTTACTTCTTTTTGCGTATGTGTTGCACCTAGTTCATTGAGGTATTAGTAAACATACAACAAAAGAATCACCTACAAAATCCCATACAAAGCATCAAAAACCTAAAAAAATAAAGATGCATATGAAGGGGTTAGACTGTTTCTCAACCACCACAATAGTGGACTTATCATTGAGTGATGCACTACATCTCGGACTCCAATGTAGTTGTGTGTGTGTGTGTGTGTGTGTGTGTGTGTGTGTGTGTGTGTGTGTGTGTGTGTGTGTGTGTGTGTGTGTTTGTGTGTGCGTGCATGCGGAATTGTGCCCTAGGTGATCTTGTGTGTGTCACACTTTGTGAATAACAAGCAATAACTAGATGTAAAATGTAGTAAATATATATATGGAATAGAATATACTCCCCTCCTATGAAGTGTTATGTAGATGAACTAGCCTTTATCCCTTGTGATGGAGCTAGATGGATGCAATGGAGTAATATAAGCCTTATATGGATGCAACCTTAGGTGATGATAGTTAGTGTTTAGTGCTTGGTCCATCATTATGGTCTCATAAATTTATATTTATATGGTTATCTTGTTTGAATTTCTTAAGTAACCTCGAAAAGGCCAACCTCCAAAATTATAAGAATCTCAAATAGCTAGAAAGTTCCTAGAAAGTGAGAAGAAAGTGTAAAGTGGACCAGGGAACTTGGGGCTCTCCGGTCCTAGATGGGCACCCAATCAAAAATAGGAAAACACGGTATAAAAGTATGAAGAATCAGGAAAGTATGGGTTTAATATCGAAAGTAGCAACATAAAAAAATGTAAGTGGCCAAAGACATGGGTTAATTGGTACTCTTTTTCACTTAAGAACCATATGAATAGTAGTATGAGACCGGGACTAAATATTTACCCAAAGTGCATGATTTATTATCTACATTTGCCACCACTTTAAGTTGGTGAGAAGAATGCTTGGTAACTTAAAGTAGTTAGAGATGCGTACCTGATATCCATGTAGAGTGATGTAGATAAAGTACCGAGGGACTAGACAAAGCATGGAGTGGAAAAAAGGTGGAGCATGGAGATTAAAGATGCAAAAGTGTAACAAGTGATGAGAGTGAACCTAGGGTAGACACACATGTGTAGATCCCAATGTGTAATGTACATGTATGTTAGTGTTGATGTGTGTGATGTTGCTTTATTATTGGTGTTGACTACTTGCTTACCATACAAATGAAGCTGTAAAAGAAAATATGATAAAATAGTCAAGTACGCATGTATATGTGTAAAAACACATGTATACATGTAAAAAACATGTAATGAAAGTAAAAAAATGAAAAAAGAACATGTGCACATGATTCGTGATGAGAAAAATGGTATAGAAAGGATCATGTCAATGTCGTGTGAGTTTTTTGGGAGATCTCACCCCACTGGATGAAGAAGTGTAGGGAGGAAACTTTTATTTATCCTCTAACCTATAATTGCTTCCCAAAACTTAAGAGATCTCTATACCATCTATTTTTTTGGGCGATATGATGCCATTGGCTGAAGTAGTGTAGAGAGGAAGGTCTGGTTTATCCTCTAACTTGTAACTTCTCCCTAGAATGCTAAGGATAATCTTCCCTGTAAAAGCCACTATGTATGGAGTTTTGTAGATGGTGCTACACCTACTCATTTGTAACCCTTGTCTCATGGAAAAAAACTATAAAATGAATTTTATCAAGTACTATATTGTGTAATCCCTGTATAGGATGAATAATTCACCCAAATGATGCCCCCCTATTTGGGGGTGTATGCAACATTTTTTGTAGGTGGAGGTGGCCCCAAAGAGATGGGAAACCTTTGAATCTAAAACTCTACCCCGCGAGGGGAAGGGGATATGCTTGGTAAAACCAAGGCATATGCAACATCTATTTGGAGACAAGCTGTTAGTATGAAAAAACATGCATGTAGAAGACAAGTGTATGCTACAAAGACAATGTAGAAGCTAAGATGCAAGATGCTAATGTAAACACCCAAGAAGACAATTTAAGATGCAAAAACAGGTTGCAAACATGGGAAATCACTCACGATATCACAAGATACTCAAGGAAGTAGTGGCCGAAACAAACAACCAAGTATGCACACCAAACAAAGGGAAAATATCATAAACAATGGAAAATAGAGACAATCAAGTACAAACAAACATATAACCATGGTAACAAGTAATCTTGCAAAAAAAATGCTACACATGAAGCACTGTTAGCATGCCAAAAAGATAACATGTATGTTAAAAGCATGTATAACCGATCAAGTAGCATGTTATGAAATAAAATGAAACAACATCACCTATAGTGTATGAAATTGGATTCCCCAAGAGTCGTTGTGGTATTGGTAGTATGCCAAGCATCCATGCTTTGCATGTAGAAGACTGTATAGTATGTGATCACAACTTGAAAGAAAGTGATAACATATGTGTGTATGATAAAGATAATGAAATAAAAGATATCTATCTAGCATGTGTAATAAAGTGAACATGTACAAGTAAGAGTAGAAGAAACCAAGATATGCAACTTGTTATGGATGGATGGAATGGAATGTAGAGTGAATTATAGGAGCCACATGCCCTGCGAGTGAATGGAATTGTATATAGTGAGTTTCATCTCGCTTATGCCCCTCTCGTGATCAAGAATGAACCGTAAATGAGACTACATCATCGGGAAATGGTTGAATTAGGTGTTGTGTGTAGCGCTTATTTGAATGTATATGTGTGGTGAGGATATGTAACCAAGAGATGAAGACACGTGATGATTTAGCTTAAAATGTATATCATGATGAGATGATATAAAGAGGTGGTGATGTATCCTACGATGTATACCACTACAAGATTATGGAATAGGAAAGGATTTAGCCTATAATGTATGTCACTAACCTAGGAATTTCACATGATATAAGGTTGAATGATGAATGTGTGAATGTGATGAGTTTAATTTATGATGTATACCCTCAACAGTCTAGTATGAATAGTGATACTAGAGTGCATCATCGGGTAGTGAGTGCACCGCGTATGAGTGGATGTGTAAGATGTGTAGTAGATGTAATGATGAAACCATGTCATGTGGTGTGTAGGATGCACAATGTGTAATGAAGAGTGTGTAGTGTCTCTTGTGTAGTGTGTGGGGTTCATGTGTATAGGATTCCCTAAATAGTCAAGTGTGAACCCAAGCACAAGAGTGTATCATCCAGAAATGGTCGATGCTAATATGAGTGTCTTTGAGTGAGTGTGTGTATTATTACTTGATGACAAGAAAATGTGTATGTTTATTGTTTAGAGGAAGTTGGGGGGGATTAATTTTCATGCCCCCAATTCTATGAGGAAGGGAAAGGATTAATTTATTTCATCAAGAAGATTGTCAATGTCTGGATCGAAGCCATAAGGTCTTTGCGTTAGAAACCTGATAAGCTATAGTGTCGGGTTGGTCATAAAGCGATCCATTGAGGTGTAAGTTGTACATGCCTATATCATAATCCTCATAAGTAAAAGGAGGTAATGGACATCCATACACATATCAACATGTGAGATTTTTTTTATAGCCTAGAAAGGAACTATTACAAATGAATATACGACGAAAGGGCATAAGAAATGAGATATCAATATGACCATGGTCTAATGTACCCCTATATAAGCAAGCCAAGACTTCCCTAATGTGAGTGGAGAAGAGTAAGGGGTGCACGATAGATATATTGTAAGATGAAAGAAACATAAACCATAAGTAGTAGTAATAGTGATGAAGCCATAATATAGATGAGGATGGTGAGTAGGAGGATAGAGGTCCTTAAAATCAAAATTGAGTTGAGCTAGACCATCATGTGAACATATAGTGACATTACAAGTAGGATCAAATGGAATGTGTTCCCAATATGAGTCATTCATGTAAATCATGCATATAAAAGGTGGGTGTGATGACGAAGGTGGTACATGTGAAGGTGTAGGGGATAGAGTAGTGTCGATAGACTAGACATGACCTCGATAAAGAATCATAACAATACTAGTAGTAGGTGGAGGTGATGGTGTAGAAGAAACAACATCTATCACACAAATAACACCTTCAAGTGGTGGAAAATGAGGTGGTTCATCCATAGGTTGAGGATCATCTGTAGTATTAGTGCGTGGAGTAGGAAGAGTAGTATTAGGATCTTGGTCACAATATTTGTAAGGGTCATGGTCACGAAAAACAATATATTCAATGCCTTCATGTATGAATTTGACACAATGATGTACAATAGAAGCAATGAATTGCATGGCATGGAGCCATGGTCTACCAAGAAAATAGTTATAGGAGACTGGAAAGTCGATGACAAAGAACACAATGTTAACAATTTTTGTAATACAGTGATAGGTAATGTAATGTGACAAATGTACAGATGAACATAACCATCATATGTACACAGTGAAAGAAAAAATGGATTAACATTACAAGAGAAAAAACCTAGCTTCTCAATGAATGACATGTGACATAATTTGAGTTCAGATCCATTGTCAATTAAAGTGCACTAGACACTCACATTGTAAATGTCAATCACGATATGAAAGGGTGGGTCATTGTCAAAAGTGTTAATATTAGGATAAGGATTAAACTTGAATGCTATGTGTTCGGAAAATGTGTCAACAAATGAATGCTAGATTGATTCGGATGCATATCTATACAAATGCGAGTAGTAATAATAAGATGTCGAATCTGTGCCTTAAATCGGATTTTAAAGCAAGTAATAATTGATTTAGATGCTCACGATGACTTGACTCTGGAATGAAAAATAAGGAATGAGGATCCTAAAAGCATGAAGATCGAGTAAGGGTTCACCAAAATGATTACGATAAAATGGAATATATTAGCCTAATATGATGTTATAGGAGTAATAAATAAATGAATAATAATATATCGAAACAATACCCAAGCAATCTAAGCAATGAAATATGGATCCCTAATGTGCAAAGAGGGTTAGAAAATCCTTAGCTGATTTTTTGAGGTCATTGGATTGTGTCGCGAGAGGAGACCAGATGAATAAGAGGAGGAAAGCTGTCACATAGGAGCTCTAGAAAATGTAGATCTAAGTTGTCTAGCTGGACTAGGGTGCTTGGAAAAGGGATTACGGTGCCAAGGGGGCACTGGTCTACAATTTGGGCTCCATGGTCTATGAAAAATCTTTGCAAACCTCATCTGAAGTGTTGCAATATGTTTTCTTGTGTTTTCTTCTTGTCACATATATGTCACACCTAGTTCGCTAAAGCACCTTTGGTAAATTTGTGATAGAATAATCACCTACAAAACCCCGGGAAAAGAATCAAAACCCCAAAAATAAAGATACATATGAAGGGGTCAAAATGTCCTCATGAACCACAATGGTGGAATTATCACTTAGTGATGCAATACATCTCAAACCCAATGTAGTTATGTGTGTGTGTGAAAAATTGTGCCCTAGGTGCTCTTATGTGTGTAAATCATTTCACCCGATTCTTATACGTTTCTTTGAATATTGATGAAATAGATAGGGTAATGGGCATATGAGGAATACATTGAAATGTTGGTTGTTAGGTTATCAGGTTATTGTGCGCGTATGACTCTTGAATCCACAACTGATCGTGAGAGCTTCCTTTTGGCTAGGAGGAACTACGAAATGGAACACAAGACCACCAAATAAAAGTTAAACAATATGTGAAAAAGTGAAGCGCCTAGCATGTGCTAGATCGGGAAGTATGATACTTCCTGAGGCACCCGATTTATCGATCACCCTTGTTTAAAACAATTTAATGCTGATAAAGTAAATCCTATTGCAATTAAAATGATTTAGGTATCTCTTTTAAAAACACAATAAGCAAGATCTAATCTAACAGGCTACATTAAAATAAGATCGAGGGTCAAGTGGCTCGGTTCTCGGGTCTCGCAGTCCGATAGAGGTCTCAGGTAGGTCGCATGTGATTAAGGTTGATTTGAGAATAGGTGGGTGGGTCATTGTTTTGGACTCTATTGGTAAATACAGAGACCGATGTCGGTTAAGGGTGACCGACACTGGTTGGAGATACTTGATGCATTCTTGTGGAAAACTAAGAATGCCACAGAATGAGCTTTAGGTCTCCCTTGTGATTGCACAAAGGACTTGGTTGGCCAGAACGAGGTATTAGGCTGCTTGGATGGGGTTTGGCGGGGTTTTAACGGGTATGTGGAGGGGTGAGTATTAAATGAGGTCAATAGGTGGCTACGAGAACAAAGGATGATAATACAATGATAAAATGATTGAACTAGAGGAGTAAACTATTCTACTTACTTGAAATCTGGTTCTGGGTGCTTGTGAGTGATGGATGAGGATGCCGGTAAGAGGTCAAATGTTGTTGAGGATCACCAAATGTTGGAAATCTCTTGCATGGGCTGCATGTGCATTCCCTTTTTCTTGGTTGGATCAAATATGTGTTGGGGCGAGTGTTGGATGATTGTTGGATTCCTGTGTAAGAGAAAATGCTTGATCTCCTTCCTTGCATGCATGTTCTCACGGAAACTTTCTCTAAAAAGATGTCTTATCTCTCAGGAAAATTCCTAATGTTTTCCAACCTCAAAAATAAGGTTGTTTTGGGGATTAAAAGGTGACCGACGGTGGTTCCGGCTTAACCGGTGATGGTTAGGGGTAACCAGCGTTAGTCAAGGTGAGATGTCATAGGTTTTCTAAACTAGGAAGATCCCCTTGATTTTTGGGATCTCATGGCATTCACCCGTATATCAGACTGGAAGCTTCTTGTCAACATGCGGGAATGTGGTTAGAGGGAATGTAGGCATTGATTTTTAGGGTTTGGGTAAGTCTTAGTTAGTTATGGCAACTTACTAAGAATAGGTCTTAGGGTGAGTTGGCTTGGTGAGGTGTCTAGGTGAGGTGTAAGTGTGGGCATTATTTAAATTAGGAGATTTTAAATAATAAATATTGTGAAGATAATGAATTAATTTAATTAAATTAATTAAATTAATATTAGTGGGGTGAAGGGGGCCATGACTAGGTGAATGTGATGAAGGTATTTATTTTTCGAGGAACAAAGGGAGTGTGACCTAATTTTAGTGTCTACACGTACTTTGTGAATAATGAGAAATAACTAGATGTAAAATGTAGTAAATGTGTACATGGAATAAAATAAAATCCCCTCCTATATAGTGTGATGCAAATTAACCAACCTTTGTCCCCTGTGATGGAGCTAATGGATATAATGGAGTAATAAAAGCCTTTGATATGCAACCTTAGGTGATGATAGTAAGTGATTAGTGCTTGGTCCATCATTATGGTCTCATAAATTTATATTTATATGGTTATATTATTTGAATTTTGTAATTAACCCGAAAATTCCAACCACCAAAAATATAAGAATCTCAAATGGCTAGAAAGTGCCCAAAAAGTGAAAACAGGATCGGGTGTGCAGGCGCCCGGTCTTGGTTGGGTGCCCAATTCGAAATATAGAAAATGCAGTATAAAAGTACAGATTGGGAAAGTACATGTGTAAGATTGATATTAACAACAAAAAACAATGCAAGATGGCCAAAGACATGGGTTGATTAGTAATCTTTTTCACTTAAGAACCATATGAATAGTATTATGAGACCGAGACTAAATAATTACCTAAAGTGCGTGATTTAGTGTCTACATCTATATCATGGAAGGCTGTGGTGGTAGCATGGGATAATGCCATCTATTTGAGGAGTTCGATCATCACTACGTTAAGATCCATAGAAGAGGAGTAACCTTTATATGTGGGTGCTTTTTGTGACTATTATGCTCATTAGTTGGAGTTTTAGTGGACTCACATTGATCGATTTTGAAGGAAAATCCGATCATGACCGAGTACTTCTTAATTAGAATGATGCCTAGTTATTTCCATGGTACTATCAAGTATCCTTTGAAAACCTCCATATTTTTAAAGAGTAAAAAATTCATTTATGTTAAGGTTCTTAATGATGGATTTGGGATCTATCAACCCAACCTCAACCATGTTACATTCTACTGAATGCTACTTTTGTGAGCAAAGGGAAAAGTTTGGGACAATAGAGTTTCACAAGTGGGATTGGGGCATGTGGGAAGATTGGTGCTTGTAGGATGGGAATTAGAGTATTTGGGAGCATGAAGAGGAGATGCAAGCACAAAGTAATATCCCCTAGAGAAGTTCAAGAGGTTCAACTATGCCAAAATGATCTTTAGAGACAACATTTTTTTTTTTTCTGTTTGGAACATGAAGACATGATTCTATAAAAATTTAATTTAGATGTAATCATCCATGTAGATAATTTACATAGGGGCCAATAGCATCGGGAAGGAAAATGAACTAAGACAGACATAATCAACCCTCCACAAATTTTACATAGGGGCCGATAGTGTCGGGAAAATTTGATTTTTAGGATTTTTATAGATTTATAAGGGTTGAAATGAGATAAAATTGAAATGGATGATTTTAACGAGTTGTGCTCGATTAGAAGGTACAAAATGAGGTTCACGTTAGGTTCACCAAGGATGTTGAAACCAATGTGAAGAATAATGTGATAGAAAATGTAAATGTGAAGATGACTCAATCGAAGAATGAGTAGAAATTCATAGTGATGGATGATTTTAAAGATATTTTCTTGATTAGGAGGTCTATAGGTTTCACATCAGGTTCATTAAAGATTTATGGTGGGAAAAAATGTGTCAAGAAAACATACACTCCTATCATCCATTCAACTAGGGTATCAAGGCAACGAGTAAGAGACACACAATGGATAAAATTCAAAGGGGGTACATGGACTGCTAAGATTGCATACCCAAAGGGAAGTAACCCTTACACTAGGTCAACCTAGGGTTTCCAAGGCCTGAGATCGAGAAAGAGGAAGGAACCCTATTGGGGGTAGTAATATTATGGGGGTGATTAAAGACAATAAACATGAAAGATCTATGCTAACCGAAGTAGAACATGCAACATAAGATAAATAATTGAATACTATATACTAACATAACACGTGTATAAAATATTAGGCTAACATACAATGATAAAAAAATAAATAGGAGACTACTCTATGCAAAATGAAAAGTTGAGTTAGAGCACTTACCTATTGGGGGTGGTCATTGATGCATCTATTTCCCAAAGGACCATACACCAAGAGAGAATAGCTTTTGGGTGGATAAGGGGAAACAATCCTGTCCTAACTCACTATAGGTGACCCAAGAGTACAAGCAAACCAATCTAACAAGAAGAAGATCCAATCCAAGAGTCAAGGTGCAAGAAATCCAAGAGCTAAGTGAGTAGATGCAAGTTGATGCAAAAGAGCATAAAAATGGTGAGTTCTGTATATTTTTATGTTATGAATTGTTGTATATTTCGATATGATCTATTGATGATGTGATGAAATTCCAAAATGGTGTAAATATATAGGATGCAGATCACCCATGGGTGATAGTGTCAGAATAAGGAAAAACTTAACACAACACTATTGACCACAGAGGAAGGCATCGGTCATGGAAAAAAACTAACACCAACACTATATTCCATGACATAAGGTGCCAAATATGCATACCTAAATGTAAAATATGATGAAAAAGAGTTTTTATGGACCAAGTTTGTGTATGAACAAGATACCAAATGGTGAAATGAAAGGTGTCGATGTGTGCAAAGGAAAGTAAGAAGATAAGAGTAAAATGGGTGTATAAATAGGACCAAAAGGCATTCTCTCTCCATGTATCATCCCAAACCAAATGGTTGCGTGAATAAACATACCCCATCTTGAAACAATCCCATTAAGGCACCCATTCCTAGAAATAGATGTATTAATGACCTCTAACTTGGAAGATAAATTGTTAGTAACACATATGAAAATGTAAAGCATGAAAAATTAGGCATATACACTTCCCTTGCCAAAACAAATAGGATGATCTATATTTCCTTCCCCTAGATTTTCCAAAACTACTCCAATGGTTTTACTAGAGGCATCTACATGGACATGAAAGAGTATATTCCAAGAAAGGAAACATAAGATAGGCGTGGTGGATAGTCTCCTTAGAAGTATCAATTCCTTTTCTTTGTGCATCCGTCTAATAAAACTTTCCTCTTGCTTTGGTAGCTCTATAGTGGCACAAAAATATTGGCATACCCATTAATGAATTTTCTATAGTATCCATTATGACAAATAAATCCAAACACTTCTCTTTGATTGGTTATATCCTCTAACCCCAATATACTTGCAATCTTATCTAGATCTACCAATAAGCCTTATTTACAGATGATGTGTCCCAAAAAAGTTCCAAAAGGTGTCACGAATGGACATTTCTTAATGTTCAAGATTATGCTAGATTGTCTATATATTTAAAAAATTAGTCGTAAACAATCACAATGATCATTAACTAGGCCATATACATCCAATCATCCAAATATAATTGAAGGAATTTATGTATGATGTCATGAAATTCTTGCACAACAATGTGTGAGAACACCGATGGTGCATTCTTCAATCCAAAAGGCATGATTGTGTAGGCAAATAATCCCCATTCATTTGTAAATGTTTTTTTCTTCTAATCTTCCAATGCGATCCTAACCTGATGGTATCTTGAGAATCCATCAAGAAAAGAATAAATCTTGTGCCATCTAGGATATATTTAGTGAAAAATGTGGGGAAAGGATCAATGACACATGAAACATTTAAAACTATATAGTCAACACAACTCCTTATCCTCCCATCCTTATTGATTTTGATAACCATTGGAATGATCCAATCTGATTCTTCAATGGTCTCAATAATGGCAGCCTTCAAATTTTTTCCAATTTCATCTTTTACCTTGACGTGTAGATTAAGATTACGGTAAGGCCTCTTATAGATTGGTCATGCACCATCCTTAAGCTTGATCTTCATCTCACCCAAAGACAGATAAACACCCTTCAAATCATGATATCCCCTTAGGAATAGATCTTTAAAATTACACAAAAGCTCAATTATTTTTGCAGCCTCTCCCTTATACCAATAGTAATCAATTATCGCCTCCTTTGGTACAACTTCAATCCTAATGTTTACTTTCGTTCTTGAGTGATACATGGTATGCACGTACATGTTCATTTAAATTTTCTAAAATCTCGTGCTCACCTTCTACATGTTCTATTTTTAGGTCCTTGACCTCTTCATCATCAATAAGATAAACAACTTCCCCTTTTCCTTGTAGGCATGCCCCATGATCTGTTCATCAGAGAACATCTAGTTGTAAGCATTTATGCGTTCAACTAGAGGAGTCTTACCTTGTAATCGAGTTACAAGATATTCTTCCCTCACGCTATCTCCTAGAGTGAGGCATTTCATTATCTATAGAGATTCATTGACAAGGGGTTTTAGTAGAAAACTAATCAAAAGTGTGTATGATAGTTGAAGTTAAGTCGTGCCAACTCATTGTCTCTTGCCTTAACTCCACATGTATATACCACACAAACGTACATCCAAACAGTGTATAATAGAACTTGTACACCCATAGTGAGGGTGGAAGCATGTCTTGGCCTTACATACAAATCCTTTCACATTTCTAAATGTGTGTGAAGGAGAGATCTTCCCATCATAATGCAGTATCGTGAAGGAAGATTATTCTGAAAAACCTTATCAAGAAGACAATTCTTATTTTGTGCCAACCTAGAAAAATGTATCTATGTGTGGCACACTAAAGCACCGTAAAAGGATAAAAAAATATTCCTCCTATCCTCTTCATTATATACCTATACCTCTATCATGCATAAGAAAGATTCAGGATTATCTTCCACAATATACCTCGAGAAAACTTATCTTTCCCATTTGTTTAAGCGATCATGACCGAATCCCTCTTGTAACTCTTCCCCATAATTTGTGACCAACCATATTGTAAGTGTCATGAGCCCAGTTATCACAAGAAAAATTGGTAGTGTCACTAATATATTGTGCATCTCCCCACTGAAGCACACACTCCTTTGATGGCTCAACATTCTCGGGCCGTGCACTATATGCACATAGATATGGTTAAGGTATTCTTCACTTATTAGCTCTATGTAAGGAAAACTATTTATATCATCCATTGGGATCATAATGCACTCTTCATTATTCTTGAAACTCACATAACACTTGTTAAAACACAAGTCTGCATTATTAGCATAACACCAAGGAGAACCTAGTAGTGCGGTGAAGTTATCTACTTCATCCAACTCCGAACTTCAAAGCCACCTTTGAATTTTTCTCCATGTATGGTGATAGTAGTATTTTTCAATAATCCAATGGGCACGGTCCTTGTATTATTTTCAATATACAACACAATTGAAGAAGGCTATAATGGTGGCCTTCCCATTTGGTTCCAGGCATTAAGTGTAACTACATTAACTTCCATGCCGTATTGCTGTCTTGTTTTTCCACTTGAATGATTAGGCATGCTAGCACTTCATCCAGATAGATCTGAGTGCTCACCCAAAGCACACAAAGCTACCGAGTCCCTCTTTTATGAAATCTTTTCAATATGTTAGCATGCATGTTCATATTAACCCTTATCAAAGCATATATACTCGGATGTAGACCCTTAAAATATCACAAAGAAAAACACATGTAATAAGGAAACAAAACAGATCAAACCATTACTAAGATCAAATTCACCATATAAATACCATGATCAGATACATTAATTACTAGAATCCATCCACAATTATCCATTGCATTAATTCATTAAGTAACAAAATTTGAATACATCACAGTCACTACCACATAGCCATGCATGCTAGTAAATCAGGGTAACATAACTCTATTACAATACGGGTTCTAGTACCTCCTGTCTAAAACTATACAGATAAACTAATATATATAGGGGTGGGGAATTTCCCTTCACCACCCATGCATCTCAAAATAGATTGCATGTTCAAAATATCCATGCACCAACAATGCATGCTTTTATAAGAAGACTAATAATAGATTAATCTATAAATAAACTCTACTTTAATCCTATTATTAGCACGGTATATGCATGACCTTTGATCTTCTAATTTGTTCCCAAAATAGCTCTTACTTAGCCACAAAGTCTTCTTGATTTTATCTATTGCATGATCCAAACTCCGACTTGTTTCTCCTATTTTTATCTCATGCCATGAAAATTGGGATGAGTCCCGAATGATTTATTCTGGGCATGCACTTCCTTAACCTACCCTTACACGCTCTTCTGCGACCCACTTGTGCACTTTTCCTTCCCGTGTGATCTTCAAATACTTAGGATTTTTTCAACCCAACATTACCCCACACTAATGATATTGCCGCCCTCGAAAATAGGGTTTCTCAACTTATCTCTCCAAAGAATCAAAAGAATAAAGAATGAATACAAAAGAATGAAAGAATTAGAATGAGAGGAATATAGGAGTAACCAACATGCTCACTCATCTGGTAGCAGAAGTTTGGGGTAATCCTGATTGATATCAGCTTCTAATTCATTCCATTCACCAAGCCCCTTCTTGTCTTTCTTAGGAACATCACCAAGTACTTGTTCCATCTCCTCCAGGGTCATGTCTTCACCCTTGTGCTTTAATTACCTTATCACTCCAACCAACCTTGAAATCATGCCATCCATAAAATCCATCTTTCACATGACTAGCGTCCCCAACTCCTTTATTCTTTCTTCATGGGGTCTTTGGCTACCTTAAGCGCATTGCACTTCTTTGCAACTATAACTAACTTCTCCTCCTTGCCCAAGGTTTCGTCCTTATTAGCTGCTAGGACTTCATTTTATTCTGGATTGTCCTTGTCTTGAGGATTTTCTCTAGATCCTCATATTTTCCTAGTACCCATCTTGCTTTCTTCAATTCATCCTTTAAATTCTAGAGTATGGAATCATCTTGTACAATTCTACGCGCATGATCCACTTCTTAGTCATTTATTTCTTGGATGCAGAAATTTCTTGTGTCTCTTCTATAGTGGTCAAATTCTTATCAAGAAAAAGATGAACACAATCTTGTAAAAAAGTGCAAGGAGGAATTATACATTTTATTTTTCTGTTCATTGAACTCTGGATGCACCTCTAATATCTCACCTCCAATTTTGAAGCAAAGTCCAAAAGTTGTTCTTTATCCTTTTACGCGCCTCGATTAATTACTCAATTTGTTCCTTCATATTCTTATTATCCTCGAGCAATGTCCTGAATGTAGTCACTTTGTCTAGGTTCCTATGTGCCAACATATCCACCATATTTGTTAAGGAATTACTTTCCTATTCATCGGTAAACTTGGTCCGCTTTTTTGTCACATGTGCTACTTGGTCTCCCTTCTTCATATTCCTCTTGACGCATGATTATTCCTTTACATCAAATTCGGCTCGTTCATATGCATTTGCATGCTCCAATATAGTTGCTTCTTTGTACACATATTTTTACATTGGGATCCATCAACTCACATCCATACAACTTTACCAGGTCAAGTGTACTCTAAAATTGGGCACGAATAATATTAGAAGGATCATCAACATACCCAAACTTAGGCATATTATAAATTTATTCTCCCTTATTCCTCCCAAATAGCCACCCTTTGGGAATATTTGTCCTTGTACCTTGAAGTGGACCTTCACCTATCGAGCCCTCATGTCCTCCAGGAAGGCTCTCTTGTTGGCTCAACAACAATTTTTTTTTCTTTCTTCACCTCCTCCCGTGGTCTTCCATCTCACACTCACCATGCGTGTTTCTATCATCTTGTGTCTCTTCTTCTACTTATACATTAATAACTAGTGATTCCCCACGATGTGCGCAACCTCATAAAAATTTCTTCTTCAATTTATTTCCTAGACACATACTTGTGCCTTATCTTTGTATTATTATGTGGGAATAGTTTAATAGGAGAATTCCTTAGTGATCTCCTTAGTGGTGAGAGGGTCTGTGTCAAGGTGCTCTCTATCCTAGTTTTCCTCAAAACTCTTCTAAAGCCTTAGTCCTCCACGTCACCTTCTCGTTTCTCGTCCTCCTCAACACAAATCTCATCTCTCACTTCTTCTTCCTCTTCTTCTTCTCGGGAGGAGCATTCTCACGTGACCTATTAAAACCTGTTATTGATTATCTCCTCATCCCATGTTTCAACGCACCTCTGTCTTCCTTCTCCTTCTCCTCATCATTACCTTGTTCTGTTATTATTCATAGGGGAGTGGGGTTGCGCTCTATTTCATGATCACTATACTTTTCCCTCTTGGTTACTCAGGGGTTTTGAACTCATTCTCAATATACTTCCCGTTAACCAATTTAGGCTTAAGGATAATGTACACCTTAGCCACATCTAACTTCCCAATTGCCAAAGTTATATAATTGACGTTGATATCCTATGATATCATGTTTTCAATATATATAGACTTACTCATATATACATAGGTATTCTAGAGGGTGTGGTACTCACAATCAACCTTGTTTACATCAAAACAAAGCTTGTCCTCACCCTAAAACTAGTTGACACATGCCACGGAAATAGTGTGCAGTGAAAGCATAAGGGAGATTGCACCAAGGGATCCATTTATCTATCTTCAATTTGAATCTCCCAACATAGAAGTGTTGGAACACGGTGAACTTGTGCTTCTCCTTTTACTATTGCAAGAAATTCCTTTGGTATGCACCACTCATACCCAAAGGATTTTCATAGATGTTTGTACCATAGCTCCAACCTTTGCTTATAAGCACCACTCATAGTCCCATCACATGTATACTTGGAAAATATTTCAGCTAATGAATTCTTTTCTTCAGTGTACTACCATACCTTATCCCTCGGGCCATTAGGAACCCCAATCTCTGTGAGCCCAATTGATAGAATGATAGCACCTTAGCTAATTGTATCCCCATTGAGCACTTATTCTATAATAATTTTTGATATGAATGTATATAAGTTGTACATAGTCCACTCCGATATTTTCTTTGTAATGCGGAGCCACTTTTATTCACCGTGCCTCACCTTTCTCGAAATTAAATTTCGTTAAAAAATGAGCAACAATTATTTTCATAGCAGGGTTGATTACCTTGGATATGGGCATCATGTGTCCTTCTTTCGGCAAGCCAATTCCTCGGTAGTGATCTCCAACCCTACCTCATCATCAAGGTCACTATCTATTTCCACTCCTGAGCTCCTCAACCCTATAAGTCACCCAATGAATGACGCAGTGAGTCGCACTCGTCTGCTAACAAAGTAGAAGAAGTCCTCATGGACCCTTGACATTAACCATTGATAGAGCCCCTTTGGTTTTCCAAAGTAAGGAAAATCATAAACTTGTAAGACACGAATTTCACCATGGCATTCTTCCCTTCATCATCATAGATCATTTTTTCATCTACAAAGTCCTTAGATTTGTCTTTATCACTAGCTCCTTCTCAATCTAGTTTGAATTTTAAATAGTGTGGTGATTGTAGTCACTCACCTTACTTCTCCTGATGTGGGAGTCCTAGTCGCACCCCATAATCAATTCACCGAGATACTAAATCTCGAGAGAACCATCCTTTAGGAGTATCCTTAACCTCTACTTCCGCTTCATTCTTGTTTCTTCCTCTAGTGGATGCTCTAGGTGCTCTCTTGGGTGCCATTTCAATCCTTTCAAATTATCCTTGCACTTTTCTACCTTTGCAACTCCAAATTTATGTTCCCTAGATGAAATTTAAACCGTATCTCATTGAACCTTCTTCTTACGAGCCTCAACCTAACTCAAACACCATCTCAATGGAGCTCTGTTATGGCCATGCTCAAATATATGTGGTTCACCTCTCTACACACATGCACTTGCACTTTGCGCTTGGTCACTCTTAAAATCACACCTCACATCTCGAAAAATCATAACATTCAAGGTAAAAAATAAAATTACAAGCATCCCTTTTATAAATATTACAAAATTTTCTAGATTAATTGCTCCTCACCTACCACCATACCCAACTTTAATTACACTTTTCCAATTTTTCCATGCTTTTCTTTGATTTTTCCGTGCCCAGTCATAACCTTACGGTGTTATTTCTAATTCTCATCCATGACCTCCTTACGTATGCCTCCATGCGCCAAAATACATCAACCTATGTGTTTCATACTAAGTAGTTGCCCATGTTATTGCTACCTCACATTACACTATGCAATCATCCTTATTTGAGTGGTCTTTAATCTGAGAAAATATCCTTTAAAACACCCTCAATCCAAGCACCTATAACATCTTTCTTCTATGCGCACCAATTCTTTCAGAGGGTGTTCATGTTCTAACCCATATATATACCTGTATGAAAACCTACACTTTGAATCTCATTTCTGATAAATCCATTTTGATTGTATCTGCTCCACCCCACACTAAAATTATGTGTGGTCCTCTCGTAAATGAACTCAAAAGATAGTATTAAGATTCTGGCATGCAAACATGCTTATTACAACAAAACACTAAAATAAATTGACAAATCATAACAACGATGAAAGGAAACACATAAAAGAGAAATATAATCTAAATGACAATGCTACCTTATTATAAACACCAAGAAGCCTTATTTATAGTAGGGATTCAACCTACTCCCATTGAAGTAATGGGAAATGTAATGTCATCCAACACCGCAATGAAAAGCACTTGATTGAATTATCTTTATTCAATGAAAGGTCCCAACCAATGAAATTTCAATTTTCTGGGTGGCGTACAAACTTGGAATCATACAGAAGAATCATCTTGCCCACCTCAAATGTTTTGTTTATTATATGCCTACCATTGTCCTATGGGTGATAAGGTTTTATCTTCATGGTGTTCCACCATAAACTTAGCCAACATAATTTGGATGGTCTCATTTAATAAATGCATACCCATATCACTTGTTAAACTCAATGGAAATCCATACCTACTGATAATGTTTTCCCATAGAAATATTACTATTGTGCAATCCTTGGTAGGTGTTGCTTCTACCCACCTTGTCAGATAATCTGTACAAGTTATAATATAGTGTGCGCTAGTCCTATGCGTGGGTGGGGAAATAATTCCTGCAAAGTCAATAACCCATTTCTCAAAAGGTTCAACACTTGTAATAGGCCTCGGAGGCATCGATCTCTAGTTCCAGGATTCCTAAGGCACTAACAATGGTCACATGCCTTGCCATATTATTTAATATCCTTGTACAAAGTTTCCTACCAAAAGACAACCATTAGAATCTTACGTGTGATTGCATCCCCAACATAATGATCTCCTGCAATTCCATCATGAAATTCTTCCATAATAGCCTCATTCTCATCCTCCAGATTATAATGACACAAGACTTCATCATGGCCTAACTTATATAAATATCCACCTATCAATTTGGTAAGGTGTCATGCGTATTGAAATTCACTTATTTTCTAATGTCTTAATTCCCTCAAGCACTTTGTTTAGTGCACAAGAATATTGCACTATCCTCTAAATATGCGGGTGTGTAGTTTAACCTAAAAATATGTGCATCAAGAATTGTATCTTCAATGCTCAACGTGTCCTCAAAGGAATTAATTCTTATCAAATGGTTTCCATGGTTTGACAACAACTATAAACTCAAACCCACGAAATAGTAGTATCCAATTACAATTACGCCCTTGCAAAAAGGCTTGTTGACTAAATAATTAAGTTCCATATGATCTGTAAAGAAGATAAATGATGTTACCAATAATTTTTGTCGAATTTATGTAGCACATAGATGATGGATAAATCCTCGCACTCAATAGTTGTATAATTCTGATCCATTGGTGTCAACTTCCTACTTGCAAAGTAAATAGGGTGGTCTATAATTCCTTCTCTGGGTTGTGACAATACTACACCAATTTCCATACCAGAAGCGTCAACATTAACATGAAATGGTCTGTCCCATGAGGGAAAGCACAAAATAGGTGCAACAGTAACATTTTCCTTCAATGTTTCAAATGCTTGTTGTTGTGTGTTACCTCAATACAATTTCCATTTTTCCTTCTATAATTATTCCAAGGGCATGAAAATCTTTGCATAGCCTTTAATAAATTTCCTATAATACCATGTATGTCCAGAAATCCATGCACTTCACTTTGATTATTAGGTTCTTCCAAACCCAAGATCACAGCTATCTTGGCTAGATCTACCAATAATCCTTCCTTATAAATAATATTCCCAAGTAAAGTACCAAAAGGTGTTGCAAAAATGCACTTCTTAATGTTAAGAGAGATTCTCAACTACTTACACCTCTCAAACATGAGCCTTATATTCTCAAAAAGAACCCCGATCAAACCATACAACGTCCAATCATCGAGATACACATGTAAAAATTATGAATGAAATCCTAAAAATCCTTCACAACAATGCACGACAATACTGCTGGTGCATTCTTTAGTCCAAAAGGCATCAATGTATATGCAAAACTATCCCACTCAATGGTGAAAGCTGTATTTTCTTGATCTTCCTTCCCAATGCGCACTTGATGATGACAAAAACTATCTCGTAAAAGAGTAGATCTCACACCCAACAACTTCCTCAAGGATATCCTCTATGAATTGGGTAGGAAAAGGATCAATAAAACACATAGCATTAAGTTCCCTATAATCCACATAGATAATTATCCTCCCATCCTTATTAATTCTTATTACCATGGGGATAACCCATTCAGATTCCTCAATGGGCTCAATTATACTAGACTTGAGAATTTTATCAATTTCTTCCTTTACCTTGATGCACAGTCTAGGATTCATCCTGTAAGGCCTCTTTCTAACCAGATGCGTGCCTTCTTTAAGTTTGATTCTCATCTCACCTAAAGAAGGGTGTAATCATTTGAATTCATGATAACCTCGTGGAAATAAGTCCTGAAATTCATGCAAGAGCTCAATAATTTTAGCCACCTCCTACTCTAACCAATAATCTCCAATGATGGCCTCCTTAGGCTCTGTATATGTTCAAGTGTTAACCTTTTTCATTTTCATAGGCTCATGATACGCGTGCACATTCACATGTGCTATATCCATCACCTCGTGTGTACCTTTAGTGTGGTTAAAATCCAAGTTATTATCCTCCTCCTCATCATCATTTATCATGCATACTAGTTTACCCTTTTCTTTTTCTTCCCGGTGGAAACCATTTCTTATTTTTTTGTCTCTTTCAGATCAAGGCATGCCTCTAGATCAATCTCTCCAAACATGTCTAACTGAAGTTCCTCATCTTTTGCACTATCCCCCAAAGTAAGACACTTCATAATCTGCATTGCTTCATTGACCGAAGGCTTAGTGGAAAAATAATAAAACGTATGAATCATACATGAGACCATATCTTGCCAATTAGCTATTTCTCATGTTAACTCTGCATGAACATACTATGCGAGCATGCAACTTCTTGAATTGGAGTAAAACTTATGTACCTAGAGTGATATGAAAATCCAGTCAATTTTTAATATATATTTTTATATTTTTATGACCTTCGGACCCCTATAGGCTTATTAAAAATTACCGATAAAATTACTCCATTTTAAGTAAAACAATTCAAAATAATGTGAGAACGTAAATCACACTATACATAGATTGATTACAAATTTCTGAAATAGCCTACGTCTTTGGGTTCTTATTGAACCATTCCACTAGTCAAAATTTGCAAGTACAATATGAATTTTACAACAAAACCTAATGGAACTTTACTTGCCTACAAAGTAATTTAAACCTTCGAAGAACACCGATGCTAATTGGTCCGTCCTCCACCTTCCTGGCACACAAGAATCCTACGGAGCTCGATCATCCTTCCAGACATTCTTAAGATGACCTATGGCTCTTTGGTCAACAATTCTAGGATTCAAAAATAAAAGTGTGGTGCTATGGGCCAATTGGCGAGTTTCTAATAACTCCCAATTTTACAATTTGCCTATTAAAATAATAGGACTTAGCTCCCACAATTTTTCCTATAAAATATTTAAATAGGACTTACTCTCTGAAAACTTGCCTATAATTAATAATAGGACTTATTACAGAATAATAATAGCCTATTAAAATAATAAGGATTTTACAATAGCTTGGAAGCTCATTTAAATATTTTCATGCCGTTACTCCTTTTGGTCGGCCACGTATATGTGGTGAGCTCGCATGCTTTGTTAAGGCTGAGTTGTGTTGGTTCACTTTGAAATTGGTTGGTTAAATCCCACATGCATAGGGGTATCCATCGATTCGTGGCCTTGGTTTGATCACCGATTAATTGGTTGGTTTGTTAGAGGATTATGTGGAAACAACCAATGCTGTCCCTGTCGATTCACGAGGATGAATCACCATAGACTGAGTTATATATAATCCTTCAATGCACTCTCTTCGGGTTTATAGAAGTTATCCGAATAATGTAGAAAGCAATGTGATCAACTCGGTCATTAAGAATAATATGGGCATCAATGGGGATTTGATCACCCCACCAAACTAGAAACATATCTCGCTAAGCTCAAATAAATGAAAATGCAATTCTTCCACATATAGTCCACTTATCAACTCTCGATAGGAAAATCGAGAAAAAATGAACTTGTGGAGGCAAACCACGTGGTGACTTGATGACCCACCACATCGGCGACGATAAAATAGTCCTCACAAAGTGGCTAGGCTCCCGTCCATTATAAAAGTTGATCCTTTTGTTCTTGTGACCAAATTCATTCTCGTTGAAGACTAGAGGTGAGAACACAAACCTTTTTTCCCAATGCCACGTAATCGCCAGTTGACTCCCATTAACCACGAGGTTGACTAAACTTTGACCGGTTGCCCGGGAGCATATATTCTCTAATCCATGCACTCCAATATGCATTGGAAAGCTATCGAAGGATATTTCATACTAAATGGGTTGCAAATGATTCTGGGAAGATTAGAAGATCAAAAATGTCCTCCAGATCACTCCTCCCCAATGGGAAAGGATTTTTGTCCCAAAAATGCTTACTGGAACATTTTTCTATCTCGTCCCTAAATCTGATTATTCTTCTATCACATCGGAAGTTGAATCCTTATCACTTCAAAAATTGATTCGATTCATGGATCTGGGCCCATGGATCCTGTGGGTTATGGGCCCACCATGCTTCATAAAGCTTCAATGCCTCCACTTTACGATGCTAAGTCTCTTTCAAGACCTCAACGCTTCCATTGTGCGGTGCTAAGTCCTCTTACAAACCTCAATGCTTCCACTTTATGGTGCTAAGTATCCTTTTGTCTTGCCTATCACATCTACCCTCTAGGGGTCTTACACTTTGATAATACTTGATGGTGGTATTGCCACATTTTCCTACTAAGGTCTTACTCTTTGGAAACACAGAAGGAATATACTACTACATCTACCCTCTAGGGTCTTACACTTCAACAACATATAGTCTACATGGAATTAGATATTGCCACATCTTCCCTCTAGGGGTCTTACACTTCAAAACAACACCGAAATATGTACTTTGCTACATCCGGCTTTCATGAGGTCTTACACTTCGATATCTGAAACATCACCACATCTTCCCTCTAGGGTCTTACACTTCAGAAGATGTCATGTCCATGATGATCAACTACCATTCTGCTACACGGTCACAATGCCTCTACACAGAACAATGATCCGAGCTGATTTCTCATGAGCTCAATAATGGTGACTTCAACATTGCTGCATGGTCTGCTGCTTCTACATGATACAAAGCCTCATGTTGATGATGAATATTAGGTACCACTCTACTACATGACCATAATGGGCCTATTCACAAAATGAAGATCTAACCGATATCGATGCTATCTTGTGTGATTAAATACCATTCTCATTTGCACATGATCCACAATGCCTCTACACAGAATGAAGATCCGAGCTGACACCAGTGAGATCAACTACTTGCACAAATGGTTGACAAATCTCCAAGCTTTAAACATGAGTTAGATCCTGTTTCAAGCTGTAATAGGCACTCAAAAACTGATTAGGAGATATAATTGGATTATTAATCAAAATTTCTAGGTAAACCTTTCTCTAAAATTTTTCTCACAAAATCTGAACTCCAAACAAATATTGCATACTATTCATCAATATGAGTTATGTAATATATAATTGAAAAATTGTTGACTTACCCATTTTAAAGGACTTTCACTTTCAGATATTACCTGGTCATTTGTCAACTGGTGGTGGAGTAGAAACCTCCTTTGCCTTTGCAATAGGCCTCCATTCCATCTTTGGCTTGCCATTACTCTGATGGTGAGATGGATGAAGTTTCCAACACGTGTCCACCCGATGCCCATTCCTATGGAAATGAGCAAAAAAATTTCTCTTAATCTCCTCCTTATGGAATGAGGAATTCTTTCTACCATTTCTCACCTTTACATGATGAGATTGGTCTTTCTAATTTTCCTTGTTCTTGAAAAATGACATAAAATTCTTCATCAATGTCCTTCTCTTTTAGCATCTGGCCACAAAATGGTTATGCAATCCACAAAAAATTACATGGAAAGGCATCCCACATTTTCTAAAAATCATAGCCATACTTTTTAAGATGAAAAAGTGGATCAAAAGTTTTATTGTGCTTATGATTATGGTAAGAAATTGGAGGCGGAATATCATTACCTCTTCACTATGTTCTCTTACCACATATTACCTATGACAACAAAGCAAAATTTTCCTACTTATATTATTCCCTGCAAGACTAGTGGGGTATTCACTTTGCTTTCAGATGCTTAACTCCTGTCAACATTCTTTGAACAATCTCTAATATCCATTCACGCACTAGAAAAACCCAAACCTACAAAATGAGGACGATCCTCAACCTATATTGGGTTAGAAATGCCTTGGCCATTTTTACCAAGGCCTCTTCCATCAAATCCCATTTTAGATAACAATTTGGATTCAATGCTCTAGTATGCTTTTCAAACGAACCAAAGACATCATTACTTGAATCAAACCGAATGGGAGGAAGAAGATTCACGTGGTGAACAACTTACAGTGCACTCATCTGCCATGGTCTCTACATATGAAGTTGAAGGTATTTCCTTTCTTTGATCACCACACTGCAACCTTGCCAAGAGATCATCCTTGGTTTATAGTTCTGATTTCAAGCGAGCATTCTCCTCTTCCAAGGAGTAATACATGACTACAGGAGAGAGTTATCTTCCTGGATTTGGTGACTATAATCTTCAACCTCTTCAAGTTTTCTGTTTAGAAATCTTGCACATGGTTCACCTATACCCTTCGAAGGAACACAAATATATATCTACGGGATGGTGAGGACACTCCAATTTCTCCTCCGAGGTTGTGGATTTGAAACTTCGCCTATAGTTTTGGCGTGGACCACTTTGCATTTACCATGGGGTTTATCCAAAATGTTTGGAATGAAATGAGTATGGAGGGTTAAAATTTGTCTTGGCCTCCCATGTTACACATGACTCCAGTCACACCTTTGCTCCTTTTGGTTGGCCACATATATGTGGGGAGATGACATGCTTTGTTGAGGCCGAGTTGTGTTGGTTTCTATGGCATTGGTTGTTTAAACCCCACGTGCATAAGGGTATCCAATGAGTTGTGGCCTTAGTTTGATCATTGACTAATCATTTGGTTTTTGGATGATTATGTGGAAATAATCAATGTTAGTCCCTGTCAATTACAAGGATGACTCAATATAGACCTAGTTATATATAATCCTTCAATGCACTATCTCCGGTATATAGAAGTAATCCTATATATTGTAGAAAGCAATGTGATCAACTCAGTCATTAAGAATAATATGGGCCTTGATGGGGATTTTAATACCCCAAAAAGCTAGAAACATAGCTTGTTAATCTCAAATCAATGCAAATACAATTCTTCCACATATAGTCCACTTGTCCACTCTTGATAGGAAAATTGAGAAAAATTGAACTCGTGGTGGCAAGCCACGTGGTGGCTTGAGGACCCACCACGTCAATGGCAAAAATAAAATAGTCCTCATGGAGGTCGGGCTCCCTTCCATTATAAAATTTGAGAATCTTGTTGTCATGACTAACTTATCACTCGTTGAAGACCGAAGGTGAAAACACAACCCTTTTTTCCCAATGCCACATAATCGCCAGTTGACTCCCGTTGACCACTAGGTTGACTAAACTTTGACCAGCTACACCGAGAGCATACATTCTCCGATCCATGCATTCCAATATGAGTTAGAAAGATATTGGAAGAATATTTTGTACTAAATGGGTTACAAATGACTCTAGGAAGATTGGAAGATCAAAAATGTCCTTTGGATCACAGAGTGATGGTGGAAAGGTCTCCTATCCCTTCGTCTCAAAGTATCTTACAATTCTGGATGTGATACGAGGCAAAGGACTTCCCATGAAATTCACATATCTAAGAAGGTACATTACTCCTTAGAAACCTAATAGAAAATACGATTCTCACTTCTCTCCATTCCAACAAGTTGTCTCTATGTGTTTGCCACTAGCGCGTTGTTGTCCCACACAAAGTATATACTAGCATATTTATTCTGTGTCCTTCATTATTACATTTGGCTTCCATGGCATGCAAAAATACATTAGGGTTCCCCTCACCAGTATACCTAGGTACCTAGTTGTAACTCAAGTGCCTAACCATGTATGACCTAATCATGTGAGTAACTATGTTCTTGATCTCTCTCCCAACTACTTCATATGTTCCATGTGCCCAATTATCACAAGCAATACTTGTGGTATCACTAACCAAATGAACATCATCCCACTGTATCACTCCTTCCTTAGATGGCTCAGTTACATTAGGGTCTCTGATTGTGTGCGCATATATCCTATTCAAGTCTTCTTCGCTCAAAGGCTCAACATATAGAGCAACCTTTGCATCTTTCAAAGGTATAATGATGTACTCTTCCTTATTCTCAAAGATAATGTACCCCTTTTTAAAGGGAAAATCCACATTATTTGCATAACATCATGGTTGCCCAAGTAATTATGGGAAGCTATCTGCTTGACTAGTTTTGATACTTCAAAGTCCCCAATAAACTTGCCCCCTAAATTATAATAGTTACATCCTTTAGTACTCCAATAGGATTAGCCCTAGTTTTTTTCTATATATAACACATTTGAATAAGGATGCAATGGTGGTATGTTCATCTCGATTCTAAGCATCCAACGTGATTACATTAACTTCCACCCATGCATCTATCAAAATATTTCTCGTAAGCCATGCATTTATGATGTATTTAGTGTAATATCATTATCATACTCATGATTATGTGGGGGCATATTTGTATGAAGTATTTACCTCTCACGCTCATTACCTATGTGTGATATATTTTCTCTCAACCAATATCCTAAGAGAGGGATTATGTTCTCCTGGCACAACATTCAATAGACCTTCTTTAAGTTAGTTTTGTCCTTTCGTGGGAGTTCAACCTTCTTTTATCATTGCATCACACAAGATTGTTCCTTTAAGCTCTGCATCTCTCCTTGTAGATCCCACGATGACATCCATAGTCTTCGATAAACCTCCTTCGATGTGAAACATTAGAATTATTTGAATTTATCACTTCTTGATTTTTTATTGTCAGCTTATACTTCGGAGGTTAACATGCACACGCAACCTCAACGCATGTAGTAACTAAAAAGTCTAAACTAAGGGGTAGGTACTACCTTCAACATCTATTGATCTTGAAGCTGCGTACTATACCTTAATCATTTCGTGCCCTTTTCTTATTTGTGCTTCTTGCTCATGTGCTCATATAAATTGGGACATTCTTTAAATTTGTTCTTTTTTCCACACCATGAGAAAACCACATTTTGAGGGCACTCGTGCTGATAATGATTAGGTGATCCACAAGTATAACAAGTTCCTCTAGGAAATCCTCCTCTGCCACCACCATGACCTTGATCTCTATATCCTCCATGAAATCCTCTATTCTAGTTATCCTCATTATCATTCCCTTCATTATGTTGTCCATAATGTTCCTTAGATCCACTTGCTACACCAGTATAGTGCACAATAATCTCAATGAATTCATAAATATGATCAATCAATCTATAGTCAATGGTGTCATGAGTATGGGTTTTACAAATTTTAGAATAAATAGACACATTATTCTGGATCGTGTGCTGCAAGAGAGGAAATATACTTGCATCATGGTCCAAATGAAAAATATCACAATCCAACAACATGGTGCACACCAACTTCTAAGGAAAACTATACTTCGCTTTTTCCTTCAATATCAAAATTTGTACACCATATCCCATTGTGTGTCTCATGAGCTGAATTAGCAGAGAGCTTCTCCAACTGTTTCGCCATGGCTGCAATTTGTGCTTCTAAGAATAAACTTACTCCAGTATCACACTTCCAACCGCCTCGCATACGAGCTTCTTCCAAGGCATCACACAGATCAAAAAGGTCTTATGAGATAACACCCTTATGAATGAAGTAAAAAATAGACCAACAAACCACTGCACATGTTGACTAGGATGTATATTATAAGACTGACTTTGGCATAAAAGTTTTAAAACACATGTCATATTCCCACACGCTCTTTGATAAGCCCTGCTTAATGTCCTTAAATACGTTGATAAATTTCTGCTCATATTTTGGAATATGGAACTCATCTAGAAATGTAGAAAACAAAGCATTATAATCCATCATAGTCTAATGTGGGTCATACTTTCTGTACCAACTATGCACGTGCCCTTGAAGAGTAGTAGAAAAATTAATTGATTTTCTATCTAAGGATGTGATTCCTTTAGCGCACCATAACAGCTCATACTTGTGCACATGCTCGTAGCATCTTAAAACCCCTATATTCTGGAAATTTGAGAGATGTCTCGTAGTAAACTTGATGTGGCTGATGGGGGTGTAGACCTTGTCTACCATATCCAGATCTAGATCCCGCACTAGTATTTCCACCACCACAAGAACCACCTAATCCATTTGATCCCGATCCTCCTGATCCTCCTCATATAGAAGCTAACAAACTAGTGGATGTACTTCCTTATGTCCCAACTGTAGTGCTAAACTGAAATCCCATAGTATACGAAACTATAGTACTCTATACTTATTCCCAATGTTTTGTGTGCCCACACTGTCTTAATGACGTGCGAGAAAATATTATTCCAATCGGACCCCAAACAAAGATGATGTCTATGCTACCATAGGTGTATGTGTTGTCTGATGCACTTCTATATTCAAAGGAAAATGATATCTACCGTAGCTATTGGATTACCTATACTCACTTTCTTATCAATGATTAATTTTGGAACTAGAACACCAAATGCAAGGGCTAGGTTGTCGGGTGGGATCGGATGTGTGCATGTAGTCCTCAATATTTTCTCCTCTGATGTACTCTCATCAAAAGATGAAGGGGATTATCTACCGTGCTTTCCTAAGTTAGGGAGAGTGTGATACTGCGGCTCCACATATTCCATGTGAGCTTCAAATAATTTATGAGACATCATCCTCCATAACTCCATAGACTCCTCAATATTGCAATTATTCACCAATTTCCTCTCCCATTCTTCATTATACTTAAGCGCCTTTCCTATCTTTGACTTTCTACCACCGGGACCTCGATATTTCACCACACCTAATCCTTCCTCTCAGTGCATGGTGGTGGGTTTAGCTAGCCATAAGTAAGCTGCTCCAAACTACCACCATCAAGATCTTAATTTCCAAAGGAATAATGTGTATATAAGATCCTATGGGATCAAGCAAAAATTTAAATTTAGCAACTTTTGGATAAGAATATGTAGAAAAACCGTACTCCAAAGTATAACTACGCACAATACCAACCCACCAATGATCTATAAAATGCATCCAAGGTTCATCATGCATCAAAACATTTGGTAATCTTCCTGCATCCAAAACCTTGGTCTCAGTAACTCTAAGTTTTCTTTGATGAATATGCTGAAAACCACTCATACAACTCTATAGGAAAAAGGCTGAAAAAAATCTCATAGAACTCATGATATGGATTATCTTCCACCCACTTGCGTGCATTTAAAGTAGGCATAGAATCATATCTTCACACAAAATCATATTTTCTATCGTCTACCCAAATTTCAATGCTCACAAGAGTCAACTGATACACCATCATCATGCAACATCATGGTAGATAGTTTGAAAAGAGGTCCCAATAACGGAACCAAAATATAGTATTGTTTTCCCACTCGAATGCCTAGGAACATTAGATCTTCATCCAGATAGATTTGAATGCTCACCCAAAGTGCACAAAGCTACCTGATCCCTCTTGTATGAAAGCTTTTCAAGATGTTAGCATGCATGTTCATATTAACCCTTATCAAAGTATATAATCATATGTAGACCATTACAAATATCACAAAGAAACACATGTAATAAGGAAACAAAACAAATCAAACCATTATTAAGATCAGATTCACCATACAAATACCATGATCAAATATATCAATTACTAGAATCCATCCACAATTATCCATTACATTAATTCATCAAGTAACAAAAGTTGAATACATTACAATCACTAATACTTGAACCATGTATGCTAGTAGATCAAGGAAACATACCTCTATTACAATATGGGTTCTAGTACCTCCTGTCCAAAACTATACAGATCAACTAATATATATTAGGTTTCACCTCCCATGCATCTCATAATATATTGCATGCTCAAAATATCCATGCACCAATAGCTGCATGCTTTTACAAGAAGGCTAATAATAGATTAATCTATAAATAAACTTTAATTTAATCCTATTATTAACACATTCTATGCATGACCTTCGCTCTTCCAATTTGTTCCCAAAATAGCTCTTACTTAGCCATGAAGTCTTCTTGCTTTTAGCTATTGCATGATCTGCACTCTAACTTACTTTTCCTATTTTTAGCTCATGCCATGCAAAATCAGCTAAGTCCCGAATGCTTTCTTCCTGGGCATGTGAATCTTTAACCCGACCTTGCACTTAATTTTGTGCCACATTTGCAAATTTTTCCTTCTCGCGTGCTCTTCAAATACTTAGGCAATTTTGTCAACCCAACATGTATTAATCAAAATATTTCTCACTAGCCAACCACTGATCACAATGCCCAATATGATTTCCTTATCATAATCATGATCATGTAGTGGTAATATAGCATGTAAGATATGCCTATCCCTCTCTGTTCCTACACATGATACTTTCTCCCAAAACCATTCTTCCAATAGAGGTATGATATTATTCTATTTGAGCATCTTGCATACTTCTCTAAGGTCATTAGCATCCTTTTGAGGTATCTCAACATACGTTGTGCACTCTCTCTTGCATGCATGTTACTTGAGATGTTATATCTCCCTAAAGTTCCCTAATGATGTTCATTATCTATTGAAATACATCCTTATGTTGGCTCGTATTCGGGTACTTTGTTGGTGGAATAACCTGTTCTCTTCGATGAGTATTTTCAATTTTCCCTAAGAGTGTGCATCTTTGCTTCTAAGTGCATAGTGACTAGTAATGGTTGTAATTGTAATTCATCCAATGTCTTAGGAATCCACTTTCCTTATTTAGAAAGCTCAACCTAAATCATGGCTACACCTTTATCCTTATTACTTTTGTACATGTGGGAGTATAAATCCAGGAAATCCTCAACCTTATGCACCTTTCCACGGTATGTGCAAGGCTAGTTTTGGGAAATTCACACTAATAACGCTCTAGTGACCCACATGTATAACGTGTTCCCTAAGTGAGCCAGCATCAATGACCACCACAGCCTCTTCCATGGTATCCACCTTTAAATCCTCCATTACCATTATTATGCCCATCATTATTCTTTCCATCATGCTCCTATGAGCTAATTTCTACACTGGTCCTGGTGGACCCTTGTCTCACACACCTCATGAATTTGATCAATTAAATGAAAATTGGCTGTATCATGCATGTGTGCATAAAAATATTACAATAAAAGGAAACATTTTTTTGTGTACGGAATTATAAAAGTGGAAAGTTATAGACATCATGATTTTTGTGAAAAATATCACAAGATGTAAGTAACGTGCACACATTCTGTGTGGGAAGATATATTTTGTATGCCCTTCTACCTCATAATATGTACACCAAAGTCCTTTGTGCATTTCATACCCTAAATTAGTAGATAAATTCTATAGCTAAGTATCGATTGCTTCAATATGAGCTTTAAGGAAAAACTTACTCCAAAGTGTCCACACTTCCTATTGATTATGTGCGTTGAGATTCTTCTAAATCTTTTCTTGGGTTGGTGAATGTATTATGTGAAATATCTCTGTAAAATGATGTTAATAAACCACCTATGAACTATTATGCATGTTGGCTCTCTCTGGATTTCATAGGAGAGTTTAGATAGTTATGTCTTAAACATTATGTCATATTCTGTAACACTCTTGGACAAGCCTTGCTTTATATCCTTAAGCATGCTAATAATATATTGATAAAATTATGGGATGTTTTACTCTTCCAAGAAGGTAATGTATAATGCATCATATTCCACCACTTTTTGGTGAGTGTCATACTTTCTGTACCAACTACGCACATGACCTTACAATGTGGTCATGAATTGACTTGCCTTCCTATTTGAAGCTTTCATCCCCTTATCTCTCCATAAAGTTTACACTTATGTACATGATTTGCTACATATTCCACACATGGTATTCTCGATAAATTAAGTGAAATATCAAATAAAATGAGGGGGATATTGTGGTGGTGGGTTTATTCCTTATATAAGATTGCTTATGGGTTATTGTAGCAGTGGTCCATATCTTTACCCCAAACCTCTACTAGGGTTTCCTCCGCTCGAGAGAGGACCGGGGCCTCTCGAGCCTCCTAATACTACTCGAGGACTTGTAGAAGTGCTACTTTTCATACATGTAGTAGTGATAAATTGCACCCCAACTATTTTACCCACTATTCCACCTATAGGAGTACCTCCAATGGGTAGCATGCCACTGCTTTGTCCTATTGTTGTGCCTACTGAATTACTCCCAGATAAATTCTACCCAGATACAAGAGTTTTTGTAGTGCCATATGAACTTCCTTTATCTCATGTGCCTCTTGAGATGATACTAATACATATCTAGTTATATCTCCAAGCCAAAGTGGTGATCCTCGATTACCCTCTTTCTCCCCATCACTATGATGATATTCTATAAAAAAATTGGATTCTAAACACCATATAAAATGGCTAGGATAAGGGGTGTGTAAGATGTGTGCCAATGGTTCTTAATATTTCATAGACTCTCTCTCATCCAGATTCTAAGGGGTCCTTCTCTTTGTGTTTCCCCAATATCCGAGGGACATGGTCTTTGTAGTGCCTTGCCTTATACAAGGTCCTCATCAATTCCACCCAACCAAATTTCTCTTATTATTAGAACCTCCTCAAATACCCTCTCCCATGCATCATTATACATAAAAATCCTCTCTTCTCTCCCTCTCTTCCACTTGAACCATTGTCATCCTTCCCAAACTGTTCCTTTACCCCGTGTGTAATAAGTGTTTAGCCAACCATAGGTAGATTTTCCATTCCAAGATCAATCATCAAGATCTTAGTGGCTAAAGGTAACACATGTAGATATGATCCTATTGGTTCATGCAAGAACCATAAATCTTATTCCTTTGAACACAAGTATGTTAAAATTTCATATTCTGAGGTATAATTGTGCAACAATAATTCCCAAAAATGATCTAAAACTCAAGTCCACATATCATCCAAATCAAAGAGTTCTTGATACTTATCCTTGATCCACACTTTATTCTTTCCCACTTGACTTCCTCTATTATATGTGTAATATGATAACCGTTCGTAGAACTCTCACGGGAATAAAAAAATAAAATATCATATAAATTATCTTATACCCATTTGCTGAGATAAAAATTTCTGCCAGTGCTATACCTCTGAGAAAAAACTTCCTAGATGTCATGTACCCAATGCTCAATATCATCCAATGAAAACCAGTAACGCCACATTCATGCCACATCTTTGATGATCGAACCTAAAAGATTTATTGACAAATGAGAAGAAAAATTTAGTCTTTATTTACTAACAAAATCAGTCGGGCATGCTAGCACAACACCTAGATTAATGTCTAAGAGCTCACCGAAGTGTGCACGACCTATTATGTTCCTCTTTGTTAGATGATGCAAGATATGTATTTAATATAAATCATTGCGTAACATAAGATAAAATATAAAATAGGTAGATTATAAAATAGATGCTAACAATAAGATCTTCGATCATTCATTCATCAACATAAACAATTAACAATAAGATTTGGACTTAAATTACACAACATGCATACCTTCTAAGATTGGAAATCCATACAAGATTATCCATTACAAACACAAGTCTTTACACACAATGCAAATGCACACTCATACACAGACCACTTGCTAACTTATATCCTTAGGCACTATCAACACAATAGCCATCATTCTCCTCATAACTTCCATATACAAGGGAATGCGACTCATATAGATAAGGTGGGAATTTTTCTTTCACCTCTTACATGATTTAGTTCTAAGAATAGTCTCCTAATTATAGACTCGCATGTATTTAAAATTATTCTTTACTCTATAATCTGTGCTATAAATAGCTTGACCTTGTCCATGCTCGCACCCCATAATTATCTAGTCCATGTATAGTCCTTGTCCATCCTCCACGTGTGTTAACATTTGTTTTATTCAATTATAGATTTTCTTTTCTTATTACACAATCTCTGCTTTTCTTATTTTTATCCCATTTCAAATCTGTCTAACTTATGAAATATATCACCATGGGCGGACCTTAGCACCATGTTATCCTTCCATCTCCCGTGTGTACCTTCGTACACCGACTTGCATCATTTCCTTGTCCCCACACATTCCTTCCTGGTCTTTTGATACTTCCTTATGATTCATGTAGGCCCTTCTATGTGGAATTTTCAACCTCCACACATATCTTAAACTTAGCCACTTTCTCAACCCAACATTTATATTTATAGTTTAATGGTGTCATTAATAATCATTATATATATTTATATATGTGATAACTTGACATATAAAATTTGTGATGTGTATCTAAGTATGCAGAATTTGTGCCATATTTATATGGTTCGTGGGTAGTGAAGAATTTTTCTTCTAGTTATTATTTTCTACATATGCTATAATTTTATACTACCCTTCATGTGTGTGAGAGATGGTTTAATTTTATGTTTACATTTGAGCTATCCTAATAGTCATCTATGTCTATTATCTTTGTGAGTTTTTCTTTCTTCCTCCTTCATTCCCCCTTTTTTACTTCCCATTTTTCTTCCCTTTATAGTTTCATGTTAAAAGCATCAAAATTACAAAACTACCGTCATATGAGGGAACTAATCCTCTCAAATGAAAAGAAACATCACTATGTCTATAGGTGTTTTTCCTTGAGTATTTTAGGTTTTATGCCTCTTCTATTAGGGAAATTGTTGAAACAATGGAGATACTACACAATGACATAAGAAATTACTAACAAGTTTTGGAAAATGTCTTTGGGAATAGAATTGCTTGGTGCATTCGATTTGCATATCAAGGAACCTCAACTAGAATGGAGGTTGAATACTTTGTTTGAAGTTGGTACCCAAAATCTAAATATTTCCTAAAAATGAAATCTACAAAATTGAATTCTTTGCCAATAATTGATAGTGAGAGTGATGATGAAGAAGAAAATAATCCTTCTTTTCAAGAAAGTCAAGTTCTAGATAATCTAGGTAGGATCATTTTTTGAAAAAATTATATGGAGGTATGCAAGTTCAATCAAAAATATATCTCTTGTTTGGCTCTAACACTATAGCAGATTGAACAAACAAAAGGAAGGAATATTTTTACATTTTCTTGTCATTATAATAACCACTATTGCATTGAAGAAAAGGGATCATCTTTAAAGATATTTGATGCAAAATGAAGCAAGAATAAGGAAAATATCATACCACCATAGGTTTCAAAAACATACATATGTTACAAGAGAATAAAAGTATCATTAAAAAACTTGTTGCATCCAATGATCCTACAATCAAATTCCTTTGGAAGAAATTCAAGAAAATTGTTGTTGAAGGAAGAAAAATGAAGAATAAACCTATTAGTGATCTGAAATATAGGAACTTGATGAAGGAAATGAAGAAAAGTTATAGAATTCTCTAGAGCATAAAACATTAGATAATTTTCAGCATAAAGTAAGTTTGTGGTGCCCGAAGAATTCCAAAGTATTAAATAAATAAATATCAATATGCTAGGGGTAATTTATGAAAATATTCCACATCATGGTGTTTATGTTCCTAATCAATACCTTAGTGCTTTTAATAAATGTATTCTTCATGAGCCACTTGATATTTTCTCTTTTAAAACTATTGAGGATGAAAATTTTGAAGAGTGAAAAAGAACAAATTTGTTCTCCATAGCATCATCTCAACCTACAATAGGACTCTATGAAGAAGTTGTTTATAAAGATAATGAAGAACCCTCTTTGAGAAGGATGATCTATTTATTATTTAGATTGATGTTCACCAAATTGATGTGTAAAGGGAGGAAAATATGATTGAATTGAATTCCCATTATTTTTCGGAAATCATCCAAGAAAGTGATATTGAGGTGATTATTGATGAGTTGTTTTTATCCTCAATTTGATGTGTAGGTGTTAAAATATAAAGAAGAGAAAATGAAGAGCTTAGTGTTTCTCTTAAAAACATTTGTTAGTAAGTAAATAATGCATTCTCATGCAAACATTGTGAATGCTGCGTCTAATGCAGGGGCCCAAGAAAAAATAGTCTGATGATCCATCATCTTTGCCACTACTCCAGTCATCATCCATGAAAATCTACCCCTTCTGGAATAAGGAAAAGAAAAACATGAAATACCCATCATCAACATAGTCATCCGCAAGCAATCACCTCTCCCGCATAATATAACAAATGATAATAAAATCCCCTTGAAATATCCCTCACATCATCTGCATCATCCCAATACAATCTCCTCATCACATCCTCCCTCTTTGTCTCATCAATAGAATATATACCCTCCCCGGGACGAAGTCTTGTAATCCTATGAACATCATCCACCTTTGTGATTATAACCTCACTGTCGGTAACCAAAATGTACAAGTGGTAGGATCCCATCTCTCCGTCAATGTAAAAATAATCCTCTACATCCGTGGATATGCCATGATTTTCCATATACCTCATGCGTTGATTCTACCATTTTAGGTTATCTTACTAACTATACCTAGGGATTAGGCCTATTAAATTGAGATAGTCTCACCTGATTCAACTCATGCACCTTTGTATTCATCATTTTGACCTTATTTCCTTATCACATACAAAGTTAAATCTACTATGACAGCATCATGTCATGATATCACATCACCATTTTAACTCTTCCAAGTCACTAGCTACTCAAGAAGCTAAGCCTCAATCAGGTGTTCTCATGCCATGCATTGTGACATTCACTCCAAGATCACTCTATCTCTCCTTCATCCTACTTTGTCATTAATTTTTATTTTACATCAATGAAAAATCACCATTCACATTCCAACAATTTCCCCCTTTGTCATTGATGGAAAACATCCTGATTCTTCTACCCCTTTTGGCATTAATGACAAAGTGCATTTTTAGTTCACAGTCTCCTCCTTTATCAACTTGTTTCAACCCCATATTGGTTGTAAACATACACCAAACTCATCATTCAAGATCCTCCTTTTGTATTTACTTATTTAACTCTTTTTTGGCCTTCACCATTCATTGAGCTCACTATTGCCCCCTAAGAAGATGTCGACATGGAACTTACACATTCCAAAAACATAATCCTTGAGTTATAACATCCTCCTTACTCATGAATATGTCTATCTCAGCTCCGTAAACTCAAATCTAGACTTGATCATGTTATATTTTAATTGTAAGTAATATTTAGGTCTTAGGTCCCTAAAATGAACTTTCGAGATCATTTTAGTTCAACTTTGTCCTATTGTAGAAGATCACTAATCTCATTAAACTCTACTTTCTACCTCCCCTTGAGGTTATATATATATATATATATATATATATATATATATATATATATATATATATATACCTTTCTATGCCATAATTAGGCTTCATACCTTGTCATTAAGTCATATAAGTTGGTCCACATACTTTCCTTTGTCTTGAATTCCTTCTTTAGTGATTACAATCTTATTAGCTTGTTATAATGACTTACTTGAACATGAAAATTTATCCTCTTGAAAGCACGATATTTTTATTTGTCTACCTAAGAAATAATAGGTCTTCATACCTATGACACCTTCTTGATATTCAAAACAAATTTCCTTGTTTAAATCATCCTTCTAAGGCTTGTAGCTCATTATTATTATTCAAAACAATCTATAATGCTCTCTATAACTTTGTGTCTACTTTAGTAGTAAAATAAAAAGAATTTATTATCACTTTAATTTCTATTCTTGGCATTGTGCCTTGGTAAATATGCCATTTTAGCTTCCTTGATGTCTTAGAAACTTGCTTGAAAATTGCATCCAAACTCCCCTACTCTAAATATATCTCCATGACCTGTAGGTTACTCTTTTAGAGCCTCCAAATTCTGCAACATGATCATAATGCATGAAAAAATCATTATTGGTCTCCACCACAAAAACCTAGGCCTCTCTTCTCACGGACTTGTAAGAACTCAAGTTGCTTCTTGTCCTCATATCACCATGAATCATAATACATAAATTGTAACAATGCATTTGTTCCCTTGTACTACTATTGTCACCTCGAGACACACTCAAACCTACATACATTTAATTTAATGAGCCTCGAGTTTGATGTATTTCACCATCTCGTAGTTCTTCATTTAGTATATTTTCCATCTAGAACACCTGTTAGAGGGAACTAACAAATTCCCTTTCTCTCAAGTGGTGTTCCCAAACTTGTAGCATGCATTTCTCACCTTCGAGTCCATAACATGTGCTTTAATCAACTTGAGAAAGATTGAGACCTCTAAAAACCTCCTTCATTCAATATTTTATACAAAACATCAATTTTTCTCATAACCTTGAGGTACCATACTTGTACAAATAATCCATTGATGTAGTCTTTCTTTGAACCCTGCAATATTCATGTTTAGGATAAATAAAAATAGAGAGTAAACAATTTTCCATCTTCTTGGAATGAAGATGAGTGTCTTCAAACATGAATACCTCTCGTAACTTGAAAGACCACATGCTAAATGGTCAACCAAGACTCCATTAAGTCAATATAACATTATGACTTCAACTTATCATAAATGTAACATCATGAGACCTTCTTGTAGACCCGTAAAATGTAATTTGACATAGACTTGGTAGAAACAAGCTTGTAGATGTCAAAAATCCTTAATATGACAAGTAATTCTTAATATCTGACCATAATCACACATCTAGACACTTTTGACCACTTTAATTTCTTTGAATCAATGTTACCGAGCTTCATTTACACCTTTGATGAGCTTTGATGGAATTTGATAGAAAATACCTCCCGTAAGTGGCTCAAATCCTTGTTCATGTTTCTTCTAAGAGATTTTTTCATCTTCCTCATTGATGTGTTGAGAATTAAAGGACTAAGAGGGGAGGGGGTGAATCATTTCCATTAAAACCTTGAAAATTTGAGCTTAGAAATCGAGAATAAAATCAACAAATTCATAGACCAATTAAGATATGCTACCATGATATAGAAAAACAACAACACATAGAGACATAAAATTTTAGGTAGGAAACCCAATAAGGGAAAAAACCCATAAGGATCAAGAAATATTGAGAACAATTATTCTTACACCAATTACAAGATCATGGAGCACCTACTCCATTTTGAAACACCCACTTCAACTATACAAGCACCTACTAGATTGAATTTTCAAGCACCTACTTTCAATGAAAGCACCACATTTCAATTTGATGAGATACAACTCAGTTCTTCATCAGTTTATCTTGACCACCTTTTTCATAGTTGCTCACACAAACATATGTGATCTCAGTTTCAGTTCATTATATCACTCATTTAACTCTTTTTACATACATACACACTCCTTGATTTCTACAGCATTTACATTACTTACATTGCACTTTTAACCACATTTACATGCTAAAAAATGAGCTTAAAAAATAGTCCTGATTCTTGAGCATATGATCCTTGAACTTTAACATTTAATTACTATGCAAAACAATAATATGGTTTGTCTTCTATATTGTCTCTTTAGGTACTGCTAGTTCTATGAATTTCAGATTACATGGAAGAAATAACGAAAAGACCTTTCCAAAAAGTCTAAGTTTGTCAAATTTGGAAAACATGGGTGAAAGATATGGCCATGCTGGTCTGGAGGAGACGTGGGGAACTTGGGTTCCAAATCTACAATAATGTTTATATTCCCTTTATAACCTTTTATATCCTTTATGTTTTATTCCTTTGATAATCAGACAAATCAGGGTTTCAGGGAACTGGAGGTACTGTGGAATTGGGGCCATTTACTCTTGGTTCTTCCACACCCCTTACATCCTGCACTATACTCACTTCTCTTTGTGTTACTACTCATAGTGGCTTCATGGGAACTAGTCTTCCTATGGAACTAGTTCCACATCCCCAAGGTTCTCTTAATGCCTTACCTATCCACACTATTCTTTTCCCTTTGTTGTGGCACAAATATAAGTGTGGAGAACTTTGGAATGTAAGGAACCATTCTACTTGAACTTGGTTCCCCGACTTGTCTCCCATCCAAAAATGACTACCGAATACCTACTCCTTTGTATTACTGGATCAAGAAATCTCGCAGGAACTAACGCTCCCAAGGAACTAGTTCTATCTAACCTTGGTTCTCTAGATGCCTCTTGAACCCACAAATCACTAAGATGACCTAAAATATTATTTAGCATCTAAGTGACCTCTTGGAGACCTCCATGACTTGGAAAACATGTTGCATCAAAGGCACTTACCAAAATAATGAATGAATACCATGAATGAGAAAGTACTTCTCAGATTGTTGATATTTTTTGCAAGTCAAGCATGATAGATAAATATCAATACTAGATCTTTAATGCACTTCATAAGAGCATACTTTAGACTTCATCAAGTCTCCCTAGACTAGTAATAGATGCTCATAACTGTTGTTCACATCAATATAATATTTTCATGCAATAATTTCCTCAAACCATCATGATTGGTAAAAACAAGCACATCCTTCAAGCGGTAAGAAAGAGAGAAGCATCCTCAGATCAAATTTTTCACATAGCTTGCTCATACAACTCAATAATTAGTTGAAGAACATCATGAGATATCTACAACACTGAAATTTTCTTCATGAGGAATTTTTCATACACTTGTACCTACAAACTTCATTAAAACCTATCCTTTTCGTATAGTCATACCTACAGATGCACACATGGATTTATATGAATCTTCGGAAGTCCTTGGCATGTAAAAATCATAAATACCTTGATTTATAATATTTTTCACCTTCATATGCCTTGTAAAATACTTCTCCATCCTTCAAAATCTTGGAACAACCGTCTCATACATGTAAAATCATATACCATGTCCAACCTAGAAATAAACCTTTGTACTTGACCTAGTTTGACCTGGTTTTTCACTTTGAACACAGATATATGACTTGGAGAGCACTAAGAAACACTCTTCACACATATAAAACATTTCAAACACATTTTAATTCATACCAAGAATTACAAGATCACTTTGAGACACACCTACTCAATGCATTTACATACTTTGAGACACACTTGAGCTCACTTGCATTTGAGATATGTATTTCATATTGAGACATGTATTTAAAAGCAGATATTATAATGTAGGACCTTGAACACAGACACCATGATGACTTCATGCTAGTGAGACCATAAACCTTGGCCTTATAATGTAAACACACAAGACACTTAAAATAAATAAAAGTGCTACAAGATAAGAAATAGAGATTAATCTCATTCCTTCTCAAGCCCATGCTCAAGCTTATTTGAAATCAATGAAAAAAATTTCAACGTGGACTTCGATTAGTATGAGACTTGATGCTTATTTATTACTATTAAAAATAGCTTATGAACTACTCCTTGAACACTTCTACAACATATAACAAGAAAACACATTTACTTCACAAACTTAGAGAATTCAAAGTTGAGACTCAAACATAGTTGTTACAAATTATGATGAGGCTTAACATACCTTGTTGAAGTTAATTCTCTTCATGACTCTAAATTTGAATACTTGACACACTTGACCAAGGCTACATGGTTGGATTGAGCACATACTTGATACATTTTATAATGGCATGACTTTAGGAACATTTCTATACTATCTTCCACTCTTTTGAAGACTACTCACCACTTTAATGCGCTTTCTTAAGGACCTTTATACACACTATAAGAGATGAATCCTTGACAAAAAGCTAGATATAACAGTGCTGACCTAATGATAAACACCACACTCTTTCCTTTTCATGGTCAATCAAACAGGACCTCCAAACAATCAATGCATACCTTGAAAAGTTATATAATAGAGCATGGAGACATTTTTTTACATAGATGGACAATCATGACCTATAAGACCCTTACATAGATAAAATTTTCATATAGACCTTAATAAGAGAATTGAGAAAACATACCTTTTGAATAACCATACATTTGTAACATTAGAATTCTTTACTCAATACCTACGATGGTAACCCTCATTTGAGAACAAAACCTACTTCTTTCAAATTACCAATGCCTTGTAGAAGCTTAGAGAAGGCACACCATGCTTGTTAGATCACCTTAGAATAATAGATAGTCATCAAAGAAACATGATGAATCTATCCTTTCTCTTCTTTCCCTTGAGACCTTATCAATATTATTGGATGCACTTCTAGGTGTGATAATTTCATCACCTATATCTTCTTCTTCTTGATTGGATTCCTGAAAGACATACATGATGCATCTCATATATTTTTTCTATCATAGCTATGGGTAAGAGTTCTTCTTGGATTTCATTAGGTCTATCTTCTTCCTTCTCGGTTCTATTAACACTTTTTGATGCCTTACTTGTACTAGGATCTCCCGTGACTATTTTTGATTTCTTTATCTCTTCATCATCTACCCATACTATTTTATTTTCATTTTGTGTTTCTTCAAATCTAGAATTGGCTTCCTTGACCTTGTATATGTACTTCATATCCTCCTTTCCAATGGCTCTGTCATGCATGGCTGACATAGGCTTATTCTTAGGATTTGTCTTCATTTTGAATGAATTTTTCCTTGCCTTTTTAATGCATTAAGATTTTTCTATTTATAGGAGGTTCATAATAGTGTTTTGAAAAATTTCCTTGTTCATGAAAATTAAAACACACAACATAATTATTTCCTCTATATTGATGTGGAAAGATATTGCACCCAAAATTGGTAGTCTTATGATCATGAAACTTCCTATAAAACCTGTCTAACCTTGTTACAATTGAAGCATACTATCTTCTTTATACTTCTTGAGTCTTCTTCTCTATGAGACTGACTAGATGGTTCATAGAGACAATACTTAGCAGTATGAACCTTCTCTTAATAGTTGAAAATGTTGATATTACTTGAGTACTCATCTCTACAATCTCTCCATGAACAATCATCTATGACATGCTTCTCACATTACTTACCTCTATACCCAAAGTCAAGACAATTAAATAAATATCCATTAAAGTTTCTTTCATACTTGGATGAATTTGGTTACCTGAATGATTTAAGCCTTCTTGAGTTTGTTTGTCTTCTTGAACCAACCTTGTATTCTTCATGCTTCTCCATAGGCTCTCATTTAAATATCATTCATGTCTTATTGTATGTTGTTCTTTGGACCTCAAAAATTTCATCAAGAACTTCATATCTCTTTTCAAGATTTCTATACATATGCATTCTATAGTTTGCATATTCTAATTCAGCCTTCAAAATACTCAATTCTTCTTCATATCTAAGGAAAACATATTATTTTTCCTTTAAAGCCTTTGAAACATTATAAACTATAGATTTGATGTATTTGAGGGATTTTCCATGATCATCTTCCATGTACTTGATTTTATTTTTCAATCCATAATTTAGGGACTTTGTAATCTCAAATTTTCTTGTAAGAGCTGCTTCAACTAATGTACCCATGCTTATGATTCGAGAGATCTCCTCCAAGTTGTTAAACTTGTTCCAAGAGGACCTTACTCTGATACCAATGTTTGGAAATCACAAGCAGTGAGAGGGGAGGGGTGAATCATTGCTTCATAAAAATTTGAAAACTTTTCAAAAACTCAGTAATCTATTCAATCAAGATCACCAATAACCATCGAAACTAATGACATTTAAACATGAGAAAAAAGTAAGCAAAAAAAATGAACACCAGAATTAATGCGGGAAAACATTAAAGGGAGAAAAACCCACTGAAATCAATGCACTATCTTGGAAAATGTTTCCTATTGTCATGCAAATGTGCAACATGAAACTTTCAAAATTTTAAGCGTGAAAACAGACCCCAGTGTCAAAATTTTGGATTGTAAACCCTCATGAGAAATCCCCAGATTAGTTTTCCCCATGTTCCAGTCCTATACCAATACTTTGAGTGTTCATATGCATTATAATTACCTTAACCATGTGTTGGAAAGAGGAAAAAAATATCATGAGGTTCTTTCGAGATAGTGTCTCTTGAGGAAAATCTTTCAGCAGGCTTAGAAATGGCTATTTTTAGCCCTTTTTGAGATGGGTGCACATTATTCAGAGAAAATTTAAGGGAATAAATTCATCAAGAAGTGATATAAATGATATAAGAATTTTTTAAAGTGATTTAGGAAAATTTAGTAAATATTTGGAGATTCAGAAGCAACTTCAAGTAAAAACGGGTTTTTGAGGGTAAAGGAGCTTACACTGCAAAAAAACCCGAGATTCGGAAGATGACTAAGATATCAAAAATGATTTGGAGATAAAAAAGATACAATGAAAATATAATTCAATGCCTTATTGGTGGTTTTTTCATACTTTTCACAAAACCCATGTATTTCTTTCCTCAACTCATTCTTTGTAAGCATAATTGGTGATCTAGAGAAAGAAGGAAAATTTTGAGGAGGTTTCAAGCTGAATCAGACCTTAAGACCCATTCCATTATTCTCAAAAATTATCTTTCAGTAAAATTCATATAAATAAGTTCCCGTAAAGACATCGGGGAGCTTCGGCAACATCGTTTTCAAGGTCCTTCCCAAGGTACAAGCTTTTGTACTTAGCCATTTTTTCCAGTGCCACATGTCAACATGAGGCCAAGATGCAATTTTTTTCTCTCTAGTCCCTTTCCAAGGGGAACATAGGGTATATATAAATGTTTTCCACCTACCTTTGTGCACTTGGATCAACCACATGACCTATCTCTATAAGCACCTTTTGGCAATTTTTAGCCCCTCGCCTCGTGCACCACATTGCCACTTCTCACCATGAGGTTGAGTCAAATTTTTGTTACCCTCATGTCCCTTTTCAAAGGGGACAAGGGGGACATAAAAATTGCCCCCCCACATTTCTCCTATTTTATTCCTCACATGACCAAAATTTTCTCATGGGTGCTAAAATTAAGCTCCGCCCTCTCTCTTCTCTCACAATGCATGCATGCCACTTATCTTATTAGGGATGAAGCACATTTTTGTGCCCCTTATATCCATTTTCCAAGGGGGGAAATGGGAAAAAAATGACCCCTCCACTAATTCATAAAAACTAGAAGATATGAATTTTTGCGATCTTCCCTCATTTTCTCAAAATCTACCAAGAACTTAAGAAATGTTTTTCTAGAATCTTTCTCCTCCATTGTTCCTCCTACATTCCTCCCTCCATGATTCTCGTGATCACGGTGAATAATTTTTACAAAATTTGTAATTTTTAAAGGCTCTGTGTATGTTTTTTCTATATTGCCTCTGTAACTCGTGAAGGTAAAAATCCATATCTCATAATATGATGCATGGATCAAGGTGGGGTTTTTTAAAATCTTCTTCATTTCCAGACGCCTTAAAGACACATGTGATAGAAAATACATGCATTCCCTATATTTTTAATGGTGAAAAAACCCCGTGTTTATGCCCTAGTTTCATAGTTTTTAATTTTTCACCATTCCGTTGATCGGATTGAGCTAAAAATTGGTACATGAGATCCAAAGAAGAAACCTATCCCAGTGGAGGTGATTTCATCACAATCCAAGGTGTAGAAGGGAAATTTCAATAAATAGTAAGTATCTATATGAACACTTATTATAAATAGTAAAGTCTCACGAGAAGATTTCTTTAAGGCAATGTTCTTAGGAAACAACCAGGGCAACAAACACAATGGTCCGAAGTGAGGAAGGGAAAAATATATTTAAAAAAATAGAAAGTCTTAATGCAGAGTACAAAAAGTTACTAGTGGATCTAATTTCATTCATTTCACTAATTTTAAACATATTCATGACGTTATACAAATGTTGCACAACTTAAATGAGGAAATCCATCCTTCACGGGGACCTGGTGCATCATTTTGGTCATAGTACTAAGACTAAACATCACTAGACACAACAAGAAAGATCAAGGGACAATTTCTAGTTAAAGGACCTGGAAAAATCCAAAGATATCAGTTAAGATTCAAGCAAAGTAGCTCATCATAATTCCCCTCACATCCTTGGTGAGATGATTGAGTTAAGTTGATCGAGTAAGCTTAGTGAGTTGTTCATTGATTTTTCGGTGAGTTGTTCAAAGTAAGTTGGTTAAGGTAAACCATTACAAGGAGAAGTTGACAAACATGTAGTGAGGGTAATGCACAAATAAAAAAAATTGATCCCATATTCTAGAAGATCTCGTAACAAGATAAAATATCATTGAAGATCTCAAAAATCCTCACAAGTAATACAAGAGTGATTCAATGCAGAGCATCCAAGATGAATAATCCTCCTCATGATAATCAATAGTTTGCTCCAAGGAAAAACATCATGTCAAAATAAGATGAAACATTACCATGGATTCAAGAAATGATTAGCAGTGAACCAAGGAAAAATCAATTTTTGTCGTACTTAGTCTCGAAAAACCTAAGAGACATGGAAACCCAAACAAATAAAGAAGGCTCAGACAACATCTTGCTTCTTCAATGGCATATCAGGTAATCGGTATGTTCAAGTTTCCAGAATAAGATTAAAAATCATATTGAGGAAATGACCTCGTTATATTATGAGTTGATCCACATCTCATTGGGATAAGCTCCACATGAGGGTGACTTTCACCTATTCAAATAATCCTCCTCTCGTCTCCTCGTTCGGAATGAAAATAAAAATAAAATCATTGTGCAATTAGAGGAACATGTAAAATATCTCATTCTTATATTCAATCCTTCTTGGGACTCGAATAAACATATTATCTCGATAGAAGACATCTCTCCAATCAGAAAAATTGATCCTAAAGTAATCAAGAAAGCACAAGGCTACATGATACAAGGAAGCCCAATGGGAAATGAATTGAGAAAATCATTGAGAAAGGCATGGCTTTGTTTCCCGAAATCATTTCTCTCATCAATTATGCTCTTGAAACATTTCCTAAAGTGAAGAAAGCAAAGGAGGATTTTGTAAAAGAGGTCAATCATTTGTATAAGGTGTTCCCACCGGTGTCCGAGACGATATCTATTAATGTAGGTGGTATTTTTCATCACTTATTTAGTGTTATTCCACCTCCATTGGGTGAGTCATCTCACTTAGGTGGACATGGATCTAGGTGGCATTTTAGTTATGATAGATTCTCTTACAGAATCTATCATATATGTAAGTATGCGTCATAGGAGTTACATTCCCATTTGGGAAAGTAACTCCTCTTCTCCATTATGGAGGAATATTCTCTTACATGGGAGTTACACATTCACTCCCCTATATGTACACCACCTCTTTTGATCTATGGTAAGCCAAACAATTCCATTCTACTCCATTTTTGAATCTTGAGCTCTCATATGCATGCACATTGCTTTACAAAGCTTGCTTGATTTAATCTCGCAACTCCTACACTTTGGTGAAGTGCAACTATTCGATGCATGTTAATTCCTTATAGGTATTCATCCTTCACTCCTTCAATATCCTCCTATTCTCACAATCTTGTGAGAAAAAAAGTGATTGCATCAAATTTCGAGAACTTGTCCCAATTTTGGATGTGCATCATGGATACGAGATATGAAATGCTCAAGAATGCTATATCCAAATTGGAATCTTACAGGTAATATAATTTTGAGGTATCAAACAATGGCTACACTTATGTGCGAGATAATTGAGTTCACTCTACTCACTAAGTACTCATTATCAGAAGAGCTCATCATTCTATTATAAGAGTTGGTCAAGACGGAGGTAGGTGACTCTATTTCCTTCAATGAAGAAAATTTAGAGTCCCTGACCAATATCAGAGGTTGCATTAATGAAATTTCAATGGATCATGAAGTATGGATCAACCAATACAATAAGATCGAGATGTCCTCGAATATGGATCAAGATGTTGGGCTACATTTGCATTCTAGAGGAAGATAAGTTGATGGTTGCAATAACTCAGTTCAACAAAGAATTTGAGAAAAAAGAGCAAAAAACATGAGTCAACAAGTCCTTCATCAAGAAGGCTTCTTCGTTAGAAATTTCAACTTCTCCCTTCTTCTCTACCTCTCTCTCTTTCTTCTATCTGTCTTCTAATTATTCATTAGGTGTAATCATTGTGTTTTGTCCTATTCACTTAAGTGACATAATTTTAAAATTGTAAAATTATTTTATCAAAATTATAAGAGGAATACTTAATTTTTATTTTTTAATGGAAAATAAAAAGTCACAAGTGGAATAGGAACGTGAAAATTAATGTGGGGGAGATGAGATGTCAATTCACATTGTTATAAATTGGAATGCAGGGAAAATTTTAGTGGTAAATTTTTGTAAACTCGTGAAAATTAAGGTTTATGGAAATTTGAATTGGTAATTTTTTTGTGATTCACAATTGACTTATTCACCGAAAAAATTTGAACCACGTGTCCTTTGTACTATTCATTTCACCTAGATTTTACACATATATAAGATCTTATGAATGTAATTTTCCACCATTTTGAATCATTTCATGTGCATATTCACTGAAGTAAACATAAACAACCAACACCTTACAAAAAGTTGTCAAACCACAACTATAAGCCATCCAACCTTAGACTCTAAGACCCGTCCAATCCCTTAGTCATCCAACCCCTTAGCTGTCCAAATCCTTAGCCATCCAACCCTTTAACTGTCTAACTCTACTTTCTAACCACTTAGTCGTCCAAACCCTTATCCATCCAACCCCTTGGTCATCCAACCCTCAACCATTCAACCACTTAGTTTTCCAACCCCTTAGCCATCCAACCCTTGGTTCATACAACCATAGAGCTGTCTAACCAAAGAACCATCCAACCACTAGCCGTCTAACCCAAGAGCCATCTAAACCTAAAGCCATCCAACCTAGATCCGTCTAACCCTAAGTTATCCAATCTCAAAGCCTTCGAACATAAGAGTCGTCCCTAAGTAGTCATGGATTCTGGAAATTAGGGTAAGAAGGTTACAAATTCAGCCAATTCAAAAAAGGGTGCAAATAATTTTCTTGGCTATTTTGGAAAATCACAAAAACGAAGGGGGTTTCTGCATCAGCTAAAAATATCGGTATGTGCTATTTACAGGTTATTTAGTCTTACAGAATTTGATAATTATGTTTTTCATACTATTCTTTGAACTCTTTGTAATGTAAAATTTAACTATATATAAAATTAATACTATATATGTAACAATTTTATAGAATTATATGTAGACGTTTCAGAAATTCCTTCACAAAATAATCAATTTAAAGATATTAATGATCCATTATATGTTGAGGAAAACATTCCATCCCTTGATGACATAGAAGTACAAGAAAATTCATTGAATTCTCATGATACACTAGCAGAGGAAGCTTCTACTCCAAGGTCTATTTCCAAAAAAAGGAGACATGAGAATCAAGATATTCCTACTGAGATCCCAGATGCGAAGTTGAACCCCAATAAAAAAAAAATATGTTAGAAGAAAGAGGACAAACTGGACAATTGGAAGGACTTTCCATTTGAATGGGCTACAAAATATCCATTTATTGAACTTGTGTACACTGAAAATGGTAATGATGTTCCAACACAATGTCGATGTAAAATATGTGGTTAGAAACAGGGGAAGGATCACATGATGTAGCTCAAACTGGACACAATTGAAAATCACTATGGGAAAATATACATTTCCCAAAAGCAAAAGGATGACAACATAGTTAGAACACATAAATGGAAAGATGAAAAAGAGTTTCTACATGTAAAATATGCAGAAGAATATGAAAAGGAACAAAAATGTATGAAAAATATAAATAAAAAAGGTGGCACCATAGTAGCAAGATTGAGCAAAGCTATGGAGGCAGAAATGCATGCAAAAAGTATTCAGTTTTCTACCGTATTCCATATATTGAAAAGGGGAAGACCCATGTCAGATTTCAAAGAAAATAAAATTATGTATCAGGTTATTGGTCTATAGAACATTCCTCAATCTCATTGGTTAGATACCAGTGGCTGGGAAATTGCAAAATGTCTATCTTTGGTAGAAAAGGAGGATTTGAAATAGTGTGTTCAAAAGGAAAAGTATATTTCCCTTTCAATAGATGAGGTTACTGTAGTGGATAATACTTCATGGATTTATATTCATGTTTACACATTTTCTAATGAAATAAGAACTCCCCACCTCTTAAAAATTCATAAAATGACTGAGAATTGCAATTTTGAAAATATTTATAAATTGGTGGTCTCAAATCTAAATGATATCGCTGGAATGGATGAATTTTCCACCACAAAAAATTAGTTTGTATCAGAATTGATGATGTAGCTGTAATGTAGGGACCCGAAATGGTCTCTGCATTCGAATTCAAACAATGTTGCTCATTATATGATTTTTATCCATTGCATGGCTCACAGAATGAATATGGCCTACAAAATTGTGAGCACATTTGAAAATGTAGCTAAAGTGGAGGAATTGATACGTGATTTGCATGCTTATTATTCTAGTAGTCCAAAGAGATTTTTAGAATTTCATAAATTTGCAATTGGATCGACGAGAGGAAAAAAGCTTCTTAAAGATGTAGATACTAGATGGATATCTATGTATGAACCTGCATGTAGAATATTTGATGAATATCCTTCATTGATAGGATTTATGTATAAATACCATAGGGATGTAGATAAAGCTAAAGATCTATTGTGTCGTCTAACAGACATAGAAACTTTACTCATACTCTGTGGTATTTTTCCCATGTTGAGGGAGCTTAATATTTTAATGAAGCATGCAAAAAATCATTCTTTCTACATAACAGACTTCATAAGACTCAGAAGACGTGTGTGCTGGAGTCTTGAAAGTTTATATATTTCAGATGGGATTTTTCAGGGTGCTTACTTTTGAAAACTAGAATGCATTGACAGAATTGAAAAATCCCATGTGCTTCTTAAAATACAATATACATGATCATTTTTGTATAACAAAGCACATGGGAAAGATATTCCACTTCATACATTCCAAAAAAGAGTTGATATGGTTGTCTCAGAAATGGAAGAAGTAAGAGTGACACAAAATTTATATGATGCAATATTATTGGAAACTAGGAATAAATTGAGAAAGATATCTAAATCTTTAGTTAAAGAGATCCAAAAAAAATTCAAAAATGATAAAATAATTGAAGCAATCGGAGTTGTAAATACACAGTTTTGGAATTTGTTTGGCATCAAACATTATACATCTATTAATCCTTTATTTGTCAAAAACATGAGTAATCTAACTGACCATTTCTCTAAGACTGAAGAGATAAATGAAGTTTCTGTATAAGGTATTTTACAAAGAAATACTTAGTTCCCAGTTAATGGATTATGCTCAAACTATGATACGACAAGTTCAGATTCTACAAAACCCATAGGATTGTGGTGCCATGAAAAGGATTAAGAAGGATATTTGTTCTAGTAGTATTCTGCGTGAAGATTTGAGTGATTATATTAAGTTGTATAAACTCTGTCAAAAACTTATTCTAGGTTCTGTGGAAGATGAGAGGGTTTTCAGTGCACTATCCTTTTTAAATTCAAAATTTCGTAATACATTGGATAATAATATAGAAATTTGTTTGAGGTTGTATGTATCACGTTACTCAGTGGAGTCTTTTCCTTATGATAGAGAACTCACATTATGGAATTCACTAGTAGAAAGAAGAGGAGTTAGTAATATTTTTCCTGACCCGAGGGATCGAGACACATCCACAGATCATGCTATAGTTGATTTCCAAGACACGAATGAAAGTGTTTCTCTAGGACTGTTTGAATTCACATAGATTTCATTTCTTCTATACATTGTTGAGACTATTTACAATAATTTGATGTAATAAGTATTGATGTATTTCATACAAAGATTACAACTTTCAATAAATGTAATATTATATTTGTCTTTATTTGATCCATTGTCATTGGAACATTGTCACTATCATTTTCTTGTATCCCATTTGTTTTTTATATTTGGTTTTCAGACTGAAATAAGGACATATTTGTCTTTTATATCTATTAATTTTTTTACATCTGCATGAAATCAGAAACGTAAATATTTTAAACAAACAAAATCATGAAAATTTAAGCACCATTTACGTAAACAAAGAAACAAAAACATCATTTGTATTATGTAGAAATCCATTAACAATAAATATAGTTACAATTCCAAAGTACTCTTGAAATCGTTCTCTCATGTGGTGGATTACTTTATGAAGAAAAGTATCAATTCATAAAGCATTTTCAGCCAATACAATTCCAAAAAGGGGTTGTAAATAACATTTCAAAGCTTCCAGGACAAGTTCTGTCATATAAGGACACATTACGAGGGCATCCTCTTTTCTGCCTATGATTCTGAATCATAGTTGTCCTTACATCTGCCACACAAAATAAAAAAAAAAAAGGGCTGACCACTATCTTTTAATTCCTACGCCAATGTTGGAATTGTGACAACACACCTGTCACATGGTGAACTTAACTAACATATTGATTTTTTTATGTTGTAGGGGAAGCTTGATATTTCTTACGTAAGAGGATGAGTAATATACTCTATCACGTATAGAGCTATCTTTTATAGCTCCCGATGCCTACAAATCTCGTGCTGCGGTATTGATATTTTCAAGAATATTCTTCTCCTCCTCGTTACATCTCCGCTGAAAAAAGTGTTGCATCTGCGTCTGTATTTTCCTTCAGTAAGACTTTTGGATCCATCTTATGCTCCTTGATTATCCTTCTCAATGTATTATTTTGTTTATTTAATACTATGAGTTTTTCCTTCAACTGTATAAATGAATTTAGGATTTTGTGGGCATTCTTCAAATGTGCTTCAAATACAACTACTTCTTTCTTTAAATTTTCATATTTTTCCTACAAAATAGAAATATTAAATTTTTAGTCTATTAGATAAGTTGAAAAAATATATTACAACACTTATAATATTAGAATTTTGCATGTAAAAGATGACTCACCACAAATTTTTCTTTTTCTGTATTTGCTATTAAAACATTTGTCTTCTCTTTAGCCCATTTTTGTAGTAAGCCCGTGCTTTAGCATTCGATTCTCCAATCTGTTTAACATTATGTCTATAACATCATCATTGTAATCATTAGTAAATGAAATTGTCCTTGACTGAGATTTGTTTAACAAAACGTCCTGCCTTGTCGGTTGGCTCTCTACGGAAATGAACAATGAATTCTTTTGAGCATGATTTTGGTATCATGTATTTATTTATTTTATCAAAATTTTAGCTCTCCTCTCCCAAGACCACACCAAATCCACATCAGACATTACAACTTCTTGAATTGTTGACCCATACTATCTGATATCATATTTTCTAATATAAAATGTGTCTTTTCATCATCTGTTTGTGGAGATTTTCTTGGAGGAGGAGGAGAGTCATTGTCATGTACTTCATGCACATTTTTTGTGGTTATGGTGGAGGTAGAGTAGATTGAATCATATCATGGGTGTCAAAATAGTTACCCTTGTCTACATCACCACTATCGAAGCCCAAATACTCCTCGTCAAGGGTGATGTTGTTGAAAAGTTGTGTGGTCATTACACTTAAAACACCACCTAGTGAGAGTCCAAGAAATTATGTGGTTGCAGGATGAACTGTTCTAGCCGAGTCTGCAAGAAACCTTATATTCTTGCCTGAAGATCTTTTTTTTTGGACTGTATGTGTTGGCAGTATTGGTGGCCTCCTTGCAAGTGGAATGTGCTTAGAAGCCATATTACTGCAAGAAGCAAACAAAAAATTGTTAGAAAATTATCATTATACTGGTTGGGCCTTGTAAATGCTAAAAAATTGTAACTAAACAAAACATGCTAAATATTAAATATTACAATTTACCTTGCATGTTTAGAGACACAAACATGACATTTTGATCTTGACCGTCGGAATGAGTTTGATCTTCATCACCAGTTTTAGTAGTTTCTGAATACAATAAATGTAGAAAAGAAGAGTAGAAATATTAAAAAATAATACTACTTACATAATCTATACTTGTTGTTTGAATTAGTTAATTATATAAAAAGAAAACTTCATACCTATAGTTAAATGTGATGGTAGACATGATGCACATACCAACCCCTAGGTCGATTTTGACGAGGAACTTGTATTGGTGTTGATTCTGCTAAATCCATGTCAGAATCCACAGAGACCTTTGGAAGGGATTTACCTTGAGCAATTACGTCTTTATGAGATGTTATAGCTATAATTCTTCTCTGCAAAAGAAAATCTTACAATTATTATTTTATTAAAAAATATTGAATAAGAAATCGTTATAACAAGAAAACTGTAAAAGTAATTATTACCTGTTGTTCTTCAAGAGTGAGACCAATCATTTTATCATTAATTATAGTTGGAATTTTTTCTTGCTACAATTTAAGAAATCTTCTTGATAGAAAGAAAGAATATAATTGCAACAAGAGAATATAATCTTGGATTTATCAAATACATTGTGGGTGGGAGACATCTGTTTTTATTCGGTTGGACAAATATGTGCACCAATCAAATTTTTGACCTGCTAGTGTCCATAATATATATTGAACTACCCAATATGGAATGTCTGTAGATTTTCCCTATAATACAATCTTGTCCTAAAAAAGTGATGCTACTATAAAAATGAATTGGTTTGTAATACCCTATAGAAGAAGGCCTCTTGTTGAACGATTAATAGGAGCTAAAATAACTGAAAACAAATGTTAGAGGCTTGGGTGGTCGAGTAATGTTAAGAAAAAGAATTTGAAAATAATAAACTTACCATCAACCTACACATTGTAATGAGACTCCAATTTCTTTTTGTCTTCATATGTAAGAAAAAACTTCGTAGTAATGAGTGACTTATTTTTGAATGGTAACCCAGTTAACCGATGTACGTTTGCGGGATCAATTGTGAAATAAATTTGATGACGACTCAGATGCACGAGGAGAATGGAAAATTGTCCCTCATTCTAGTTGTAAGAGGCGAGAAGGTAATCAAGGATGGAAGTATCAATATCAAATTGGGGCATGTTGACAAGCCCAGTAAATTGTGATTTTTCCATCCATTCCTTTTATGCGTCTTTTAGTTTCATTAGAGCTACAATCTGTGGGCACATGAGGTTTTTGTATTGGAATTTGGGTGTAGGAGAAGACATGGTGCTTGCCATTGTTGAAATTTGGGAGAACTTTGAAGAATGGAGAGCTCAGAGCACTGGAAATGTTCATGGAAAAGTGAAGAAATGAACCCTGTAGGGGTATATATAGGGGTCTAAATGGTTTAAGGGACATGTGACATGGAAAACTATTGGTTAGATATGATGGCCGCCCAACCCATGTTGGACATATGACCAACCCACTCAACCAATCAAATTGACCAACCTAATGATACAACCCATCAAACCCAAGCTCTTTGATTGGACAACTTGAGGGTGTGACAGATTGTTAGTTAGGTTGGATAGGTAATGGGTTGGATGACCAAGGGTTGGATGGCTAAGGGATTGGGTGGAAGAGTTGGATGGTTACATGGTTAGATGACTAAGGAGTTGGATGGGTAAGGGGTTGGGTGGCTGAGGGGTTGGGCGGCTAAGGGGTTGGATGGCTAAGGGTTGGATGACAAAGTTGGATGGATAACCCACCCGTCAAACCACTAGACCAACTCGCCCGCCGACACCCTTCTATCCAAATTTTCTAACCAACCACTAGACCAAGCTACCCGTCCAACTTACCCGACTAACTCCGACCGACCAATAAACATGACCAAGCTACCCGACCAACCCACTCGACTAACCTACCCAACCAGCCTACCCAACCCACCTTCCCAACCAACCTACCGACCAAACTACTCGACCAAACTACCCAACCAAATTACCGACCAACCTACCCATCCAACTATGTGAAACATCAAGAAACTTGCTCCATACAAAATTGTCTTTCCTTGAAACTCTTTTTCAGAAATTCGCTAACAAGTTTGAATGTCGATTTTGAGATTGCCAAAAATTCTAGAATATTTTTTTAGAGGGGGCTTCTTAAAATGAACCATGTTGGGATGACTTCTCCATTCCAAAATATCAAGAAAATGCTAGATTTTGATACCATATATATTATAGTAATTATGGATTGTTGTTGTTGGAATTTGTGTCATCAATGCACATGAAATAAAAAATATATTTCTTCCATTCTCCTTTTCCTATGTTTCTTCTATTTCTCTCTTATGCACTTTGCAAGCATAGTGATCCAAAAAGAGCTTTGTATCTTTGATAAATGAATCTAAGAACTTTGTGTCTAGGTTTGTTATTCTCATAAAATGTCTTCATTGTTTCTTTCCTCTATATATAATGTTGAATTACTCTAACCTTCCTTTCCTAATTTATCTCCTTCACCCCTCATCGCTGTAATTTCCTCCCTTACACTTTATCGACACTAAAATTTTCCTCCAAAATTTCTATTTCATTAATGTATGTATTAGGAATAGGATGTTGTTAAGTGTAATTAGTAGTAGCGTCCGATAGAAGATAACGGTGCCGTCAGTACGGTGCCGCCAATAATGTGGAGTACGGTAATAGTCAAAGTACAATAGGAATGTTGTAAAAAGTAAATATTTGTCGTAAGTGGTCCGGTAATGTTAAAATGTCAAAGTTTGGGTAATTAGAGAAGTAGGGTCTACATGATTAGGAATTAGAAATATTATATTGGTAATAAGGACAAGGAGTGAGGTCATAAATATTTTGTGTATTTTATTTGTAAAAAGTCTAAAAATGTGGAACCCATGTAAAATGATAAGGTTTATCTTATCTTAAGAGATAAGCTTACATGTACAGATAAGAGTTAAGGTATGGAATATGATTCGTCAGAGTGGATTTCTTATCCTATCTTAGAGATAGGATGGATAAGCCTGGAAGTTCTATAAATAGAGAGGCCACCCCCCTCATTTAGCATAGAAAGAAGTAGTGAGAAATATTGTAGGAAGTGTGCGAAGGAAGCCATCAGTTAAAGGTGTGTTGAAGAAGCCATCGAGAGGTGTAATTGTAAAGTTTCTCCCATAGTCTTGTTGAAGAATCTCATGGGTGAGATTATGTGATTTCATGTTAATATTATAATTTATTTTGATATTTCAGATTTTTCGTCATTTGGCTTATCCTTGTCAATTGTATTCCTGTGTTCGGTTGGTGTTTTGTTTCCGAGTACATCCACCAAACTAAAGGCTGTGTGCATTAGTAAATAATCATAGCACGAGGAGTTCGGTGAAGAATTATCATAGTCTTGCCGGATTGGTGATGACATTTTGGTTCCGTTTAGGGACCATTCCTCGTTGGTGGATTTTCTGGAGAGATATTCCC